>CM028671.1:18169408-18805400 GCA_016760335.1 Gastrodia elata
ACCTAATTTTGTAATTTAAAATATCCCAGCCTCATCTTGATTAGCCAAATCAAGATGAAAAGATTAAGAATTAGACTCCAGATGATGGGGTCTAATTACTTAATCTAAAGGTAAAACTAAGGGTCTAAGGTTTAGAATCCCATCTCACAGATTAAGTTAGGGTAAATCCTAATGATAAATCAAATTCATTAAGATAGATCTCTATTCTTAGTTCTAAAGTTTAAAGATCAAATAATCATTTAATAAACTAAGAAAATCTATAAACTAGTAAACTCAATGTTTCATCTATTGAGTAACCCAATTTACTCAAAAGATGAATTCTAACCTAAGATCTATTCCAAATCTTAGGAAATAAGGCTCTTAATTATTAAGAGTATCTCTCAAGACATACATCCTAACTAATATTATAAGACCTAAGGATATATCTAAGAGTAAGGAACATGAGAACACTCACTTAGGACTTATGAATTTTCTTTAAGGGCTAAGATTGAGATTTTAATCAAAATCTAATTTAGTCTTGAACTTAATTAATTTCAGTTATAAATCATTCTATTTTCTGATTCTAATAATTATAAAGATGATTTTAGGGCTTTAAGATGCTAAACCCTAAATTTGGGCAAAATGACCATTTTGCCCCTACTTAAGGGTTCAAAAGATCAAATTTTGATCTAGGGTTTTATATCTGAAATTTTCTTTAAGAATATGATTCTTACTATCTAATGTAAGATTAGATAGTAACTAAATTAATTTTGGGGAATTATTAAGCTATATGAGATCAAATTAGTGAATTTGACTCATAAGGGCAAATTAAGAATTTGACTAAGTGAAAGCTAACTTTTCTTTTAGATTATTGTTCTTTACTGACTAAGCTTTTCATAGAATCTAAATTTGCTAAATTCTGATAAGTATTGGCCAAGTTATGGCCAATATAAGATTTGGGGTTAAAAGGTTAATTAAGGGATTCTTAATTATGGGTCAAAAACCTAACTTTGCTAATTAGTGTCCAAATTGAGTAAAATCAGTGGCTATAGTTTACAAATAGTCCACTGATCATAATGACATGTGTTAGGCTCAATTTAGATCTAATTTGACTAAGTTAAGACCTAATTAGGGTTAAGAGTGATTAGCAAAATTAATCAATTAAACACTAATCCAATTTTGCAGATAGATTCTAAATGACTCTATGAGTCCTTTGAAACTTAAATCACTTAATTTAGATTACTAGATTTGCTAATATTTACTAATCAAGTTTTGGGATAATTAAGGGTGATTAGCAAATCTAATTGTTGGATCTAAAATATTCTTACAGATTACTGTCAATTAGGTTTTTTTGATCTAAATAGATATTTAGATCATCCAATTTGGAGTTCAATTGACCAAGTTATGGTCAATTGAAGTTTTAGAGTTAATTAGGGTAATTAGGGTTAGGCCCTAAAAGTGATTAGGCGATTACTAATCCAAACAGCAAAGTGAACACTACCAAATTAATCCTTAGGGTTTTCTAATTACTTTAAGACCTATATTGGGTATGTTTGGATCAATGGGTGCAAAGTTATGGTTAAATGAAATTTTGAGACATAAATTTGAACTTAATTAAACCCTAAATATCACTTTGCTAAATACGGGTCCAAACACAAAATTATTGGCATCAATAAATTCCTCATATTTTTCTGATCAATTTGATATATAATTTTGCAAGTTATTAAGGTTTAAAGTTTAGTATTTAATTAATTAATTATTATTATTTTAAATATAATTAAATAATCTGTTATTATTAATATATAATTATATTTTTGTTTATAATTAACTGATTATTTTTACGTATATATATAAATTTATTTATTTAATTCTGCAGGACACGCGGCAGGCCGCGATTGGCTGGGACAGACACGTGGGGCCCACCTCTGCCAGGATTTAGACCGACTGACGCGGCTGGTCGTCTGTGGGTCCCACCACAGACGCGGAGCTGCTGGATGCACGCCACGCGTCACTCAAATGCCCGAATCCCGAATGATCGGGTTGGGCCCGGGTCGGGCCCGGGTCAACCCGGCCTGACCCGACTCTTTGCCTTCTTCTTCCGCCAAAGCCCCGAGGATTCGACACTTAGGGTTTCAATTTCCGGTGGATTTCGATGGCGACGGAACTCAACTCGCTCAGAAATGGATCGGCAGTGACGAGATCTTCACGCTGATGGTTGAATCGAGTTCTATAATGACCTGAGTTGATCACAAACTCTAACCCTAGATGTCCCTGCCCCGGGTTTAACCTAATCTAACGGTATTAACTGTAGACAAAATGTGGATTCAGGATGATTCGCAACTTCTATGCCCGATCGTTACCGCACAATCATTAATCCATACATTGAAATAACATTTTGAACTCATGCGATTGAGAATATTGTTGAAATAAGAAGGATCGGGAGGTACCTCGATGAACGGTGCAGAAACGATCAAAACTTTATCGTCAGATTCCGGGCTTTAGGTTTTAAAATCGAGCGAATCAAGAGACCTAATGGTCTTATACGAGGCTTTAGGCGGTGGATGGAAGCGGTGGGGAGCGTTGGAGCGCACCTGTCATGCTCTAGGGTGACGCGCAATACAGCGCTTGACACGCGCTGGCTGCGCGAGGAAGAAACACGTGGGCCGTTCGATCTTTCGATCGAACGGCTCACAGGAGCCGTTAGATGGGACGGCCCAACAGAAAATAAATGGACGGCGTGAGTAGGGTCTGGACAGCGCCGTTAAGTGCTTAATAAATAATATTAATATTATAATTATTTAATTAGATTTCATTAATCAAAATTAATTAATTAAATGCATTCCAAAATTTTCCAATAAATCACCCCTAGCTAATTGAGGGGTAAGGAACGCAACGGCGCACTCGGATTTTTGTTTTGACGAATATTTAATTATTCGAATTTTAGGTATTTAAATAATATTAAAATATTAGACGAAAATTCAACGACTTCCAAATGCTTCCAAAATTTCACCCATAGCTAATTTGGGTGTTCTGAACGTAATGGCAAAGTCGGATTTTCAATTTGAGGTCTAGATAAAAAGTTAATTTTCTAGGGTTTGGGATTTTCTAGAATTTCTGATTTGACTCAGTTGACTTCTGGTTTGACTTAAGTTTCAGAGATGAGTTCTAAATTACTTAATTAGTGACTTAGAACCTTAATTAAGAATTAGATTAGTCTTAATTGAGCCAAGTAACAACCTGGGTTGTTACAGGACATTACCTTGAATTTGGGAATTTAAACTCAATATAGGGTTTAAGTTCTAAATCCTTAAATCTTGATTTACTTAATCAAGATTTGGGTAAGTGAGTAAAATATAAATTAATTAGGTCGTTGATTTACCTACTTAAATTATATAGTCATCACATGATTTTGGATGAGAACTTGTTAAGTTCTAATATTGACTTTAAGGATGTAAATCTGAGATTCTACTCGATAGCTGGATATTGGAGATCCTAAACTTGTACCTTCTCAGAGTAGTTAGATTGGATAATTAGATAACATCAAATATCACATAGTCTAGATTGAGTCTCTTGCTTACTTTGACCAGATTGCTTGGCTTACCTTAGTTATTGAGCCTTATTCCTTAAGCATAATAAGAAAACTTAAGATATTGATGATACATCCTAAGTTAATATTTGAATTTCATATCATACAATTTTGTCTGGTTTGTAGTTGGTAGAATATGTCCTAGCTTAGTCTGCATCTTTAGTAGTAGTATTGTATAGACTAGACTCAGACCTAGCATATTTGGATGGCAAGGCTGGGGATTGATTGATTAATATTGGAGGCCCTGTATGGCCTATTGGCTGGTATGACAGTACTATGTCTTAGGCTTATTGCTACTTTAGCTGGATTGTATTATTTTTCTGATTTGCTTTGCCATATACTTTAGTGGCCTTATTTTTAGTATTTGCTCACTTTGCCACATATCTCAGTGGCTTCATATTTCATAGATTGCTTGCTTTTGCCACATGTCTCAGTGGCTTTTATGTTCTTTTCCTATTCTTAACTAGCATGTTGTATGTATACTCATATGGCTTAATTATATATATTGGCATGTTTAGGATGCTAGAATTGCACATTTTCAGTACTTGTGTTTCTTTTATATACTCAGCATATGTTAACATGATCATAAGCATGTTAGGTTTATAATTGTATTGTAATTGCTGTTTCTCTTAGCTTTTAACCTCACCTTGTTTATTTTGCATTGTATATTGGCTATAAATGGATAGTTTATAGTTACTCATTTCTTTCATAGCTTGTTGCACCCTTTACTGCTTGCATGTGTAGTTAAGTTAAAATGTGATATCTTTAAATGTTCAGTTCATTAAAATAACTTAAAATGCACTTAGACAATTGTCTAACTGTAATCTTTTTATTTTGTAGGCTGGGGCCCTAGAATTTGTGATACCGATAAATATCAGATTCAGACGTGTTCGTGGGCAGTGTCGCCGAAGAGGAGCAGGTTCAAGAGGAGGATTGTGCTGCTGCTGAATAGATAGGTATTGCATTTTCATTTTCAGTGAGATTGAGAGATATTTTCATTTTCTTTAAACTTTAATTTGTAATAATTAATTCTGGATGTATTTTATTTATGCATTGTGATGAGTTACTATATTGCATTCTCCTTTTCTACTGTGTATGCTTGTGGATGTTACTCTATTGTTCATTGCTTCCACCACTTTGATATTGGTATATTGATGATGTTATAGCACTTGGTGATAAGTCCTTGGCTTAAGGCAGGTTGGGTTTACCTAACTTTACTTGAGTCAGGGATTTGCCACAGTTGGAGCACCGTACTTCCTTGTTGTTAGTACGGGGGCCCCACACTATTAGTGATATTAAAGAAGACACTCATAAAAGCAGGTTTCAAGCCTTTTTGTTTATCAGAAATAAATGTGAAATTAGTATTATCATCAACAGTATTCACATCTCTTGCAAACATCTTTAAAAACCATTCTCAACTATATTTTGATTGACACCTTTCACAACAGCCCATGCAATAGGATATATGATGTTATTAGCATCCAAAGAAACAATCGTAAGTACTGTCAAACACTCATCAACCCTTATTATGGGTCAACAACAATTGGAAATCCTGTCTACATGCTGAGAAACACATGTAGTCAAAAAAATGTTGTCTGTCATTTAGATCATGATCATCGGTAGCATGAATAGAGATTGCTGAGCTAAGATTTGTTCTTGCAACCTCTAAACAATAGTTCCGCACTATTAAATTGTTGTTCTTCTTTTAGGTGTACCATTGCTAAAGCTTTTTTAATCATCATTCTTGCTTGTGTCTTTGTGATATGGCTCCTTGTATCGTCAATAATTTATTTCCTAAACACCTTTATTGGAACTCTTAGATCATTCCTCATTTAGTTCACATATTTTCTTGCAATTGTTGAAGAAGTTAACATTTTATTATGATACGTACAAGAATAAGTATGATTCTGCAATGCTCTTACTTGCCATAAAAATCCTTTCATGCTTTGAAACGTAAATAAAAAATAGAGAAGTTGGCTTTCGACAAACAACCCATCAACGAATTTTATCATTTTTGATAAATCTGATTGACAAAACATTTGCAATAGGCTAAGATTTTAACCACCTCTCTAAACTTCTATTTATTTTTAAATATCATTCCCACTTCAACACTAATATTTTGAACATTTATTTTAGGATTAAAAATAGGCTATTTTATTATTTCCTCCCTATTGGTGCTATGAGTACTTGCATCATCATCACAAATCATATAATTTTATCATTATTTTTTAGTTAAACTATCATAAGCTCAAAAAATTTCTTCTCATCCACTTAATCAGTACTTCTCTTAGCCATTATTTCATCATCTCATAGAAAAATCACTCGACAAGTTTCTCAAAACCTTTTGAACTGTCACATTCATAGCAGATATCATAATCATCATCGCCATCATCAATGTTTCTATCTTCTCTAATAGAATTATATACTCCTACACCTGTACCATATCACAGTTGGGGAATATTTGAATCATCAAACAGTGAAAAATAACAACTTAGACCTTAGTATTACTACTTCTAGATCTTTTAAATTGATTTATAAACTCATTACTTTAAATTCTGAAAAGCAACTATGAATATAATTTAATTATGTGAATGCAAACTAAAGTTAATAATATTATCAAATTGACAACATAAAACAATATAAAAAACAAAATAAAGAATAATCGGAATAAACTATAAGTTCAGTTAATTGAACTAAAACAAAAGCTAATAATTTAGTTATAAAATAATAAATAATTTGTAATATTTCCTATAAATTCCTACTCTATATAATTTCTATTTTGTCTCGCTTGAAGTTATGAACATATGTTCAGGCTTTGGTAGTCATGCAACCATTTACTAAAAAGTTCATTATAGTGAACGGGGAACATAATATTCACAAAGTGCTTTCAAATTGTGCATGACAAAATTGTTAACCTTGCATTTCAAAGGTACCAGATAGGGTAGTGTGGTTTGAGGCAAGTGTTGTAATAAAAAATGTTCATACTTGTGATGTCTCGATATTTGGGTGGTCACCTACCGCAGAATCATATTGAGCAATTTGAGAGAAGATGAAATATACATACAAAATCCAAAGATATTTTTCATTCATTTTAAATTACTCAATATGATCATGCGGTAGGTAGCCACCCGAATGTTAGGACATCACAGTCAGTATCAGAGCATGATTGAGCACATTTGAGAGGGAAGAATATATATACAAAAATAAAGATATATTCATTATAACTAGATTAAATTAGCTTAGAATTATATTACCATGATAAGTTGGGTAGTGATAACTCTCTTTCAGTGCAGTAAGGGCGTAAAATAACAATTTTTTTGTATTAATCTCACCCATATTTAAATTTTGTTTGTGTGATGTCGAGAAAGACATTGTTTTTAAGTAGGGGAGTTTGTAACGACCCAAGGTCGTTACTTTGCAAATTATGTCAAAATCCCGACTAGAACATCAGGATCCCGGGGAATTTCGAATTAGGGCAAACAAAAATACTTCTAGATAGAAATAAATTCTTGGATCAAAGTGCCCTAGTTTGGGAGAAATTCGGATAATGAAAACTCCCGCTTTATTTTTTCCCAAATTTTCTTAAAAATCAATAAAAATCAAGAATATTGAAATACGTGTATGAATTCATCGATTTTTGTGTCGTCATGTTAAGAACATTATTTTAAAAGCTGCTCATGAAGTTTAATCAATTTTGGATCGTTGGTTTAATTTAAATTAATTTAGTTCCCGTTATCCGGATTTCTCTCAAACTAAAGCACTTTGATCCAAAATTTTATTTCTATCTAGAGGTATTTTTGTTTGCCCTAATTCGAAATTCCCCGGGATCATGATGATCTAGTCGGGATTGTGACCTAATTTGCAAAGTAACGACTTTGAGTTGTTACAATACTAAAGAGGAAACAACAACTTGTGTGGTTTAACAAGCATCAATATATATTCTAAAAACTATTGTGTCCTGATTGAACTCCCAGATAGATCAATAAACATACCACCAACTGCTAGACTAGAAGCTATTAAAAACTTGTGCTTGCATTAAGCCGGCTACTGTCGGAAGCTACTCACAAACAGAAATTACCGGGTGTTGGAGGCGTCGAGGTCGTATAAGTCGTAATCCATATTGACGTAGGGAGTGGTGTCGATGTCGAAGGGGTGTCAACTTCGAAAGCGGTGTAGGCATCGTAGAGCTGAGAAGGGGAGCCGATATAGCAGATTGCACAGACGTCTGATTCAGCATCAACATTGGACATGTGGATGTTGGAAGTGCCGTCAACGCAGAGACCTTTGAGCCTTCGTCGATTCCATGGAGATGCAGAGAGACGGAGACGTGGAGAGACGAAACAAAGAGCAGCACACAGAAACACTAAGATTGAGAGTAGAGGCGTGGAAATCACCAAGTGTCAGGAAGTGCCGTCAGGAGCGCCCCGCCTCAAATTAAGCATGCCAAATTACGCATATACCCTTACTTTTTAAAGGAAAACACTTTCAATAGTCAAGGGTTATTTGTAATATGTTGCAAGAAAGGACCAATTTGATAATTTTTTATATAAATATATATATGATTTGTTTCTTCAGACCACATGAAGAAGTGAAGATAATTATTTAAAATATTTTCATTCTCATAAATGTTTAAAGCGATCTATAAAAGCATATCTTAAAAATAATATCTGTTAAATTTTGAAGTTTTATGTTTTTGTAGTGTAGCTGAGATTAATTTAAACTTCAGGTACATCGGTATTTTGTTTATTGTTACTAGTATTCTTGATTGTTAATGACATTCTTAACTGTTAAGGTGGCTTGTGTTAATCTTTAACCATACTATTGGAATCTGTGTTATACGAACGAACTCATGCAATATAGTAAGATTTTGTTAGGTACAACAAAGATTTATATCGTACAATCAAGAATCTAATTCCTTTGTTTTTTCAGGATTTCTAATATTGATTTTGCTAGGCTTGGATTAAAAAGCATCTACTAATTTCATATGCTATTTCATTTAGAGTTATTGATACTTGGTTATAACATTAGAGCTTTTTTTATTGTAGAAATGGAATCTCAATGAGGAAAAATTATTACCAATGAGATTTGAATTTTTGACAAAGTGCAAATTTAAGAATGACAATCACTGAGTAACAACACCATTCGTATCTTGGAGTTATATTTTGAAAATCTTTTTTTCATAAAAAATAATGCAGTTCATGAATTTTGGAGCCAATAATATTTTTCATTAAAAAGTATGATCCAACTTATTTACATCTCTAGTTAAAAGTTGGTATATTTGGATGTGATAGAATAGTTATAGAACTTGTGTTATTTTTGTTTTTATTGGAGTGTTACAAAAGTTTCTAATGATCATCAGGTTGATATATATTGGGGGGAAGCTTTGTCATACTATACTGACAAAAATACATATATATGAGATTACAATTTCATTTGTAAAAATTAGATTGATGATGTATATTTGGTCCAGCTGGTGGAACGCTATTCTTTATGATAAATCACTGGTACTCGCTATCTTTTTTTTTATTTCTGTCTCTTGGTGGTTTTCCAATGAGTTTACGCTTAAGGGCCAACGATGGAGTATGCTGAAACTGGGAGTTTGGTTGAATCTTAGTCAATCGCGGATACTACCTATTTAGATACTTGAGCAATCATATCGGGACTCAGATGGCTCATCATATTTTCTTCTTTTTTAGATTTTTTTCTTGGTTTATTTTGATCATTTCCATATGAACTCTCGGTTTTTCCTTTTGCTTCTTTCCTTGTCTCTTCTCCAATATGTAATGTAGATGTCTTGAGATATGTGTTGCCTTTTTCCATATACTCGGTTAAAATTGGGCTTTTACCCCCACTTCAAAAAAAGTTTGCTAAAATTGAGTTCAACTATTAGAATTTTTTTTTTTCTTTTGATCTTGAACAGTCATCTGACATTGTTTTATAAAGATATCATCTCTTGTGTAGGAGGCCGAGAGTCTGTCCATTCTTGGAGGTTTGTGTAAGAATTTATATATTGCCTTTGTGACAGTGAAAAGTGATCCAGCTCTATTCTAGAAGGGAATCATGAAGAAAAATCATCAGTGGTCATTCGGGTAAAATTTAAATATAGCCTTTGTTACAGATATAAGTGACCGAGCTCCGTTCTATGCAGAAAAAATTAAGAGAATTCAGCAGTGTCTTCAGCAGTGTCAATTATTCTCATATTAGTACCATTTATATTGTCAATAAGTTTCTTTTTTGTTGGTCAACTTTTAGCCCCATATAACATAACTGGCCGTTCTATAAAATTTTCCTTTAATTTTGAGTGGGATTGTCGGATTGCACAACCGCTCCTCTTTTTCATCTCACCAGCATGGATCCATATGAACTAAATGACTTTAAATAATCTAAAGCTCAAACTAGGCTAAAGTAAGCTAATTTCAAGCCAAAGTGAGGCAAAGGATTGTATCTAGAAGATGGCCAAAGAGTGGTTGAATCTACATGTAAAAAAGTTGGCTGCAGGCAACACCAAGTGTGATTTAAGCTGATGTGTTGTAGAAGGTTGAACAAAATAACAAGATAATGAATATTATATTTGATACAAAATTATTTTGGGAGTTGTGATGATTAATCTTCTCAAGATAAATTGATTTAAACACTTTTAAACGTGATCAAACTAATTTCAAGAAATAATTGTATTCTATTTTTTGATTAACTAGAAAACATTTTTCCCTGCTAACGATTTTTTTTTTACTTATTATTAAATTAATTAGCCGACCTTTCCTTGGGGGACTAAGACTGGTGTTGTTTGTGTTATTGTACTCAATTTCATTATACTTCAAATATTTGAGAGTGACCGATAGAAATAATGTGATTACACTACGTGCAAAAGAACAAAGTTACAGAGTTTGCTTAAAGATGTGAATTTAGCTATATTTACAATTGATCTATAGAAAATGAAGTGCTAGCAAATGTCATGTATGATTGTTCTAACCACATTGTTGATATTTTTAGGGGCTACAATAACATGTTCGCAGGCTTTTACCCTTACCACCACTACATAGCACAATTGAAATTATTCATATATTTAACAAATTTGTCCGAATGGAACTTTGTGAATGTTATGTTTACATTTTCTTCTGAAATGTAATTTTTTTTTTCGTGGTAGTATTTTATGTAAGAAGTATGCCGATGCCATTAGTTTGATGATAAAAGATATGTTTAAGCTATTTGAAAGAGAAGTTTAATTGGAGGAGCTATTGTACAATCGTTGTTGCCAGAGAACTTCAAATGAATTGTTCAATATATCAAAGCAATGTATCTTATATTGGCATTACAACTAAAAAAAACATTTTACTTAGATAACGAAAGAGAAGTTTATCATAGTTGCTAGATTATAATGATAGGGACAAGTTGGAGTAGTTGCTAGATTATTTTATTCTAATTTAGCTAATTAAGATGTGTAATCTTATATTTTGTTAAAGCTATTTGACTGCTAAATTTCATCATGCAGGAGAAGTTAGAATATACTTTATACATATAAAGTTTGCTACGTAGAATTATGGGCATAATACTTTATTGTTATCAGAGAATGAATGAAGTTTAGATGCTTTGATTTTTAAAATGCTCTAATGACGTTGCTTCGTCAAAGAAGAATAATGGATGTCATGATTGTTTCAAAAAATATAAACATAATCTTATTTGGGCAGTATTTTGGGGATGAATTAGAGATTATGAAGGCACTCATTTTATAGTATTGCATGGTGGAAAAGCAATTAGATGAAATAATATGTTTTATCAACATTTGTTGTTAAGATGTTATTGATTTCGATAAGCACAATTGCTTCATAGTTCATATTTAGTGTTAATGAGAGTATTGTTGTAAAAGCCCGAACTCTTATGTATGACGATTTTATCATCAGAATATAATTTCACAGTAGGTTGGTCATTTTGGGAGTGCTCCCCACTTGAGATGCTTAACTTTGGAGTTCTATTAAGAAATTCCACTGTTTTCTGAAAAAGTGTATCAATGTTTAAGAGTTGATACTTAATGGGATTTACAATCTCTCCAACTTAAATAACTGACATCCTCATCATTATTATTCACACACAAATTCAAGAATCATCCATCGGGTAGATAGGACTAGAGGTAGCCCTTACAATTTCAAGAAGTATCTCCAACTATGTATCACCTTAACCCATCATGAGTTCAAGAGATCGCTCACATGGAGTGGTATATAATCATGTATGACACTTAGCTTCTATTTGACATTTATGACATGCTCTGATATCATTTATAATTGCCTGAACTTTTCAGCACCAAGCTTTTGTTCGTTTTGACCTTTAATGGTCTCACAATTTGTCCTCAGAAGATAATTTTTCGAAAGATCACCCGTCCTAAAAGTGCTCCTCACTTGAGCACGCTTAACATTGAAGTTTTTATTAGAAATTCTATAGTTATCTAAAAAAGCACTTCGCTGTTTAAAAATTCAGCTTGATTATACTTACTAGGGCTTTACAGTTGTTGATTATACATATTGCTCCATGTAAGATTAAAATTGATCCAAATTATCCATTGCCATTATGCATTGAGGAAAAAATATCAACAACTTTTTCTTAATTATTCATGTGTATAAATATATTTGAATTTATAATAATACACAATACGCCATCACCACTGCCGCCGCCACCACCACCTAGCTTTAGTTGGACAAACCCTAATGGAGTGCCAGTCCAACAAATGATTTGTCATAGGTCCAATTTGGACAAATCATTTGTTGGACAAATCATTTGTTGGACAAACCCAAATGGAGTGCCAGGCCAACCCAAGTTGGACCTATGACAAATCATTTGTTTTCACTGTACACGATCAAATAAAAGCTCATCCCTCCTAAGTTACAAATTGAGAAGATTAATTCCAACTTCTAATCATTTTGTTTTTCCTCTTCACATGCTCAATTTTCTACTGGGCGCATCACATGGTCTATACTTAATATCATGATAATCTAAGATAGAATTCTCAAATCTTATCGACTCTTAGCGTAACTCCAACCTGCTACACATGAGCTCATTATTTTTTGTTTGATAATTGGGGTGAGCTCAGCATCCTTTGCTAATATTTTCTCTGTTAGGTTTCCTAAGTTTAAACTTGGGGAGGTTTTTCATTGACAAAATGGTTGGAATCACTCCTTTTTAAACTCTATTTTACCGAATAGGATTTTCCAAGGAATTATCTCTACCTCTCCAAATCTAGAGCATAACAACATGTCTAATTCAACTTTTGGTGACAAGAGGTAAATTCCAACTTGGGTTGGCCTGGCACTCCATTAGGTCCCACAAAGCTCCTACTTTTCATACTTGGTTTTGGCACAACATTTTTCCCACTTTTATAAGTCTTTTTATTTGAAGAATCTATATAAATTTCATTAGCGTCGACGTTGTTATAATTAACAAAGGTTTTTTCATTACCTCAAAATGGTACTGCTGCAATGATTATGAAACTCTAAATCATCTCTTTATTAACAACCCTCTATGCTATGAAGTTTGGCATTACTTGAACGTGACTAATAATAATAGCAACATCATTTTTAGTCTTAACGATATTCTTGATCGTTGGGGCAATTACAAGAATAAGAAGTTGAATGTTGGTAATATTATTGATGAATTTATTTTGTGGAGTATCTGGAATGCTCGGAACAAAAAGAAGTATAGTATCTTCCTTTTAATGAGAATGTCATTATCCAAAAGGCTATTTCTGAGGTGACAACGATTTTTAATGCTTATTCCTCCAATCATTTCAGCTGGAAGAACATTAATTTGGCCAAATTTTCTCTGAATTTTACTAATGCAAGCTTCCATATCAATTTGTCTGAGGTTGGAATGTGACTTGTAGATTCATTTTTTCTGGAAGTTGCTCTGCTGGTGCCTGCTTGTTAGCTGGTTGTTTGGCTTCTGTTGGTTGTTGGGTTTTAGTTTGCCTACTCTGTTTGTTGTACCTTTGGGTGGCTGTTGTTTTTCTGATTTCTGGTTCCTGCAATGCTGCTTTTCTTGGTGCTCTCTCGATGCAGTTTATTTATTATGTGCTTGGTTGTTTTGTTGGCAATAAATCTGCTTCTGATCTCTTGTCTGTTGTGTGGCTGTAGGGCTTGTTTTTTCAGTTTCTGGATGATCTGCTTCTATCTATGTTGATTACACGTATCAGTAGGGCTGACAATTTTGGAGTTTTGTATTTTGTAGTATTGAGATTTATTAAAAATTCAAGTACACTAGTATCTTGTTAATTGTTATTAAAATTTTTAAATGTTAATAACATCTTTAACTGTTACTGGTTTTTTGTTAATCATTAATTATTTACCATACATTTTGTATCCCTAAATGTACAGTATGAATTCATACAAAACAGTTAGAATATATAAAGTACAATTATGAATTCATAGAAAACATTTAATGATTTATATACTTTGTTACTTTTGAATTATTTGTAATAATGATTTTTGCTTTGGTTTGGATTAAAATATATTTACTATTAAGATACCATTATTGACGGATATTTGGGAGCCTTTAGCATGCGGATAATCCCAAATTTGAGTGTAAATAGCTGCTTTGAATTTTAAATATTGAACATCATATAACAAAAAACAAGCCCGAATTCAATCTCAAATTTGAGCTTAAAATTGATTACATTCTATAACTTGGAATATTGTATTGTCATATGATGAACAGCAGAATAGTTACATGCAAGTTGCCTTTTTTTTTTTTATTCTTTTGGCAGTGTGTTGAGAAAAATGCAAGCCATCAGCAGGTAGATATGTTTTGGAGGGAAAATTCTGCTAACACAGAAATACTTTTATATATATTGTATTAATCCTGAAGCAACGGTATTACTATGATAACCAATAAGTTTTTGGGAGTAAATCATTTTTTTTTGCTTCAACCGTATTGTAAAAAGACTCCTTTTTTTAAGAGGTTTACCAACATTTTTGCCCATTATTTGAGGTCATTGGTGTAAAAATCCAGTCTTTGTGACAGCTGAAAGGGGCCAGCTCTGTTCTAGAAGGGATGGAGGAAAAAAATAGATTCATACTTGGTTATGCAATCAAGTGTATTATGCTCTTTTGTTATATTTTTTTAATTTCGTCTCTTTCCAGTAGGTCTGACTTATTGTTAGAAAGCTTATGGTTTTTTTGCATTTTTTTATTCAGGCTTTGATGACTGCATGCCTGTCTAAATCTTGACCTGATATCACCATTGGCACAAAACGCAATAAATATTAAGAAATTTCTTTTTGCTATGAGCAAGTTTGGTTGGGCTAAAGCTATGATTAAAACCCTAAAGCCAACCGAATGAGGAAGCTCAAAGCCTACCTGTTAGGACGGATGAATAATTGAATAATGAATTTAAGGAGCAGTAGTTTTGAAATCTGATTCTAGAAGGAAATTGTGAGCTCATAATGAATATCTAATTAATATGTTTTAGCCATTTTCTAAGGAAGTTTTTGTTTTATTTGGTTAGCTTAATGCTTGTGATATGAGGGTATCGTGGAAGCAAGTAGCGTGTTTGCTCGTACTTTTTTTTCATATCCTCTTAAATAGTATTAAACGAAACTCTTAAATATTGAGACTGCTTTTCAAATAACGATGAAGTTCCTTATAATAACTCTAAAGTTAAGCGTGTTCATGTGGGAGCACTCTCAGAATAAGTGATTTGCTGGGAAGTTATCTTCTGATGATAAAATTTTGAGGCTTATCAGGCTAAAGAATATAATGTATTGATGCTTAAAAGTTCGAGCTATGGCAATATCATAGTCAAATTTGTGTGGTATTTCATGGCTTTGAGTTTTTCACATAAATTTGATGCTTTCTTCTATATGTACTGTGACTGTTCGTGCTTATTTGTCTTCATTAGTTCAACTTTACTCGTATTTGCAGCCAAGTGTGATGAAGCTTTCAACCTCCTCAACGTTAAACTTTCATAACAATTAGCATCATAGTGTCAGTTATGTTTTGTTCCAGTGGGAGCTATTGTGGATGATGTGAGATACAAACTCCAAAATTTTAAAAACACAAACTTTGATTGTGATGGATGCAAATCGATTGTTTGTTTTATCAGAAAAAGATGTACTTACTGATGAAGGTTAGAGGATACTTGATAGGGCGACACTGGGTTTGTTCAAACTCTTTTTGGCCTCATCGATGTATTTCAATATCATTAACTAGAAAACCATGTTATATATTATGAATGCCCTTACATGGATGTATTAAAATTTTTCAACTTCCAAAAAGGTGTTTCTAATGAAGAAATTGTTCAATACGAAGATGGGAAAAGACGATTTGGTGGCAGAGCACTTGAATTACTTCAATACATTAACCAACAAGTTGATCTTGATTAATATTATATTTGATAATGAGTTAAAGAGTGTCTTTGTTGTCTTCATTGCCTGATTGTTAGGATGTTCTGATGGCGGTGATCAATTCATCGGGAAGAGATAAGCTAAAGTTTGACAATGTTGTTAGGACCATCATGAACGAGCTGCGAAAAAGATTCATTGGAGAGGTGGTTGCATCCGCTTTGAATGAAGAAAGCAATAGGAGTCTGGACTGTGATCAAAATCAGCCAAACACACACACAGAGGTCAACATTAAGTGGCAAGTGTTCGATATGTAGGAAGAATAGGCATCTAAAGAAATATTTGTAACCACTAAAAAAATTGGAGAGGTGAATCAAGATACAGATGGAACAACGAACATCATACTTGTGAATCTAGACGTTATATTGATCCTATTCCTAAACCATACTAAGTTCTGAGTGGTAGATTCTAGAGCATCATGTCATGCGACCCCAAGCAAATGCTTGTTTAAATCTTATACTATAGGTGATTTGGTGAGCATGAATCTTTGAAATGACACAGTATACAACACTGTTGGGTGATGAGGTGTGGACATCAAATTTGTCAAATGGGTAGAGATGGAAACTAAGAGATGTTTGGCATTTTCTTAGCATAAAGAAGAACTTTATTTATATTGGTTAATTAGCACTATCTAGATACACGGCCAAGTTCATGGAAGACTCTTGGAAGGTGACCACAGGTGCGTCGATGACTGCACAAGTGAGCAAGAAAAGATTATTGTATAAGACAATTTTGTCCAACAAGAGGCACCAGTCGGGAAGGCACAAGGGAGGGCGAGAGAGGGATCAAATCCCCTCTCCCTGAAGATGTCATGCACAAGCAATAAAAGCTAGTCAGCTTCTCCTTGACAAGTTTAATTTTTCTTTTCATATACTTCCCAAATATAAAAAAATAAAGCATTTACGAGTTTTATATAAAATTTATTAGCCGCAAAGTGCTCTAAATACTCCCTAATTATAGATTAACTTTAATATAACTACAGTGGCAAAACAGTAAATAATAAGTAAATGCCGGCCAACCATAAATTTTAGGGGGCAATCTGGTTGGCTGATTACGTAAAATTAGTTGACGATAAGCATAAGCACGGATAAGATTTACTAGTTGCTGATGAAGTCATTCATTAAGTAATTTTAATATATTATCTGAAATAATAAATAAAATATTCTGAATTTTAATAGCTAAATTACAATATTTTGCTAAAAGAATTGATGAGCTGTAATTTCACTATAATTTTTTAATAATTAATAAAATTATATTTATTTTTTGGGGTAATTGAGCACTAGAACGTGGCTCCATATAATGGGCTCGAGCTTAGCTAATTACCCTACAAATATATACATAATTTATCAAATTTCATTGGATCGTACATTCTAGATTTGCATCTAATAATATTCTCCTTAATTTAGAACTAAAATTAAAGCTAACTGGCTAGGAATCCAGCCTGGTAATAGGCTCGGGCTCAGGCCCGGGCCCGGGCCCGATAGCGGATTTAGCCGTGTTCGGGCCAGCCCGGTAAACTTATGACCAGGTCAAACTAATTGGTAAATTTCGCAATTACTTGAAAAGTTAAATTCAAAGGCTGTGGTATTTTGACTCTCACATTCCAGTCAACGACGGACAAAATAATAAGCAATGAGTTAGCTTATTCATTAATTAAACCGTTTCTCTTAAGCTTTAACTATGATTAACGGATGGGAAAAGCTTGTTCCCAACAGCGTTGGATTAAAAAAGATTTTGTGCCCCGTGAAACTTTTAAGAAAAAAAAAATAACCAAGAAAAATTTTACTATATAGATTATATGTTTTTTCAGAGTACTCGAGAAGCTGTAATGCCCCATTATTAGATTAGACAATTTGATCTAATAACAAGTATTACGGCAATACTTAATATTGAATTATAGTATTTTAACAAACTGTTGAGTAATCTTTAATTGTGAATTTATGGGTAGAAAAAAAATCAATATATAATAAATATCTATCATCCAGAGTTATAAAAATAATCATACATAATATGAAAGAAAGTTCAATATCATCAAAAAAAATATAAGTACAAACATCCACATAATAGTCCATAATACAAGTTGAGAAAGATATAACTCATTCTCACATAATAAGAAGAGCAAAATAGTAAATACAGTCTCCAGATAATGCACAAATCTATCATACTGATCCAAACCCCTAATCTGTCATACTTTGTTTATAATACAGAACAACCAACAACAAAAATGGGCAGTTGGACTTTAAAAAATATACAATTTAAGGATAAATTAGTATTTTAATTTTAGATGATATCACAATAGATGTTTATCATTTTAATAAAATGGAGCAAAAATACAAGGAAATGAACAGAATGCACAAATTGTGTCGAATAATTATAAAATATGAAAGATTGTTTGCTTATAATAAGTTGGTCAATCATGCATCAAATATATTAATAAAACAAGTATATATAATACAAGCCATTTCAATAAATAGAGGAAGCATGTATATATCCAAATATAATAAATATTAAGTAACATTAAAAAATAGTATAGATAAATATGTAAGTAAGATGTATGAAAAAAGCTACATTGCACAAATTGTTAGTAAAATTGAAAAGTAAAAACAATTTCGTCACATAGACTAAATAATCTAAAATATATAGTTATAAGACTATAATAAACATTCAAAATCAATAAGATTATGAGATATTAAATATATATTTATTTATCTTGCATTTTTCTGTGGGCATAGAACAAATAAGAAGTCAAGCAAATCTGCTCAATAATAATGTAAGTGTGGTCTCTTGTAAATATTTGCATTCCTCCTCATATAAATTGTGTGGTCTCCTAATGCTCCACAGCCGTCATGGCTCAATAACAAATGTACAGTAACCCCTCATAAGAATGTTCATTATTTACAGTGCTTCAAGGATTTTTCTTATGAACTTTAAAATATAATGTGATGTGGATGGATTATAATAATTAAATTTATTATTTTTAATATATACTAAAAAATAAATAATATAATATTAATATTAATATTTTTATTAAAATAAAATGAATAATATTATTATTTTTATTTATTTATTTAATTTGTAGCTTTTACATTACTATTAAGCTTTAACGTACTTTAATATATTTATATGAAATTTTGTGCTCAAAACTTAAGAGAAATGATCAGAAATCAGTATCATTGATTCATTCAGGTTGATCTCATGTCTGTACAGACAATACGTTAGGCTTGGACTGACTGATATATAAAGAAATAAGAAGACTGCACATAACATTTGAGGGGAATGTGTAGTTAAGTTAAAAATACACACCTCAGATAGTTCAATAGACATATCTAACTCTTTGATTATTTTATAATTTTGTCTACCATAATAAATATTATGTATTGATGTATTTTCTTTCATAATAAGCACATATCTTAAATATGTATATTGCATTTATAATCATGACAATTTTGCAAGCATATCCTACTTAAATATTGCATATTATCTTTTTGTATATGCTTCCGATACAGAATAATGTCGATTAAATATTATATACAAATTTTGATATCTTACAAATTTTATTTAGACATCTGTGTCTAATTAATTTTTTCTTGTTCGAAAAATTTCTGGATGAAGTCTTTAAGGAAGAGCTGATACAAGACGAAATAACTTAATGCAAATTTATATGCTTATTTTTCTTAAGTTTTAAGTTTTTGCTTAATATGTAATAAATTTTGCAAAATAATTATTATCTATGTTATGAATATATTTCATTTATTATTCTGGTATTTATGAATATTGCAATGATGTGAAAATATGTATTTTATACGCATCTAAATACATTGATATAGTAAACCCCAATATGATCCTGAAAAGTGAGCACCTAATACTGGATAAGTTATGTTGATCCAATGATGGGTCGCCACATAATGCCTAGACGCACCCCAGCATCAAGCAGTTGAGGCTTGTGCTCCCCGGCGCGCCTCGATACCCCATTCCGGAAAGTTTGGCGCCCAAGCACCAGTTGATAGAAGCCCAAATCCAAGGCGTCCAGGCGCTTGCGACGGTTCAAGTCCGAAGGGATGTGTCCATAGGACAGGTTTGACGGTTATGTAGGGTTTATAAGCATCTTGAAGCTGATTTTAGGACATCCCAGCGTTTTACGTGTGTGGGAAATTCTTAGAGGCCGCAAGAACTCTATTCTTGAGCTAGTGTGAGTGTTTTGAAAACCGGAATTGCAATCCTCTATTCATATGGTGAAATTCTCTTTTTCCCTCTTTTCCCTCCTTGTAAATATTGGTGTTTATACCGAACAACATAAATTTGTTGTTGTGCTGCGACTATAATGGAGAAGTATCTCCCTTTTTTAATCCCAACAATTATCTTATCAAAGTAACATATAGTTGCATGATAATTAATTATATGCGGCCAAGTTGACAGTGTTGCTCATTTGTGTTTCTCACACCCGTAATGTTTACCTATCAAATATAGCAGTCATTAGCTTATTGTTATAATTATACATAAGAAAAACATTAATTATATGAAAGAATTACTCATAAAACTAAAGGCACTCTATAGATATTTTAGTGCTATGTATGAAACTCTTATAAACATTAAATATCTATTTATTTTTTAATGAACTCTTATATTTAAGTTTTAGATGAATAATTCAAACTTCAACAGCCACATTATTAAATGTCAAAATTATATCAAAGACTTTTTACTTTAGAGCTAATTCAATATATAAAAACTGTAAAACTGTAGAAGTTTATAGAAACAAAACGATCATGACTGCTTTGAGTTTAAATTTTCTGAATCTTAGGTTTTATTTTTTTCTTTTGCTTAATATTATTATGAATTTTATCTTGATTCTTTATAATATCTAAATAAAAAATTTCCAGAAAAAGATCGGTAATTCTTATCAATCAAAGAAATAAAAAACCACTTGAAGGTTAAAAATACAGCTACGAACGATCGATAATTTACAAAATTGAACATGCAAAAAAGCAAAAAAAAAAAAAAAAAAAAAAAAAAAGGAGATCGGATAATCGACCCATTTCGATTTTCTTAATGCGCTTCCCCACTCTAGAATTTGTAGAGCGGCCGATCGAGTTTGAACTCGTCGAATCTGATTTCGATAAATTCAATCCCAATCTCTCGGAATAAAAAAGAAAAAGAAAACGAAGATCCGAGCTCGTGAAGACGAATTCGATCACCTTATCTTCCCGTTGTAATTGCCATCGGCGATCCCATCTTCCTATTACTCCTCGCCATCGAAATCTTTTTCTTCACCTTCCTTTTGCTCCGATCGTAATCGCCCTTCAAATTTGGCACAGAATACCACCAAATCGAGGCGCAACAGATCGCGAACATTCTTCCAGCAAGCAGCAAGCAGAGCAAAATCAAAATCAGCATCGCAGGAACGCAGTAGTTGGATCTCCACTTCCACCAAGGAGAAGAATCCGGCGGTCTTTGATCCGGAAACGGCGTTTCAACGGGCAGCGGTGAAGGAATCTGATCGGGCTTTTTCAGGGCGGCAGAGATCTGGTTCTGCGGACGATGATCAGACAGTTTGGGATCGTCGCGGAGGCGGACGATGATCGGAATCCAGTCGTGGGAATTGGAGTACATGAATCGGATCATGGAGATTCCCTGCGAACCGACAGAGCTAGACATGATTTTCTCTCTCCTGGCTTCGAGATCTGAGAGGACGGAGGTGAACTTATCGAGCCCTCTTGAAGAATAGGGATTTTTGTTTCTCTGAGAAATCTTCTTCGAGATCTTCGGAGACGACGGCGGACGATCGTCACCGTCGCGGTGGAAGCTTGAGGTCCCGCAGAACATCGCTCAGCATAGAGACAGAGACGAGAGAGACAGAGGTTAGAAGAAAGTTCTCTGAGGTTAGAGAAAAGGGGATTCGGATTTCTGCTGATGGGCTTTAAATAGCGGAGAGGAAATGCAACGATAATATATTTTATTTATATATATGAATGAAACGGCCATTCTAGCATCCACAAAACAGCCTCCACGCTAAAGAACGGGTCAAACAGAGTATATTGGTTTAGAAAAATTTTATGCTTATAAAAAAATATTTATCAAAAATTATATAATTTTTTATTAATTTTTGTATATAAATTTATAAAAAATATGTATTTAATCAATAATATATTTATATATTATATTAACATATTTTGATGTATATTAATATATAAGTATAACAAAACTCTAATCCTTACCACTAATCAAAATATCATTAGCGTTCATACCCAAAAGCTTATTATTCGCATGTTCAACATCAAATTTAATTTAAGAATATAGTTTTTATTTGTTTATTATTATATTATTATTTTTAATGAACAACTTCTCATATATATAAAAAAAAAACATTAAATTTATTTTTTTATTTGGGACATACTAAAAATTATATACTTTAAATATAAATTATATGTATCCAAATAATTTTTTTTGGACATAAGACCTTACATTGTACTTTAATACAAATTTTATATTCTTTCTACAATTTTATTTGTTAGAAAATTTTTAAATAAATTCATTTTTAATGATTATGTTTGGAATTAAAATGAATGTTATTTAAATTCGCTGATGTGACATCCAATAAAATTTATCCAATAGAATTTGAACATATTTCATTAGTTCATATTTATTTATATTAAAATAATACAAATATTATTTTTAAAATTTATATTGAATGCATTCAAATTTGAATCTTGTTATATAAATTTTTTTTTTGTAAATGCAGTAATATCACTCTCAAAAAAAAGTTCATTAAATGACACATAAATATGTAAATTTATGTGTAAAGAAATTTCAGTTTCATTAAAATGGGCTAACTTGTTATTTTTTATTATTGTTGTTTATTTCCTTTGATTGCATAGGACATAAATTAATCATTTTTTTTATTTTTTATAATATTTAAATTTTGCCAAAAATGATTTTTTATTGAGATATAGTATTCCCATATTTATATTTAGAGAGTTAAAATGGGAGAACAACAAAAATGCTATATAATGAAAGATGACATATTTTTTATCATCAAAATTTAAATTAAATCAAATTTAATAAAATTAAAAGATAAAAATTACAATAATTATTTGAAAAGTGCTATTTAGACCCGCTGATTTGAAATTTTTTTTTGGACATCATTTGAGATTTGGACATCATTTCAATATAAATTTTAAAAATAATATTTGTATTATTTTAATATAACTACATAAATACTAATGAAATGATATCCAAATTCTATATGCTGAATTTTTTTTGTACCACATCAGCAGATCTAATATCGGGCCTTTGTCAGGTAGGCGCCACGGCGCCCCCTAGTGCCCGCAATTTTACAAGACCCATTTTGAGAGATCTATAAAATTGTAAATAACATGCTATGGTTGCTTCTGATTTTTCTTTCTCAGCCCTCATCCCAAATCTGAAAGAAGCTTAGGGCTTTTTGAAGCATGTGGAAGGAGAAGAATATTATAATCTTATTATATCTCTTGTAGAAAAATTGTGATCTTAAAATTGAAAACTCATTTTAAAATAATGAAAATTTCTCCTCTCCTCTTCGTGGACATAATTGTTTACACTGATTTATGTAAATTCTTGTGTTTGCATTGTGATTGTTTTTATTCTTTCATTTTTATGTTGTAATGAATGCTTGAGAATATCTTGATTTGATTCATAGCCTGGATCATAACAAGTGGTATTAAAAAGAGGTTTATGGTTATGTGATTCAATATTGTTTGGCTATTCTTAGAGTATCAAGTGACATGGTGTAACAACCCAAATTATTATCAAAGTCAATTAGGACTAACTTAGGTCCTAATCTTGATTTTAGTGCACTACTTAAGTTATTAGGAGTTCACCACCAATGCCTAGTCTAAACCAAGGTCAAAAGGATCAAATCCTTATTTTGAGAATTTTAAGAACCCTAAAAATGGACTTATTTATTTTGACCTCAGATAAAAAATTGGACTTCACCATTGCGCTCATTGCTCCCAAATTAGTTATGGGTGATATTTTGGAAGCAATCAGAAGTCGTTAAAAATCTCTCGAATATTTTAATAATATTTAAATACCCAGAAAAGTATGAAAATAAAATATTCATCGAAATGAAAATCCGACCTCGCTATTGCATTCATCACCCCTCAATTAGCTGGGGGTGAATATTTTAATTTTTCTGAATGCAATTAATCACTTAATTTAAATTAGGAAAATTAATAATAATATTATTATTTAATTCACCCTAACGGCGTTGCCCGCCTAATTGGCGCGTCATAATAGTTCGCCGTGTGATCTCACGGCTATCCCGAGCCATCTGATCATCAGATCAGACGGCGATCGGATCCTCTTCCTTGTGGGCATCGCCCGCGAGTCACGCGGCAGCCACGTCACCGCCTCGACCACTCCCTGCCCACAATGCCTCGCAAGCTCCGTCGTGAGACCCTTAAACCCTCACCCGCGCAATCGGCTCGCCATTTTTGGCGTGATCTGGATCCATCTGAGAGCTGTGAATCAGACCGTCGGTTGCTCTCCATTCATAAACTGTCGAATAAGGTACCCCTCCGATCCTTGATTTCTCTTATGCAAATGCTGCATTATTACATTGTACACTTATTCCATAGGGTAGATTGACAATTGATCGTCTCTGATTGTCATATAGAGGTCTGGATTGTTCGAATTTGTGAAGTTTCAAATAGTAGTAACCGTTAATCCACACTTGCCGAGACCTAGATCTAGGGTTTGCCCTTGCTCGTGCGACCGTCCACCTCAAGCCATGATTCCACCAGCGTTAGCAAGCCCTCGCAAAGATCTTCCCAATGGCGTGCGAGTCAGGCCCCGGCGACGGCCGGAGGTGTGAAATACCAAATTTCTTTTCAAATTAATTTCCTAATTTTAAAATTCACAATAAATTGACAAAATAAAATTATAGGATTACTATGAATATTTTAAGAAAATTTTTGGTAATTTATTTGGAATTTTTCCATTTTTCGTCGTTTCCTAGTTATTTTATTATTTTATTTGATTAAGAAAAATATGCTAATTATTTTATCATCAGATTAAAAATCGGACTTAACCATTACGCTCATTACCCCTGAATTAGCTAAGGATGTTATTTGGAAATTTTTGGAAGTCATCTAATTTTCTCGAATATTTAAATATATTTTAATACCCAAAAAATTATGATAGTTAAATTGATCTCAAAACTAAAATTCGACTTCGTCATTGTGTTCTCACCCCCAAATTAGCTAAGGGTAAAATTTTAGAATTTTTAGAAACCCATACGATTTTTGGTTAAAAAAAAAAAAAAAAAAACGCCAACAACGGCGTTAACGTCACTGTCACGTTAACGGCGCATCAACACACCGTTTATCTAAGCGGCAGATCCTACGACTGCCGTCTTTTGCCTCTCAATTGGACGGCGTAGATTGAATCTACGTCTAACGCCATTTACGGTAAAAGCGATCGCTGTTAACGGTGTTAACGCTCTGTTAACAGCGCCGTTAACAGACGGGTCAGCTAAAAATAAGAAAAATCTGAAATTTCAAATACAAATTTTGGCTCAACCACTTATCCAAATTGAGCAATTTTGGTGTTTATGGAATCCTCTCATCAAGACCTATCTAATGGACACTTCAATTTGAATTTTTGGTAATTTTTATGTGATTAATTTTAAGAATGATTAAACTTTTATTTTTATCACTTTTGGGCAAATTAAACAAAAATTTCACAAAAATTTCATCTTGAATATATTCATAGGAATATGCTATTCATATTATAATAGATATTTTCTTCATTAAAGGATAAAATGAGTATCATCTAATCTTAACCATTCAAATTCTCCAAGATCAAATACTCTCCATTGGATCTATCATAATGTTTACTGTGGCGGCCGCCCCCTAATCATCCGGGTTAGGAGGTGGTCATCAACTGGGCAAACCTTCACTAAGCATTCAGATTAAAAAACATGCCTTCTTAATCAAATGCCAAGAGAAGATATGCCATAAAAGGAAAAGAGCAAAAGAAAGTCAATCACTGAATGAGCATACTATAATATATCAGAGTGCGGAAGAAAGACAAGTAATAACATCCATACATTTCAAATAAGAACTATACAACTCATAATACATAAGCATGAAAAGAAAAACAGTTTAAATCTTGTATTATTACAACACAACATTAAAAGTTAAGCAGTAAAGAAAAGATCACTCAATCCTCACAAACTAAAAGAAAATAACTAAGGGTCTTCTCCTGCACGCTCCTCCTCCTGAATTAGATTTTCAGAAAGTTTCACAACCTCAAAAAGTTTAGAATCTACTATTGTCAGTTTCACAATGATATGGCCCCAGCCAACAAAAGAAAAATCTAGTTAGATAAAATGTCTAAGTATATTTTAGGCTACAAATTATTAATTTAAATGATATCACAATATCTAAGCAAAGTAGGAGCAGTAAAGCATAAAAAAAAGTAACAAATTTATAATCAGCTTAATTATAACTCATACAAAGTGTGAGGTAAGCACATGCTTCAACTCAAGCAGCATAAAAAGGTTTAAGTAACACAATGAAATCTACTAAATACAAAAAAATTCCTAAGTAATATGATCAATTTTAAACATGCTGGTTATAATATAAAATGAAAGTGCTGAACTGAAAGTAAAGTTCTAACATCCTAACATGTCATAAAGTAAAAGTGAACTACTGAAAAGTACAACATACATGTATAGCTGTATGTACTAAGAAACTATTGTATGTAAGTATGTTGAATTGTAAAGCAAAAGATATGACATAACTGTAAAGTAATAGTAAAGTAAATGTATAACATAAATTGTGGAGATACTCCTACTTAGTCCTGCCAAAAAGTAAGGTCCATCTGATCATCTACGAAAAAGTCCCAGATTAAAGTTAATTCCATTTGAAAAGTACCTGTTGAGCATCTAGGAAAATAGTCCCAGAGTAAAGTATCACGCACTAAGAAAGTGTCCTAGGCAATAGTAGCACGCACTAGGAAAGTGGTCCTAGACAAAATCTGCACGCACTAGGAAATAGTCCTAGGCAAAAGCTGTCTCAAAAGTAAAGTTATACTAGAAGGCAGACTAAATAAGACATAACTCACATAGTTTAATAAAGTAATTTTCATTAAATTTTTTCCTTAAGCTATGAAAATGCCATATGAATGTATTCAAAGCTTAACATAAAATACTCATCTATGTTCAATATAATATGTCCAAAGGTATAATGAAGTCCAAAACATGGAAAGCATAGCATACAATTTTTAATGAATAAAATAGCACTAAATAATTTTATGATATCACTTTGTTTTCTAATTAAGTCGTTCTATCTAATCTAAACTTATACAAGTTTAGGATCTTCAATATTTAGCTATCGAGTATAAATCCAGAATATCGATCCTACAAGTTAAAAGAAGTTAGAACTTAATCAACTTTTAACACATATAAATCACATGATGCTTAATTAAGTTAAATAAATAAATCTAACATCATAATTGATAATTTTAAGGATCCAAAGCCAATCTTGATTAATATAACTCAAAATTAGGGGATTAAGATGTTAAAATCCAAGTATTGGACTTTAATTTCTTAATCCAATAGGTTCTAATCTTAATGATATAATGTTAACCCAAATCTCATGAGCTATAGTTAAGGCTATCTTATTAAGTAAAATCAAACTTAATAAGATGGATCTCTAATCTTAAATCTAAAGTTTAAATACAGAATAATCATAAATAAAGGATCAAATTCTAAGAAACTATAAAACCAAGGTTTCATCTATTAAGTACCTATTTACTTAATAGATGAACTCTAACCTAATTTTTAAGCTAGATCCTAAGGAAATAAGATCCTATATATTTGGAGGAAAGCCCTAAGAGAATAATTATACTTTATGTTTGATATTATTTAACGTATATTATGATGAATTTAACTTAAGAAAGATATAAGGTGAGCTAAATTCACCTTATAAGCGGTGGATTAAGACTTAGAAGATTTTTAGGTAACTTTTAAAGTTTTTCATAAAAGTTCATTTTAATGAGTTTAAATATTCGAAAATGATTCCAAATTAGCCATATTACTGATTTTAGAGGCTTAAGAATGAATTTAAGGTCTTAAGAATATTTAAACCTAAATTTGGGCAAAATGACCATTTTGCTCGTACTTAAGGGTCTAGAATTCATCTTTATGAATTAGGGTTCAAATCTAAAAATTATTGAAGTGGGGTGTTTACTTACTGTCTAATATGAGTTTAGACAGTAAGTACATAAATTTTGGTTAAGTATTAAGTCTTATAGGGTTAAATTAAATGATTTGACATATAAGGGCAAATTGATAATTTAGCTTAATAGAATTTAAATTTTCAATCAGTTTATTAAGGATTATGTTCTAAGGTTTCCATAGAACCTAAAATCATTAAATTATGATAAGTATTAGCTAAGTTATAGCCAATACAAGTTTTAGAGTTAATAATTATGATTTAGTGTGATTAGTGAGTGATTAGTGAAATTAATTACAAAGTCACTAAATCAATCATGCAGCTAGGTTCTAATCTACTCTATGAGTAATCATAAATTGAAATTACTCAATTTGGATTATTAATTATGCTAATAATCACTAATTAAATTTTTTAAAGTGATTGGGGCTAATTAAGAGATCTAACCATTCGATCTTAAATATTTTTATAGTTTACTATTAATTAGGTATTCTTGATCAAAATAGTATATTGGAAGACCTAATTTGGAGTTCAATTGACCAAGTTATGGTTAAATTAAGTTGTAAGATTAATTAAGGTAATTAGATAAATATCCTAAATGTCACTATGCAAAATATAAGTCATGTGGTAAATTGGATAGCACCAAAATATTCTCCTAATTTTGTTGATTAAAATAATATATTTATTTGTATAATATGAACTTATATTTTACAAATTATGGGTGTTTAAAGTTTGACATTTAAATGAATTAAATAAATACATAAATACTAATATTACAGTTTTAATTTAATTATTATGTTTAATTTATTAATCTGTTATTATTAAATTTCTTTTATCATTCTGTTTTTATGAATATATATACATATATATAATAATATACATATATATAATAATATACATATATGTATTATATACTTTACAGAATATAATTTATGTTATAAGTATTGTATTATATATATATATAATATTTAAAATAACTTTTATATATTTATTTATTAAATAATTGATTTTATTTCTGCATGTGGGGTTCACTATTCGAACGGCGGCGGAAAATGGCGGTAGTATTATATACTCTGGTAGAGACAGCGGCGGGTTGATTGCGGGCCCTACAAGTCGCGTTGTCGACTTGGTTGCTCGCAGATCGGGTCGGGTTGACCCGTCCCGGCCCGAAAGCGTCGCCTTCCTTCTCATAAGTGACGGAATTAGGGCAGGAAGATCGGAGGTTGTATCGACATCAAACTAGATGAACTCGCATGGCAAAGTGTAGAGTTTAATCCCATCTTTCTAATGGCTACTTGTTTAACAGGTAAGGTACTCATAAACGACCATAAAACCTAATCCTAACCCACGCATGCCGATAACGGTAACTATTGTATGAACCTAGCCAAATTCGAATCAACCAGACCTGATCGACTCGATTGGGTCCGCTCAAAACTCAATCAGGATTATGAAATCAATATCCGAATAAGCAATACAACAATTGAATAAGTAGATAGAAAGCTAGATGTACCTTTGCTTCAACAGTCAAGGAGTTAGGGTTCTATCGGCAACCGTCGATTCCTCGCCAAAATTGAAACTTAGCAAAATTTAGCATTAGGGATGACCGATGAACTTAAATCGAGCCTTAAGCGGCGCCTAATGGCGGTGGTGGGCGCCACCTGTCGACGAAGGACTGACGCGACCCTCTCGGCTGCCACGCGCTGAGACGTGAGGAAGAGAAGTCGCAGGCCGTCAGATCGTGGTTGATTAACAGACAGTCCTGATTCAATTCTAGGCTTAACGGGTTAACGGATGCGCCAAAAAGATCCGGCCCAATAACGATTAGGTGGGTCCCACTGGCCAGTTAAATAAAATATTAAAATATTAAAATATAATATTTTATTCAAATTTTCTTATTAAAAATTGGACTATTAATTGAATCCTGAAAAATACCAAAATTTCATCCATAGCTAATTGAAGGGTGAGGAATGCAACGACGCACTCGAATTTTTGTTTTGACGAGTATTTATTTATTCAAAGTTTCAGGGTAATTAAATAATATTAAAATATTCGATGAAAATCCAATGACTTCCAAATGCATCCAAAATATCACCCCTATTTATTTTGGGGTGGTGAACGCAATGGCAAAGTTAGATTTTTGATTTAAAGTCAATTTAAATAGGTCAATTTCTAGGGTTTCTGGATTTCCAGAAATCAAGATTTTGATCAATTTGATCCTGATTTGGACTTGATCTAAGAGGTGAGTTCTAAATAATTTATTTAAAATAGTATAACTATAATTAGGTCTTGGATTAGTCCTAATTGACCTAAGTAATAACTTGGGTTGTTACACTTACCTTTAAAATCCACTTAATCATAAAGAGGGCTGGACACTTTCTTATCCCATTAAGGCTCCATTATTAACTTCAGCAAGCACTCAAAACTCTCTCCATCTCCTTCTCTCATACTTCTTCCTCAAGCTAGAATACTTTGCCCTACACCTTCTCATAGACTAAAGGAGCATCAAGAGGATTTCAAGTTCTCATCATGGTGATAGGAACTCTAGCAAATTATCATTCTCTTTCATTCTCTCTTTGGTTCCAAGGTGAACAAGTATATTGCAAAGGTATTCTCTTTCCCTATATCTTTTATATGAAACTTAAATTAAATTTTTAAGTCATGAGTAATGACTTAGATTTGATTTAAATTATTTTATGGGATAGATATAGATCTAGTATGTCATAAAAAAGTTGCAAATCATAAGAGAAACAAGGAGTTTTTCTTAAATATTTATGTTCATAATTAGGATGATGGTATATATGTAATATGTTGAAATTATTATTTAAATTAATGTTTATATTTAAATTCATTTGCAAAATTATATCTTACATAAATATGAGTTTCATATGTTCAAGTTCTTACTTAAATTAATCCTTATACTTATTTTCATATTTAAATAAGATTTAGAAAATAAAATATTATGTTAAGATGAAAATTTATATATATTTTTTAGACTTTAGATTTAATTCCATAAGAATGAATATTATGCGTTAAATTTGTATTTAAATTAATGTTAAAATTTATTCACATCTTATGTTAGGATTAAGATTATTCCATTGATTTTTCTATTTGGTGATTAGTTTTACTAATCACTTTGTTTGCCTAATTAACCACTTAACCTTAAATATTGATAATATCATAACTTATCCAAAAATACATTCAAATATATTAATCCAATATACCATTTTGATTAAAAAAATATAAGAAATACTAATTTGCAAAAAAAAAAAAAATTTTGTTATTAAATTTCTTAATTTAGCTTAATTATTCTAAAAATGAATTAGTGAATATTAGACTCATTAATTATCCAAAATCCAAAATTTATTTTTTTGATCACTCGCAAAATAGAGGAGAGCATATTGGCATAGTCAAAATATTTTTTCTAGAATTAATTTCAGAATTAGGACCTTAGTTAGTCCTAATTAGCTTGGGTAACAACTTGGGTTGTTACAATAAGTGAGTTCAACAATATCGATGGTGGAATGAACCTTTGACCAAGTTGTGTGGCGACCGCCCCCAAATCACCCGGATTAGAAGGTGGTTGTCACTTAGCAAACCCTCACTTAATATTTAGATTAAGGAATAGACCTTCTTAATTAAATGCCAAGGGAGGATGTGCCTTAATAAGCAAAGAGTAGCAACAGAAATAATCACTTAAATGAGTATACTATAATTTATCAGAGTGTGAAAGAAAAATAAGAGTAACATCTATACAATTCAGATAAAAACTGTACAACTCAGAATACTTAAGCATGAAAAATAAAGTAGCTAGATTCTGTATTATTACAAAATAATGTTAAAGTTTATGCAGTAAGAAGAGTAAAGTCTCTTATATCCTCACATAATCAGACAGAAACTACTGATCTCCGGATCTCCAAAAGGTCCCACAACCTTTTAATAGCTCAGAATCTATCATTGTCGGTTTCACAATGGTAGGGCCCCAGCCAACAAAAGAAAATTATAGTTAAACAAAATGTTTAAGTACATTTTAGGCTATAAGTTGTTAATTTTTAATGATATCACAATACTAAGTAACATAGGAGCAGTAAGCAGTAAGGAAAGGTAACAAAGTTATAATTAACATAATTATAATTTAACAAGATGTGAGGTAAGCACATATCTCAATCCAAGCTACAGAAAATATCAAGTAATACATAAAGAACTCTACTAAATACAAATGAAACTTCTAAGTATATGATTAATTATAAAAGCAGCATGTTTTATAGAACATACCAAGTAAAAGTGACTGCTGAAAGGTAAAAATGAATATTTCAAAGTTGTGAGTACAAAGGAACTGCAGAAAAATGAAAATGTAGCAAGATACGTACTGAACTATAGGACAAATAAGACCTGCAGAAAATGAAAATATAGCAGGATGCGGAACTATAAGACAAGTAAGAACTGCAGAAAATGAAAATGTAGCAGAAGGCGTACTAAACTATAAGACAAGTAAGAACTACAGAAAATAAAATGTAGCAGAAGGTATACTAAACTATAAGATAATTAAGAACTACATAAAATGAAATATAGCAGAAGGTATACTAAACTATAAGACAAGTAAGAATTGTAGAAAATGAAAATATAATAAGAAGTGAACTGAACTGTAAGGTAAAAGTGAGCCAAAACTGTAAAGTAAACAAAAGATAACTGCAAAGTGAATGTAATATAAAAGAAGTAACTGAAAAGTAACTGCAAATATGAGATATTCCTACTTAGTCTTGCCACCAGTAAAGTCCATCTACTCATCTGGAAAAGTAGTCCCAAATTCCATCTGAAAAGTAACTGCTAAACATCTGGAAGAGTAGTCTCAGATTAAAGTTAATTCCATCAAAAAGTACTGCAAACCATCTGGAAAAGTAGTCCCAAATTCACTAGAAAAGTAGTTATAGTCAGAACAACCAGTATCTAGAAAAGTAGTCCCATATTCACTAGGAAAGTAGTCCTAATCAGAAACATCCAGTATCTAGAAAAGTAGTCTCAGATACACTAGGAAAGTAGTCCTAGTCAGAAATAACCAGTATCTAGAAAAGTAGTCCCAGATACACTAGGAAAGTAGTCCTAGTCAGAAATAACCATTATCTAGAAAAATAGTCCCAGATACACTAGAAAAGTAGTCCTAGTCAGGAACAACCAGTATCTAGAAAAATAGTCCCAGATACACTAGAAAAGTAGTCATAGTCAGAAATAACAGGCACTAGGAAAGTAGTCCTAGTTCAAAACACAGGCACTAGGAAAGTAGTCCTAGCCCCAAAAGCTATCCTACAAGTACTATGAAAGTAGTCCTAGCCCAAAACCATTCTAAAGTAAAGTCATACTATATGGCAGACTAAAAAGACATATCTCCTCAAATTTAGTAAAGCTATTTTCGATCAAATTTCCTACTAACAATATGAAATGCCATCAAAATCAACATAGAAATGATCATCCAATATTCTATGTTTAATGCAATATATCCAAATGTAAAGAAGTTCAAAGCAAAAAGGAAAGCATAGCATACAATGTTTAATGTATATAGTATAGCACTAAACAATATTTGTGATATCACTTTGTTTTCTATTTAAGACATTCTAACTAATCTGAACTTATATAAGTTTAGGATCTCCAATATCCAGCTATCGAGTATAAACCCAGATTATCGAGCCTACGAGTCAAAGGAATGTTAGAACTAGTAAAGCTCTAACACTTATAAATCACATGTCGCTTAATTAAGTTAAAGAATAAATCAAACGTCTTAATTAATAATTTTACGAATCCCAAACCAATCTTGATTAATATGATTCAAAATTGGGGGATTAAGATGTTAAAATCCAAGTATTGGATTTTAACTTCTTAATCCAATAGGTTCTAATCCTAATGATATAAAGTTAAATCCAAATCTCATGAACTATAATTAAGGCTATCTTATTAAGCAAAATCAAGCCTAATAATATTGATCTCTAATCTTAAATCTAGAGTTTAAATACAAAATAATCATAAATAAAGGATGAAATCTAGAAAACTATAAAACTAAGGTTTTATTTATTAAGTACCCAATTACTTAATAGATAAATTCTAACCTAATTTCTAAGCTAAATCCTAAGGTTTGAAGGAAATCTTAAGATAATTATTGAACTTTAGGTTTGATTTTTCTTAATAACTATTATGATGAATTTAACTTAAAGAATGCATAAGGTGAACTAAATTCACCTTATGAGACTTAATTTAGGACTTAGATTATTTTAGGCCATTTTTAGGGTTTCTCATATATTATTACTTAAATAAGTTTAAATGTTTCAGAATGAGTTCAAATCAGTTACTTTACTGATTTTAAGAGTTTAGGAATGTATTTAAGGTTTTAAGATGTTTAAACCCAAATTGAGCAAAATGACCATTTTGCCCTTTACTTAAAGGTCTAGCTTTCAACTTTATAAATTAGGACTCAAATCTAAAATTTCTTATAGTGGAATGATTACCTACTGTCTAATATGAGTTTAGTCAGTAGGTTTATTAATTTTGGTTAAGGATTAAGCCTGATAAGGCCAAATTAAGGAATTTGACCTATAAGGGAATTTTGGTAAATTTACCTTAATGATATAGAACTTTTCTATTAGTTTACTGTAGGTTATGCTCTAATGTTTTCATAAAATCTAAAATTATTAAATTCTGATGTGTATAGGCTAAGTTATAGCCAATACAAGATTTATGGTTAAATTGTAATTAATGGTTCTTTAATTAAGGGTCAAAATCCTAATTTCTCCAATTAGTGTCCAAATTGATTAAAATAAGTGGCTATGAATCACAATTAATCCACTGATTTCATTGATTAGTAGTGGGTTCAATTTGGACATTAAATGACTTAGTTATGGCCTAATTAGGGTTTAGGGTGATTAGTGAGTGATTAGTAAAATTAATCACCCAATCACTAATCCAACCCTACAACTAGGCTCTAATAGGTTTTAAGAGCTCTTTGAAATTTAAACTATCCAATTTGGATTATTAGATTTGCTAATATTCACTGATTAAGTTTTAGGATAATTAGGGATGGTTAGCAAATCTAACTGTTGGATCCTAATGATTTTTGTAGATTACTGTAAATTAGATTTTTTTGATCTAAATTGATATTTGGATCATCTAGTTTGGAGCTCAATTGACCAAGTTATGGTCAATTGAAGTTCTAGGGTTAATTAGGGTAATTAGGGTTAGGTCCTAAATATCATTAGTCAAATTGTAATAACCCGAGTTGTTACCATAGTTGATTAGGACTAACCCTAAGTCTTAAACACAATTATAAGTGCTAATTAGGTCAAATGGAGTCAACCTCTAAGACCTAGTCCAAATCAGGAGTCAAATGGATCGAATCATAATTTCTAGAAATTTTAGAAACCCTAAAATTTGACCTATTTAAATTGACCTCAGATTGGAAAATGGACTTCGCCATTGCACTCGTTGACCCCAAATTAGCTAAGGGTGACGTTTTCATGTCAATCGGAAGTCATCAAAATTTTGACGAATATTTTAATAATAAAAATACCCCGGAAATCGAGGTATCAAAATACTCGTCGGATCGAAAATCCGATTTGGCCATTGAATTCCTTGACCCTAAATTAGCTAGGAAAAATGTGTTCAAAATTTTCTGGAAATTAAAAAAAAAATTAATAATTAATTAATTACTTAACGGCCGTCGTTAAGTAATTAACGGATCCGTCAACTGTAGCTGACGGCGCCGTCTATCCAGACGGCGCCCTCTCAGCCATTGGATCGCGCCCGGATCCAACGGCTGCGGAGCCGTCAAGGACGACGGCTCCGTCAGCGCACGAGGGCTCCGTCAGCGCGACACGCGGCGCCCCGCCGCCCTTCCCGGCCAGTCCGAGCCCTCCCCGGCCTCGGCGAGGTCGCCGGCAGGTCTATAAGACCCCGGCCGGCCTCTGGGCTCGGAGTTTTTGTAAACCCAAGCCCAGATCAATCCCGAAGCCCCGAGCCACCATCCGTCGTCCAAACAAGGTACCCCGATCTCCCTCCTCCTTCGTTGATTTTGCAATTTTCCTTTTGATTATTGTAGGTCTAAGGTTAGATCGTCGATCCATTGGACCTGATCGAGTTCGATCAGGTCTGATCAACCCAAATCTAGACTTGGAAATGTTAGGGTTCGGTCGGCCGAACCCTAGAATCTATGGTTTAAGATTGCCAGCGATCCCGGCCACCTCCGGCGAAGGTCCGCCCACCGGCGTGTAGCCCTCGTCGAGAGCTACCTGCGGCCGTGCGGGCCGAGGTGGTCAGGCGCCGGGAAGGCCGGTGAAAGCCGTGCCCTAGCCCGGCGCCCTCGGGCCGTCTCTGCGAAGGAGACGAAGTCCGGGTCGGGCCGGGTCGACCCAAGCTCGACCCGCCCGAACCGGGTCCGCGTCAGCCGGGTGGGGCCCACCAGTGCCACGTGACGCCTTCTGGGCCTGCCACGTGTCCAGTGGGACCCACCAGCCGAAGCTGCAACCCTTCGGCTTCGGCCGTGGGGCCCACAGTGCCACGTGGCAGCCAGCCGGCACGTCACGTGTCACGTGGGGCCCACAGCCCGAGCTCGCGCGGCGGTTCGGCTCCCCGTAGGGCCCACAGCGCCACGTGGTCGCCTCTGGACCCACCACGTGGCAAGTGGGACCCACTGCCCGGTCAGCCGCGGCAATCCGGCTCCCTGTGGGGCCCACAGTGCCACGTGGCAGCCTCTGGTAATGCCACGTGTCAGGTGGGGCCCACTGCCCAGTCACCCGAGCTGACTCAGCCCCTGTAGGGCCCACAGTGCCACGTGGCAGCCTCTGGTAGTGCCACGTGTATAGTGGGGCCCACTGTCTGTTAATTAATTTATTAATTAAATTATTGTTAGTGTTAATTAATTACTGTTAATGATTAATTAATTACAGTTAGTGATTAATTAAGTTATGATTAGTATTAATTACTTTTGAATAGTAACCTTAATTAATTAAGTATAATTAGAGATTAATTAGGGTTAATTAAAGATTAATTAAACCTTAAACAGTAATTAGGATAATTAATAATTATTAAATAGTAAAATATAATTAATTATTCATAATTAGATATTAATAAGTAATTAAGGCTAATTAAATAGTAATTAGCACTAATTACTTTGCTACAGTAAAATATTAATAAATTAAATAATAGATTAATTAATGTTAATTAGTAATTAAGCCTAATTAATCACAGATTAATTAAGGGTTAATAATTTCAGAAATTCTATATAAAACTTTAAGAATGAACAGTAAAATAATATAATTTGAATAAATGAATAGTAAAATAATTTAAATTATATTTTTGAATTGTAAATCTTAAAAGTTTAATAACTTTTTATAGGATAATTCAAACATAGCCAATATAGGTCTTAAAATACTCAGAAAAATGTAAGGATTCAAATAGCGTAATGTAAAAATTTATTTTGGGTACGTATAACGAGGTAGCATTTTAGGAAATCTTTAAAGCCTCATAACTTTTTACCCGGTTATCGAAACATAGTCAATATGGGTCTTAAAATACTCAGGAGAGCGGCTCTAGTAGTATTAGTTTTCCCATTCGGATATCAGGATAAAAAGTCAACTCTATAATCCTCGGTGAAAAATGACCAAAATGCCCATAGACTTCAAACAGTCATAACTTAGTCAAATCAACTCAAAATTAAAAAATTCAAGATGCTAACCAGCCTAAAATTTCAATGTCATCAATATAATAAAATAATATTTAGGATCTGAATCCTAGAAATTTAGGTAAATGACCAAATTATCCCTAGCCTTATTTTAGTCATAACGTGATCGTTTCTCGCCCGATTTAGGCGTACTTACTTTCTATCTTCAAGTTAGATAGTAAGGAATCAATTGAATCTAAGAAAAATCAATTCTGATGCCTAAGTCAAAAGTTGACTTTTTGACCCTTAAAATAGGGGCAAAATGGTCATTTTGCCCTAAGATTGGATTGAGTACCCTTACCTTTTGTATAACATCCCAAATTACCAAGACTAATATTATAATCATCTTAGTACTATTTAAGCAAGTGAAATCAACCCTTAAGTCAGATTCCAGTAGTCTTTCTAAGTCTTAAGCACTACACCTTAAGGACCCTTCCTCAGATTAGGATTAGATCATAGGTTAGAGTTTATTCATTGGGTAAATTGGGTTACCCAATGGGTGAAACCTTAGTTTTATTAGTTTTTAGACTTTTTTTTATTTTACAACTCGTTCTGATTATTTTGTCTTTAAACCTTAGATATAAGATAGGAGATTCATCCTATTAAGTTTGATTACTTAATAGGATTTGCCATAACTAGTATATCACTAATATAATAAAACCTAAAACTTATGTCTTATTCTTTGGATTATGTGATTAAACCTAAATCTCATAGTGTGTAATCCATAATCTATAAGTTTAGAAGATATTGATCAGATCTTAGTTAGAATGTCTAAATTTACAAAACTAGGACGTATGATTTATTTATTTAACTCGTAGTCGTCTATTTGATTGAGCTAGATTAGAACCTGATCAGTTCTAGTCCTTTTTAACTTGTAAGGATGAGTTTCTGAGTTACACTTGATAGTAGGAAAATGGTGATCCTGAACTTGTGTAACTTGGAATAGTTAATAGGTTAAGTAAAAAATAAATAATATCATCATGTTTAGTAGAGTCCCTTGCTTTTATTGATACTTTGTTGTTTACGCATTCTTTGTGTTTCTGTGCCATATTTCCTTGAGCATATCATACAAGATTTTTGATGCATAAATAAACTGTTAGGAAAATATGGAGACTCCTTAGATTTTTTGTGAAAATATTAAAGTGATTTATGAAAAGATAATGGTTTTATGAGCTGCCTCTCAGTTATATCCTTATTGCCTAGCCTCCTTATGTCACTAGGGGAAGGATCTATTTTTGTTGTGTGTCTAGTTTACTAGCCTCCTTATGTCATTAAGGGTACACCGTTGGTGCCCTAGCCGTATTGGTGTTAAGGTTGCCTTGTATGCTTAATTTACTAGCCTCCTTATATCGCTAGGGGCATACAATTGGGCCTTAACCGTACTGGTGCTAAGACCCTTCGTTTGCTTTGTGTGCTTATTTGCCTAGCCTCCTTATGTCACTAGGGGTACACAGTTTTATGTCTTAGCCGTAATGGTGCTAAGCTTCTTTGGTATTCGATGGGCTTGAGTAGCTCTTTTCGGTATGGCAGTCGATGCACATGTGGCTTTATATGCAGTTGTTGTTGTTTACTTTTCAGTATTCTCATTCCGTCAGCTACTTCCTTGTACTGTTTGTATATATACTTAGGATGTTATAACCTTGCTGCTATTTATATGTACCACTGCTGAGTTATTTATTTTAATTGGCATATTTTTTATTGATCACCAGCATGTTTAGGATGTAGAATTTTTCTTACTGCATTTATTTAATTATGTATATTTATACGTCCTTCCTTATTTAGTTTGTATGCGATGCATATCTCAGCCTCTTTCTTTTTCTTTGCTTAAGTTATAAATGATGATTTATAGCTTCCCTGTTTCTTTTGTATTGCTTGTCGCTCATTTTCATATATATATATGTTGCTTAGATGTTGTCAAATTGTGATATTACTTAACACTTACAATAATTCATCAGCTTAAAATGTACTTAGACAATTGTCTAACCATATTTTTCTTTTCTTTGGCTGGGGCCCTACATTGTGAAACCGACAATGGTAAACTCCTTTCAGTTAGACGAGCAGGAGTTAAGTGTGGAGCCTTACCCAGAGGAGGAGCCCGTGGAAGAAGCTGCCGTCTAGTTCCTTTATACTTCGAGTGAGGATGAGTGGTTTTCATTCTATTTTTATTTAAATATTTTAAATGATGTAATAATACAGGTACTATTGACTGTGTATTTGGATTGTATGCTTATATTCTGAGTTATATTATTCCTATTTATACTGTGATACTTAGATGGTTTTCGTTTTCTTAAATTACTTCTGCACTCTGTTTGTTTACTTATATAGTGGCTGTTAGATTGATTCTGTGTTAATCCTTCCCTAATCAGGTGGATTGTGGAGTCTATCCTAATCCAATGATAAGTGAGGGGTTAACCAGAGTGACACCCCACCCTTAACCTAATCCTTTGGTGAATTAAGGGTGCGGGGCGCCACACAAATACTAATCCAAACAGCATAATTAATACTATTAAAATGTTTCTTAGGGTTTTCTGAGTATTTTAAGACCCATATTGGGTATGTTTGGATTAAGGGATACATAGTTATGATGATTTAAAGTTTTGTGACATTATTTGAATTCAATTAATACCCCTAATATCACTATACAAAATATAAGTCCGAACAGAATTTTGATAGTCTCAGATTATTCCTTAATTTTTGCTGATCAATTTGATATATTTATTTGCATAATTTGGATGTATATTTTTCAAGTTATTTAATTTTAAAGTTTGGTATTTTATTGATTAATTTAAATCTATTTATTCTAATATTATTTAATTAACTAATATATATATATATATATATATCTATTTATTTCTTATTCATTTAAACGACGCGCGGCTTTACACGTGTCGGCCTCTGAGGTTGATACTGCACGAACAGGCGGGACCCACGGGTAGCACACGTGGCGGCGTCTGGCTTGCTGTGAAACAGCGGGTGGGGCCCACAATTCATTAAAGCTGTGGTTCACACAAACTGGCGGGTTCGAGAAGTGCGAACCGGCCCAAGAAATAGTTGGGTTGAACCGCAAAATCAACGGACGGAAATAATCCCATCTGGATCCACTGGTTGGAATTGCTTTCAATCAATCCAACGGTGGATCGCTACGAGGCGCTTCGTCTCCCTCAGAAAGTCGCGAATTAGGGTTTTTCGTAACTTTGATCGATCAAAAATCGATCGATCGAAGCCCAGAAATTAATGCATGTATAGAGATTCGCAATAATGAACAAAAGAAGACATAGGAAAGGTAACGAGGTACCTTGATGCGAATCGGCAGAAGAGAATTAGGGTTTGATTAACAATAAACTGAGCATACCACAGGGTCTTTAGGGTGAAAAATGGATGAGGGGAGATTGATTATGGATTTAATGGGGTATTGCAAGCGGCGAGTGCCACCTCCATCGTGCGAAGAACGACACGTGGGCGAACCACCCTAGACACGCGGAAGTTCCGCATGATTTCGCAGGGAAGACGGACGAGAACCGTCCCATCTTCTGATCGGACGATTCGAAGAAACCGTCAAATGAGACGGTAACTCAATGAAGACTAACGGCGTCAGCACCAGACTGACGGCGGCCGTTAACTTTTTAATTATTTAAATATTTAAGAACCTATTTCATTAATTATAATTAATCAATTAAATGTGTACCAAAAATTTTCAATAAATCACCCCTAACAAATTGAAGGGTGAGGAATGCAACGGCGCTCTCGGATTTTTGATCCGACGAGTATTTAATTACTTGAATTTTCAGGTATTTAAATATTATTAAAATATTTGTCAAAATTTTAACGACTTCCAAATGCATCCAAAACTTCACTCCTAGCTAATTTGGGGGTGGTGAACGCAATGGAGAATTCAGATTTTTAATTTGAGGTCTAAATAAAAAGTCAATTTCTAGAGTTTGGGATTTTCCAGAATTTCAGATTTGATTCATTTGACTCATAATTTGACCTAGCTCTTGGAGATACGTTCTTATTGACTTATTTAGTGAACTAGAACCTCAATTAAGACTTAGATTAACCTTAATTAACCTAAGTAATAATCTGGGTTGTTACAAGTTGTGACACATCCAATAAAAATAAATGTGGTTAAGTTTGATTGCAGGAATAACTTCAGAATGTGGAGTTGTGTAGTGATGGATGCACAATGCACCCTAAATTTGGAAGAAGTCCTCAATGATGAAGAAAAACTCAAGGAAATTTTAATAAATAATTAGACTAAAATGAACTTCATTGCATGAGGTTTGATTAGAAATTGTCTCAATCAAGATATCAAGCATGATGAGATGTTGGAAACTTCAGCATATAAGGTATGGAAATTCATGAAAAATAAATATCTGACAAAGAGTGTGAAGAATTGTCTTCACATGAAAAGAAGACAATATGTTTCAAATGAGAAGAAGATTTATATTCTATAGGTGAGCATATAAACGAGCTCACAAATTTGTTGGCAGACTTGTTGAACCTATATGAGACTGTGGAGAATGAAGATAAAACTCTACTCTTGCTTCACTCATAACTAGATGAGTTTGAGAACTCCATTATGATGTTGATACATGGGAATGATGTTTTGAAATACGATGAGGTGACCACAACCTTTTTGAACTATTATTTTCAGAGAAAAGACAGAGTCTACAAAATCAAAAGTGACGGAGGCACTTATCCTATATAGAGGGAGAACAGAAAGGAAGAAACAATAGTATAAGAAAACAGCATACACTTAGAAGAGGGAAAAATTCAGAGGTCGGAGTATTAAATGCAATCAGTGCGCATTTTACTTGGAAAATGGACTTTGGAAGAAGGTCTGCACAAAGTTGAAAGAAAAACATCAGGCTAGTGAATCTTCAGATGCAAAGGCAAATATAACTCAGAATGTAGTGGGGAGGTCAGACTCAGAAGTTTCTTTTATTATAGCTTAAATGGGTTTGATAACATATAATTTTAGTTGGATCATGGGCATGAGTGCAATATTGTAACAACCCAAATATAATTAAAGTAATTAAGACTAAATTCTGACTCAATTATAATAAAATTATGATCCCATAAATTCAAAATTATGCCAAACCAAATATACCATTATAAATGATATACTTTTATTTGATATCCATTGTTTGAGATAAATTTAGATGATGATTTGAAAGCTTTAGAGACTTCGTTTAGCTGTGAAGCATTAAACTATTCTTAAGACTTATGACTTATTTGATATTTAAATGAGATAATACAATTAAAAAATGCATTATGTGGACATTCACAATAAAAAAATAAGATATTATCAATTCATATTTATTATATTACAAATTAAAGTTCACATTCTTGCATCATACAAAGCATTTATTAATTAATATATGATTTTAACAACGTAATAGATTAAAAAATGTGCATAATAAATTAAAAATTCATTGCAACATCTCCCCACTCCATTAAGCTCCTCAATGATCACATCAAATGTCTTAAATTTGATGAATGAGTAAAAATTATATAAATGAATGATGAAATTATAAAGATGATTAGTAAAATAAAATTAATAAGATTCAAATAATGATGATTTTTATGAGTACTCAAATTGGTGGTACTTTGAGAATAAATTAAAAAAGTTTGAGGATATTTTATTTTATATAAGAAACATAGATGCTTTCATTGTCCCATCATCATTAATTGAAACAACATTATAATATAATGTTGATTTCATCCTAATAATCTTTCATTCTCATTCACCCCCAAAAGCCACCCATGCCATCTAAAAGCAAAGTTCAAATCTCTCAATTTATATCCACTAAAGAACAACCTAAAAATCGGCTAAAAATATTTTCAAAATGATTAAAGAAAGTCCTTATCGATTCAAACTCCACACCAAATTTCACAAAAACCCCTTTCCTTGCTTTATTTTGATGAACTATTTCTAAAGGAAATATAATACTCTTACAAATTCATTCATCTGCGTCTATAAAACTAGAAATTGTTCTTATTTTAAACTCTACAAGCACCATCAAAATTCTCAAAATGACTTCAACGGTGCAATCAAAAAGTGTGAAAATAAATCAACATTTTCTAAACAATCGACCAACGAAGCCCTAACAACAAGCAATCGTCCAAAACGAAGGAAATGCCCCACCGATTCTTCATGAGCTGCTGGCAAGACGAAACTCAGCAAGCGTCGTTTCGATAAGATTATCCGAGCCCCAAAATTTCTGCCTCCACTATCTGGAATTAGCGATCATTTATAGGAATCGCTAAGTGATGATTACAAAGAAATTACCAAGGTTGGTGCTTCTTGTGCCAACTTAAAAGAATGCAGCGAAACACCTGATTTAAAATTAATAAAGTCAAAGTATCTCGTCCTGAAGAGCTGGGCAATCGATCGAAGTTTGCAATGCAGAGGCAATAAAATGATTCGTATGTAGGAGCAAGCCAATATATTAAGCCACAAATCAAGCTTTATAAGCTTTCAGTTGGATGAGATATCTTCGAAGGCAACAAGCCAATAACTAGTAGGAGCCACCGCCATGCCCCAAAAGCCCTAATCGCGGTTCTCTTTTTTACTTCTAGTCTCTTGATTCTCAGGTAAGGCTTGTGGAAGATCACTTTTCAAACAAAAATCCACAACGCAAGGGTTCAATAAGTTATTGCATTTAGTCTTTGCAGCAAAATGCAAATCAATCTAACAAATGCAGCCGTAATAAAAGCTGTATCCGATGGGCGTCGGGCGTCGGGCGTCTCGGGCGTCGGGGAAGTGTAGCGAGGGTTGAGCAAACGGCCGAATTGGGAGCCTAGGAGCGAAGAATGGCTGTGGATTTGAGCGAACGGGTACACCACGTATGTATTCGCTCGCCTACGTAGGCGAGTTAAATATGAGTTACACGTAGACGACCTCTTAAAAAAATGTAAGTATAAATGTAATGAGAGATGAGAGAGATTGAATGTGAAAATTTGAAAAATAGTACTTAAAATATATGAAAAACACTAAATAATGAGATATGAATGAATAAATAATGTTATAATAACTATTATGCAATACAATAATCTACATGTAAAATAAATATCAGTAATTTTTTTATAAAAAAATTATTTTCTTATAAACTTTTTTTTGTAATTGCAAAAATTTGTTTAACTTTATGGTATCCAAAATGAGATATTAGATGGGAATTTAAGAAAAAGAAATAACATCGTGTATAAGGGATGTATAAATGCAATATTATGAATTAATTACTAATTTTAAGTGCATTAATAACTGTGGGATATTGGAGATAGTATTGTAGCAGCTTTTTTTATATATTTTATAAAATATAGAAAATAATTTGATTTAATTATGATATATAGATTATTTTTCTTAATAAAGTAAATATTGTGGACCAACATTATTTAAATTCTTGATGTGTTTGTGCAAATTCTAAATATTGGGCAGCAGCGCTGTTCATGAGAGAAATGCTATTAGAAACCTGCAAATTTTGTGTGTATTAATAGTTATATATGAAACTATTTCTAAATAAAAGTAAGTGTTTTAAATTGTAAAGGGCTAGGTTTAAGCACAGGTTGTAAAGCTTTAAAAGCCCAGTTAGGAGCCCAATTAAAAGGAATGATTGACAACGGATGACCTGAAATCTCCACCGTCAGATCACGAATTACGTTGCTATAAATTTGCAAAATTAACAGCTCACACCTCGTCTGCATTTGGGATCTTCGCTTGGAACCCTAAAAGCAGCAGGAAGCAAAAGAAATCGGATATGGCTGTTGGGTGAGAAATCTTCTTTCGATTATAACTTTTTTCTTTCGATTGTCTACGATAAAATCTTCTCAATAATTTACTTATTTTGTGCTTCCAGGAAGAACAAGAGAATCTCGAAAGGGAAGAAGGGAGGGAAGAAGAAGACGTGCGTTTCATTAATTTTTTTACGTGATTATTTGCTATGAAAATGTTATCGCATAGTTCGTTTCCATCGATTGTATCATATTTATATTGTTTGACGATTTTCTGCAGTGTCGATCCATTTTCGAAAAAGGACTGGTATGACATTAAGGCTCCCTCGGTTTTCACCGTGAGAAATATCGGCAAGACCCTTGTTACAAGGACGCAGGGGACCAAGGTCAATTAAGATCTATTTTTATTTGTTGCTTATTTAGCTGAAAAAGAAATTTTTTTGCTATTCTGTTGACCATTAAAAATGCTTAGCTTCTATTCAATTCATTTTTAAGAAGGTTATCTCTGAGAGAAGCTTTAAACGTTGTTGACAATTGCAGCAGAGCATTTTTTTGGCTAATATATAACTTACACTAGGTGTTTCTTGAATGAAATTACTCTATGCTAAAATTTCCAAAATTATCATTGATAAAACACAAATTTTAGGAGTTCTTGGAAATTTAGCCAAGCATCTTCATTACCATATCACTAGGCAGCCATCATATTGAGAAACGTTTCTTAGTATGTTTTTGTGTAGATGGGAATGATTTATTTAACTGTTTGACTTATTGCAGTTAAGATACGCTTTAAAATCTTGCAAGGGTTTTGGGTCTTCTGTTAATTTGTATATGGTAAAACCAACGCTTGGTTAGGGTTTACAAAATTTGAAATGCTAAAAACACTCTTTTTGATGAATTATGAATTTCTTGCCCAAATGTAGATGATGCTGAATCTTTCTATTCTATTACTCAAACTTGCCTTGCATTCATACCTTATTTATGCTCTTTACTCAATATTTAATAGACCCTTACTTTGCATTTTGATCTAATGAGTTGTCATTAGCTGTTGCCATTCCTGAGAGATGTTTTTCCAAATGCTTGTGAGCCCTGACTTCATTGCTGATCTTAGCTATTCTTCTTTTATTAGAAACTCTGGAATTGTTGACACCACTATACTGTTGGTTATGCGTTTGATATTGCTCTCTTGTTTGCATGCAGAATGTAGTTTCATTATTTATTTTTTTGCTTTTTTAGCATTTGATTAAATTTTTTTGAATTAATCAGCCTAACTATAAATAATAGTTTTGAATATATACTTGGCATCTATGTTCTAATAGAAGCGAGGCATTTGCTATTTATGTAAAACATAATATAAATTTTGTCCCTTGATTCATAGTTACATTTTGAAATGTTGATCTCCAATTGAAATGTCATTGACTTCAAGAGTATGATTCATGCATTTAATACAAGCTTATAGAATTTCATGAAGCCGAAATCCTAGGTATTTAACTTTTATGCATGTATCCATTTCCTCGATATCTAGATATTCTCATATGCTTTGTTAAAGGGTAGAAATTATGTGAAAACAAGAAAATGGAAGGTATTTGATACTGTGAGTTGTGTAAGTTTGTCACAATGGAAAATTTTAGCAGGGTCTTTGTCATCAACATTTTGGTCTATGTCCTATCATTGAGCAGTAACACCATACAAGGGTAATTCCTTATTACCTATACTTTAAGTATCAATTTGGGGAATGATTTTATTGAGTTTTATATCTATAACAATGACATTAAGGGTTTTTTTTTTGTTTAGTACTATTAGGTGTTAGTGTTACTAAATCCCAATATTATTGAAGATGATAGGTGTTCGGTGTAGTGTTATGATAAATTGGAGAAATATTGTACTATGTAAAAAAAGCTTCTAAAATTCTCACAAATGTACAAAAAAGGTAGCGAGAGACTAGTGAGGTATGGACTGGGCCCATTCTCAAAATGTGTAGCAGGAATCCCTATTTTGCACATAGGCTTGCTGTATCTTCTTACAAAATAGCGGGATATACATTGGGAAGTATACCAAAACTCGTTGTGTAGTTGCACTAAAATTTCAGTGCTATCTAATAGCACTAAATCAGTGCCATACTATTTTTTTAAATGTCAATATGAAATTACAGAGAATCCAACAGTCCCAAATAACATCTTACCATTCTTATGTCTTTTAACCAAATGGCCCCATCCATTAAAATATCTAGCATACCAATTTGGTAGCATTGACATCTTTTAATGATGTCAAGGTATCCGCATATTAATCTAGCCATTAAAGCTAGAAAATAAAATAAAATAAAATGGTGTGTTAATTATATATGTTAATTAAGAATATAAAGGATTATAGGGTTTAGGAATTAGTTCGCCCTCTTAATTCATACTTTAAAAATTAGTTCATGCTTATTAGGCTGAATTGACATCAATCATTTCATTTAAGGTTTGTACTTTTAATATGGGCAGAACTGTTCAGTTATTTTATTTAATGTTTCATTGAAAATTTTGAATATTTACTATAATTTGGAAATGCACAGCTAAGATGACAGTGAGATAATTATCATTACAGATGGAAGGATGTCAACCTTTGGAACCTTTGCATATATGTTTACTTTTTCTTGTACATAGGCCCCTCCCTCACTTGGTACTATGTTTTATTGGTTTCTGATGAAACCTTTTGAGATCCAATTGCAGCTCCTTTTTTGTTAACTAACTGAACAATTAAAATAAGTTAGTATTATAAATTGAAAGGTAATCAGAAATATGTTATCATTGTAGATGTACTTTTTAGACTTTTGGGGGTGTTTATTTGATGAGTTGCAGAATTGTTAGTTTCACTGAAACCCATTTTGAATTCAGAAAAATTCAAGAAAATCTCGATGATCCGTTTCAGAAAATGCAACGTATTTTAAATATGATGAAAATAAATGATATTTTCTTTGCTATGGGGACCAATGTTTTTAAACCCAATTTGACTGATTTGATTGGTTGGACCATAAACAAGTGGCTTCAGTGAGCGGTTTAACCTCTTTTTTTGTGATATCTATCTTGTAGAGCCTGTAAAACCTGGTCAATCCTGCCAACCCAAAAAAAATGTGGTCTGACCACTATTTAACTTTTCAAAATTGCAGAAAATCACAAAAAATCAGCAAACAAGATTTACGATTCAAGCGCTACTGGCGATTAGAGAATACCATTTTTTTTTTTTGTGCCATTTGCAGCTAGCATTCTTCATTCTCTACATTCTCCTTTGATCCCTGTTTCCAGCCATGAGGACTTTTTTCCCCAACATTCTAGTGTTCCATGGCTCTGAATTTGCAATGATTTATTTAGTGCGCAAATGTTTCAGTTCTTTTGTAAAGTTGTTTACTTTGTTTAGGGTTCAAAATTTTTAGAGGAAGGATTCTGCTATATATTTATATAAAAGTTTCATTGTTCCAAACTTATTCTTAGCCTTGAGTGTGCGATCAATTTGTTAGCTATTAACTTCTATTTAAACTGCTTGGTTGTATTAAATTCCTATGAACTCCATTATGTATATTTTTTTTAAGTATGGAGTCATCAGTAGAAAATTGCAAGTGTTAGAAAATGGAATATTTTGCTTATATGATTTATGGTTCCCGTATCACAGATATGTTGATGTAATGCTACGCTATCGTCTAATAATAAGTGTGGTTTCTTGCTATTTTGTTTTACCGACATTTAGATGCTGTGGGCTCTTCTCAACTTCAAAATCTTGAAAATATGTGCCTTTTTTCGAATGTAAATGAAAGGGCGCTTGCTTTGAAAGTACGTACTCTAAGTGCACCCACATCTGTGATTTTGCTGAAAACGATTTGGCTTGCAGATAGCTTCTGAAGGTCTGAAGCACAGGGTGTTTGAGATGTCTCTGGCAGATCTCCAGAACGATGAGGATCAGGCGTACAGAAAGATCAGGTTGCGAGCAGAGGATGTGCAGGGCAAGAACGTGCTTACCAACTTCTGGGGCATGGATTTCACCACCGACAAGCTCAGGTCTCTCGTCCGCAAGTGGCAGACGCTCATAGAGGCCCACGTCGATGTGAAGACCACCGACAACTACGGCCTGCGGATGTTCTGCATCGCCTTTACCAAGAGAAGGCCTAACCAGGTCAAGCGCACCTGCTACGCCCAGAGCAGCCAAATCAGGCAGATCCGGCGGAAGATGAGGGAGATCATGGTGAGCGAGGCCTCATCCTGTGACCTGAAGGAGCTGGTGCAGAAGTTTATCCCTGAGATGATAGGGAAGGAGATTGAAAAGAAGACCACCAGCATCTATCCCCTCACCAATGTCTTCATCCGCAAGGTCAAGATCCTCAAGGCACCCAAATTTGATCTTGGCAAGCTCATGGAGGTCTCTTCAGTCCCTGCTATTTTCAGTTTGTTAAATGATTACAATTGACTGAAAAATTGCTTCTATAATGATTTGTTAATAATCCAGGTTCATGGGGACTACAAGGAAGACATTGGCGTGAAGCTTGATAGGCCTGCGGAGGATGTGGCGATGGAAGGGGCGGAGGCTGATGTGGTTGGAGCTTGATTTATTTTTGCTTAAGCCGTTTGCTTGATTTAAAATCTATAATATTTGTCATTTGAAACCGGAGGCAGTTTTGGTATTCTTAGAATTTTATTTTGCCATCGCTTTAGTATCCAAACACCTGTTGGCATGTGCTTTTTTACTGTTGGATGGATTTCTTCTTTTTTTATTAATGTTTTTATTTGATCTTTTCTGTGCTGCTGAAAAATGCATCTGCTGTTTGTGATCCTTATTATGTTAGATATGATGCTTTATATGCCCAGTTGGAATGTTAAAGACACTCAGCTTAATTTTTATTACTGAGAAAAATCTTATTATACCTCGTAATATTACATGAATTTATTATGCTTGCTGGCAATGTTATGTGCGATGTGCATTATTCAGTTGTATGATTAATTATGTGGACAAAAAAATGTTGGAGTTATATTTATTCATCAAGAATAAGGTAATTTTAAACAGATTATCAGATAATCCCTTAGGTTGTTGAGAACCATAATATATCTTTATATATACTAAAGGTGTAGAATGTGTTGAGAACCCTTATGTTTTTGGTAGTGCCTCCATTTTCTTAGTGAAAACATATTTATAAACTAAAGGTGTAGAATGTGTTGCTGAATAAAACCAGTAGCAAATAAAAATTTAATAGACAGATGAGTTTTGGTGGAGAATCACAGATCAGAGTAAGCCAGGAACATGGGTAAGGGAATGAGAAACTTTTTCGTTTTTAGTTTTTTAAGCAATCATATCTTTTTTTATTTAATATTACGAATAATTTTGACACCTTTTCTAATGAAAATATCAAAACTGTCTTTTAAAAAATCGATACACTAAAAGCATATATCATTGGAATAATACGATATAATACATTGGATTTTGCTGGCATTTATGGTATATTGATATCACATCAAAAAACCAATCCATACACGATACTTTTATTGAGAAAATCTTCATCGTTAATTTCAAATTATAATACCTACACTACTTTTAACATGCATTATGCTTCAGTGAACCAAAGAGCTGCGCCCACTCAATCTATACATTAATCATTCATTGTAGTAACCCTGACATGCCTACAAGTTGATTTCTCTTAACATATTCACATCAATTTAAAAAAGAATTTGAAAATCTCCCACCTGCTTTAAGTGATGCACACGAAGTCCATGGCAGGAGATGAGAGACTGAGCTCATAGGCTGCTTGAAAACAGTCCGCAGCTTTCTCCAGAGATCCCTCCTCTTTGGCCACAAAACCCAGATTCAGCCAGGCATCATGATTCGTCCGATCAATTTGAAGGGCGCCCATCAAAAAGCTCCGCGCAATTGGAAGGCTTTGATCGCCAAATCTCCTCAGGACTGCAGCTGCAGACACCATGCTAGGGATGTGGTTTGATTCAAGTGACAGTGACACAAAAAAGGCCGCTAGTGCCTCCTTATGTAATGATTGGGCTTCAAATAGATTTCCTACAATCAATCACATCATAAAATTTATCTCAAGAAGCAATGCTGTATATTCTAATTGTATATATAAATGTAAAAATTATGTCATCAATTGCACTTGAAGCTAACCTGTTGTTAGCCAAGTTCTTGGAGAAAAATAACCAAGCAATTTAGCTTTATTCAAACAAATGTTGGAGTCACCCCATAGCCCGAGCTTGGAATAGACGGACGCCAAGTCTAGCCACGTTTCCATTTCCAGTCTTTTCTGGCCTTCAAGCTGATTGAAGAGATAAAATTGAACTTTGGAGATTAAAAGAGTGATTAATTAAGAGAACCGCAAGGTTAAGTGTATTGCAAGCACTGTTCATTTCACTACGAGCATTCTCATCAGAAGGTTGTTTTGGAACAGAATTTGCGCAGCATTTAGCAAGTTAAATCTTGAAATCCGCAGCGTGCAATTTGCCGCATTACGTCACATTTAACGTAAATCCAAATCCTCCGTCACCAGCGCAAATCCTGCAATCTTAGCTTTTCATCTTCATTTTGGCAGTAATCCCGGTTTTTGTAAGATTTTGGTATTTAACTGCCAAAACAAAGGCCGAAGGAGGCAAGAAGAGGTTTTGCAGGTGAGAAGAAAGCAAAGTTCTCCAAGAAAAATCTTTTAAAAAAAGACTGCATGAAAAGAAAACGAGATATCGCAGGAGAAAAGATGGTAAAGTTAGCTATATGTGCATAGCAGGAGATGTACATGGCTCTCGTTATTATTATAAACATGCTGCCAAGTTAATTGCTAAACCCTGAAATTCTGAAAAAAACACATCCAAAGAGTGTTATAAGGTTCACAAAAGAGCTAATCAAAAAAATTTAAAATTTAAGAATTTCAAACTATATATGTACTTGTTAGAAAAGGTCACAGTTGGCTGCATTACCTCAGAATCAGTATGCCATGGTTGTTTTCCTCTCTGAGCTTGAAACATAGCAAGCAGAAACCTGTAAGTTTCTACAGCTCCCTTGAGCTCTTCCTGAGCAACCTGAAGGATGGCCTTCAGCCTTAACAGCTCCATCTGCTCCGTGTTCCCAGATTCATCGATGGAGAGATCAACAATTGTTTCTGCCTCCTTCAGATTCTGCTCGGCCGAAACCACAAGAGCTAACAGCTTCCATCCTCTCACTGAAGAACCGGCTGTCATATCGAGATACCTGATTGCACACTGTCTTGCCAAGTTATGATTCCTCCGAATCGCATGCTCGAGAGCTATGCTATAAGTCACCCCAGGGTCATTTTTCTCGATGCTTTCAGCACACTGAACCGAGTTCAGGGATTCTCGCTCCAGACTTGATCTTTCAGCATCAGAATTTGAGGTTTCAGCACGATATCTGTAACAGGAACCCATCAGGTGACAGGCCACTCCGATCAGGTGATGCCTCTTTTGCTGCTCAATGGAACATTTGACTGCCCTTTTGGCAAAACGCAAACCTTCATGAGCATGATCAGGATTTCTGAGGCACAGCTTGGCCGCTAAAGCAAGGACTAGAAAATGATCCTTGTGCCCTTTTTCTGAAGGGCCTGAAGCCTTTCTTAGAAGGTTTAATGCAGGAGAATCAAGACACGCGGCACTGTAACAGAGAGCAAGAATGTACCATCTTTCACGTCGGCTATGCATGCCAGGAAGCATTTGTTCAATATAGAAGGCCAGAGATTCAGACTGTCCTGAAAGCAACAGTGCAAAGGTGAGATGGTCCATGATTTCGGGATCCCATCTTATTTCCATTGATGCAGCCTTTCCAACAAGAATGCAGAGTAGGAGAATTGCTTCCTCAGTTCTATTTTTGGGGCTTTGAAAGCCCCACAGTTCTTGCAAATGGGGAGGGAAAGGCGGTGTCTCACTTCCTCCGTAAAGCAAAGTAACAGCTAAATCTTTTTGAAGGCTGGCGCATCCCTGATGACCCAAATCCCAAGGCTTGGTTAATGCACGGCGATAGGTAGAAACTGCTTCATCAAGGAGACCGGCCTGTTTCCAGAGCCTGGGAAGCAGATGGAGAGCTTTGTGGAACATTTCTTTCAACTTACACTTGTCTCCGACACCGGCAGGAACACCATCGGTCCACGCAGATTCGACAATGTCGAGAATAATTTTACATTCGGTTGCAGCCTCTGTGAAATAATAGGAATACAAAAAAAATTAAAATTTTAGGGAAATCAATAAAAGTTTAATTCATAATAGCATTCTGGTGTTAAGAAAAGTGTTCCTATGAACGTTGTTAGCTTTTGGGATGAAAATGAGTTTGATTGATCTTTTTTGGCTTTATCTCTCACTTGGGTTGCATGGGTTGACTGTTAACAATGCTAAGCAAAATGTTTTAAGATAATCTTTTAGCAGTCCATTGCTTAATTTAAAATCAAAATTCTTGAAACATTTATTTCTAACCTTCCTCAATAACTGCTTTAGGCACCTTAAACTTTAAATATTGTGATGGGCAAAGGTTTTGATGTATAATGTGCAATGTGAAGTGCAATAGCTATGTTTTTATTTTAATGTGCAAAGCACAAGATAAAACATGATTTAATAAACAAACCACTCATCTCATAATAAAGATTCTGGAAAATCTCTAGCTTTAATATAGCTCAAATAGTCTTACAAAAATTTACACAAGAATATATGTTGGAGGATTTTACATAGATGTTACATAAGAACTCAAAAAATTTCAAATAGCATCTTTGTTGAGAGATCACAAAACTGTCATTGATTGAGTGTGGGCTTCTAGTCAATCATCCAGTAATGGTTCTACATATCATAGAATACCCTAATACATCCACTCAAATTAGAGAATTGTGTTTGGCATTATGTGCCTGAGCATTGCATGAGGGCATTCTGGCATGAAGCTTCTTCTGATGCCAAAATACATAAAGCCCCCGCTATGCTTCAAAGCGAAGTACCCTCTAATAAGGGGCTGCTTAAAGTTGATCTCACAACAAAAATAAGCATTTCAAAACAAAAAAATGAAATACAAATGTAACCTTGAACACAAAACATATAAGGGTTGCTGGCAATTCTCAAAAATGATTGAGCTTCAAAGTATTGTGCATTTTAAAAGTTTCTTAATAAAATAATGAGTGTAAGAACTCCTAAACAAAAAGAATCAATACCAATCTGAAGAACTCATCATCCCCATTTTGCAAGAGAATCATAATAAAATGACAGGCTTACATATCTTTCTCTCAACACAACATTAAATTATGTGCAATATTATTTCAATCAAGCCATTTTTTCTCTTATCAAGATCGAAAAATTCATTTTCATCACTCTATTTGATAATCTTAGATTATTATTAAGGTTCTGTGTATTGTTTCTTGTTCAGATCGTCTGTGGCATCTCGACGATTCAATCCAGAAAAGGCTAAAAATAGAGCATAAGCAAAGATAATTTTTCTATCAAAGCAACTACACATGGGTACAAAACATATAGAATATGCATAGTAAGATGCTGATTAGGTTTCATGCAAAACAACTAATTTTGAAATATATAATTTTCCCTCTACAAAATAACTTTCAAAAATTCAATTGACCTAAAGCCTACTTTGCATGCACACATCTAACTTTCAAGAACCTAGTTAAAACCATTAATCACGTGCAAAAAAAGATTGATAGGATGGGAGATGCTCGGGCATCTCTAGTTAATTAGCCTAGTATTCTAGAAAATTCAATAAAAAACAAAGCACACAAAAGAGAGACACTATCATAGTCCGGTCATTTTGAAGCGGTGGATTTCAATAATTTCACAATGCAATAATAAAGAATAAAATAGTGCATAGTTTTTCTAGCTTTGTATTGATAAGAGTAGTTACATTATATAAAGCAATAGCAATCCCAAGATATGGGATAAATTCTCTTAGTCTCTGAAAAGCTAAAACATCCCTTCTTATCTGGGGATAAATTCTTTTAGTCTCTGAAAAGCTAAGGAAGACATCCCTTCTCCTAAGAAGGGACATACTTCAGACGGTACTATGTCAGTTCATGATGATGATGTGGCTTTCTATGATTAAATTATGAAGGGCTACTTTAATCGGTGGAAAGTAATCTTTGTAACCATCTTGATCTTTGAAAGATGAGATGGTTACCATAGAAGGATATATATCCTTTAATAACTATCACTATTTTTGAAGAGTAGCTCAAGAAACCCATTTTTGCCCATATTACATATTAAAGTCGAACAACGAGAGAGGAAGCTTTAGTATAGGTCAGGAACAATATTGCTTGGGAGCAATCTGTAACGATCTAATGTCGTTCATTTACAAATTAGGTTAGATTCTGCCTCAGAAATCAGGATCCCGGGAACATTAAATTAGAACAAACCAAAATACCTTTAGATAGAAATATTTTTTAGATCAAAGTGCACTAGTTTGGGAGAATTTGAATAACAAAAACTCCAACTTTATTTTTTTCAGAATTATTTAAATTCAATAAATTGAGAAAATTAACTGTGTCCAAATTCATCAACTTTTGTGTTATTATGTTAAGTATATTATTTATAGGCTGCTTAAAACATTTCATCAATTTTGAAGCGTCGGTTCGATCTTAATTAAATTTTGAAGTTTCAAATTTCAAAAATTAATTTAAAATAAAATATTGTCCGAATTGAAAATTTTTGGTGCGATGGTGTTCGTCTCATCGTAACTTACCTCAGTGTCAAGTTTCGTTATTTTTGGAAAATTAAGAATATTTTTATTTAAAATAATTATTTTAATTTTCCCTTCAATATTTTCTCTGCTTTACTCCCCCGATCGAGCATCAGGCTCTGTCGCTCGACAAAGCCAACAGATGTAGCCGCAGCCACGTACGCCTACAGACGAAACTTACGCCATTTTGGCGCAGGTTGGTCGGCCCACTTGGCGGACCCCAACACCCTCCTTCCCTCTATATATTCTCCCTCAACCCTCCCTCCTCCCTCTCCCCACAGCCCAGCCAGCCCACCTCCAGCTAGCCCGCCACCTGCCAGCCTCTGTCTATGTAATGACCCAATGTCGTTACTTTTCGAATTAGGTCAAAACCCACCTCAGACATCAGAACTTTGAGGAATTTCAAATTATGACAAACAAAATTTTCAATAGATAAAAATAATTTTTAGATCAAAGTGCCCTAGTTTGGGAGAATTCAAATAACAGAAACTCCCGCTTTAATTTTTTGAATTAATTAAATCCAATAAATCAAGACATTGAAATACGCGTCAGAATTCATCGATTTTAATGTCGTGTTAAGTATATTATTTAAAGACTTCTCGAAAAGTTTCATCAAATTCTGAGCACCGGTTTGAGCGTGATAAATTTATGAAGTTTTAAACCTCAAAAATTAATATAAAATAAAATATTTGTCCGAATCAAAATTTTTTGGCACGAGAGTGTTTGTTACATCATAACACACCTCGGTGTCAAGTTTCATTATTTTTGGACACCAAACGGCGAAAAAATGCGAAAAATTTAACTTCAAGTATTATTTAGATTTTCCTTTTTCCCTTCTATGACCCCCCCCCAATTCCTTACAGAACCTTTCCGCCTCCAAGCGGAAGGTTCCGCGCCAGGAACCGTTAAACGGCGCGAGAATGATCTTCCAAATTGGCCGACCAGCTCCCCCTCTCCCCCTCCTGACCCTCTCCCTCTTCCCCTCTCTTCTCAATAAAACCCCCCAGCCCTCTCCCTTTCTCCCCAAAATCAGCATTGCTCTCTCCCTCACAGCAGCCGGCAGCCACCTTCAGCCTTCCCCTCCCCTCCTTCTCCCAAAGAGCAGCAGCCCTCTCCTCCCTTAGCCGCTCCTCCCTCTCCCAACAGCCCGGCTAGCCGCCTCCCTTCTCCGGCCAGCCAGCAACAGCCAACCCAGCCCTTCCTTGCCTCCTCCGGTCAGCCAACAGCAGCCTAGCCAGCCACTTGCCAGCCTCCGGCCACCCTGCTCCGGCCTCCCTCCGTTTTCCGGAAATCCTAATCCTAAAAGTAGGAAGAGAAGTATAAGAGAAAGAAAAAGGGAGAAGAAAAGTAGATAAATTATTTTGCTATGTATTATTATATATACTTTATTATCTTTATAAAGATAAGATTATGTCATCACATTAGCATTGTTGTCATTAATCAATAATGATAAACAGTACATATGACGACTATTATTTCAATTCAAGCATTTTTATTTCGACAGTTATTTCTGTTGTGTTATTCTTTCATTCTTATATTATTATGATCATTAAAATAATGATAATAATAATATTATATATCAATATAATTGCTATCCTCAATGACTTAATAACACTACAATGAATTTTACTGCTATCGCAGTATCTTAAAAATCGGACTTCAATCATAATGAGAAAGCGAAAGAAGAACATAATTGAAATCAAAATAAATAGTACTCCTAAGAACATTAGCTAAAAGCTAATTTAAAAATGTTCAAATCAAAATGCAGATTGAGCGAACTATCACTTATCTGAACTGTTGAACTTTTGAATTTAAAGAACAAGGTAGCAGATGTCATTTATTACTCTTGTTTAAATATGTTTTTCTGCTCAACATCGCACAAATTTGATAAAAGTGCTTTTTAAAATCACATAAAATAATATATAAACAAGTTTGGATAAGTGAGAAGCAAGGGTTCCATGTTGATTTATACTTTTTGTCTGATTAGACAACCGCTAAAATGGGGCAGTCCGACATCGGGAGTTATAAGAAGCCTATACTGATAAGCCCTTGAGGAGGCAGGTATAGAGGGAAGTTGGGATATGTAATACAAAAATGAACCCCCATTTTTCTCAATTTTGTACTTGCCCAACAAAATTATATTTTGCCTCAGATATCAAGCGCTAAAATTCTGTATTTATTTTTGTGACTGCAATTATTTTTATGCTAAGTTTCAAGTGCAATTGAAATAAATTTGCAGGGATAAGTTCATACAGCTTTTATTTCCTGTCAAATGATTAAATATTTAGCTTATTATTTAACATTTGTAGAGATGACATCTATCAGTACTTAATTTCACAACTAACTGGTATTTGATTGCCCGCACTTTTGAAATGTTCCTAGATCAGGAGTTCGTCCTAGAAGAAAGGTGCTAAGAACCAAGCAGTATTGATATTGCTTCATGCTGATTTTCCACTTTTTTTACTCTATTTTAAAAAGTTTGTAACTTTTCTTTTATTTTAATCTTTGTAATCAAGACTTATGAATTAATGAATAAATGAGTTGTGTTTGATATATATATATTTCTCTTAAATCACTTAATATAATCCTGCAGCTATAGGACTTGTTGTTGTTTTAGATCACATCAAACCAGTGCTGGATCTGCTCCCGCTGACCCAGCACCGGGTCCTCACAGGCTACCCCCTCCGGTCCCTTCAGCCACGTCCGACTCCCGGCAGCCCTAACCTTAGTTAGAGGGAAAGAAAAATGGGAAAAAATGAGGAGAAATTTTGTTACTATTTATTTATTTTCTTTATTTCTTTATTCTTATTACATATGCATAATAATAATTATTAAGAAAATAATAATGATAAAATTACATCATTTACATTATTATTATTCTCATTAATGAATAATGAAAATAGTACTAATGCTATAAAATAAGTATTATTTCCATTCAATTATTTCAATCTTTGCATTTTCATTTTTTATATTATTATTATTATTTGTACTTTTACGATCATTTTCATTCTGTCTTTTTCTTTCATATATTATTATTATCATTAAGTAATGATAATAATAATATTATATTAAATATAATTATTACCCTCATTAACTTACAAATGTTGTCTTATATCAGGAAGAGAGAAATGAAAGAAAGACAATGGAAAAGAAGAAAGTAAAAATTCCTAAAAATATCATTATAATATTAGCTAAAAGGCTAATTTAAAATATCAAAAAATCTAAATATAGATTCGATCAAACTGTTGAACTTTTGAACTTAAAAGAACAAAGTACCAGATGTCTTTTATTACACTTGTTTAAATATATTTTTCCGCTCAACAACGCATAAATTAATAAAAGTACTTTTAAAAGTTACATAAAATGATATAAAAAAGTTTGGATAACTAAGTAGCAAGAATTCCATGTTAATATATTTTTTAGTATGATCAGACAACTGCTAAGACGGGGTTGTCCGACATCGAGAGTCATAAGAAGCCTATACTAATAAGCCTTTGAGGGGGCAGGTATAAGGGAAATTGAGATATGTAACACAAAAATGAACCCTCATTTTTCTCGATTTTGTACTTGCCTAACAAAATCATGTTTTGCGCCAGATATCAAACGCTAAAATTCTATATTTATTTTTGTGACTGCAATTATTTTTATGCTAAAGTTTCAAGTGCAATTGAAACAGATTTGCATGGATAAATTTGTACAACTTTTTATTTTCTGTCAAATTATTGATTATTTTGCTTATTATTTAACATTTGTAAAGATGACATCTATCATTACTTAATTTCACAACTAACTGGTATTCAAATGCTCGCACTTTTGTAACGTGCCCGGATCAAGAGTTCGTCCTAGAGGAAGGGTGCTAAGAACCAAGCAGTGTTGATACTGCTTCCTACTGAATTATCACCCTTTTTTTACTTTTTGAAAAGTTTGTAACTTTTGTTTTATTTTAATTTTTGTAATCAAAACTTGTGAATTAATAAATAAAATAGTTATATTTTATGTCTATATATTTGTTTTTTAAATCACTCAATATGATCATGCGGCTAGAGGACTTGTTACTCCAAAACCGGTGCCAAATTAGCTCTCGCTGACTCGGCATCGGGTCCTCACACCAGTCACTTGTTTGGGAAACTGCTATGCTTGAAGAACTAAACAGTCTTCATGTTAAAATTGCAGCTGGTCACTTGTCCCTTCTCAGGCCAACAAGAATATAGTCTGTTGCAAATGGATTTTCAAAGTTAAATGAAATTTCGATGGCACTATACAACATCATAAAGCACGTCTGGGTGCTAAAGGGCTTCAAAAATAGTATGGAGTTGATTACTTGGATACATTCAGTCCTATGGCTAAATCCATCACTATTCGAGTCATTTTTTCTATTGTTATTCTCAAAATTGACCCCTACGATAACTTGACATTCAGAACATGTTTCTTCATGGTCATCTTAATGAAGAAATCTATATGCAACAACCACTTGGATTTGTTAGTAGCACTCATCCCTAGCTGGTATGTCAACTACACTAGTCAATTTATGGTTTTAAACATGCACCTAGATCTTGGTATCATAAACTATCATCTACCTTACAGTCATTTGGCTTCATCAAATCTCAAAATGACTCGTCTCTCTACATATATCACAATGACAAAATCATTTCCAATATACTTGTACATGTTGATGATATAATAATTATCAGAAATTCCTCTACTCATATTCATACTATAGTTCTATCATTAAAAAAATTATTTGCAGTTCGAGATCTTGGCTGCCTGAATTTCTTTTTAGGTATGCAGCTGGACTACATCTCCAGTCTTCGTATATCTCAGCACCAACATATCACAACTCTACTTCAAGATGTTGGCATGATCGATGCCAAGCCTGTGGACACTCCCATGATAGCAAACACAAAACTGTCGGTGATGGACAACCATTTACTAACTCCAAACTCTATCATCACACTGTTGGCTCACTTCAGTACATTACTATCATCAATCCTGCTATTGCTTTTGAGGTTAATAAGGTGTGCCAAATTATGCACTCGCCTACTGAATCTCTCTGGACATCAGTTAAAAGAATTCTTCAGTATCTCAAAGGAACCTTATATCATGGTCTATGGTTTCAATCTAGCAGCTCATTTCAATTAAATGCATTCACTGATTTAGGATATGCAATTTTTATGGGTAATAATTTGATTTTGTGGTCATCCAAGAAACAACACACAATTTCAAGATCGCCCACCAAAGAAGAATACCGTGCTCTAACCAATGTCGCGTCGAAATTTACATGGATCACGTCATTGCTTCAAGAACTTCATATCTCTTCTACCACACCTCCAATACTTTAGTGTGACAATATTGGTGTGACCTTGTAATAATACTAGGCCATTAAAAAGGCAAGCATTTAATTTCCGATTCGTTAAAACTCCCGCAAATTTCAGTTACTATTAACCTCCCGCTAAAAATAACTTTTCTGGAAGTTTTTCAAATTAATGCTGGAATAGAAATTAAGACTATCATTACTCATACTCAACTTAATTAAGCATTAACTTACCTCATTAAGTCCAGAATCAATCGCAATAGACAAATCTTTTAAGAAAATCGTCAGTAGTAATGACCGACCGAAAGTTTCCTCCCCCGCCTGCGAGTAACGCACAGAAGACTCGACGATTTGGAAGGGCGCGCGAGCCAGACCGTGACTCCCGCCGCAATGAGCGGGCGTGCGTTACATACGCACGCCCTACTTAAACCGCAAGAGACCCTCGACTCCTCACAGCCCCTCTCGCACTCCCCCCCTTCTTTCGAGCGTAAACAGCGTACCTGAGATCGCGCTCGAATCCTCCTCCCGCCGCAGCGCCGAGAGACGGACATTAGGAGCCCGTAACGCCCGACCTCCGCTCGGCTTGCAGTGGCCTTCAATCGACGAAGCTTCCGCTCAGCACGCGTCGACTCTGCGCATCGCTCGAGCTCTTCTCTGCGCGCCGACTCCGTCCGCTCGACTCGCCTGCCAGGATCGTTCGCTCGATTCGTCCGCTCCGTAAGGTAAGAACCCTCTGCCTGCCGAGTCTCTTAAGGAAAGAATGTCGTGCGTGTTTTATATATATAGTGATATATTTATACATTACAAATTTGATTATATAATGTCTAATAAACCATGCGTGTTTTAGTAATATATACAAATTTGATTATATAAGCTCAAATATATATATATATAAACATTATATATATTTATATATATATATATATGTATATATATAATAACAATAACAATAAAGACTATTTAAGAATTTAAAATTCGATATAATAGAGCATTTCTTTCTAATTGGGATTAATCTTGAATTTTCTAAAATTCACTAGATTTGTAGTAGAACAAATATTGCTCCGATCAATTGAAATATTGCGACATAATATTATGTAATTTACCTACATTATTTGATCTATTATAGATCTACATTTCATATAAATATCATTAATCCAATTACAGTCCGATTATTTTGCTATTAATATATGTAGACTAATATTTTAACTCATGGTTATCTAATAAACACTTATTGAATCTTGATTAATTAGATCACTCTAGTGATTCAAAAAAGATGATTCTTTTATTTCATTATGATAATCTGATTTAGAATATCATTCGATTAAAGTTATTTTGTCCCTTTCTAGCGAAGGTTTAGTTTAAATTGAATTCTTAGAGCTTATGTATTAAACCAATACGTAGCTGTTTAGAATAAACATAATCAAACCCAATGCAAATCCTATATAGATCTATCGAGTGGTTAGATCATTTTGATAAAACCTATATTCTATTGCAAATCATAACTAAAATAAAGTTCTCAATTATAATTTTGCAGACATAACACGTTGTGAGTGATTCATCTAATTAAGTCAAACACAAAAAGTACACTGGATATTACTTTATATGATTTTACTTTCATTTGCTGCCTATGCATCGCTTTGAACCTATTTTATATTTAATACGTTATTCTTACTACTAATGAGATAAGAGAAATTGAATGATGTTTATGTGTCTTGTGAATGTTGCAAGAAGGGTTCCGAAACGGAGCATAATTAGGTTAGGGACGGGGCTAGTCCTCGGGAGCTATAAGGGTGCCATCTGGAGCCTTTGAGGGAGGCACAGGTGAAGGTTGCTTAAATGCACGTTGCCATCTGAGATCCTTAAGTGGGTCCAGGTGAAGGTTTATGCTTAAATGCATATGAACCCAACCTCATGGTTCTGGCTTTGCCCAACAGAACTGCTATTATTGATTCATGATATCATAGACATAAACATAAACATAGATTTTTATGCGATTATTGCTTTCTGTTTGAAAACTTGGCATGTGCAAGAACAGTTAATTTGCAGGAGACATATTTATCTTCTTGTTTTTGAAACACACTATTTCCTGCTGTTATTATCATTTTGCTTCCCGCTATGCTTTAAGTATATTTTTAATATCCATTGTATTTAGAATGTGCACTAAGGCATTATTTTTATAATATCATATCAAATACAGTTGGAGGCGGTTGATATAGCCTAGAGGCGTAGCGCGGGAAAATAACTGCCCCTTCCAGGATTAATAGTTTGATGAACATGGAATTTTATGTAATAATTTCTGAATGTTATTTTTATTTTAAATTGAATGAATGTCATTTCTTTTATGTGAATGGCTTGAATGTTCGTTAACTACTATTTTATCTAACTGCCAATATGATCCTGCGGAAAGATGCATCCGATGTTAGTTTGGTTCTTACCAACCTAACATGGGTCATCACAGACCTATCTAGCATCAAATCCAGTTCAACATGCTCGCACCAAACAAATCGAGATTGATGTTCACTTTGTCCGAGACAAAATCCTCTAAAAGCAACTTGTTCACTATATCAATTCTAATGACCAAGGCACCGATAAATACACAAAGCCTCTTCCAACAACTCGTTTCAAACATCTTCGAAACAAACTTCATGTCTTTCCAAAAGACATTAGTTTGAGGGGGATATTAAAGAAATATTAACAACTAATAAAGTATATATTAAAAGTCCTTAAAAGATTTTTATATTTGCCTTTTAGATATATAATGATATAATAAGTTTTACATTAATTAGTTGTTACTATAATAAATTCTACCTTAATTAGCTATGTATTACAAAAATAAGTCTTAATTTAAATAATTGTAATTAGGACCGGTCTAATATTCTATATAAGACCAGTCAAATATTTTCTGAATGAATGAAATAAAAAATTTTCATCCTTTTCTATTTTGTTTACATCTAACAGGGTGTCACAAAATGGGCAGAGCACTTCAACCCCATTTCTTTTACTCAAGGAATGGGGTTGCTTAAGAACACAATGTTTTTGCTAGCTCCACGTAGAGTTGAAAAAAATTGGCATAGAGAAGACCAAGTGGTTGCTGACCATTATCAATAGGTTTACATATTTGTATTGAAATGAATTTAGCTCCTGCTAATGTATGCGGCCAATATTATCATATTTTAATCTCATAATACTTCAGGTTTAATGAAAGGTTGCCCATTGCATATCACAACATAAGCTTGGGATAAAACAATAAAAATAAATTGATTAATTAATGCATGCAACACAAAAAAAAAATTGAAGGAAATCATTTTTTTATTTTCTTATTGTGACATTAATTACCTACTTTAAAATTCTGTCAGTGACATATAAGTCATGTCCCTATGTTTATACAAAAGTTTTCATATCAAAATGGCCCGGTTCAGTATCTTCTTGCTCGGTCCTATGATTTATAGAACAAACAAGATATTTACTTGCTGCATTAAATATGCATTCACCACTTGTTTTTTAATGACTAAACACAACAATATTTCTTCTCCATTAGATGCTCGTTCTTTGATTTAGCATTCAAACATGACCCTAATTAAAATTTTGTTTTGATGGCAAATTAGAAGACAATGTGATAAACAGGATAGAAGTAAATTCGATGAAACGGAGAAGCACTTTTGGGGTGTCATACAATCGATAAAAATCCACCTAAACTTAAAAGAAAATTTTTATATAACTATGAGGCTTGGCAATATTATATGGATCAAAATATTAGCCCACAAGGAAGAATCACACTATAAGATAAGTGCTGCAAAGATGAGTATGCTGAGGTGGATAAGTTGGTTTATTCAAAATAATTTGATGAGAAATGAGTATACAGCGCAATGTTGGAGACAAGGAAATATTAAGGATGGTTTGTTGATATTTAAATCTTTTGAGCTGTGAGTTATATGCATGTTATATGACATCAAGCCATATTTAGGCTCAGTATGAAAACCAGCATCTTCAACAAGCTTTCCTTTTCTCTATGAGGTACCTTTGGGTTAAATAAGAATCCTCTAGTCAAGGTGGACCAAGCATGGTAGACTAGGATTCATGAAAACTATGAATTGCACTATCCTGGGATTTTATTCAATTAGCTTTATCCCACCCATTAGTCTGTGGCCACATACCATCTACTCTCAAAATCAAATCAAAGCAATTCGAAATTCAAAAAAAAAACTGTCACTTATCTTAGTGTTTACATTTTAGTATTAATCAAAGTTCTTGCTCATATCAAGAGTTAACAATAACTATGGGCCTTGCACCTATGATAATGTCAAATTTGGAACATAAAGGCAGCTTAAGGCAAAAGTCTCTGCAGTTTTTTTTTGCTATCCAATTTGCCTCCTAAGACTGATCCACACGAGCCAGAGTTTCCTCCAGGGTCACGAATAACTTCATAAGAAAACACAAACTCTTGCATTATATATATTACAAAAGTTATAAGATTATTCCATATTGATGTTCTTAGATCGCTTAATACCATCAAAAACATTCAAATGCACAGTGCACACCAACACTAAACACAAACTCTTGCATTATATATATATTACAAAAGTTATAAGATGATTCCAAACTGATGTTCTTAAACTTACTAACATCAACAAAATCATTTTACTGCATAGGCATACCAACACTAAAGTTAGCAATGATCTGTAGTGGATTATAAAAGCACAAGTATTAGGAAAGTCTAAACATCAAGTGTAAGCAATTTTCCATAATAAGGACCTAAAGCACAAGCATTAAGAAAGTCTAAACATCAAGTGTAAGCAAGTTCCCATACTGATAATCTAAAACGTTCATGAACTTCAGTGCATATGAAAACAAAAATTTATTCATTGCTTGATCAAATTTTCCCTCTTGAAAGTTAAAAGTGCTAAGAAATGACCAAAGGCTTATCAACTGCATGCTTTCATGTAATTGCCATAATTTGTAGGCCCGATATTAGAACATAGAAAATAAAAAGTCTTCTTCCTTGATTAGAGGCAAGGAAATGCAATCAAGATATATCCATAATGAACTATTGGCAGCAAAAATTTTATGGTGAGAACTGTATTTAAGCAGCCAAAAATAAATGCAATAAAATTTCAAAGCAATTGGGTCTAATAAAAAATTTCCACCAAGAAATTATTGGACATCTTTATTATGGCTACCACAATTTAGAAAATCTGCTTGTACAGTCTAGCAATTTTCTTGAAAAACTCTTTCACTAAATAATTTTTTGATAAGTAGCAAGGCTACAACGATTTAGAAACTCTGCTTGTACAGTCTAGCAATTTTCTTTGAAAACTCTTTCACTAAATAATTTTTTGAAAAGTAGCAAGCAAGTTACAAAACCAACTTAAAACTGTGAAAGAGCTACTCCAAACACAAACGAACAATTGAGGATTAAGAATTAGAGGTTATGTAAAATTAAATATAATAGGCGGGATCGTTGGGTTGCTCGTGTGAGACACTAAAAGGACAATCAATTGGTTGTCCCTGTGAGATGATAAAAATTAATTTCAATACATTTTTTTGTTCGGTTAGAGATAATGAAAGTAATTAGAATATCCATATTAAGATAATAACAATGAAAATATAATGGTAAAAAGGTGCATTGAGGCTAGTAAGAAAAGTCAAGGGGGTGGATTTTTTTAAAATGTGTAAAAGGTTGAATCTATTTGTAAAACTAATGTCGAGTATTAACGAGTAAAATAGAGCTTTTAATAGCTTTTTTAGCATCAAAATTTGTTTTCATTGGAAAACTTCAACAATAGCTCTCTTTCAAGCACCATAAAAAGTAAACCGGATTGTGAAAAGCTGTTCATCATAAATATTCCTGAAAAACGATCAGAAAATTTTAGGTAAACAGAAGCATAATAAAGCTTGTAAAGTTGAAGTAAAAGTTATCCCAAAGGTGCTGTTTCGTGATGTGAGCAAGCAAAAATTCAAAACTTTAGAGATGGCATAGGCTGGGACTTTTGATTTCCAGTACGCGCCATTAAACGGATAATACCCTCGTAATTGTGTTTTGGTTGATTTTCTTATTAAAAGTAGATCATATAGAACAAAAAAGTTCTAGATCTATTAGTACAACATGAACTAAACACTTCTGTTTTGCATTTCTACAATAAATATAATGGTAAAAAGGTGCATTGAGGCTAGTAAGAAAAGTCAAGGTGGTGGATTTTTTTAAAATGTGTAAAAGGTTGAATCTATTTGTAAAAGTAATGTCGAGTATTAACGAGTAAAATAGAGCTTTTAATAGCTTTTTTAGCATCAAAATTTGTTTTCATTGGAAAACTTCAACAATAGCTCTCTTTCAAGTACCATAAAAAGTAAACCGGATTGTGAAAAGCTGTTCATCATAAATATTCCTAAAAAACGATCAGAAAGTTTTAGGTAAACAGAAGCATAATAAAGCTTGTAAAATTGAAGTAAAAGTTATCCCAAAGGTGCTGTTTTGTGATGTGAGCAAGCAAAAATTCAAAACTTTAGAGATGGCATAGGCTGGGACTTTTGATTTCCAGTACGCGCCATTAAACGGATAATACCCTCGTAATTGTGTTTTGGTTGATTTTCTTATTAAAAGTTGATCATATAGAACAAAAAAGTTCTAGATCTATTAGTACAACATGAACTAAACACTTCTGTTTTGCATTTCTACAATTCTAAATTGACAAACTTTTCTGCAATGTACCAATAAGATGTTTTTCTAATTGTTTAACTAAAAATTTTAGGACCTCTCTGTGGTGCGGGCAAGTACGGTATTGGTAAAACGCTTACGTCTTAAGGCGCTGAAAATAAAAATTAATAGAGAAATAAACAAGAAAAAACACTAAACACCAAGAGAATTTTTATGATTCAGTGAGGCTTTACAATTACATCAACACAAACAAATGTTTTCACACTTTTACTAACTAGTTCTCGCCCATCTTTCTCACCTTTATTTCTCAAATCCAAGCGCAAATCTTTAAAAAATATTACTAACCAATGATACAGAGAAGACTGCTATATTCAATTCTGACAAACTGATTGATAATCACCATCTTGCAAAGGTCTTGACTGTTAATATCACCTTACTGAGGCCATTCCATACTCAATATCAACACCATACAAAAAGTAAACCCTCTATATGGCAATATAACTATCAACCTTCAGCCACTTTGCCATTCATTTCACCGACCTCCATCCTTTTGCTTGGCTGTATGAAGAAGAAAAATGAAAGATGCCAATTGATGCCATGAAACCATCTCATTTATGAGCTTAGAGGTGGTGAGTAGCAAACTTTCTGAGATTAGGTTGTTGCATTATGTGATAAATATCATGCTTAGAAAGGTTAGGTAGAGTAATTAAGAATCTAAGAAAAAATAACAAATAAATAAAATAGATTTTGAGAAACATCAAGGTAGATGAGAAACTAATCCCCATATCTCAATAATCTCCAAGTCAAAGAAGCTTTCATGTAAAACCTTGAAAGAGATGGTATCAAAGTTTTAGTTCTAGTACTGACCATGATCATTATAGTAGGTATTAGAGATAACTACGGCTTAGTAATGATCTTTACATGATTATCTATAGTGCAAATATTAATGAAAATCATTTGGCAGCTATTAGTTAACATGAAGAAGAGGATTTCATAATGAATGCTTTATTAACACTTCAATGTAGCCCTAATGTACTTGAAGGACTACTTCATGCATATAAAAATTAAAGCTCTTGATTTTCTACTAAGCATAACATGTTTTCTCAAACCTAGAGAGGTGATTCACCAGGATTTGAAAAATTTTCCACAGAAAACACCTACCTTGTGGAACCTTAGTCTTGATGAATAACCTTGCATTTTAACCTTACTAGTTGAAGTTTTGCTTGAATATTAATTTAATTCCAATGTGCAATGAATGGCATTTACCGTGCTTAATCAATGAATGCATGTAAAAATTAATGCATATAAAAATTAATGGCATTTGAAAAAGTAATGCAATGAATGCCATTTACCGTGCTTAATGCATATAAAAATTAATAATGAACCTACTAATGGAGATCCCATAGAAGCTATTGTTTAGCATAAGACAAAGGAAACTTGTGTGTTTAATTTGAAATTCAATAACTCTTAAGTATTGATCATCAGGGCAGATCATCTATGCTTAATGATCATGTTTGCAACTTAAACCCATTTAAAGCTTTAAGTATTTAATGTTCCTAAATGTTCATTGACAGTTTGATACTCAATAAAAAAGTAAATGCATATGGTGAAAATGGCATGCTTAGTTTAGATCAAAATATTCCATATAATTATCAAGATTAAACGAGATATGCATAAATAGCATGCTTGTGAGTAACTTCATTTAAGGAGTGCATGATTTTCTAATCTTCCTTAATATATGTATGACTTAACAGAAGTCAAATTATCCTTGTCATCTTTGTGATGATAGACTATATAACATAATTTGGTTAATTCTCATGGTCATATCTTATATGTTGCTACTTAATATGACAATGAGCTTTGATAAAGCTCATAAAATTGATAAATGATCAATGATGGTGAACATTAAGAATATAATTCATTAAGACCAAGAACTTCTCCATGGAGAATATATATTGTGAATGATGCAGATCTTATGAAGAAGCTTTTCGGTGAACTTCCATAAGTGAACTCACTAATTGAAGATCTGTTTGAGTAATAGTTTTTTCAATATGCAATGAATGTATGTATCTTAATGATTTGGATGCTAATGATCCCAACCATAAAAATTTTATGAACCTAAGCGTGCTCTCATAATTGATAAGCCATGAATGAATAAAGAAATTCCTAAAGACATCAAGAAAACCTTATTAATGCATATACCACTTAAAAAGAAATTAGGATACACCTAACACTAATCTTGTCACATAGTTGCTTGGAGATGGACTACACATGGTTAATGTGAAATGGATGTTTATTAATAACCTAGTATTTGTGAACAAATTGTAGCCTCAAAAGAACTTAAACCTACTTAGTTTAAAATCAAGCAAATTAGTCTTACTTGAAGACTAATCACTCCCATGTAAGACTTAGGTATATGAGTTTCATCATAAGCAAAGGTAGACATTTTAGAAATGCTAAGGTGTTGAATATAGGAGTAACATGTCACAATTATAGAGCCAAAATAGTAAGATTAACAAATAATTTCAATTAGGCCTTAAGTGATGGACCAAGTAGCCAATCTTTGAAAGTAGCTCGACTAGTTGCCTCCACCACTAATTCCAAGCAAATCAAGCCTATCCCTAAACCCATGGGAATTCAAGGATGACAATATGAACCTATCAATCATAGATTAAAGCAAATTTACTGTGGAGACATAAAAATGTGAACAAAGATAAGTAGGAGTAAAAGTTTTATTATACTATTTCCTATTAAGTTTAATGCATAAGAAGGCCTATGCTTCGGCTAAGTTAAACATTTATAAAGATTAAGGTGCTGAGAATGAACTTGGTATTTATTAAATACCATAATAAGATTAGTATAGTTAGTAAAGGAATTCCAATCAAATTAATTAAAAAGAAATTCCTTATAAATGCATGTACCTTCACCTACTTACCCCCTTGTGAGCACATAAGATCTTATGACTAAATTGAGTCCTTTTAACATTCTAAATTCCAACTATTAATAAATAGTATATTAAATAACCATAGACTTGATTTTAAACCCTTGAACTATTAATTGAACTTGAACCTTAAAGTTTAAATCCTAAGACCCACAAAAGGATCTAAAGGTGATACCTATTTTAAATCTTGAAGACCTAATACTCCAAACCAACTATAGTTTGATCAATGAATAATACTAATAATATGTATTACCTCATTTGACCATAGATCTCACAAGGCATTGAACCCTAAGTCTAAGCCCCGAGAGATTACCTTTTGGCTTATCCTAACTAGGTGCTTGAGAAACTTGGATCTAAAGGTGAATCTACTTTCTCTGATCTACAAACCCTAAATTATGTGTTAATAGCAAACAAATGTATTTGAGAATCTTAGAATCAAAAGTTGCCTAGGTTAAAAGCATGTTTGATTGATTTAATCTTGAACCAATTACGAACAAGATAAAAAAATGCTATCATTAGGTTTGTGGAGTGTTGCTTTAAATTCATGCCTAAAGTGCTACATTTTTAGGTAATGACAGAGATTTAAGCTATATCCTCAATTTTTAAAATTTATGTAATGTTATGAAAATAACTTGATAACATTATGGTGCTTACAAAAGTTAATTTTACTTTTTGTTCAAAACGTTAACATGCAAAAAATATTCAAACAAAGCATTGTCTATGTGTGGGTCATATAGAAAGTGAGTTCAAAAGCATGTTCAAGCCCAACTCATTTCCTCAATGATTAAGTTGACAATAAGCTTCTTATTGAGTTAGGCATAAATAGTTTGCATACAACAATCATATTCACATCAAGCCCAAGTCATCGATCATCATCATCATTTGTTGCTTGATCTTTAAACCAGTCATCAAATATTATCTCAACATGTCGACAATGGCCATCTATTGTAAGTCATCGACCACGACCATTGATCACCATCATTGTCTGCCATTGACCATGAATACATTCTACCAACATTTGACATTGTGACCTACCACAGCCACCAGTCTACACAATTCCACACTTCCTGTAATTCTACTTTCACTTTCTACTAAAAAAGATAATGCATTGTAACTAGGGCTACATATAATAGAGCATTTCAAGACGAGCCAATCCCACTATCTTAGGCTTCGCCTAATTTATTTCTACTGCTGCAATGTCTCCTGTACATAATCCAAAGTTTACAAAATTTTGGATGTTCAATTCTTTCTACCTGAAAACAAAACACTCTCTCATAATATTATTAAGATAGACACAAATAGCAGCCGTAAACTAACCAAAACCTATAAATATACTTTGGAAAACTGCAGTAAATCTCCTTGTAAGCAAAAATAGAGTCATTCATCAAATTGGTATGCCATAAATTAAGCAAGAGAACATATCAAATACCTTGAAAGCGTCCAAGCTCTTCCAGAGATTTTGATTTCAGTAAAATTGCCTCCAGTAGTAGACTAACAGAATGCCAGGACATTAGGTTCACCTGCAAGATCTCCACCTTGGAACGAACTTTTCTCTGTTTTGTTCTTTCGGCAATCGCCTTAATCATTCTTGGCCTCAATACCGGAATGTCAATCCCCTGAAACACTTGCAACGCTGCATCAAAGTTTCCTCTCTGATATTCCAAACGACCTAACAATGCCCGAGCTTCCTGCAATCCAAAGAAATTGAAACCGAAAGCAAGAATACAACCATTTAACCGAGCATAGACGAATGGAACAACCTCGTAATTTAACGAAAGACCCTCTTTCAAAGCTGCTTCTACATCATCAACATGCTGGCTAATGTCAGCCTTTCCTTCAAAATCACCAGTTCTTGATGAAAAGCCACTGATAGAGAAGTCCCTGGTTGCAAGTGACTCTGGCGACTGAGGAGCCTCATCAAAATGGACCCGTTCTCGTTCGCCCGAGCAAGCACACAACATGGTGGAGACCATAGCCGAACACCCGCTTCAACTTTCTTACTTGACGTTGGCAATCTTTCCACTCTAGCTTGACATTATCTTGAAAGCTCAAGCATCTTGATCTTGAAGTATCTTCTCCCTTTTAATCAAATTCCAATGTAGAACATTAAGAAAAAAAAAAAAAAACTCCAAACAACAAGCGGCAAAATCGCACGCATCAGCAAAAGAAACGCCGAGCCACTCGAATTTGAATCCACCAAACGACACAAGAAAAAGAACAATCAATCAAACATCCACAAGCCAACTCAAAATCAAACCCATCGACCTTCTGCCCCTTCCGGTAAAAGAATTTATCCTCAACCTACCCATTTTAGAAACAGTAGCACAGAAAGGATTAAATCAGCTGAGAAATTACAATCGAAGTTCGTTAAAACGGGTAATCCAGTGGAACAAAAGGGTACGACGGCACGAAAATCATCGTACTCAGAAATCCAGCTAATGAATCAGAATAATCCTAGTTGTGCACTAAAATGTACTCAAACAAAAAATATCAACAAAGATAGACATTGAAATAGCACAAGGGAAACCCCAAAAGCTACTTGCAGATGCCACATTACTCACCACTTTGATATCCTTACAGTCGCTTGGATAATGGCATCTTATCTGACAGATCGGGATAGAAATGAAAAGGTATGAGGTTGTCTGCAAACGGGACACGACTTTTTTGTCCTATCAGCGAAACGGAGTATGGGTTTGGAAGAAGAAGCTACGGCCTACCAGTTTTAGGGTGCAATATTTTTTCATTAAATAGTTATTAGATTTGACAAATAGGCGCGGACTCAGGAAGCCATATTTGGAATTCAAAATGAGAAAAACATTCAGCCAATTAGGATATATTTTTCACATTTAAAATTGAGTTTAATTTTTATTTTATTTTGATTTTTTTTTTTGTATATTTTTATAAGTTATATAAAAATTATTTGAAAGTTAACTAGGAGTCATATAATTTTTATTTAAATATTATTTTTAGTAGAACTCTATATCTCTAAACACAATATTTCAATATACAAAAAATTTTGTGAACTATAATATTTCTTATATTTTTCATTGTATTTTTTTGTAAATAAATGGATGATCGGATGATTTTTAAATGTAATTTAAAAATTAATATAATGCACTTTAGTTTATTTAGGGTTATTTCATTCGATATCATGTGAAAGTTATTCAAATAATATGTTATTAAGATAATAGTGTCATTTGAATAACGATTATATTTGATTTAATATTATTTAAATAACATATATTTTATGTTTAATTTACTGTTATTCATTTTATGTTACACAGATTATTCCCTAATTGTGAGAAGAAAAATTAAAAATTACTAAAATATAATTATGTACACAATACTAAAAACTACATAAAAATAAATATTGGGCACTACAGATATGCAAAAGAAGTCCAAAGTTGAGAAAATTGATAAATTTTATTCATGCATTAATGTTATGATACAAATATATATAGAGCAACATAGTAGTAATATAAAATATTTAATTAATTCTTATTTAATATAATATTTAATGGTGGGAATTCAAACCATCTACCATCCAAACTCATGGCATTAATGGTAGGATTTAAACGAGCTATTATTATTAAAATAGTCCGTCATTAAATGTATATGCATTATTACTGGGAATTTAAATTGGTTGTTATTAGCCCACACAAGTGAACCATTCAAAATTGAGATGGTGAGATTTGAGCATAATTTGTGGAACCATGCAACATAGAGAGGCTTTATAAAAATGTCTGCTAGCAGATCCTCAGTGGCACACAGTGAAGCTGAATTTCTGATTTCTAAATGCTATTTAGGATAAAATAGCAGTCAATTTCCACGTGTTTCGTTCGAGCATGAAAGACTATATTGTGTGCCAGGTCAATTGCTGATTTGTTGTCACAATAGAGATGAGTTGGCATAATTTGAGAAGCATAATTTTTTTTTGATAGAAGGCGGCATAGCCAAATAATGTCCGGCGCGGTGGTGGCGAGGGCACAATATATCCACTTCGGTGGATGAACGAAATTTGTAGATGTAACACCCCAAGGTTGTTACTACGTCGATTAAACATAAATCTTATCGGATTATGAAAAAAATAGGATCCCGATTTAAGTCTAATAAAAATCAAATAAAATATCCTTAGACAGAGCGTAGTGAGGAGATCCTATTATAAAAATTTGAGCGTAATAGGAATCCCGAATGTCTTATATTAATTTTCAAAGTTTTAACTTCAAGAATTGATATGAAATAAAATAAAATTCAGAATTTAGAAATTTTTGAAGTTTTAGGGTAAGCATTAATTAGATGAAGATACTATATTTCAAGTTTCGTTAATTTTCAAGCTCCGAATTGATCATAATGTATTTCAAAGTTTTAATATTTAAAAATTCATTTAAAACAAAATATTTTCCAAATTTAATAATTTTTTGATATGTGAGTTGTCTTGTTGAGACTCTCAATCAAGCAAAATTTTATGATATTTGAAATTCATATGTTAGAACTATAAATTCAAATAAAATAACAAAATTTTAAATAAAGCAATATTATTATTTTTTCTTTTTCTTATTTGTGGGATTGGATGACATTCTCTCTCCTCACTATATTATTTATTATTATTATTATTATTGCATGCTCACACATTGGAAGGATTGGGCCAATTTAATTTCAATCATGATCCAAATTTATTGATGGGTTTGTATTAAACTTAGAAGATGAAGCCCGGTTCTCCTTCTTCATAGCCGAGCTCCCCTTCTCCTTCACCAAGCCGAGCTGCACCCCTCTCTTCTTCATGATCAAGCTCCCTCCTCCACCCCATGACCTAAATTCACTCTTCCATCCCAAGCCCGAGCTCTACTCCTCCATCCCATGACCGAGCTCCATCTCTCCTGCCATGGCCGTAACATTCCTTCACTCAAGCTGAGCTGAAGTTCTCTCCTTTGCATGACCGATTCCTTCACTTGACGGGCAAAGGCCGAGCAACTCTCTTTCCATGGCCGAGTAGCTCTCCATTCCACAGCCAAGCAACCCTCGATCTCCTTCGCCAATGACAAGCTTTTATGTTGCCTGTCAATCCATTTTTGTCTCTCAACGCCCCCTTCCTTTCCTCGCCGACCAATGCAAGCAAGCAAGGATCTTGTTGATCTTTCATTCGACGTTATGGAGGTACAAATCTACGCCTAAGATTAATTTTGGTGTGATTAAATATTTTTAACTCTTAATAATATAATTGTGAATTTAAATAAAACAAAAAAAGAAGTCCAAGTACATCTAATTTTATCAAAGGAACTACCAATAATACTCCTTTTAATGTCCGTCATCTCTGTTGTTAAATTAATTTTAATTGTGATTTATTTATCAAAATTATGATTATAAATCTATTACAAATATTTAATTGACTAGAGAAAAGATATGAGACATTTTTTAAGGTATTAAAGCATTTTCCTTATCAAAATTATTGGTTAAATCCTAAAACTTACTAACAATTTAGCAAATTTAATAGGTTTATAAATAAAAATATAAGAATATTGCTAAATATGAATGAATAAAGAAAATGAAATATTAAAATTAAAAATGCTCACTAAGAATCTTATGATTAATTTTTTTTTATATAAAGTACTCTGAGTGTAATTGTTTAATTAATGAGTAATATTGTTCGTATCTGTTGATATGACACTTAAAAAAATTTGTCAAATGAGATAATATCTAATAAAATAAATATTTAATAAAAATATAATACAATGCTACTCACACTTCATTAGACGAATTTTTTTGGGTGCTAAGTAGCATTACTCTTAATTAATTTGGATGAAAAAATATTATTATGTTTTTATTATTAATATTCTATGAATTGACATTATATAAATGATATATAATATTATTATTGTACTTTAATTGTAACATAATCTTTTCTTATATAAGTTTGTTTTACATCGGATAAGCTTTTAATGTTTTAATGTCGTTTTATGAGATTTTGAACCCACAACTATATATGATTTTGTAAAGCATGGATCTATCGATTGAAATAATTAGATGGTTAATTGAAACAAAATTCATAAATACAAATGATATTTTAATTTGCTGATGTGATACTTAAAAAAATTTATCCAATGAGATTTAGCATCATTTTAATACAAATTTTATAAATAATATTTTTATTATTAAATAAATAAATATTAATGAAATAATGTTCAAATCTCATTGGATGAATTTTTTTAGGTATTGTATCAGCGGGTTTAAATAACATTTCTAATGCATAAATCAAAAGTGAAAGAACACAAAGTGAATAAACAAATTTTTTTTGTATACTAATTCTTGAATAATTCATATTTTGATGCTCATGCTATTATATTTATTGAAGAATTTTTAGTTGATAATTTAAAGAATTTTGCTTCAAATCAAGCAAATAGTTGAATATTATGTTTTATTTTTTGCATGAATTGTTTAGGTAAGATTGCATATCATTTATAGTCTTGTTCATCCAAAACTTGAGTTAACATCGATAATAATATTATTTTTATTTCATGTTATATATGTAAGAATCCTTGTTAATATTTGATGATAATTTCATTAAATAAAAATTTAATAGTAACTTAAAGTATATTAATCAAATCAATATCAACACATGATTTCCCTAAAGTCTAATAAAATTTTAATAAGGAAAATATTTTGAAATAAAACTTTTCACTTGATAATTAAAGTTGTTTATTATCTTTTAATTATTATTAAGAGTAATTAATAAATTTATGAGTCTAGAAGAGCTATATTTTCAAAAAATTAAATGGAGCCATAATATAGTAACATTATGTTACTTGACATTAAATTAAAAATATCAAATATGGAGTTTTAAGAATCTATTATTAATTTAATCCAAAATAGGAATAGCCTTAATTAGATATCTTAAACCCTCTAGATGGTTTAGGACCGTGGTGCCTCACCCCGTCGCTCGTGCAACCGAAAATTCTATTAGCAGCGGGATGGGTCATCACTTACAGATCTGATTAATGTTAATGTCATAAATGCCTACTAAGACCCTTATGTTATCAACATTAAATTTGTTGGGATATCTAAGTAGTTAAGTACTTAGATATCTTATATATACAATTTTTAGTGCTCCGAATTATTCTTTGACAAATAATAATTATAATTTAGAGTACTAAATAAAACTCAATAAACATTCATCATATAATGCGGAAGCGGTAAATAAGAAAATATATCCATTCATCGCATCTATGCGATAGTAAAAGAATAGAAAATACATGAATCTCAGAAATAAAAATATTAAAAGAAGAAATACAAGTGCTAATCTAAATATTACATACCAAAATGTAATGAAAGCAAAGAGAATGAAAAACTAAAAATCACTCTCTTCCAAATAAATGACAGTTAAAATAAAGCAAACACAAAAGGATCATCTCCACGATCCTGCTTCTCACCTGGGGCTGACTCCATGAACAGCTATAGATCTAACATGCTAGTTTTACATGCTAATTGTGTAACCGCTCAAATATTGATTCAAGTAATTATAACCAAATTATTGACTTAATTAAGACATCCACGATCTTGAACAAGTTCAAAATTAGGCTGAACCAAATATATCGTAAAGAATATATTTTTATGATTGTAATACCCAAATTGAAGGGAAACTTGACTAACGAATACTCTTGTATTAATTTTTGAAACTTTTAAATATAAAAAATTAAAAAATAAAATATAAGTTCAAATTCAAAATTACAGTGTCTTTGGATTTGTAATAATAAAAGAATGTTACACAAAAAGTTTCATCGAATTTTGAGCGTTGATTTTTCATAATTAATTTTGAATTTTTTACCTTCAAAAATTAATTAAAAATAAAATATATCTTCAAATTGAGAATTTTTTGATTGAAAACGTTCTTCTCGTCAAGATGGACCTCCTGGTCAGTTTCGTTAAATTTGAAAATTTGATTGCAAGAAAATACAATTAATTTAAAACACATTTTTATTATTTGTTTTCCTTCCTCAAATTCTCTCCCCTTTCCCCTGTCGGCGGCTCCCCTCTCGCGCGCACGCGACAAAGTGGCTGATTATAACAATCATAGGTTGTTATCCTACTTAATATGTACCTAATAAAGTTATAAATCTAGTGTCATTAAGTTCTAAACATCATTAGAACATAACTCTAAAATTTTAGGGTCAATCGGACATCGATTGGATTAATTGGCTACTTTATCAGTTTTAAGACCTATAAAGTTAGCCCAATTAAACTGATCTTTAAATTCAAATCTTATTGCATTTTTGAATTTATCACTCTCAAATTAATTAGAGGTGAAAGTTTGAGAATTTTTGGGGTTATTTAGGCCTTAATTTAATTAAAATTAAAATGAGGAAATTGCACTAAAGGGTTTGTAAAGTTGAATATTTACATTTATACCTTCCAATGATCGGCTCCTTTGGGATCTACTGTGCGGACCACGGGTGATCCGCTGCAGAGCCTGGGTCGCGCAACAACTTGGATTGCGCTATTTGGTCGCCTACCCACGTGGATCAGATGACCCAGATTAGATTCAATCCAAGGTTCGGGCAACCCCAGCCTATCCTGTAACAACTATAGTATTGTTACCCATCAATTAGTGACCTAATTGACTATAATCTTATTTTATTGCTCTTATAATAGTATTAAGAGTCTCCATTTTAAATTTTGTGCGATTTGGAGATCGTTTGACAATTTCCAGCAATTACTAGTTTTTTGATAATTCTGATAATGCTGATAATGCCTAACTTGTTTATACCTTAGAATTGAAAACAAAGTTCACCCTCACCACACTCAAAATAACTAGGGGTATTATTTTGAAAGTGTTTGGAAGTCGTCAAATTTTCTCAAATATTTTAATAATATTTAAATACTTAGAAAATTAAGATAATTAAATTGACATCCGATCAAAAATTCATTTGCATTTTTAAGTTATTCATCCCTCAATCAGGTAGGGTGATTTTTTTTTGGAATTTTATGAATCTGTTTTATTATTTTATTTTGAGTAATAAATTAAGTATAATTAATTAATTAAATAAAGTAAATAAATTAAATAATATAAATATTTATTATATTATCCAACGTTTAAATTTTGAAAAGGCAAAATCCACTGCGAGAGGCCAAGCACGGGACAGCGGTCCCGTGCAATCCGATCCATCGGATTCTAATTATCCTAAATCGGACGACGTGAAATTGATCGATCAGATCGGACCGTCGGATCAGCGCCTTGATCCGACGGACCAGATCCAATCAGTGTGCGTCTTTGTCTCGTACACAGATCGTGTGCCTGCTTTGCAGGCGTACCGCCATCCAGCCGTTCCAGCTGGACTGCCGAGCCTCGTTAACCCCATATTCCAATTCTAATCTCCCCCCTTTTTGCTCTATCTTCCTCTGTGCCATTTGCTGGGAGCAGGGAGAGGCGTTTCGAGCTCTTCTTCCTTGCCCTAATTTCGAGCTTGATTTCCCGTTGGCAAAGAACATCCAGGCTTTGTTTGTATCCCGTAGGCATTACTGGATAATAGTTTGAGTCTTAATCAAACTAGTTTAGAGCAGATCAAGCTCGGACTAACCTAATCATTGTTAGTCAATTTTAGGGTTCAGCCGAGGGAATCTAGGGCATCACTCCTTAAGTAGTAATAAGTGGAACTCTTAAACATCGAGACATATTTTTAGATAACGAAGGAGTTCCTGATAAGGACTCCAAAGTTAAGCGTGCTCATGTAAGAGCACTCCTAGGATGGGTGACCTGTTGGGAAGTTATCTTTTGATGGCAAAATCGTAAGGCCTTTCAGGCCAAAGTGGACAATACCTTGGTGTTTAAGAGTTTGGGCTGTTACACCTAGTTCAGGAGTTGTCGGAGTCAGGCAGGTAGGCTAACCTTAAATCGCTCCTTTCGAGCGATTTAGGGGGATGAAGCGGACCGAACCCGCGATCGTTCTCGATCCGAGATTCCATCTCGCATCGGGCTGGTTCAATCCCGTGGACCGCGGACAGCGACTATTAAGTTGTGAGCCCCACGTAGTCACACGGCCCTCGCAAGAGTTGCCGCGTGTCATGATGGTGCACCGATTTTAGTGCCGTGCAATTTTTTGTGCCTCGAATTTTTACACCGCCGTTGTGTCCCGTATTCTGTGCCTCCGTTTTCTATGCTATCCTTATTTTTTGTGTAATTATCTGAATAATTAATTATAAATTAATTAATACTATATTAATACAACTTTTTAATAATCATAACTTTAATTATACACATCCAAATAATACAATATTATATACCATTTTGATCCTAAAATGCATAGATTAATAATATGGCATTTAATTTCTATTTGGATGATTATTTTAATTAATAATTAATTTATATTAATTAATTAATTGCAAATTAATTTTAATTATTGTATGTGACATAACTTGATTATTTAGTGTCCAAATTTCATGATTTAATAGTCAATTTCAATCACAAAAAATGTGTAGGACAATAATATAAAATCAAATTTAAAATTTGAACACTAGTTTTTTTAATCACTTTCTAACTCTAATTAGGAGTCCTGAAAACCCTAATTTTCCAATATTATTCAATTTTGACTTAGCGTTATTCATCTCCGTATACTATAAGGACTCCATATTTTTATATATTATTTCAATTGGACAACAATTATTGATTTTAGGTTTTTGGCTCCTTAATTAGTGTTATTATGATGATTTTCTAGTTTCATAAATTGCATGTTTTAGACAATTAAACCTAAGGATAACAAACATGTCACACTATTTTACTTCTCATGTAAATTTTAATTATATGAATTGAGCTTAGTTCTCTTGATTTAGATACTTGATTACTTAATAAATTATTTGATTTATCTTTCAACCTTAGGAGAGAAGCTATATGATTGATTTATAACTTGAATTTGAGGTGATTTTTAGAGCTAGTTATTATATCCATTAAGTGTTGTTAACCTAATGCTTATGTAATTATAGGTTGTGATTCAATTAAGATTAGTTCTAAGTAACTAAATTGAATCATAGCTTACTTCATCCTTAGCTCCTAAATCCTCATTTAAATCATTTTAGGAATTTAGTTAGGTGACCTAAATTCATTAGAATAGTTTAGAAGTCATATTAATTTCATTAACCTTCAACTTATAGTATTTGTAGAGCTTGTAGCTTACAATCCTCCTCCTCTTTTACTTTTAGACCATTCATTCTTACCTTAACTTATTTAGATTAGTATTTTATTGGATAGACCATTCAAACTACAACCTAGCTAGATAAGTTTAGTGATTAGAACCTTAACTTCCATCTTATTCCAAAATGATAATTTAATAACTTCATTCTTTTCTAACTAGTTTCCTAAACCTTAATTTAGTTAACTTATTTTAATTTTATGATTTAGAATAAGGATAATATTGATTTTATTTAGTATTATTATTCTTATAAATTATTTTGTCATCTCATAAAATAAAAATAAGCTACTATTTTTCAAAACCCTAACTACTTATATTATTTTTAATTGACTTGAGATCAATATCTCTAAGTCAATTAGGAGTTCAAATAACTCCAATATTTATGTAAATTATTAAAATTAGATAATTTTGGATATCACATAGTTTGTAATTATTTAATTTTCCTTGAATGCTTATTTAGCTTTGAGCATACTTCGTCTGACATATTCACATAAGACATTGTGCATAAATAAAACTTTCACATTAAAACTATATGGGTTTATTATGTTGGATTAGCCAAGGGCAGGCTAATTAGGAGTAATAAGAAGACCTCATATTTTTAAAGGGTGAATATGAGTGCTATTTGTTTTAAACCCCGCTTTCCTTTACTTGTTAAGCAGATGTGCTTAACTCACCGCTTTATTCTGTATTTTCTCGTAAAATGAGTATTTTCATAAAATAACTTTAATTTAATAATATATGAGATCTTTCACAATATTATTAATTGTGAGATCTCATTATAGCTTTCAACCTATATTTACCTTTCATAGTTATAGACTATGTAAATTTTAGACTAATAGTCTAAGATATTCTTTCAATTATTATGCTTTACACTTTTTATACTTTTAGTACTGTAATTTACTTGTTTACATTCTATTTATAATGCAATGAATATTGTTATAATTACATTTAAATATTTCACTATCTTTTTTTATTTACTTAGCATAAATTTATTGAACATATTTATGCTTAATTCCTTTTATTTTCATATGCACTTTAGTACTTTTCTAGCATATTTAGGATGCTTTTACCATTACTTTACTTGTAGGCTAGAATATCTAAACTTATGAGTATTCTTACTCACTTTGATTTTCATTAATATCTCTTACTTTTTCTTACTTTCTTTTTCCTATTTAAATGCTTTTAATTACTCCACTACTTACTTTCATATTATAAACTAGCATGTAATATTCATTTAAAACTTATTAAATTGTTTAGCCAATCTTAAAAAAAAATGTGCTTAGACTGTTTAGTCTAACTATACTTTTCTTTTTATTGGCTTTGCCTTATCATATTTAAATATCAAAATATGATAGATCAGGTGCATTTTGATGCAAGTGGAGCTGGACCAAGTGCTTAAGCTTATAATCGCTTCAACCCTAAAAATGTTATTTTCTTGCTTTTACTTTTGTGAGAGAGAGTCCTTTATATGCTCTTTAAACTAATTTGCATGTAATAAATTAATTAAAATGCTTTGTATTTACTTATTTTATGTTGAAACTAGATCTATTATTGCTTAAATTGCTTGATTTGGATAAATGGATAAATGGTTAAATTGTACAAATGTTTCATATTCATAAACTCATTTGTCATATGTAGTTAATTGCACTTATCCTTACTTGTAGCATAATTATACATGCATTTCATAATGTCAACTTATATTGCTTCATGTGATTGTTCACCTCTTATACTACTTGCTAATGCTATGCTCATATATGTAATTGTAATCACTTAAATTCATATTGTTGATTATAATTGCATCTATGAATTACTTTCTGAATCTTGCAAGTATTTTCTGTTCACATGTTTCATTTCTTCTATTTATGATTGCATCTACACTTTTATATTCAAATAATTATAATTACTTACTTTGTTACATGTTTACTCGCCTTGTACATGCATATAATTAACATTTTCACACATATAAGTGTAACTATTTTGATCACATATATTTGAAATCATATTTATCTTGTGTATTTCTTTTCTTATATTCATTTTCTTATCTTAACTTAAGACCCTCTTTATGATCCTTGGCCAAACTCAGCATCTAGCATTTGGTTAGTTTCCTTCTAACTAGATATTAGATGTTAAGGTGACGCACCAATGTTGGTTCTAACTCCTACTCAATATTGGGGTCGTCACATACCCATAGGGGCTTTTTGGTGCGTTCGACGTGCCTCAATCCACTGATCGTGTAGAGATCGAGTTTGGGCCACTGCATAATCGGAGCACCCGAGAAATTGAATAAAACCTTAACCCTGGACGGTCCTGATGTCGGGGTCTTTGTGTAAATGAAGATGAACAGGGCGGTCGGGCTCGCTGTTTGACAAGAGCAGGTCGTCGGGCCCCGACCGACCCGCGCTGTCCCAAATAATGCAAGTTTGTCGGGTCTCAGTCAACCCGACAGAGCCCAATGAAGAAAATTGAAATAATGTGAATATTATTTATAAATTCTAAAGTTCAAATTATAGAATAATTAGGGTTGCTTTTATTTCAATCAATTTGTATCTAAATATTATGTTATTATATACTATTTTGATCAGAAAAATGTGTTGATTAATAAATTGCAATAATATTTTAGTTTCTTTGAATGATTTTCTTAATTATGCAACAATTGTCTCAAATATTAGTTAGTGAATATTAGTATGTAACTCATCCAAATTGTATGTTTAAGATCTCTATTTCATCATTACATACATTAGAACTTAATTGTAAGGCTAGATTTATTTTTCAATAATTAATTTTGTTAATTAATCAATAATAACCAAAAATATTGATTAGTGAATATTAAAAGCTTAATTATAATATGATTTTGATAATTTTGATATCTATGAAACCATTAGACAGTAAGGGATCCAATGTTAGCTCCATATCTCAGTTTAGACATGTTTAACATCTAATTTTTCTTAATTAGCTTAAAACTCTAATTAATTAATATTATGTACATTGTTTAACCAAATTATGCTCACTTACTGATTTTACCTTTATTGCACAGTAAGGATTGATGTAATATGAATTGATTTAATTATTGATCTTTTTTTTGCATGATAAACTCTTAAGTTTTAATGAGGATTAATGTGATTATATCCTAAATATTAATCTTCATACCTTATTGATTTTGTCATAAGTAAAGAATAATATACAATTTGAGGGGTACAATTGTAAGAAAAATATAATTAAATAAATCACATTAAAAAATAAATATGAGCCATTTAGATGAGAGAAGGGTATGATTATAATTTTTAGTTTCTCATTTTCTCTAAAAATTTTATTAAATAATAAAATACAAATTTTGTTAATCACACACCATTTTCGGGAGAGAAATTTTCCTAATCTTTAAATTTACAGCAAAAATAGCTACCCGCCACAGCCCATGCTTTTCCTCCACAATTCACATAAGATCGAATTATTAACTGAAGAAATTAATTCTCATAGTAGAAAATAAAAAGCGAAAAATAAAGAAAATTATGGCAAACTTTAAGAATTGTCCTCTACACACTCTCTTTGTAACAACCCAAGTTGTTACCCTTATCAATTAAGACTAATATTCATCATAATTTTGATTATAAAGTATTAATCAAGTCATTAGAAATCATCTACTAAGACCTAGTCCAAATCAGGAGTTAAATAGATCAAGTTCTGATTTTTGGAAAATCCAGAAACTCTAGAAAATGACCTATATAAATTAACCTCAGATCAAAAATTGGACATCGACATTGCTCTCATTGCCTCCAAATTAGCTAGGGGTGATGTTTTCAAGTCAATTGGAAGTTGTTGGATTTTCACGAATATTTTAATATAATTAAATACCCCGAAAATAAAATAAATAAATAAATAATCGTTGGAATTGAAATCCGACTTCGCCGTTGCGATCGTCACCCCCAAATTAGCTTGGGGTGAATTTTTGGAAATTTTTTAGCACGTTTCTAAAATTAGAATTTTTAATTAATTTAAGGAATAAATAGTTATTTATTCGTAATTGCATTTTTTTCATTTTCCTTCTTTCTCTCTCTTAGTTGGCTATTCCATTCGACTAGCCCTTACCTCCATTTTCGACTGACCCATCTCCTTCTCCCTCATTAATTGAAAGCTTTGATGACTATAACCATCCCTTTTCCTTCCCCCCTCCTTAATAGTAATGTTTAATGGCTATGGCCATCTATCTTCCTTCCATCCCTCCTAGCTCATGATGGCTTTCCCCTTTCATTCTTCTCCTATAAATGGAAGCTCAGCTCTTCCTTTTTATTTTTGACTGTCAAGATAAAGCTCTCAAGCTTCCACCCTTTCCCTCATTGTTAAGCTTTGTGCTAAAGAAGAAGAAGAAAAAGAAGAAGCTCCTTCAAGCTTTCCAAGGTTCCTTCTTCCTCTTCTAAAGGCTAAGGTACTAATTTATTCTCTTTTCTTAGTCATTTCATTTCTCTATTATGCTTATTCATATCTTTAGACACCCATGATTAAGTATGGAAGCCATTATAGTTCTTCAAAGTAATATACCTGATTAAGTGTTCATATAGCTAGGATGATCCGTTCGTGCCAATTTTAGTGTCAATGAAAATGTATCGGAAAAACTTTTCCATTAATATATGACACCGTTCATGAAATGCACTGGATTGAAAGTATTTGAGGTCGAAATGTGACCATTCACAATTTTCGCACAGGCGAAATCATCGTCAGGAGCTACAGCGCGCCGTAGCGTCCAGAAAATTCATTTGACCATATCTTAGTCATTTAGACTCCAAATCCAAAAATTTAAAGTGCTAGACAGCTTAGAATTTTAGTGCTAACAATAATCTAAGATAATATTTAGGTTTTGAACCCTAGAAAAAAAAATAAAAAATGATCAAAATACCCCTAACCTTAATTAGGTCATAACTTGACCAATTGAAGTCCAATTTAATTCTACTCCTAGTTAAAGTACTCTGTGATATAGGGAAGCTATAGCCATTGAGTTTGCTGAATTTGGATATCAAATAAAAAAGTTAGCTTTTTGACCCCCTTAGCTTAGAAAATTACCAAATTGCCTTGTAAATTGAAATTGCTATAACTAATTCATTAGACCTTAGAATTTAGTGTTCTTAGACTCTATAGAATTTTTGAACAACAATCAATAGTAAATTGCATAAAAATTTAGATTTCATTAGGTGTAATTTACTAAAATACCACTTAGATCAAAAACTTTAGTTTGGACCCATATGACTCATTTCTTATCCAAATTTGTGCACTTACTTTATATCTTTATGTTAAACAATAAAGAATCAGTTGACTATAAGAAATGCCAATTTAGAGCCCTTAATTAAAAGGTAGCTTTTTGGACCCTTAAGTAGAGGCAAAATAGTCATTTTGCCCAAAATTTAGATTAAATATCCTTTACCCTTAAAATATCACTTAAAATTATTAAAATTAGTAATAGAACTGACTTAGGATCAATTTAAGTCATAAATCCTTCAATTGGGATAGTTTGTAAAACATCTTAATTTTAAGTTTGAAAATCCCTAAGTAGGATTAATATATCTTACTTAGCTAAAATCTATCTCTAACCTCCCTAATTAAATAAAATCAGCAAGTGTGAAGAAATTCAATTAATTCTTAAAAATTTTACAAGTCTTATTATTAGAAATCCTCACTTCACCTTAGGATTCATTCCTTAAGGATAGGATTAAATATTATGTTAAATTTTATTCATTAAATAATTGGGTTATTCAATGAATAAATCTTTAGTTTTATTAATTTCTAAATTTTATAACTTATTTAGATTATTTTATCTTTCAACATTATATTTAAGATAGAAGATTCATCCTATTAAGTTTGATTTACTTAATATAATTTACCTCAATCATTAATTCACATTTAGATTTAACATAGATCTTAAGTCTTACCCTTGAGATTATGTGATTAAGCCTAATCTCATGGTGTTTAATCCATAATCTCTAGCTTGGTAGATTTTGGACAAGCTTTTAGTTTAGAATATCTAAACTCATAAATTATATCGTGATGATTTCTTATAGTCGATATTGATTTATTCATATTAGGACCTAGCTAGTCTTATTATTTTGTAACATATAAGGACGTATTTCTAAGTTACACTCGATAGTAGGAATTAGAGATCCTGAACTTGTGTAATTTGGAATAGTTAGAATGTTTAAATTTGACAATAAATGATATCACCATGTTTAGTAGAGTCCCTTGCTTATTACTTAATTTTGTGCTACACATTCATTAAACTTTGTGCTTATTTTTCTTTGAATATGTCATATAAGAAAAATACTGTTGCATGAAAAATAAAAACTTAGAATATTAGGAAAATATTTGCATTTGGGTTCAGTACATGGTGGACTATGGTACACATTACTCCAATAGACAAGGGTAAGGAGAGATCATGATGCTTAACATCACTCATTGTGGAGAGTGTGTTAAGCTTGTGACTCATTCAGTCTTGTAGATGTGTTTGACTCATCAGCTATTTCTGAAATTATTTACAAAAATAAAAATAAAATAACTAAAAGATATTTGCATAGTATTATCTGTCTCTTCAGTCATATTGTACTATATTATGATATTATGTCCGCCCTAGCCCATAAAGGCTATGGGAATATATTGGGCCAGATTGGCCAGTGCTTTCTGATATGGCAGCTTGTACATTCTTTACAGTTTTTCAACTTACTGTTTATTATGTTGTCGATGTATTTTATTTCAGTTAGCTGTATTTTTCTTATATTACCCGCTTACCTGAGTAGATGCATATATAGGATGCTAGACTTTATTGTTTATTATATGTACCACTTTCAAATTTATATTTTAAATTAATATATGTCATATGATCATCAACATATTTAGGTTAGACTTTTTTTTTCAATATTTTTACTTACTGTATTACCCCTACCTTATTTAGTTTACTCGAGGTGTGCTTTTGCCTCAATTCTTGCTTAGTTATAAATATTACATTCATAATTTATCCTCATCCCATTATATGCTTACTTGTTCACATGCTATATAGATATTTCATTTAGCTTAGAGTAAAATGGTGATATTGACGAATGCTTAATAAATTACTTGTCTAAAATGTACTTAAACAATTTATCTAATAAGATTTTTCTATTATTGGCTGAGGCCCTGGCATTGTGAAACCGACAATGTCAGATCTTATTTAGTTTGAAGAGCCAGTGCATGAGGAGGAGCCTTATTTAGAGGATGTGCAGCAGCCCGGTGCAGAAGACCTCTAGTTGCCTTTTTTTTTTCATTGTGAGGACAAGTGATATTATCATTTTTAGTCTCTTAAACTTTAATTAAATGATGTAATAATATAGGTACTCGTGACTATATTTACTTTCTGCATATTATATTTTTTGAGCTATTTTATTTTTTTTCATTTTATTTAATGTCTGATGTATGGTGAATGGATGTAATCCTTACTTCTTATTGCTTCCGCACTCTGTATGAATATATAGATTTAGTGACTGATTTTCATAAATATTTTGTGCACATCTTTCCCTTATTATTGGATTGTGGACCTTACCTAATCCAATGATAAGTGAGAGATTTGTCAGAGTGACACTCCACTCCTTAGCCTAATGATTGCGGACTTAGGGAGTGGGGCGCCACACTCCTCCTCCTGCTCCTCCTCCTCCTCCATCTCTTCCCCTTGAGCAGCTTCGCGTCTCTCCACAGAGTTGATCCTTTGAGAGGCTTTATACCCTACGCAGGTGATTACGACCCTCTAAACAAGCATTATTGGGTGGTAGATCTAATCACCCTAATCATTTCTGCTTTCATTAAAATTTCTCTATTTAGTATTAGCTGCTTTGGTCTTGATTAGTCAGCGGGCTTCTCGGTTGTGTACGGATTGGCGATGGCGGGAAGCTGGATCTTAGTCGGAGCAACCCTTCTTGGATTCTTGAAGATTTCGAAGAAGAAGAAAAATAATTTGGAAGATTCATCTAGTTTCTCTGCCTCTCATCTCTGCAGGACTCTGCTATTCTTGGCGATTGTCTTATTCACTTTGTTGGCCATGTAAGTTTGCAAGAATAACGTGAACATTTTTCAATCCCAAACTATTTTTTAAGCTATTAAATACATAAGAGTTTTATGTCAATCCAAAATTTACACATAAAATTAGATTATCTTGTGTTTGTCCCAACCAATTTTATGTTGGCTTGGGCTCATGTTTCACTTCAACTCAAGTTAAGACTAGCCAAGCTGATGGGCTAATCTCTTTCCTTAATGACTATTTTCAAACTTTTGAATATACTGCACTCCACAAACCTGTGTGCAAACATTATCTTAAGTAATAAGTTGAATGCAAGATTTGTAAGCAATTATTTCAAGCCATCATTAAATCTAAATCGAATTAGCAATACCTTATTTGTCTTAAACACGCTAAAAAATCGAGTTTAAGGTAAGTATTCAAGCTCTATTCATGTGTTATCGATCGAGCCAACTCTCAAGCTGTTCATGAACAATATTATTTTCTTAATTATAAATAACATTCATGTAAATTTTATACAAACAGCATCCGAATCTTTCCAAAATGGAAATTCAACAAACTTTAACATACAAATAAAAAATTATCATTTCATAAATTTTAAATTTCTTCAAAATTAATTATTAAGGGTGTTGGATATGTTTATTATAAAATTTTGAATATTATGTAGCAGAATATTTCACAAATAAATAAAATAGAGCAAACAAAAACAAATTTGTCAGTGCTAGAGAAACACTATTGCATCGCTCCCATTAAGAAGTACTATAAGAATTTGAGGATAAACGAATCATTCAAATGAGAATTTTGGCGTCAATGTTAGTATAGTAATTAGAAGAACGGTGCCACATCATTGATTTTTTGGAAAATTTTCCTGACCATTTCCTCCAATAAAACCTCAAGTTTTCCTTAAATAATGTGTTCTTTTTTTCTATTCTCCTCCAATGCTTTGGTATTACCCTTGTTGGAATTCTCCTCTACTTTTGTTTAAGGCCACCAGCCCATGGATATGTTTCTCCAGCTACGGTAGGCAGTCTCTACTTTGCATGGCCAATTGGCATATTCTTAATAATTTTTTTGTTGTAGTGACGAGTATCAATTTATTTTGACAAAACGGGGAGGGGGAGAGGGAGAGGAGGGTTTCATTTGAGTGAACAAAGGAAAATTTTTATGTCAATTTATTTTCTAAGTATTTGCATGATAGAGATTTGCTTCCATGCTATACTAATCATAACTATTGCGTCATGTCACACCAATCACGATCACAAACTGTTGACTCCTTGAGTCATATGAATAGCCATATATTGTTGTGATCCGTCAACATTCATTCACAAGATAACACAATTTCTCTGCTAAATTTTTTAACATGGTAAGTGCAAGGTCCAATCTTAGGAAAATGGCATCTATAGCATCTTCGAGTATCTGTGCAAAGTTGACACCAGCTTTACTTCCGCATCCCCATCCTTAGCGAGCGACATAATTAGTATCAATGACGGGCATTTAGAAGCATTTTTTAAATCACGACCATTGATACCAATATTTTCTCTATTAAAATTCTAGATGCTGATGAAATTATATTTTATATCTCATACTGCACTCTTTCTTTGTTATCAATTTGTCAAATGTTCATATTTTATATTATCTCCTTAGCATTGTTCTTGCCCATTTCATTTTATCTTCTTGTCCTTAAAAATTTTGGGGATAAATTGCTCTTATTACAACACTTTCTATTGAGTGCTTCGCAACTCTCATTCTCAATAACCTTTCTACCTTTGAATTGTTATTCAATAATTTTCTTAATTGTTCCTCTTTTAATTCTTTTGGTTGTGCCTAAATTGTTCTACTGCAACCTCATGAACATAATAATTTAGAATTCTATACATGTGACACTTGTTACTTTACAAAGTATATTTTCATGTATTTTCATAATTTTTGATCTTGATCTATTTGAAAATATCAAATATGAGATCAAAATTTGTATTTAAAAATATATTTTCCTGAATTTATTAGAAATTTTTGGAGATTTTTTTTAAGAAGTTGGTGATTTTATTTGAATCGTTGAAGTTTGCAGCTTCAAAAATTTATTTAAATAAATAATTAGTGATGTATTTTACAATATTAGTAAAATTTTCAATTATAATATATATATATATATATATATATCAATCATTTGTTAATCATATAAACTCTAAGAAAATTGTCTATGCTCTTTAAAATAAAAAATATCTATTAATCTATTAATCATTTTATTTTTCAAAAAAGAAAAATGTCTTGGGGTCTTTAAAAGCAAGCACAATAAACATTACTTATTAATATTATTATAATAAATGTAAGAGTGCAACATAAGCATTATAACTTGACCTCAAATTTTCCATCTTATAAAAATTAAAAAAATGATCATATTTAATTACAAATAAATACTATCAGCTATATAACTATTGTTTTATGAGTGTTTTGATATTAAATGATATAGTAGTGTAATTAATATAAGTAACATGTGCATTCTATCTCAAATATATGATTGAGATTCCAAAATTATTCACATAGAGCTTTTGAACAAACTAAGTAAGATAAATACATGCATAATCATTGAAGTCAAATGCATTTGTTCCAATGGAAGAGCAATCAAAATTATTTTTAGCAATTTTATGGAAACAATCTCCAAATCAAATTGAGATTACTGTTTCTAGCCTTATGTTTCAAAAAGAGAGGAGCACAAAAAGATAGCGAAGGAAACTGATAAAACTATACTCACATATTTCATACATAAGAAGAGATTCTAATTTATTAGATTGCAATAGAAACATGATTCAAAAGCATCGATACACTTAGTTTGGATTTAATAAGCGTACTCACAAACTATAAGATGAATTTTATGGCCACAAGTAAGTTAAAATCAAATATTTTCAAGCATGATCATTTATGAGTGTAGGATATTCATAAAATTACATCAAACTTGTTGAATTTAATAATCGAATGATGAAAGACAAGTTCTTAGTGAACACTATTCATAATAACTTATTGCGTTCATTAATTCATTTGTAGCGATAATTAAACATTGACATATATCAAACTTGGTTAAAATCCGGCACACAAATAATTAGCCCGTGGTTGAATCTGAAACCAGTGTACTGAATGTCCTAGATCTTACAAGAGCTAAACTTATTCTTGTTAGTTTGTTATACTGATAAAATGCTCATGAATCTGAACTGAAAACTAATTAGATTCAGAATTAGCTAGTGGCTAGGCCGAATTTAGCATTTGTTGAGTCAACTCCTGTTGAGTGCCTTCATCGAAACACCCCATTCAAGATGAGCACTGAATTTTGGGTCTGAAGAAAGTTGCCCAATCTTTAATTGATGGTGCCAAATTTAGGATTTAGTATTTTATTAATATACCCTTAATACTACACCTTTTAGATCGCAAGTTACCATAAAAGGAAACTTTTACTACTGCTACAAAATGTCAAATTCTATAATCGAAAAGGTTGTTAAATCTATTACGCATCTCAATTCTATACAATTCCACTTTCATTTACTTTGTGAGGTAGTTTGCCGCAGCAACAAGACACCAAATCATGTAGTCAGATGCATACGGTAATAAATCTCGGTCGGTCATATGATTTTGCATCATAATTCTATGCGTAGAAGAAATATTGTGTACAATGTTGCTTTGATACAATTGTTAGACTCAAGAAGAAAAGTTCACTATCTTTGTAAAAATGACACTACAATAATTAAGAGATGTCATTTCATTTCTAATTAACTTTTCTGAATAAAATGGTTTATCAGCGCATAAGATTCTGGATTATGCACAAATGAAACCATACAGTTCAAATCTTCGATTTTAACTTTCAAGTATGAAGTTACTTCCCATAAATTGTAAGTATAGTTAAATATGCTACAACATAAACTCAAAAATGCAATAAAATAAAATTTCTTTACAGGGAATGTGGATTCTTAAGAACAAAGATTAGATTTAAGTCCACATGGTAAATTAGAATAGATGTCTTTGCAATAAGCTTCAATTGCCTAAATTGGAAGTTGAATACATGTAATGTAAATCGAGTTCAAATTGAACTCTAATATATTTGCATAACATGTGCATTCTATCTCAAGTTCAGTCTTAGCAAATCAGAATTCAATTCAGAATCTAACTCCCCACAATTTAATTCCATCATAAATTTTCTTTAACAAATCTTTCCAATACTTTCACGGAATGCATGTACAAAAAATTCAAAATAAGAAGTACAAAACTTTATGTAATGGTTGCTTTAAATTAAGATTCTAAGATTCATACCAAGGCTAACATATTTTCAGATATGATAAGTTTTTGTAACTCAGAAAGTATTAAATCTTCAAAAAATTCTAAGAACACTACTCTTTCCAATTGCAATTTAGATCAAAATCTAGAGGGGGCTAAACTTGTACCTTATTATTATTAACAATTTAATCTTATCACTCTTACTTTCATCAATATTCTCATTATTATCAATTTTCATCTACTTCCATTTAATCATTCTCCTAAAAAAAATCTTTTTTTCTAATCATCATAGATTATAAGAAAACATTTTATTACTATTCAACAATTAAGAGTATCCAAATATTCATATATAAAGGAAATATCATATTGGAAGCAACATGTAAGCCTTTAAAATATAGATCGAACAAAAGATAATTTTCTAACTATTCCAACAAACCTTAAGCAATTAAAACTTCCAAAATTGCAATCATATTTTTATCATCACAATAAATTATTAAAAGTTCCCAGATAATTTATAAAATCTTCTTGAAATAAATCATAAGCTCACTAGAAGTTCTCGAATAGTTTAAAACTATAGCACCGAATGGATGCATAAGAGAATACATTACATTGCATTTGTGAAATAATCCTAATCATGGAAAGGGATTGCATCGTTCTTGTTTAACCTCACATGTTTTGCATTTACTAAGGATGATTGCTAAAGGTACTTAAGTTGTCAAATCATATCATCTTAAATTCGTGTCATTATCTTTGATTGTCATTTATCAATATATGTAATGTTATGAAATTCTTAGCTTAAATTGAATGAATTTTCCTTAAGCTCTGTTTTATGCAATATTTTACTTAAACATATCCAATCTTGCTCTGGTACCAACTGTGATGACTCATGTTAGGTTGGTAACAACCAATCTAACATTGGATGCATCTTTCCGCAGGATTATATTGACAATTAGGAAAAATAACAGTTAAACATATTCGGAGCCATTCAAGTATAAGAAATAACATTCATTCAATTTAAAGTAAAACGATATCCAGAATTTATTACATAACTTTCATTATACATAAAATAATTATCCCTTGAAGGGGCAATCAGAATCCGTTAATTTGCCGCACCATGACTTTAAACTATATCAGCTTTCTCCAGCTACATCTGATTTGGCATTATAAAAATAATGACTTAATGCACATTCTAAATTCAAAGGATATTAAAAATATATTTTAAGCAAAAGTGGAAGGCAAAAATGATATTAATTGCAGAAAAATATAGTTTATAGTAAAAAAATAATCATAACTCTAACAAAATAAATATTCTCTTGTCACATGCCAAATTTTCAAACAAAAAAATATTAATCGCATAAAAATTCATGTTTATATTTAACTATGACTTAACATCAAGGATTTAGGATTGATATTATTATTGAATTTCAATTATTATCAGTTTAACATTAAGTTTAAATATATTAATTGTGTTGAGGTTGTGGAAGAGATATCGAGAGGAGTAATTTAACAAAATCTTTATTTTTATTCTCAGAACAGATTACTTTGGATCATAAAAAGACTACTTTTTATAGTCACATTGTGCTAAGCGAATGTGTAGCTTCTATGCAAATGTTTTAATAAGGATCTTTGAATCAAATGGGAGCTTTCGGTGGCTGTTCTTCACCATTGAGTGAGGAAATTCAACCTCCTAAATGGAGGATGATGATCTTCAAATGTTGTGTGGAATGGAGTCAAAAAAGAATACTGGTGGTTGGCAAAAGTATAAGATGCCTCATAGAGGATTGAAGCTGGTCTGAAGTTAGCAAAAAGGTTAAAAATAAAAGAAAAAATACATGAGATATAAATGAATCAGTTGAAACTTATGTTCACTTATGTGTCAAGGGAAGAAGTTTCATTATATAGTAAGGATGTTACAATTGAAATTTTTATGGCCTTTCGTTATAATATTATAGTAAAGGAGAGAGAAGTCCTAATAAGGATCTTAGTATGTGGAAGAGGCAACATCACTTTCTTGAAGTAGTAAAGATGTTTTAGCAAGTATGAAATGAAACCCGTACAATGTCTAGAGCCTTTCATAAATGCTCATACGCTCCGGCCACGCCTAGTGGCATCCCATCCCACATGATTGTCTTGCTTGTGCCTGGCTCTGTGTCCCATGCTGCACTAGTGGCCTTGCCACTAGCCCCACTGCGCATGTGTTGACCTGCCCATCTTGAGTCGACGACCCACTATGCCTTTTGATTACCCACCAGCTCTATGCTTGAGCTGGGCATGGCGACCTTGCACCACCCTACACTATTTTGCCACGCCCCAACCCTTAGTCATTTATGCTTCACACCATTTACTATAAAATTTATTTCAATTTTATTGTTATTGTACTTTATAAAAATATTAAAATTAAATTTCAATATTTTTTTTTGTTGAAATATGCGTGCATTATTGATATTTACTTAATTATTTAATATTTTAAAATTTTCACTTTTTTATAATTTTTAAAAATGAATTGATGTTGAGAAAATTATGCTGCAAAAAGACATTATTTAATAAAAAATACTTGAATACCCCAATAACATTTTTCTTAATATAATTAATTTTTAAAAAATTGATTTATAATCATGATTTTCAAAAATAATGAATCTAAAAATTAAATATTAAATAATATGAAAATTAAAATATATAAAATTATTATTTTTCAATAAATATATAAAAGGATGCTACATAACAAGTAGGGCTGGCAATTTAACCTAAAACTCAAAACTTGAACTATTTGACTCGAACTCGAGACATTTTAATTCGACTCAAAAATTTTTGAATCAAGTTCAAGTCATACGTATTGACTCGAACCCTATTTAAAATAAGTCGAAATGACTTAAACTCGACTGTAACTCAACTCGAGCTCAAACTTTAACAAGTTTTAGTTGAGTTTGAGTATGGGCTGACTCGACTCGAAGCCAGCCCTATTAACAAGGCACGATATGCTGTCCCTCATAGAAAGCATGACTTTTAAATAAAAGCTTGACAATTTTTCTAGCATTGGAGCACCCATATGTGCGAACACTATTGCATGTCTGAACACAATGTCCAAATGTAATAGCAGTCGCAGTTTTTGTGCCAGATACCACCGTTTATGACCAAAGTTGAATTTTCGAATAAGATTACTAACTTAAATGAGTTTATGAAAACAGAACTTAGAAAGCTTAGTTAATTTTGCAGATGATATTTTCTATGCATCCTTATGATGATCCAAGACATTTCAATGGAATCTCTGAATTTGTACATGTAATTTAAAATATAATATTTCTTAATAAAATTTTAGCTTAGTGAAACTAAATTTTCTAGATCTTATATTTAGTATGAGTATCATCTAGTCAAGCATTAAACAAAGTTAATCTTAATATCAATGCGGACGGATTTTGATCCAAAACTAAACATTGAAAGCAGATTCTGAAGGGGGGTCTGACAGCCATAACAACGCCACCACCTCTAAGAGGCAAAGCACCACAAGACACAAGCTCACCCAAGATCACACACACAAAGATAAAAAGAGAACTCAATACTAAATGAAAGATTATACAGACTAAAAATCTACATAGAAATGTTTGAACAATTCCAGCAGAATCTAAACAGGCAAAAAAATTTCAGCTAGTACTTAAAATTCAAAGACACACTGATATGAATCAAAATTTTAAAGCTTAAGAGTCAAAGGAAAACAAAAACTTGAAATCCAACACATTCATTTATTGCATTAGTAAATAAAAAATACAGCCAAATGTGAAAATTAGGCTGTTATTGCTGTTGTTTCTTCTTAGACTCATACAAACTAGGTATCTTCTTGATTTTATCTTTTTGTTTTCTGAGGATTTTGGAATTCTCTAAATTTAATATTGCTTCTTAGGCTTCTTCTTTATAGACTTGGGTTCTTTTAACACTCCAAGTTACTTCTGCAACACACTCCTTTATAGACTTCGGTTTGCCTTCACCATTGCAATGTCCAAGTTGAAGAAAGGTTGTTTTTATATAACAGATTGAGCTTTAATCATGATATTCTGATATAGAAATCAAGAATAATCCTCCCATAATCTTCTCTAACAAAGCAGATTTTGAACAAAATGTTTTTTGCCTGCCATCTAAAGTGATTTCATTTTAGAGGCCAGCCTGTGCTTAACCTTCTATGGTCTTTTATTTCTCCAATTATCTATCACTTTAAGATAGGCTGATTAACATTTTTTGTCAGATATAAAAGTAGAGCAAATTCTTTCTAACAAAACATTTTACTAAAAGAACTAAGAAAAATTAACATGATTATTATAATATAATTCTTTAATATGGCTAGCTAAATGCATTGACCCAACTACATGCATGCACACACACACACGTGTGTATGTGTGTATGTGTGTACGTAGGGTATATAGTTCATTGGTTTTTTGCTAGAATCACTTTCAAGCCCAGCTTGGGAACTGCCCGAAGCCAGCTTGAAATGTGAAATTATGTAAATTTCATATTTAACATATATACATTTTGCAAGACAAGTGGAATTTTAACAAAAACACACATATACAGGAATTTTGCACATATCTTATCTTTAATCATTTCTGTGGCGCTGATTGTCTGATTTGGGAAGACTATAAAGCATCAAACCCGACACAAGAATCGCAGTTCCAACGATGAAAAATGCATTCAAGTTAGTGCCCTCGGGGATATAAGGCAAGGGAAGGGAGAGAGCGAATATTGAGAGGGGCACTGCCATGAAGAGAATAAGAGTATTTAGACATGAGTTTCATTCAAATGATTTACTAGCAAATTAATTTAAAGTGTTAAAAATTAGGGAGGAGGAATAACAAAACCTGCTAAAGTAATTGAAAGAGAAGTAAGCAGCGCAGACGACATCTTCACCAGATTAAGCAAAGATATGTTGAAAGCCATGTTTGTTAGTATGAAAAGTAGAGGCAGAAATGGGGCGCCTTCACAACCTAAAGTGACAAAAAACTGCATCAGAGGATCAGAGCCATGCAGCAGCTGAAATTAACAAAAAAAAGGATAAATGCATGACACTCAAAACATGCATATTTACAGAGTAGCCACCAGCTCAAAAAAATGAACAAAACCCAGTGCATGTACGCACGCTAAGATCAAATTTAGTTTATATAAAAGCAAACGGCATTGTAGCTGAATTAACTGATCTTCAAGGACCCAAATTTGCAAATGTAAGGTTTTGGAGCGCCTTTAAATGGCCATCTCATATGGGACATATATTGTTATAGATCTTCTAACTGATGCCACTAGGCTTATGATGTGGAAATGTGGGCATGAATAAAAAGGTGGAAAGAATTTCATAAACTTGAAAATTAATCCTAACACAAATCATTTAGATCCATATAAAAGCAGAGAGATTTAAATTGTAGAAATAAAAAAAGAGATATAAATTGTAGAGATAAAAAATTTGTTACATAAGTATGAGAAACTATATGCAAGAAAATTATAAAGATTTGAAATTCACAACAAAAACTATCACATTAAATAATTTTTCAGACGCAACCCATTTAGCAAGAAAAACTAATGCACAAACAAATCAACAACTAAATAAAAGATGATGATTGAATATACACACACCCCGCGCACGTGCATGTGTATATATTTGCATATGTTTTTCTAGTTAAAGTCTTTAACTTTCGATTGAACTCAATCAACTTTGAGTTGAATGGAAACAATTTCAATGAGTTAAAGTTGTTCTTTTTATTTTGATTTTAAACTTGAGTTGAGACAATCATGCTCATACGAGACTCGACATAGCGGAAACTGCAACTCTAGCTTACAAACAAACAAACATGCCCTTGAACAAACAAAAAATTTTAAAAATTAAGATGACTGCAAAAGTTCAATTGTATGAAAATTAAAAATGGCTTTTAGAACATTCAGGTAGCTTCTCAATACAGTATTTATGCTATTTTCCTTTTAAATTAATTAAACGGTTAAGAATATTGTATTGTTACCATAACATGGACTCAAACGCCGCAATAACTTTTAAGGAAATGATAACAAATCTATCAGTATTTTAGATATTCCAACGATTTTGCCAGTTATTCGTCTCTACACAACAAAATAATTACAATTCCAAAAAGAACCTTAAACCAGAAAGAGATAGTAAGATGTGCTTGAATTAGATGATAAATATTATTAAGCAACTTGCCTTCCATATTTCCCCCAATATTCAGAAAACATGCAGCACCATTCTTAAGATAATGTGGCAGTTCGGTGAAAGGAATTCCTGTCAAATTGGACAGAAAAGGCAGAAGCAGAAATACAAACAAAGCCTGCGCAGTTGATGAATGTTCATTAGTCAGTCTGTTAGAGCCCACTTAGCTGTGCATATCAGAAAAATTTTGAATTATGGAGGAATGGAAGTAAATGAATTTCCCTTCAAATCCGTCTACATAAGACATGGTGCCAAACAAAATTCTCTTCTAAAAAACTCAGAAACTGTTTCCTCCTTTTATCATTCTAAAATAAATAAAAGGGCCACGATTGCAAAATGGGTAGGTACTTTAGGATACCACCCTATAACTTGATTGTGTTCAGATTTTATCAAATCATTCTCTCGCAACCTTTTACCTTTATCAAAGTCTAACCTATTTGAGCTTCATTCTTTATAATTTGAAATAGGTTTGGGTAATTGTGATAGTAAATCTTTCTAATGCACATAGAAGAGTGAATTATTTGCAGGTTCTTAAGGCTACTATTCACCCATATCTACCTCCATCCACGGGCTTGAGTGGTATTATCTTTGATTTCTAAATAAGGGTTAAAGTTTCTAAAATTTTTTAAAATAAAAAAATCCACCAATACGTGGTTTCCAGATGGAGACAAAATATCACCAGTATGTTCACTAAAAAGTAAGAAAAAGAGGGGGAGAAAGAGAAACATCAGAGATAGAGAATGTGAGTGTACATGTGGGTGCCAATGAACATGTACGTGGGTGAGAAACAAGTAGAGCCACTTTATATAGAGAGCTGCTAAGAATGTTTTCCCATTTTAAGGGGAATGGATAATAATCAGCCTGAAACTTATACAGAATGAAGAAAAATCGCTGGCTGTGAATAAAACAGAAAAATAAAATCTTCTAATATAAGCAAGCTATGCTAAGCATATATTGTTGCCTAAGCAAATTCTACAGCATACGAGAGGCATTTTTTGTTGTCACAACTTTTAAGCATTTTGATTATACATCTTCAGCCTTGAGCTTATCATTTTTATCACGATTCCCATAACAATATTCCAATCTTTAATTGGTCAGATCCTCGGCAATGCTTCATGAAAACACTATGCCAATCTTTTACCAGAGAATGTGTTAATAATCTCAATCATACCATGTCAATGAAATATTAAATTACCTGGAATCCAGATCCAAAGGAATTAACTACAAATATATCAAGGGATTTTCCCTGCAAAGAAGCGTTGGGAGTTAAGGAACTTACGATAACAGCAGTAACAAAAACAATGAACTTCCATAATACCTGAAGACACTTTTCGCCATCAATGAAGACAGACTCCTGAGACAATAAGCAATCTTTATTGAGTTTTTAAGATCCAAGGTGTTAAAACATAAACAACCAGCAGCATATTTAACCTTAAGAATTGATGCACCAGCATGAAATGCAGAAGAAGTAACCATTAATGTTGGCCATAGAAATTCAATACCGGATAGCAATTGGTCATCAAAAGACCCACTGCAATAGGTCAAATTGTAGAAAAAACAACAACTGATCATTAAAAATATGACAATGCATAAAAATCTCTTGCAACAGAAGTTAAAAAACTGTCGTTCATGATCAAGAGATAATAAAGTGCGTAAGCCTTTACATTCATTTTCTAAATACTGTAATCAGAAGAGAAAATGCTTGTGTAAGAAACTTTTAAGCGCTTGGTCAAAGGACGAGGCAAAATTTTCATTTTTCCGTTCAAGTACAACTCTTTAAAGCACGACCAGTACGAAATTGCTCAGACAGGAGTATGAAGTTATTTTATAAAATTATAAGATAAAAAATCTCCTATGAAGTTTTCTGTGTTTGTCAACTGCTATAAAAACCCATGTAAGCATATAATACCACTATTTTGCAGTAGTTCAGCCAGTCAAGGTACGATACACAATAACATGCAGCAGTACTTTTTTTTCCTATCTAAAAAACACAAAATTACAAAGGGCAGGATAGTAAAATCATATAGTATTATTAATAGTTTACACTTTAGTTCAACTCAACTGCTAGTTAGACTATTCAAGTTATCATTTATGTATCCAGACAAACTAATTAAGACACGCTTAGTATAATAGTTGAGTGGTGGCATAAATGTTTTTATAATATAATAGTAAACGTGGGTTATGAAAGTTAAGGTGAATGAGTGGCTATACTCAAAAGAATAGAATGAAAAATGAGTTCATTTGTAGCAAGGTAGCAGTGGTTCCAATAGTGAATAAAATTAGCAAATTTTTCTTATATGGTTGGGTATATTAAGCATAGACCCATGCTAGAAAAATTGAGCACATGAAGGTTGTGTTCAAAACCATGGCGTGTTAACCACATGATTTACTGCATGTACACTCTATGCACGGGCTGTGTGCATAGGCTGAGTATATGAATTTGAAGAGCTATGGTACATTTTGGTGCATGGGTTTGATGAGCTGTGCCATCGAAGAAGCTTGTAAGCTCCTTTTCACACTTAAAAGGTTTTTCATCATTTTTGCTGTAAACACTCATGAGAAAAATTAATTTTAAAGCAAATACAAGATTGTTATACATCTATGCAATATTTATAAAAACATAAAATACAAACATTCAAATTCTCTTGGAGTCCTACACATGCTTTTAAAAGTGTTTTCGAGCAAACCTTTCATTGGGATAAGATCCTTTTAAACATCAAAAGGGGTTCACGCCATGAATTCTGAAGTCATGAGATTGCTCAAAATTTCAAAGGATACTTTGATAACTAAAAAAACAGAAGTTCAATTGATAATAATAAACTAGAAACCATTTGACTTTCTGTCCAGTACTACTTTTGCTTGCACTTGTAGTTGCTTGTTTTTACTTTACTGTTACTAGCATTTTCTATTTACTTTTAGCATGTTATTATATTCCTAACTATTATTTTTTGAGTTGGGTTCAGAATGAAGATGGTTACTACAATTACTAACTTACAATGCTAAGTACCCTTACAGCGGTACTTCTAAGTTATATTATTCTAGCATTTGGTGTTTGTCTGCTTTCCCAATTTTAGCTTCTTTTAGTTGTGCTCAGTTGTATCATATTTTCCCACATTTAATTCGATACAAATAGGCCATTATTGTTCAGGATAAAGATTTTGGTACAAAATTAACAATCATTCAAACTTTCAAAATTTGATGCAATCCAAAATATGGATAAGATACCTAGCCATTATATATCTAAAAATTGCAACAAAAAGATCATGAAATTCCAACTTTCCTGAAAGAAGCCCTTTTGTTATATGGCAATTAATATAATTTCTTCAATCATATTATCCCTTGAAGTATTCAAACTTTTGAGCACTAGTCATCAATGTTTCATAGCTCACAACAAAGAAACAACAAGAGAGGAACCTGCGCTAAATAAAATGCCAATAGTATGTGAATATCCCAAAGTCTTCCTAAATGAACTCCTGAAACTACAACCTATCAGAGAGATCGACTTCATTATAAATCCTCTCCCATATACAGCTTCTATATCTAAGGCACCTTACTGCATACAATGAAAAAGCTCTAAGAACTTAAAGCTCAACAATTGGTCTATAAAGGCTTCATCAAGCTCAGTTTTTCATCAAGCCTATGTGTTGTTCGTTAAAAAGGACAAAACCAATAAGCTATGTATCAACTACCGAGTATTAAACAAACTTATTAACAATAACAAGTATCCCTACTGAGGATCAATAGTTTATTCGATTAACTTAAAATGTTACAATTTTCTTCAAAGTGAATTTGAGATCAAGCTACCACAGCTAAAAGTAAGGAGGATGATAGTGTCCAAACAATTTTCAGTAGTACTCACTATGGGAATTATAAGTTTGTGCGCCATTTAGGATAACCATGCTCCAGCTGCCTTATGAACTTGACAAATAGAGTTTCCAAGCTTTTCTTGGATACTTTTGCGGTAGTGTTCATTAACAATATCTTCATTTGCCCAAAGGATGAGGTTAAAAAATTAGACATCTTTATGCTAGCTCCAAACCCTCATAGAAAACAAGCTCTACACTAAGTTTTCCAAATGTGAGTTTTGACTTTTGAATTACATTATCAATGGTGATGAAATGCTAGTAGAACAACACCCATTGTAGATTGACTGAGACTCACAAATATTACATAAGTGAGGAGCTTTCTAGGACTCACTAACTACAGCCACAAATTTGTAGAAGGCTTCTCCAAAATAGCAATGCTTCTAAGCTTACTCAAATGTAGTGAAATTTGTGTGGAATGTTAAGTGTGAGGAAGTTTTTAAAAGTTGAAGGACGCATTGTAAAGTGACCTGAGCTATATAGATGAAGAATGGTTGAGTTGTTGGATATGCTTGAGAAAATTAAAACCTCATGTGAGGAGCTGCTCGATAGATGACTGAGATTAGCAACAATGGTCATGGCTCTAAGAATAAGAAAGCATCACAAAAAAAGATTTGAATCTGAAACAGATAATATCATTGAAGCTTATCAAGTACTATATTGGGGCCACAAAAATCAAGGTCAAGAAACAATAAGGGAAGAATTAAAATGTAAAATTCATATTCACACCTCAACATGTAGTGGGAAAATTCCATTTCAGTTTACCATAAAATACAATTCAATCTCACAAGAGCCACACCAATATTACATTATAATTAATGTAAACAACCTCGTCCAAGAAACATTATTAACTACTCAAATACAAATTAAATATATATCCAGTTTAGACAAAAGTAATCTCCTCGTTCATCTTGATACATTCAAGTATCTCCATCTAGTAACTTTATCACCAAACTTAAAAATTAACTTTTCAATGCATTTTTCATCTAAAAAAATAATATCTCCGTCTAGTAGCTTTCTCAATCGATCTTTGCTTTTAACCTCAAGTATCATTTTGAATGATTGAAGCTTAATAATTTAAATTTTGCGATCCCAATGTAGGGACTTCAAACCCCATTAGCTTCTTACATGAGCATTGATACCAAGAGGCTTACCATCAACAAGAAAATTCACACCCTCCGCATATCTCCTAAGAATTATAATCCAGATTATTATTTTTGATCAAAACAAATGGACTGACAGTCCCCATCCTAGTCCTGCATACACTCCAATTTGGATGAACCCAGTTCACTTTGCTTTACTTGCCTTTACTTTTCATGTGATTTTTTAAAACATGGAATCAAAGCATATTCTTCATATTCCTAGAAAGGTAAACACTACCCACCGGTGATGTAAAAAATAACAGTGAGTCAATCATAATAATAATAAGCTAATTCCCCTTCCTTGAATATTAACTCTCATTTTTTCTCCCATATGCGTTAACAAAATTTGCTTGTAGAGATATGTGAACTATTTGTACAGATATCAAAATATACCCAATGCATAGGTCTCACTTCAAAATAGATCACAAAATTATCAATAAACAACTCTCAAACTCATATTTTCACTTTCTCATTTAAAAAAACATGCCACATGAAGGGCAATTACAATGCCATACAAAGGCTATCATAATGCCAAACAAAGGAATATACAGTTTTAAACCTGTAATCATTTCACTTTAATAAAGGTTTTACATGCATATCACTAACCAGAGGAAGAAAAAATACAAAAAAAATTCTATATTTTTCAATAGTGCATGATTCATATGCAAAATGATGGGATTCATAAACATCTAAACAATCTATTGCAAAATGAATAATATTGAATAAGATGATAAACCATCAACAAGTTTCTTTAAATTGCATGGTTTGCAAATAAATACGATATTTTAAATTACACGTTTTCATAGTAATCAAGATACAATCAACACACTTCCAAAGAATAGGAACGACAATACTAACAATTATTGACATGCATGAATAGCATAAAGATTTAGTTAGATTTAAATATATCTTACGAACTATTGAAATTCTACTTTCTAAGCTTACCGCTAGCTACCACCCTTGGTATTTTGACAAAGAAATAATAATTTTTTTTGAAAAATAGGTACTTTTTGACAATGGGTTTTTATAGACCCAATACAAGCACCTAGTCGCGTGTTTGAGTGCCTCCAAAGCGTACAAACAAGCAAGAAAATTAATTGTTAAGTGGAGCCTCGGGCGTCAGGGTGCAAGTTTAAACAATTTTGGGAATGTGATTAATTGGTATTGGTTGACACAAGTTAAAGCCATTTTGGACCGATCTTGTGTGCCTAGATGCAAGTGCATCTACGCACACATGTTTGTGTGTTTGGGTGCATCTGAACACGTGCTTACCCAATCTTATGGGCACAACTGGCGCGTCTAGGCACATCTTAACTCACATCTAGGCACGATGCACCTAGCCGCAGCATGTCTAAAGGCAATTACTGTCGTGCCTGGGCGCTAGACAAAATTATTTCATATTTGAGTTTTAATAATCTTAGGTTGTTCTAATCTCCTCAATTTAAGAGAATATCATCCCCAACATGCATATCATGCAAAAATTCTATATTACTAAAAGCAAAAAATTTAAATTTAAAAGTGCATATCTACTCACTGTGCAATAAGGTAAAGAAAAACCTGACACATCAAATTCATTTTCTATTTTGATTCTTCATTTCATATAGTCCTTCCAATGCATTTGAATCATGAGAATTGGCTAATTTCTCAGCTTTTTGATATCAAAAGCTAACATTCTTTCTAACATTTCCTTATATGTCAGATTGATTGATGAATATATCTCCCAGAAATACTTCTGAGGTCGCTTCTGATAAATATCTATGAAGTGAATGTGAAATACATTATGGATCACACTCTGATGTTCAGAGAATTATTTGTAGGCATTTTGCCCCCACTCAGCTCAAAATAATAAATGGAACAAAAAATCGAGAACTGAGTTTCCTTAAATTAAAGTTGAAGTATTTATATATCTAACTTTGAGTAGCCTTTAGCTAGGTCTGAATAAATCTAACCATTGCAGTGGCAACTTCAACCATGTTTAAGCCAAAAAGTTGGCTACCATCTGCCTCTGACCAAGTGATAGCAATAGCACACCTCTTACACGACACTTCATAAGGCGCCAAAACTTTGGTGTGAATCGATTGTCTTAATCAAACACAATTGTCTTGGGCATTTCATAAAATATGATTACTTTGGCTCAGCCAACTTCTCAACTGTATTTGTTTGGCGAACAAGAAGAAAATGAGCAGATTTAGTGATGCGATCAACAACGACCCAAATAGAATCGCTTCCTGACCTGGATTATAGAAATCCTATTACAAATTCATGAAAATATCTTCCTACTTTTACTCTCAGAATTGAAGGTGGTTGGAGTAGCCTTTCTAGCTTATGTTACTCTTCCTTGAGTTAGTTGTAGGTCTCACTTACATTAAAACTTTCCTACATCTTACTTTAGTTCAGAAAGATCCTTCAAAAAAATTTAGAGGGTGTATGTGCAAATAAAAAAATTCTTCCAATTTCGCTTTCAAATTGTGAGGTCTTGGTATAACATTTAATAATGCATTATTCTTGTCCTTCAAAAATTTTCTTGGCATGAAGAGACAAAATTAAATAGAGAAATATTTCTCTAAGGCCTATGAACAAGATTTCATCCTATTTTGAATTAATGTGAATCTTTTTTCTTTGAACAATCTATGATAACCTATTGTTAACCCATCCAGTCCAATCTTGGAATTATCAGTGAACGTTACAATCGAAAGTATGAAAAGATCAGCTTTTTTTGTTCATGTCTAAATCATAAATATAGTGGGTAACTAATCTAAGAGTATTATCTACAAGTAAGGTTACATTCATTTGATTGGAGAATTTTCTAGTATAACAGCACGTGTAACTAAAAAAAGAATATTTGGAACTCAAGTTAAAATAAATTATGCAAGGAGTTTGGTGAAGAAAAATGATACCCATAATTATGTTTGATGTATTATCAGATTCTGCAAAAGTAAAATTCCTAGCCTGGGTAAGAGCCCTTGCCACAAGTTTGGGTACATATGCTTGCCTCAATAGATTTTGCTACATAAAAGATTCAACTTCCAAGGAAGTATGTAAATGTGTTAATCATCTTCAAAGAATGACATTCTTTTACTATTAGTCATGCACATTCTCACATTTAGAGTATCGTCCTTTTTGTGAAGCAATTTTCTTTCAAATGTTTGATACTATAAAAAGTAATAAAGATAATTTTTCTTTCAATTAAGTAAACTAAATTATTTCTCTAAGTATACAAAGAATTCATTCTACATACTTTGCTAACCCAATCAAATAATAATTCCTTTGAATCTAAAATAGATTATCTTTTTATTGAAATATCAACATTTAATCATAGTTTCACATATCATATTCATGCATAATCATTTTGGGTTGAGTTGAAATAAAATAATGGGGTTTTATTAACTTTTATACAATACCACTAAATATCAGGATGATTTCATAATGACTAATAATAGAGAGTGTCGGGCAATATTGATTGTTCAAGCTAGTCATCTTATAGTTAGCAATTCTCAAAGAGATTAAGATTATTGGAGTGTAAAATCTAAAACCATTGAGCATGAACAAATACTAGCGTCTCATAACACACACACACAATAAGCTAGGCTCCACATGCTGCAAAAAAATAAGCTCGGCTGCAACTACTTGCAAGTGAAATATTCTAGAGTAATGCATAAGCTATGACTTCTTTGGGTGTGGTAGTAATGCTCTACTAGCTTTTCTTTATTAGAGGTCGAGAGGTTGCCTTGAGCTAATTTTCTAGAAGCCCGTTCAACTAGATTGACAAAATTTAAGCCCGAAGCACGACCAACAATCTGCTAGCAACAATATTTAATCCACTCATGGACAACTAGCAACAGAGCTCTTCTATACTAATTTCAACACAAATTTAGCTAGTCAAATAAATTCTTCTTCATATTCCGCAACAATACGACTACCTTGGTTAAGCTTGAGGAACTTCTTTCGCATATCCTCAAATGAGAATTCCATCTATATAAAATATGGCGGCTTAATTAAGAAAGAGCAAAACAAACTTTATCATATGAGTATTACACCTAAGCAAAGTGAAGTATTAAACTGATCATTCTAGCACATCAAATTTATCTATTAGGTCATCCCATTGCAAGAGGGAATCTCCACTCTAGCTTCCACTCAAAAGGCTATCCTTCACAACCACTTCCTTACACTTGTAAACTCTTCCATATTACCAATATGTGCTTGGCAAACATTTGTTGATGAGGATACATAAAATGAAGAAACAATGCAAGAAAGCTCGCTATGATTTAATGTGATCATGAGCAATAGTCATTCACATTACAGTCAACATTTGTTTAATTAATCAAGCTGATTGTAAGGCTATTAATTTTCAGTTATAGTTTCTTTAATTTGCTTCTTTCTTGTCTTCCAAAGTAATATTATCAAAAGGTGCTTTGATTATTGATACTACCTTTTCATTTGTATCAAGAACCAAGAATGAATGTTAAGTTACTATTTAGGTATTCCAAAATTTCATCAAAAAATTCATCATGCTAAGACTTAACATTTTGTGTTTTTCCATGTTCGAATGGCCCTAAAAAATATATGGAGGTTTTATATAGGAGCTGCTAGGTATGATTACAGTGTAATCAATTACTTTACTGTTGTTTGATAATTTTCAGAAAGCTTAAGATTTTTTTGTTTGGAACGAAGCAATTTGAGAGTGTTGTGTTTTCAGTAAATTAGGGGAGTAAGATTACCCAAAATCAATTTTTTTTTTTGAATTTAGGTTTTGTTCGAACGAAATCGATTTAGTTCAAAATCGATTCAAACGATTCAGAGTGGACGGAGAAGACCTCTGATTCGAACGAAATCGATCATTCGAAATCGATTCGAACAAAATCAATTTCGTCCGAAATCAATTCGAGCAATTGAGAATGCTCTGCGTGGACAGAGAAGACCTCCTCCGCTCGTCACTCGCTCGAGCGCTCCGCTGCTTGACTTCTTCAGCGTAATCTCGAGTTGCGCCCGATTTGGGCATAACTCAATTACACCATTTCTATAAATACGAGCACAAATCGAATTATAATGTAAAACTTTTCATCCATTTCACTTCAAAATAAACGCAAATAATCTCACTTTACTCTAAATTTTTTTACTTTACTCTCCTTTTACTTCAAACCAAACAGTCCCATAGCTTTTAAATTTTCTAAGTTTTAAACAAGCTACAAGCAATCATAATTTTAGGGGTGTAACTACAATTTTTGAACTGTTCTAAGAAAAATAATACCCTTCAGCAAATTTCTAGAATTAAAACTCCTAATATGCATTACATGAAATTGGCCCAAGAAATAGCACATGAGTGTGTAAAACTTGTATAAAAATAAAGTGGTTTATACAAATTAATAATATGTACAGCATTATTGCTAAAAATGTGATCATACTTGTCATCTATATGATAACTAAATCCAAAATGTTAAGTTCATAAAGCAAAATGCATCATAAGTCAAATCATGAACCATACTGAACAAAATATATCATAAGCTACAAAGTTAAAGTACAATGTGCAGAAAAAAAAGCATCTCTTGACTTAGCCGTTTGAATTATGAGAGCACCATATGTTTTATGAAAAAATATCCATACATTTCAAGTGTCGAGATCATCCAATCATATTCAACAAACTTTTAGTTATTTACGAGAAGTTAAAGAGCAAAGAAGATTCTGCAATGATCCAAGCTAAACTATACATTTTGTTTATCAATTTTCAACAATAATGTTAAGTTCTCATTACATTGATTAGACAAGAATGCAATGTGTATATTTTATCTCTTTTGGGTTATTAGTTGTTATAGATCAAGCCCTCATTGATGGGGAAATCTCCTGATTTAAGCTCATAAATTAATCGAGTCACTTATTCATAACATTTGGGATATAAGGCCTCCAAAATGTCTAATAAGATTTGGCTGTACTTTCATGTAGCTGCTACACAGAAGACATTAGGTAATTACTCTTGGCTTCTCTCATTAACATTAGTTGTTATAGAAGGCCTCCAGTATTAAAAGTAATGCCTAGGCAACTAAAAGTCTCCCGAATACAGTACACAATTGCATTGAAGCGATATGATCAAATGAGCCAAGAAATCAGCATAGGTTTCCTTATAATTGGATGTGTATTCTAATGTTTCAACAAGGTTATGAGCTCTCTCATTTTAATATAAAACTAAGATGGATGAATGAAAATTTGTCATCTAACTATTTTTAAATGGCAAATAGAGACAACAGGAATCATTTCTGCAAGCTCCCTACTTTTAGGGATGTAAGGATAGATGGCAGGCTCTCAAGACAAAAGGTTTTGATGACATAAAGGGGCCACTCTTGACTCTTTAAAAATATACTTTGGTTTCATCTTTTCCTTTCTCTCACTTTCCCTATTTTTGTCTTTTAACGCGTATTGCGATAACACAATAACAGAACTCTTAACACTACAAAGTTTAATGTGTGGAGATTACAGCACTTAACCATTACACGCACAAATTGCATAAAGTGTGAATTGGATTTTTGAAATCAAGGAGCATGAGACAAGCAAAATACAACATGGTTATTCAAAATTACAGAATAAGCCAATACTAGAAATACTAAAACAGTAAATAATAACACGTTGTTCATTAATAACTCCATGTTTTTGAATAAACAGCTATGTTCATCTCAAAATAAACCATGTTCAGTTTGCTAAGCAAGCTGAGCATGAATTATATTTTCAATTATTAAGAAACCCCAAACATGAACAGTTTTTGAATGTCAGCTCTATTAGAGATTGGTATACTAAAATAATAAATATGTGATTACATATATACACACAAAAGTTTACTTGGCTACTATAGCTTCTTGTTAAAATTCACCAAATATACCTCAGAAGTTATGTAAATCATACATACTATTGTAGGTTAAATGAATCCTAAGAAGAATTGTAGTATATAAAATTACAAATTTTCTTTTATGCAAAGAGATCCATAGTGAAAATATTAGTAATACTTGGTCTGACAACTAAGTTGTTGACTTTATATTCAATTCAAAAAAAAAAAAAACAGAACAGAAATAAAACTTTTCAGCTCAGTAAAAATCTTAAGCATGTTTGTGATAGGCTCGATAGCAAACACAGAAAAAAACTCCGTTTATTCATGTGCAACCCAACTACACTTCAAAGGCTGCCATATACTGGAATAGTTTTCTAATAATCCGTAATGAACCACATAACACTAGACAATAAGTCAGTCAAAGAAACATGTTTTGGCATTAGGCAAATATAGCAATCATACCTCGTTACAGCTAAGATCACTCCTGCTGTTACAAGTAAGCATCCAAGAATTTCATTTAATGAATACCTTCGTCCTAATATCATTACAGACAAGACAAGCTGCCAAACCAGGAAAGTCTGCAAAAGCCAACAAATGCCCATACAGAATTACAGGTTTAAACATAATGCAAACTTAGCAACTTCAATGAAAGTTTCGTCTATGCAAAAGAGTGGAACTCAAAAAAGCCTTCATTTATTTCAGCCGGGTGCTAGAATTTTGTTTATTTCTATAAGGTTCAATGAAAATGTTTGGGTCACGTTAATTGATTTCAATTATTAGGTGGAACCAAGGCTCCGGCTAACTAATTCAATTTAATCAAATTCAATAGAACAGAACAAGTTGGGTTTATCAGTTAAGGTTATCGTAGATTTTGACTTTTTTAAGCAGATCTGGCTAAAAAATCATTATATCAAATAATTGTTTGCTATAATATAAGTTTGATGTAAAATAATTAATATGCATCTGCAGTGTGTTTGAAGAGATGGGAACCTGCTGCCATTATTTTTGGTGCAGAAAAAGACATCACCTGAGATAATATTGGTATAGCAGGCCCAGGAAGCACAGCTGTAGTCAACAAAAGAGGTAGAAGTAATGAAAAGACATCATAAAGCTACTAATATTTTGAAAACATGCGCTCTTTTGCAAAAGCTCATTTAATACATGTTCATTAAATAAGAGATTTGCGGGAAAAATAAGAATCAATAATGAAACCAACCTTTTCATACTGGAACTTATTAATTAACATTTAAAAGATAATTCTACGCCTGGTGAGAAAGATTATTAAATTTCACACTACAAACATAAGAAAAACAATGCTCCCAGTACATTAAATAAAGAAATGATAAATGTTTTTTTGATATACCTCCAGCAGACATCCCACAAACAACTCCAAGGGCCTCTAGAAGACCTATAGCCATAAATCGAGATTTTGGAACTTCCAGCATTTCTTGGGAAACAATCCCAGTGGTGTATCTTACATAAAGAATAGAGAAATATACTGCCACATACCTGCATTTAAAAGCTGTTTGATTTATATGATAAACGATATAACTAGATGAGTTAAATGTATAGATCCATAAATAAGTTGCGAGAAAAGATAAAGAAAATCAAAGGCAATGTAAAAAAAAATAAAAAATTATATCATTAAATAGTTATAATAAAAAAAATTTGTGTATTGATACCAATGACCAAAATTTGGAGATCAATCATGAGCATAATTGTCCTAAAAAGTGCAGACTTCTCTTCCTTCTGAATTAGGCTTCAAAAGTAGACTTTTCATGGGATAGATTTGAATTTTAACCAGACTTTCTCAAGTAAATGATCTAAGGTTTAGTTAGATTTAGAAACGATGATTTCCTATATGTGCAAGCTCCAATAATTAATTACCCCTCCTAATCATTAAAGAAAGAACTCTCAATTATGAAATATTATTATCTTTCAATCAAAACAAAATGTGAGTTAATGAAAGTAGATTGATTAAGATCCTATGATTTTTTCATCCCAAGTCGACTTGTGATTCAATCTACCAATGTCAGAGAAAACTTTTTCCATAACAACCAAATATTCTGATTAGCAACCACATGCTATCTCATTTCAAAGACCCCGAATAGACTAAATAGTATTTGTAGAAGGCTTAAATTAAGGTTTGAGTGTTTTAAATTTGGGATTGCATCTACTGGAATATCCGACTTTGTTTTAAGATAATAAGTCTTCTATCTGTTGGAATGCTTGAGCTTAGTTTTGGATAGAGTTTATATCAATTGGAATGCCTAATTTAATTTAGAATGAGGCTAACATCTTTAGAATGCCCGAGTTTGTGTTTGGGATGGAACTTGCATCTATTTAGAATGTCCATAATAGTGGGTTTATTGCCTTATCATTTAAATACCACACCTTCACACAACTTTCTCTCTCTTTTGTTGTTCTCCGTATGAAGGATTGTTTTAAGCGATTCTTGGTTTCCCTGATGCCGATAGCAATTTCTAGCGATTTTTTAGTCAATTTTCAGTGACTTTCAAGAGTTTTTGCTTTGTATATCAATTTTCTGTCTAGAATTACACTGTAGTGGAGTTTATTATGCGATTTAAGAATTTATGGAAAGGTTCCATCTCTGCGATTTTAGGGCTTCTTTCGGGTAATCGCCCATGTTGCTGCTCTTCGGTAGTGTTTACCTTTTCTGCAATTTTCAATGCTTTGAGAAGGGGCGATGTGTGGCGGCCCGACATTCGGGTGGTCACATACCGCGGGATCATATTGAGAAATTTGAGAGAAGAGAAAACATACATACAAAATTCAAAGATATTTCTCATTCATTTCAAAATTTCATATTACAAAATCCTTCATCGTACAAAACAAAAAAAAGAAACAAAATAAACAAAACAGCACCGTCGTCGACCCATTGAAAATTAGGGTCATTGTTTAACCTCTTCCAGGAGCACCTAACCTGGTATTGTACAGAAAATAATACCGCGATTGGAATTTCCAGTAATTAGAGAATACTCTAAGTACCTGTACACAATAACAAATTATTTTATAAAGATACGATTAGTGGAAGTAAGATGAAAATAAAATGCAGGATAGGTAAGAAAATAGCACTAAAATAAGCAAGCAATTTCCTGCAACAAGTAATTATCACAAAATAAAAGTTATTGATGTCATTTTTCAGTAACTAACCCCGAATGTTACTAATGTCATTTTTCCAGTAACAACCCCGAATGTTATTGATGTCATTTTCCAATAATAATCCCGAATGTTGCTGATGTTATTTTTCCAGCAACAACCCCGAATGTTACTGATGTCATTTTTTCAGTAACAACCCCGAATGATACCAATGTCATTTTCCGGTAACAACCCCGAATGATATTACATTAGTTTTGAACAATCAACCAAGCTTCAAATGAATTTGGCTCAAAGCAAATATGCGAAGCATAGCAGTAATTGAAAAATGCATGATGTAATGCAAGTCATATACTAGGTACCTTTAGTCTTTAAATTCGGGAGTTCAAAAGTTCGAATGAGTGACAGTTCGCTTAATCTGCATTTAAGTTCCTGATATTTCTTTAAATTAGTCTATTTTTAAAAGTGATACGATATTTCGTAATTTTTACATTTATTCTTTATTTTGTCATTTTTCTTTATAATGATTTATGTCCGTATTTCATAATAATATTACTATATTAAAAGAGTAACAATAGAAATAAAAAGAATACTTAAAATAGAAATAGTAGTCATTTATAGTATTTTGAATTGTTCTCATTATTAATTAATGAGAATGATTAAAATGCAAATGACTAATAAAATTTGTATAACAATGCATATAAGATTAGTAAGAAAGCATTCTTTTCAATTTCTTCCATTTTGATCTTCTCATACCTTAGCTTTTAGGATTGCCGGAAAACAAAGGAGGATTGGAATGGGGTAGCCGGATGGCTGGCCGAGGTGGCAGTGGCAAGTTGCTGGCTAGCAGCGGCTTGATAGCTGGCTGTCGGAGGCTGTCGAGGGTTGCCGGGGGCTGCTGGAAGGAGGGGGCTGGCTGTTTGCTAGCTGCTGGTTCAGCTGGTGAGGGAGCTGGCTGGCTGCCAGGGCTGCTGGAGAGGTGGCAACTGATAGGGCTGAGGAGGAGGGGCTGGAAGCTGCTATGTGTGGGGAGAAGAAGCTGGCTGGGGAGAGGGAGGGCTGGCTGGTGCTGCTTGTGAGGAGGAGAGTGGGAGGGGAGGGCTCTATTTATAGAGGAGAGGGCTGGCTGGGGTTCAGCTGAGGGGGGCCGACCGCACCCTGCGCCAAAATTGGCGCAGGCGGGCCCTCCTGGCAGGCGGAAGTTTCCGCCTGCAGGCTCTGTCGCAAGACAGAGCCTGCGATTTGCAGGGAGTCGGGCTGGAGTCGGCGGATAGGGAGAAGGAGATAAGGGAAAGAAAAATATAAAAAATAAAATAAATTACTTAAAGTTAAATTTTTTGTATTTTTCCATCGTTCGACGTCCAAATACAACGAAACTTGGCGCCAAGGTGTGTCACGACACGATGAACACCCTCGTGCCGAAAATTTTCGATTCGGAGTAATATTTTATTTTATTTTAATTTTGAGGTTTAAAAAAACTTCAAAAATTATCCACGATAAATCCGGGGCTTAGAATTTGATGAAACTTCTCGAGCAGCCTTTAAATAATATACTTAACACAACGACACTGAGAACGATGAATTCGGACACGCATTTCAATATTCTTGATTTTTATAATTTAAATAATTCAAAAAATAAAACGGGAGCTTCTGTTAATCGAATTTCTTCCAAACTAGGGCACTTTGATCTAAAAATTATTTCTAATGATTGGTAATTTTGTTTGCCCTAAATTGAAATTCTCCGGGATCCTGATTCCTAAGGTAGTATTTTGACCTAATTTGCAAAATAACGACTTTGGGTCATTACAGACTCTCCTACTTAAAAACAATATCGTCCTCGACATCAAAAGAACAAAAAGACGATTTAATGGAAGTTTTGGGTTACCTCAACTAGGAAATTACTCTGGATACTTTCTTCGCATAACATCCTCTTTTTCCCACGTAGCTTCTTTTATAGTATGATTGTGCCATTGTACTTTAACCATCGGGATCGTTCTGCTTCTTAATTTTCGGTGATCTTTTTCAATGATTTTAAGTGGCCTTTCAATATAAGTCAGATTAGGTTGAATTTCAACTATTGAATCAAAAATTTGTTGAGATGGTTCCTGGAGGCATTTGCGAAGTGCAGAAACATAAAAAACGTTGTGTATGGCAAAAAATCTTTCATGAAATTTAAGTCTGTAAGTCGAGCTTCCAATTCTTGCAGTTACTTCGAATGGTCCAACATATCTGGGGCTCAACTTACCTGTAACTCCAAAGCGATGAATACCTTTCATCGGGCTAACCTTTAGATAGGCACGATCACCAACGTGAAATTCTAGCATCTGTTGTCTAGCATCGTGATACTTCTTTTGTCAGTCCTGGGCTACCGCAATCCTGCTCTTAATTTGCCTTATCTTTTCATTTGTTTCTTCAATCAACTCTGAGCCGTATATTTGAACGTCTCTGACCTGTGTCCAGGCTAATGGGGTACTGCACTTTCTTCCATATAAAGCTTCATAAGGGGTCATTCCAATACTTGCTTGGTGGCTATTATTATACGCAAATTCGATCAAAGGTATATGCTTTTCCCAACTACCACCAAAATCAAGAATACTCAACCGCAGTAGATCTTCGAGTATTTGATTAACTCTTTCGGTTTGCCCGTCAGTTTGCGGATGAAAGGCGGTGCTTAGAGCTAGAACGGTTCCTAGATCGCGATGCACCGCTTGCCAAAATCGGGATGTATATCTGCTATCTCGATCCGAGACTATGACTTTTGGACTCCCGTGAAGTCTGATTGTTTCCTTAATATAGAGTTTGGCTAACCTTTCAACGGTGTTGGTTTGCTTGATAGGAATAAAATTGGCTGATTTAGTCAGTCGGTCTACTATTACCCAAATTGTATCTACTCCTGAATGACTTCTGGGTAATCCCATGACAAAGTCCATAAAAATGTCTGACCATTTCTATTTCGGAATTTCTAAAGGATGCAAGAGTCCACCTGGCTTATGATGCTCAGCTTTTACTAAGCAGCATACATGACATTTAGCAATAAACTCTGCCACACTTCTTTTAAGTCCTGGCCACCAAAATACTCTCTTTAAATCATGATACATTTTGTTATTTCCTGGATGAACTGAATATTCTGAATTGTGAGCTTCACTTGGTATCTGGCTTCGAATGGATGCGATATTAGGGACCCAAACTCTTTTTTCGTGGTAAATATAATTCCCTTGCTGAAGTTGCAAGTCTGATCGACGTCCATTTTCTGTCCCTTTTTAGCTTTGAATACATCGGGTCTTGTTCTTGAGCGATATAAATCTGTTGCAGAAGTGTAGGTTCGGTGGTACTTAACTGGAGCAGATCATTTAATTGCTTACTGGGAGTGAGCATTATCTCAAGTTTCTGAAATTCTTCCATCAAGGGGCTTTTTATGATTAATTCATTTAGAGATACTTTTCTGCTGAGGGCATCAGCAACAACGTTGGCTTTACCGAGGTGATATGAGATACTAAGATCATAATCGCAAATTAATTCAAGCAATCTTCTTTGCCTACAATTAAGTTGTTTCTGGGTAAAAATATACTTTAGGCTTTGGTGGTAGGTAAAGATTTCGTATTTTATCTCAAACAAGTATTGTCTCTAGATTTTTAAGGCAAAAATGACTAATGCTAACTCTAGATCGTGAACTAGGTAATTTTTTTCATGCTTCTTTAATTGCCTTAAGGCGTAATCAATCACATTTCCTTCTTGCATTAGGACGCATCCCAAGCCAATGTTGGACGCATCAGTAAATACTTGAAAATTAATCCCTTCTTGTGGTAAGATCAAGATTGGTGTGGTGGTCAACAATTCTTTCAACTTCTGGAATGCCTGTTCGCAATCTTGACTCCACATAAAAGGTATTATCTTTTGAGTTAATCTTGAAAGAGGTGGGGCTAATAGCGAAAACCCCTTAACAAATTTTCGATAATAGCCTGCTAGCCCAAAAAGCTACGAATCTCAGTCACCGAAGAGGGTTGCGGCCAATCCTGAATGACGCTTATCTTATTCTAATCAACTTGTATCCCTTCAGCACTGATCACATGGCCAAGAAAAGCAACAGATTTAAGCCAAAATTCACATTTTATGTATTTTATAAACAATTAATGCTTCCTTAATGTGTCCAACACAAGTCTTAAGTGATTTTCATGTTCTTCTTCACTTTTCGAGAAAATAAGAATGTCGTCAATAAATACGATCACAAATTTGTCCAGGAATGGTCTTGAGAATTCATTGCATTAGGTCCATGAAAACTGATGGAGGAGCATTGGTTAATCCAAACGACATTACCAAAAACTCGAAATGCCCGTAACAAGTCCTGAACGCAATTTTGGAATATCTTCCTCTCGTATTCGAACTTGATGATAACCTGATCACAAATCTATTTTTGTGAAGACTTCTGCCCTGACAAGTTGATCGAATAGATCGTCTATTCGAGGAAGCGGATACTTATTTTTAATGGTTATTTTATTTAGCTCGCGGTAGTCAATGCACATCCACATCGATACATCTTTCTTTATCACAAAAAGCACTGGAGCTCCCCAAGGTGACATGCTAAGTTTGATTAGGCCTTTCTTCATTAATTCTTGTAGTTGCTCATGAAGTTCTTGCAGCTCCTTTGAGGCTAAATGGTAAGGTGCTTTTGACAGAGGCTGAGACCCTGGTATTAAATCTATAGCAAAATCTACTTCCCTAATTGGAGGCAAACCAGGAAGCTCGTCAAGGAAAACATCGGAGAATTCTCTGACTATTCTAATTTTTGATAGAGGGATGTCCTTATCTGAATTACTTAACATGGAGATAAGATAAGCCTCGCATCCTCTGCGAATCAGCTTCTTTGCTTTAAGTGCGTTAATTAATGAAGCGTTAATACCCAATCTGCCTATGAATACACCTGGTTTTCCTTTCTTTTTAAGGGTAACCTTCTTCTTTCGACAATCAATGACTGCTTCATGCATACTCAGCCAATCAATCCCTAAAATGATATCAAAGTTAATTATTAGGAGGATTCGTAGAGTAGTTTCATAAACCATATCATTGATTGGGATGCTGAAAATACAGAATTGCTGAGTGCTCATGGTGGCTCTGGAGGGCAATCCAATATTAAGGGGGCTGGTTAGATTGCAACAGGGAATATTTAGGGCCCTAACACAAATTTCCGAAATAAAAGAGTGGCTCGCTCCAGTATCGAACAAAACGCTAAAAGGTTCACTATTAATTTGTATGGTGCCTAATTAAAAGGAAATGACTATCACATAAAGTTTAAACAAGCGTGTTGACGAAATAATAAAAAAAAAGGTAGTGTACCTAACACCACGTTATTATCGTCGGGTGCTATGACAGGGGTAAGGGTGTATATCCTTGCTGGATCGGTGGCTCTAGGGGCCTGACCATTCCTTTGGGTAAGTGTTGTTGTGTAAGCGACTTGCCTAGGAGCAGCTCCCCCTACGACGATTGTTGGCGGGGGAGGCTGTTGTGCTGAGTTATGGCTCGGGGCAGATCTTGCCCCAGGGATAATATCACCATCTACCGTCCTTTTGGCTATACGGAAACGGTAACCATGGCCGGTGCATCCGCAAATAAAGTAGCAGTTCTGCCCGTGGTAGCATCTCCCACCAGGGTGAGGTCGATCACATGCTCTGCCTTTGATGGTCTTGGGAGCTTCTGCAGACATTTGGTATGCCCTTGCTGGAGGAGGGTAACGGGGATGTTTGAAAATCTCTTGGTTCACATTAGAGGTGATTGGTATTTTCCTTTGTCGTTCTGCGATCACCTGCTCATTGTGCTCCAGCATTGTTGCACAGTCCAAAAGATTAGCAAATTTTGTATGCCTCAGAGAAATCAGGCTAGTGCGAATGTTGTCTTTTAGACATTCCAAAAATCTACTGCACCTCGAAGCTTCGCAGTCCACAAGCTTCGGTGCATAACGAGAGAGTTTCGTGAACTCCGTCTTGTAGGCTGCCACCGATCGGTTACCCTGAGCTACCTTTATAAATTGGCTCTCAAGTATTCTTTGGGCGGAATGGGGAATGTAGCGACTTCTGAAAGCGGTCGTGAACTCTACCCATGACACGTCCTCTAGACTGAAGCCCTTAAAGGTTGGCTCGAACGTGATCCTCCACCATCTCTCGGCTTCACCCTCTAGTAAATACTTTGCTAATCTAACCTCTTCGCTGGATGGGCATTTTAAGCTGTCCAACTTGCTTTCTACAGCTTGGATCCAGTCTTCGGCCTCCATGGGTCTTGCCGATCCGTTAAAGGTGGGAGGGTTGAGTTTGAGAAAGGCCTGCAAGGCGTTATCTACTCGCACTTTTTGCTCTTGAGGGGCTTCTGATGAAAGCAGGGAGGTGGAGGTCTTCCCTTGGTTAGAGAGAGCTTGCAAAACTGTTTCTAATAAACAGTCTGTCCTATTGTCTAATGCGGATGAGGAGATCGTGGTTTTAACTGGGGTTTCGGCGGGTACTGAGAGGAAGCCTTCATCAGAATCCATTTGTTTGGAGTGATAAAGTTTGAGATTTAGAAGCGGTTTGAAATTTGCCGAATACACAAGCAATTAATAACGATAAATAAGATTTCATCTTTTAGTTTCAAACAAAATTTCATCTAATAAAATATTTATACAAAAAGGAGGTTGCATTAATAGTAGGACTTATTCCTTACTGGATATATCAAAAAGATAAAAATCTAACTCCTATTCTAACTTCTACGAACTGGAGGATTCGGAACTACATTTCCTCCTTTTTGAAGACTCTTCGGGGTCCTTGGCTATCCACTTTCCCTTTGACATAGAGGCAATCCAATCTTTATGAGCTTCCTAACATGATAAAGCTCATCCTGAAGCAGGATGATCTGACGATTTTCACGTTGTCATTTCTCTTAACCTCCCATTCAAGAGCAGTCATCCTCCCATGAAGCGTCCCCTTTAGCTCTTGTACTTCCACTTCAAGATCCCTTATCCTGAGCCTGTATCTTGATAACTACCAGGCTAAGGTGTTTTCTACATTAGTCAGCTTCTCTGTCAAAATATCAATTTTGGATTCTTCGGCGGGAGTATTTATGTTGATGCTAATATCTGTAATTTCAAAATCTGAGGAGTTACGGCCGACTTCCCAGTCCTCATAGAACTCCATAATATCATGAGGGTCCATCTACAAAAGATTAGCATAAACATGATGTTTTTTAGCATTTTCAAAATCAGATTTAAATGATGCAAGAAAATCTATATTTCTCCTAATTTGCTTAGTATTAAACATACCCTTACTTCTGCACGTACATCATTTCTCCTCAAATGTGCTCAAACCTCTCTCTGATACCAACTGTGGCGGCCCGACATTCGGGTGGTCGCATACCGCAGGATCATATTGAGCAATTTGAGAGAAGAGAAAACATATATACAAAATCCAAAGATATTTCTCATTCATTTCAAAATTTCATATTACAAAATCCTTCATCATACAAAACAAAAAAAAGAAACAAAATAAACAAAGCAGCGCCATCGTCGACCCATTGAAAATTAGGGTTCTTGTTTAACCTCTTCCAGGAGCACCTGACCTGGTATTGTACAGAAAATAATACCGTGATTGGAATTCCCAGTAATTTGAGAATACTCTAAGTACAACAGTACACAATAACAAATTATTTTATAAAGATGCAATTAGCAGAAGTAAGATGAAAATAAAATGCAGGATAGGTAAACCAACATCGCTAAAATAAGCAAGCAATTTCCTGCAACATGTAATTATCACAAAGTAAAGGTTACTGACGTCATTTTCCAGTAACTAACCCCGAATGTTACTGATGTTATTTTTCCAGTAACAACCCCGAATGTTATTGAAATCATTTTCCAATAATAACCCCGAATGTTGGTGATGTTATTTTTCCAGCAACAACCACGAATGTTACTGATGTCATTTTCCGGTAACAACCCCGAATGATATTACGTTGGTTCCGGACAACCAACCAAGCTTCAAATGAATTTGGCTCAAAGCAAATGTGCGAAGCATAGCAGTAATAGAAAAATACAAGATGTAATGCAAGTCATATACTAGGTATCTTTAGTCTTTAAGTTCGGGAGTTTAAAAGTTCGGATGAGTGACAGTTCGCTCAATCTGCATTTAAGTTCCCAATTTTTCTTTAAATTAATCTCTTTTTAAAAGTGATGCGATATTTAGTGATTTTTACATTTATTCTTTATTTTGTCCTTTTTATTTATAATGATTTAAGTCCGTATTCTATAATAATATTACTGTATTAAAAGAGTAACGATAGAAATGAAAAGAATACTTAAAATAGAAATAGTAGTCATTTATAGCATTTTGAATTATTCTCATTATTAATTAATGAGAATGATTAAAATGCGAATGACTAATAAAATTTGTATAACAATGCATATAAGGTTAGTAAGAAAGCGTTTTTTCTAATTTCTTCCATTTTCAACTTCTCATACCTTAGCTTTTAGGATTGCCAGAAAATAAAGGAGGATTGGAACGGGGTAGCCGGATGGCTGGCCGAGGTGGCAGCGACAAGAGGCTGGCTAGCAGCGGCTACTAAGTGGTTTGGCAGCTTGATAGCTAGCTATCGGGGGCTGCCGGAGGCTGCTGGAAGGAGGGGGCTGGTTGTCTGCTAGTTGTCGGAGCTGCCGGAGGCTGCTAGTTCAGCTGGAGAGAGAGCTGGCTGGCTGGCGGGGCTGCTGGAGGGGTGGCAGCTGATAAGGCTAAGGAGGAGGGGCTGGAAGCTGTTGTGTGTGGAGAGAAGAAGCTGGCTGGGGAGAGGGAGGGCTGGCTGGTGCTGCTTGTGAGGAGGAGAGTGGGAGGGGAGGGCCTCTATTTATAGAGGAGAGGGTTGGCTGGAGTGCGACTGAGGGGGGCCGACCACATCCTGCGCCAAAATCGGCGCAGGCGGGCCCTTCTGGCAGGAGCAAGTTTCCGCCTGCAGGCTCTGTCGCAAGACAGAGCCTGCGATTCGCAGGGAGTCGGGCTGGAGTCGGCGAACAGGGAGAAGAAGGAGATAAGGGAAAGAAAAAAATAAAAAATAAAATAAATTACTTAAAGTTAAATTTTTTGTAATTTTTCGTCGTTCGGCGTCCAAATACAACGAAACTTGGCCCCAAGGTGTGTCACGACATGATGAACACCCTCGTGCCGAAATTTTTTGATTCGGAGTAATATTTTATTTTATTTTAATTTTTGAGGTTTAAAAAAACTTCAAAAATTATCCACGATAAATCCGTCGCTTAGAATTTGATGAAATTTCTCGAGCAGTCTTTAAATAATATACTTAACACAACGACACTGAGAACGATGAATTCGGACACGCATTTCAATATTCTTGATTTTTATAATTTAAATAATTCAAAAAATAAAACTATGCACTTTGATCTAAAAATTATTTCTATCTATTGGTAATTTTATTTGCCTTAAATTGAAATTCCCCAAATCCTGATTCCTAAGGTGGGATTTTGACCTAATTTGCAAAATAACGACTTTGGGTCGTTACACGGTGTCTTCAGTTTTCCAGTATTTGGATGCCCTACTTTTCATTTTCAGATTTTGCACAAATTTTTTTAGCTTTTCTATAAGCCCGATTCCCTCTAGTTAGTTTGAATCAATGGGGTTAGGGATAGCTCACTCCCTAACCTTCATTATGTGTCTCAACCACCCATAAACCCTAAATTGTTTGTTAATGCCCTTACCAATTAGGCAACTCCTAAATCTTTGATTGGTATTAAGCATATTACATCATGAATAGGGAAACCAATATTGATCTTAACTAAAAATTAAACTGAAAGATTGGCTAAACCCTTTGCTTTTGCAATGGGAAAACACCTATGCTTTATATTCAAAATTTCTTTGGTGATTTGGGCCTAATGGGTTCTTATAGCATTGGATTAATTGATAATTGTCATATTTTGGTTATACTTGCTCTAGAGGCTGATTATACTCACATGTTCACTCGGGGATCTTACTTTATTGAAAATTTTCATTTTAAATTCCTAAAGTGGACCACCAAATTCAAACTGAAGACGAAGCCTCCGATTCCCCCTACTTGGATTTCCTTTCCTCTTCTGAAAGCTCATCTTATCACTCATCCTGTTCTTTATTCTTTAAGCTCATACCTCGGTAAACCGCTTAAAGTGGATACAACTGCAACAAACCTTTTGCGTCCTTCTATGGCCAAAGCTTGTTTGGAAATAAATCTTACTGAAACCTGTGATGCTGAAATATGTATCGGAGAAGAAGATGATGGTTATCATCAAGAAATAATTTTTGAAAATCTTCCCAAATTTTGTTCTCACTGTGGTATCATAGGGCATGAAGTTGTTTCTTATTTTAAATTACATCCAGAATTTTTAAAAAGTCATGTGAATGAAAGCCCTATTTTGGAACCTAGAATGGCACCTACTTCGAAAAGTATTTCCCATTCCAAAAACAAATTTAAGATGGTGTATATCCCCAAGAAAGTTTCCCTCACTATGGAGAATTGTTCTATCCTTGTGGATGAACCGAGCAATATCTTTTGAAACCTCCTACGCTCACACCTCTTAAGGAATTCAATAAGAATGGTGTTGCTGGAAATAATTTGAATGATACTATTTTGCTTATGCCTATTAATATTGGAGCCAATGTTCCTAGTAGCTCCTGGAACAGATGCTGGCTCTACGCCAACTGTTAACATGGATGTGAATTCTATTGTTCCTGAGTTCTCCCCTGCTCATGATAATATCCAGGAACATGTTGGTTCTATGTATGATGATATTATAAGTATATTAATAATAAAGATTTGTCGCTCTAATGAGAACAATTCCTGTGAATTTTATTAGTATTTCTGCTAAGGATTTAAACAAATGCTATGACGGCTGGTTAAAATGTTCTGCTAACAAGATGAATGAAATTATTTCCACTGATGCTGATGCTTTGGGCCGTCTTCCTGCTGTTCCTGCAGTCAGTGCTCTTAATAGTGAGAAGATTGGGCCAACTCCAGAAATTGGTACTGTTGAAGATGCCTCTATTACTAATTCTAAGCTTTCTTATTTGGCTATATATATTCTGGATACTCCCACTAATACTGTGAATGTGTTGAAGTCTGCTAGTTTGTCTTCAAATTCTCATGCCTTGGCTTCTGCTCCTATTAAGCAAGGATTCACAAGGTCTACTGCTCCTTATAAAGGGATTATGCAAACTTTAAATTCTAATTCTTATTCTCATGTTTATACCTAATACTTGTAAGCAAGGATTCACCTTCTTTGATGCCTTGTTGCTGAATGACAAGGCTAATTTTGACGAAGATTATAATGATTATTGCACTTTTATTTTGTGATCTAAGAAAGGTGGAGAAAATGAAGAAGACGTCACTGAAGTGGACTCTATAATGAGGATGATGCTGCTCTTGATCATCCTCCTAATAGTTAGGTTAGGAGAAATATTGGGATGATAATATGTCCTACAGCTCTGAAAAGAGCCCTGCTCTCAATGCCTATGAAACAAAATCGGATTTCAGTTTGGATGCTAGAAGGTAATTCAGGGGATTTAAAGTCTCAAAAATATGGGAAAAGCCAAGTTAAAATTTTGAGCTGTTTTTCTTCTCCCTCGCAGGTTTTTATTTTTCTGGTTTGATGGTGTGGAGTTTGCCTGATTTACAGTGGTAATTAGTTTGTCTCTTGACTAAAACTAGTTGCTGGTTGGATAAATATAATCCTCTTGAATACTTTCTGGATCTTCTTACTTTATTTGACTGTCTGGTGGTTTGCTTCCTGGTGGCCAGTTCTTGAGAATTTTGCTGCTATGGATCTGTTTTGGTTACAATGGTGTTCAGTTTTTATACTTTCGCCATGTGTTGATGATTGGCTATTGTTTAATTTGTTGTTGGTAACACTGTCTAAAGGATGTGCAGTTTGAAGGTTTGGATTCCTTATAGGATGGTTTCTATTGTGAACATATGTGGTCTTCAAATTCTATGGATGTCTGCTGAAGATTGGTCTAAAGCCTGTCCTTTTTATACTTAGACTCTAAGCTGTTCTGCAGGTTTTAGCAAAAATATTGACTCCCTGCAGGTTGTGTTCGACTTGGCATCCTTCAGTTTGAGCTGCTGTATGAGTTGTCTGTCCGATCTCTTCAAGTTATCGATGCCGCTGTCTGGAGTTGGGATTCTTAGATGCTGCTAGTGAATCTCTCTTCAAATGCTTTGGTTTTCAATTTTTAATTTTTTTATGTATTCTCTTTTCCTGTAGCTGGTTAACCCTTAGGAGTATATTTTGGGTTAACATTTCAGATTTTTTTTCCTTTTTTCCTTTTTTATTTTTTGTTTTTCTTAGCTTAGTTGATTGTAAATTCATCAAGCCTACTTGCTATACTTTTAACTTGATTAAAAAATTTTGCAAGCTTTTATTAAGAAAAAAATTAAACAAGGTGGCACAATGCACATGTAATTTAGATCTTTGTAGGTTAGATTACCTTCTCCGGCTTTGCCTTGGCTATGGTGAAATCATTCAAATATTAATTATTCTGACCTGATTTGATTCTACTAAGATCTATTAAATCTATTAAAAATTAATTAATTTAGTTAAACACAGCTCACCTAGAACGATTTAGATTGACTATGAATCAAAAGCTTTAGATAGAGGATGGTCTGATCAATTGGGTCTGAGATTTACCATATCTGATTTATGGACTTAGTGTTGATTAAGAACCAATCTAGGATCACATAAACTGAATAGTTTATCTAGGAACATTTAGATCTTACTAAGGATTACGCACCCTTGTCTTTCATTGTATTACCTTTTTTGTCTTATATAGATGCTCTTTCTATATTTCCAGTACTCGTGCATTTCTTTTTGCACTCATTTATAATTCATTCATATGTATATGGTGTTGACCATTGGTATTTTGTGTGCAGATAGCAGGTAAAGGATAGCATGCACTTATCAAACTCAGGATTGAAAAATTGGTATAATGGAACAAGGCAAGCTAAATAAAGGTTTGGGTGCTCTTTTAGATGGGGATATTGTTAATGACATTTTTGTACTTTAAACAGTGAGAATTTGAGATGAATGTTTATATATTTAAGACTGTTAGTGAAGCATTTAGTAGTATTTTATCTAAAATTTATAAAGTACAAATAACAAGTCTTTATTTTTTGCCTATTTTCTTCTTTTGTTGTTGTCTAGATGACAGTTTGCTAATAGTTAAAAATTAAACTAGTAATCAATCATATGAATGCATTCGTTTGATGTTTCATTTAAGTTATGATTAATTAATCCTAGCAATTAATCAATTTAACTAATTAGTTAACACTGATAATTTATAGATATTCTTAAGTAATACTTTAATATAAATTATTTAATAACTCGATTGTTACTATTATTTCATTAATATTATTAACTAATCAATGATTAATTAACATTCTTAATTTAATCACTAAACTCATTAATATTATCAATTAAATAATAATTAAATTAATATTATTAATTAATCAATGACTAATTAACATTTTTTATTTAATCACTAAACTCATTAATATTATCAATTAAGTAAAAAACAAAATAAAGATTATTAGCTAATTACTTTTTAATTTATTTTAAAGTTAATTTATTATAATTTTTAATAATTAATAAATTTAAAAAATATTCTACAAAATTTTGGCATCATAATAGGATGTTCTTGATTCTATAAATTTTTAATAAAATTTCAGCAACATAACTCCTTGAAACAATGTCAAAATAATGCTCCATAACCAACAGAAGATGTTTATAGTCAACCCGACCAGCTCTAAAAAACTGAGTGCACGATCTTCAAAATCTTCTTCACCCAGCCGACTCTAAGAGATATTAGTACATAGGGTCTTGACCTATAATTTTCCCTGTACCTGTACATGTCCCTATGTCCATACTTGCACATGTGCCCTATCCTATGATTTTTTATCTGTTGCCCTAATCTAAGACCTGCTTTTACCTTAAGAATTTGCATACATTTCTTTCTCTCTTTTCTTTCTTTTTCTCCTTTTATTTTTAGTCAGTGCTGTGTCACTTCTTTGAACCTCTACTGTGCAAGTCAAATTAAGGAGAGGTGCTCGGATTTATGCGACAGGCTGACAATCTGATCGAGCGGTTATTAGTTATGGTTCCCATGCGGTTATCAAGCAGTTCGCAAGCAGCTAGCGATCATGGGGTGGATTCAATCCTTGGGAATGTCACCAAAAGTTTCTCGTTCATTGATTGCAATCGATTGGACGGTGATCAGCAAGACGACGCCGCATAAATCTGAGGTTCCTCTGCGTGTCTCCGATTCTTCTAGTGTCGTGGACATTTGGCTCGCATGGTAGAGAGGGCTGCAGGGTCATGGAGTAGCGTAGGTTTCGTCTCTCGCATTCCAGGTGGAGACGCAGTAGGAGACAATGGAGGCATGTGCGAATGACACGAAGCGACCCCGATGACGTGGGCAGAAGCTTTGACGCATGTGATCTTCTCCGTCATTGTTCGCCCGTTCTCCCTTCGTTTCGTTTCTTTTTACTTTCTATATTATTCGAACAGAAAATAAATTCTTGTGCATACAAATATGCTACAAGTTCGAAAGGAGGAGCTTAGATAGTTGCTAGCAACGGAAATCAATTTTGTTGACGATGATGAGCAAATCAAATTCCATGAGGCACGTCTTTAGCGAAAATTGGCCCCTTCAACACAATTAAAAACTACAAGAGTCGATTCCGAGGAATTGTCCATGGTGAAGACACTCTGATGCTGAAGTTCATAAATCTAAAAAATTGAATGTGCCTCATCAGAGATTCTTCTACCAAAAAACCTATGGAGAAGAGAGATGGATCCTCACCTTATGCCTTGCGGAGGAAGGGCATTCAATACTCAGATGAAGTGCATGGTGGGTGTCAAGGCCCCTCACGCTCAAAATATATTAAAGACTAAAATGCCAGTTGAGGGCAATTTGATCCTTTAAGTGATTAGATGGTGGAAAACAATACCCCGTTATCCTTAACATTAGTCAAACCATCGTACTCTAAGGGGGTAAAGGGCGGTCAATTGGAGCCATTGGCCCTGCGATTGGTGCAATTAAGACTAGCAAATGAATTTTATATTCATCTTTGATTCTATGAATTAAATTTAAGTCTTACACAATTCATGAAGCAACCCATTAAAATTACAGATCAAAGAGACAATCATCCATTCATCCATAGTTATGAGGAGGGGAAGTCACAAAAACATTGATCTTGGCATTTAATTGACGGTTGGATATTAATCAGAAGTTTTGTAATTAATAGAGACATCAAATGCACACTCATTTTTTATATATTTATAAAAATGCAAAATATTTTTGGCTCAAATAAATTGTAGCAGATATGCTCCCAATTAGTTGAATAGGTATAAATCAAATAATCTGAACATGACCAAACAAGCTGGCTTAAAACACAATTAGGGTATGCAATGAATTCCAGGTCAAAATGTAATAATATCTACCACAAATTATGCCTGACGCTTTAACCTCATCCATAACAGTTAAAATTTTAATAAATTAGAAATTAGAATTGATTTGCTTTTGCTTTAAAATGCATTTTAAACGTATTGGATTAAATATATAAATATATATAAGTTTCAACACCATAAAAAGTATAAGAACTCTATATCTTGACAGAAACTATTAAAATAAATATAAAACTTGAAATTAAGTTAGACATACATTTGATCACGCAAATGAACCAATAGAACTCAAATATACAAAAAGTTTATATTATTTCTATTGTAAACAAATATTACAATACATATTATTTTATTATTTATTTTACACTATTAAAATCAAAAGCCACAGAACCATCGTGGTGGCAAAAGCCCACCAATTAGCATGCACTCATCAAAGGCCTTTTGACTTTTATGTCAGTGCAAAGGGGTGGAAAAGGATGCCTAAATTTAACGACAATCTACAGAGTGACTGGTAAACACCTTCAGGGTAGGTTGCACGAGCTCCACAATAAAACTAGTAACAGGTTTTGTATGCATGCTCGTGCTTTCATATAACATTGCCTCTTTTATGTGTTTGTGCAACCATGAGACTATAAACATCCCCAATCTCAAAAATGAAACTCTAAATTCTCAAGTAGCTTTATACAATGTTAATCAATGGCGTGAGGTAGCACACATTAAGAAAATAAATAAATGCATTGTTTATTGTCTAAAGAAGATGGTGAAATTTTCAACTTAATGTTTCTCTATATGGTTGTTTGGTGTTGGTGTGATTAGTAACAATTTGATTAGTAATTTTTAACCCGAAACACCGTCACACGTCATTCAATCAACTTTAAGATTGGATTAGTGATCTCAAATAATGAGTTGTCATCCCAAAGTGCTTGCATAACAATAACAACAACACTAAGTTTTAATCCCACTAGGTGGGGTAGGCTACAAGAATTATGTGTTTCCATATTGCATGATCAAACAGAAGCCCCTCCCAAACTCCTTACATCATTTACTAAACATCTAGGTAGAGAAAAAGATCTCAAATATGAAATTGTTATATGAATTAATGCATACTACATAATTTAATGTAGAAAGAAATAAAGACAAAACAGATAAGTCAACCACTGAAGTAATTTGAGGTGGAAATCATATATAGGTTTAAAAATTTTGTGATTTCAACATTATTATTTATAATTTTTTGATAATAATGATGTAAGAGTGGTTTATCACATTGTATTAAGCATAATGCAAAGGGCTAAGTCAAATAAAAAGCAAAGCAATGAGGTCCTCAAAACACCTCCTTACAAGTTTCATTTCATATCCATGTTTATATTCATACACTTTTTATTTATTTACTTATTTATTTATTTATAAAAATATGTGTGGGGGTGTGACTTAGTGATTGAGGAGTCTTGTTACCATCCTATTGGTTGGGTGTTCAAATCCTAAGCAGCGTGAAGGAGGGGATTAAAAAAACAAAATAAATTAAAAAAAAAATATATATATATATATATATATTAATACATATATGTATATATAAATATATGTAGAAAAAAAAAATTTGTCCTACATAATCAATAGCTTTTCTCATTCACACAAGCTTATGTTACTATAAATTAGAGTAACCCGGTCACTATTTCTAGCACATCTCTAACCAGCCATCATAAGCTATATAAATAACTCAATTTTCATATAGTTAAGAAAAAATAATAGTTAAAAAAATTTATTTCTTTTGCATTTAACTAAGTGAAAATTGAGTCAATCTAAATATGAGAAAAAAAATCACATCCTTCTAATCATATGACATAATAGCTATAAACATGGGTATATGCATGCACTCACACATGCAACTCTTCCCTTTTGCATCAGCATATAAACAACAATAATAACTAGTAAGCAAGAGCATCTCCTATTGATAAATGCTATTGAGTGATTCTTGTCATGTGTTCAAGGCCAACAAACCTCACAATCCTCATCAACTCTAAGATTTTCAAATTGAGATCATTTGCATATTAATGAATTTCAATAGTGATTTTTTCAAAACATGAGATTTCCTAATTGTCTATGATCTTGCCTCATATTGAATGGTCAAAATATTCTTTTGTACTTTAAAGTGTCTTTTCTTAATGTTTATTTTTATATTGTCCGTAAATTTCAATACTCATTGAACATATTGATGAGAGTATTATCGCTTCGAGATTCATTGCTTACCAAGCAAAAGTTGTTTTTTCTACAAGAATATTTTTAACCTTATTGAAGCAAAACTAAGACTTTAAAAATATCTCTTAACATAAATCTCATAAGGAATTCTCGGAATGTGTCAATTTTGATTTCCTTCCTAGCTTCAAATTACTGTAAAAATTATAGTGCAATATTGCTTATTGCAAAAGTTTCGAAATTCTTTACAAATAACATTGTGATGGTAATTTTATTTCAACAGCTTGTGATTATATCCTCATAAAAGTGGCTGTTTTTATAGAATTTCTCTTATATTTAACTTGGTACCTTTAACAAGAGCTATAATCAAGATGTTGTCACAAAAAATGTAACCTCCTTTTTTCTTTCAATCATTAATGTTTTGACTATTTTCTATCTACCTCCACTACATGAAGAAGGGTTTCTTCTCCACCTATAATGAAGGCCTATCACTCCTTCAGATTCACCTTAGTTTTGTATGATGAAACTTATCAGTTATGAATAGAGTACTTTACTTTCAATGACCCAATTGTGCTCATGATTTATTTGAAATTAATTTGAAAGCCTTTGATTTAATTAACAAGTTTTATTTCCCCAATTGTCCTATCTAGCATGATATCATAATTTGATGTTTGAGCTAACCTTATTGAGGATATCATGCCTCCTATTTGTTTTGTTGTTCCGCAATGGTGATAATGTATGTCGGGTTCGATCCTACTGCAACAAGTTTGCCTACATATAGCCCAATTTTGTTTTCTTGTTCTTCTTATACCCAATAAAAACTTTCAAATAAATTGAGTGTTATAGAGATGAGAATACTAAAGTGAATGAGTAGATATACTCACAAGGATAGAATATAACATAAGCTGGAGTGAATCCAATTATAGATACGATTAGAAATTGTCGTAGATACTAAAGAAATATGGGATTACTATCTGCAATGTTCCTAAACAAAGAAAAAAAGGTGCCCAAAAAAGTAGTCTTGACTTAGAAGTTGAAGCTGGTGGTGGATGAGAATTTGGACGTTGGTCAAGGCTCCGACAGAGATCAATGATCTTGAAAAAAGTTAAGAAGAATAATGCTCAGCTCATTGCTTACTAAATCTTTAAGTATGATAGTGTTCAGCTCTTGATGAAAGAAGAAGAGTGCTTACAAAAACATAGAAGAACTTCTCTTTAAGTATGATAGTGCTCAATTCAGTTCTTGACTAATAAAAGGGAAGAACTTTTTGTTATCATCATCTCCTAGTCAATCAAGGCTTTTAGTTTGTAAGCAAACTTTCCAACCAACTCTTTTATTATGAAGAGGTAATCCCAATTTAGTATGAGTTTGATTTGAGATGGATGTCCAATTACTTTGACTTTTTTTTAAACTTGATTACCTTGTTTAAAGCTTGTATATTTAAACTTGTTATTGAAACTACGAAGGACTCTATCCTTATCTATTCATTTTATTAAAGGCTAAGGGTCTCAAAATGTCCATTTATGATGCCACATGATATTATTTGTAATTAAAGACTCAAAGAATCTGAGGCTTTGGTTATTAGCTATTGCTTTTGTTCTTCATGAGAGAGTGATTAAATATTCAGATGTTACCACCTTTGAACCAAAAGCAAGTGAAAAAAATGTTTTCTTTAATGTTTAAGTTTTGTGTGAACATATAGTCCCATAGAACTTAAAATAAGTCATCAGTCCAATTTCCCCCTAAATATCCATCCTTTTATTAAAGAGCTAAATGACTATTGTGTTCATTATCATGACTTATTTGTTCATTTGAGAATAATGAACTAAAATAAAGTGGGGTTAGACTTGATTCTCTTCTTTGTAATCATGAAAATTTTTGAATGAACATTATGATCATTAGTTAATATGATGGCAATGGGAAAACTAAATCTTAAGAATAATTATTCCCAAAAAAAATTTGATAACAGACTCACTTGTTGTTTTGGCTAAAGATATGGCTTCATGAAAGCCGGCCCAGGCCTATGTATATATAATATATAATAAAATCAACAATATACAATCAATCGGGATCAAACTCCGCCGATCATCAGCTAGGAGGTCCAAAAGCTTCCTTGGAAGCACACCTCCCCTAACAAAAAAAAAATCACCCAATCAGACCAAAGAAGAATAAAAATCTGCTACACGATTGGAATCGCGCATTCATTGCACAAAAACAATACGAGTGAGATCCAGTTAGAATGCCAAATGAGCCACGTGTCTCTCTACGTCACGAGTCCTTTGAGTTCGCCAATAAGTCTATCGAAGTCTGTGCAAAGCACCATAGCGGACACTTTCAATAAATACATGCTTCAACCCACTTAGTGACAAAGTTAACTAAAATAAGGGCAAACCACCTTTAACCTAACGTTGATGGAAAGAGTCCTATAAGTTTCATTCCCCACAACACAAATGGCTAAAATGAGAGATGAGATGAGTTGGGTAAGTAAATTGCCTACTTACATTTTTCCTAAAAACTCTTACAACATTGAGCTCTCTTTAGCATCCTTTTTAAAGAATGGGCGGAAATAGCCATGATTTTTAAAACTCATAAATATGTAATTTTTATTTTAATTGAGATTATGAGCCCATTTAGGAGAGCATAAGAACTCCCACCCAATGCTCAGACTTTCACGGAGTCAAAACTTATGTTGGTATATTCTTTTAATAAAGGGTCATCTAAATCATCGTAGTTATAAGTGGCAACAAAACTGATTAACACTTGTGCTTTATGGGCTTTTGAGTTGAGCAATATGTCAAAGGCAATTTAGCACTCCATTTTGTAAGCTGGTCAGCGCAATAAAATTTTTGAATAATAATTTTTAGAGGCAATCAGTGACTAGTTTTATTTTACAGAGTAATAGACTTGGGAAAACATTCTTTAAGTCTGTAGGAGAGTAAAAACTAATTTCCTAATCATGGTATAATTAGTTACTTGTGCTTTATGGGCTTTTAAGTTGAGCAATATGTCAAAGGCAATTTAGCACTCCATTTTGTAAGCTGGTTAGCGCAATAAAATTTTTTGAATATTTTTAGAGGCAATCAGTGACTAGTTTTATTTTACAGAGTAAAAGACTTGGGAGAACATTCTTAAAGTCTTTAGGAGAGTAAAAACTAATTTCCTAATATGGTATAATTAGTTTCAACTCCGACCAAGACATGCTTGCAATAAGATTGCTCGAACTTTAAACATTATTCAGCACCTTAACAAAAACTTAGCTTAGCACATCATTCATAACTCCCATATATTTGTATAAAATGCCACCTAGCTAAGGAGATGTGAGTCAAAAGATAAAACCTTATTTTAATTGGTCAAAATGCCTAATCACATTTTGCTCTGACTTCACCATTATAGAAGTTACTCTTCTTAATGTTTAGAAGATTGGAGCACACTTCACACATGAATTAAAAATAAAGTGATTGGGGCTTGCTAATTGTCCAACAATTTTTTTCTTTTTTGTTTCTAGCGCATTGTATAAGTATAGCTTGTATTTTATTTAGGATGGCCTTGATCTCTTTTGAACTTATAATAATATAATCAAGGAGTTTCTCAATTCTAACCCTAAATATACACTTTTAGTTAAATTTAACACTATAGTTTTATTCTAAGTTGGCAAAGTATTCTTATCATTCGAGTGACTTTTTTACTAATCATCATTAACATAAACTTCAACATTCAAATTCTTTTATCCCAAAATATTATGTCCAATAGTCTTTAATACATTCTTTTGTCTTTCGCTAATCTAAACATCATTTTATAATAGTATGTGTTATAACATGTAATGAAAATCATTTAATCTTCTCATTGGGTGTTCATTTTTATTTGGTAGCCTAAGTGAGAATCAAGAAATTTAAGAACTAAGCAAATTGAGTTGATGAAGTCATCTATATCTGACAGATTATGAGTCTTGAAAACCGAAGGGTAGGAATATTTCAAGCATATTTGATTAGCATTTTTGAATTCAAGCACGTTCTCCCATTGTCATTGGCCTTTTTATCCATGACGTTATTAGAAAGCATGTCGAGAATTTAATTAATGAGACCTGCTTTAAGAGTTTCTATACTTACTCCCTTTTAAACTAAGGATTGCTCACCAGAATATTGCCTAAGTTTTTGGTGATAATTGCCTAATAAGGGTTTGATATTGATCTTATTTAAAATGCTATAAAAGAACTACACCTAGTATTTATTGAATACTAATCAAAACATGAATATTTTCTAAGTGATTAATCTGGTTAAAAAATTGTCTTGCACAATTCTACTAATTCGAAATCTTTATGTCCCCAAGCTTTGAGGATTGACTAGTACCTATCGAGTCTTTTCTACCTTGATCTTTGCAAATTCAATGGACAATTTTGCAAGTGCATGTAACTCAAAAAATTGGTCTTATGCCTTCATGCTTGACACAACTTTTTTGAGAGGCTACCAAATCTCCTCCGATGGTAATAACTACATTGTTAGCCAAGGATTTAAGTATTATGTGTGAAACAATCGTGCATAGTCTTACTTATAGTCCCAATATAACCAAAGGAATGGACAAATATCACACTGAAGTCTTGTTCCTTCACCTCATAGTCAATCTTCATTCCCCAAGTGACCTTAGAAATATCTCCTCAACTAACACAAATCTTTCTCCACTAAACCCAATGAGTCTTCAAGTGACACATTAGAGGTTCTTCAAAGGTATATCAAGTTGATGAATGCGTGCAAGCCGATGATATTAACATCATTGTCTGTGTCAACCATCAGTCGGAATGCTTTGGACATATGAATTATGGCTTAACCATAATGCATTATATAACAAATTGGTAAAGGATGGAAAATCAGCATCTAAAGAAGTCATGATTGACCATAATTGCTCTCTAGCCAAAAGAACACTTCCTTGTTATTTTCTTCAGGCTCCTTGCCCTATTGGCTTTGAGGTTCTAGCACATTGTCCACTTGCATATTGTCTTCAAAAGGTGACTCAATCATCTAGAAGAAGCTCAACTATTATAATGACATTGATCATTATAAGAGGTGGAGTTAACTTATAATAGGTGCTCGAATGAAAGGAGTCGCCCGTAGTCTTCCTGTTTCAAGGTCCTTCATTAAATCAGGAACTTGGATTCTTCTCCTCTTAAAGTGTTGAGTGTTCTTAGTCACTCAACCAACCTTTATGCTTGTGCATTTCATTATGAGATCAATTCTCCACACTCTTCTAATAATTTACAACTTCTACATTCATGCACTTTGTTGCTTAGGTCAGTAGGTTAGCCATTGTCTCTGATTTCTTCATGATATTAAAATGAAATCAGGACTTTTGAAGCCCATGAATGAACACTAACCTTGCTATGAGCTTACCTTCACCAAAGACATTGTCTAATGTATGGCAAATCGTGATATATATTGCTGGAGGGTTCCACCTTATTCCTACTTCATCAACAACAAAAATTGTTAAGACTTCGACAATCTTTTAACTACAGAAAATGGCTAATAAATTGGTCAGCCATCTAATTAAAACTCATTACACTCTCCAGGGGTAACAAGGTAAGCCTTCCTTTGGCCAATTCCAAGAGGGTGGGGGATTGCAAAAAGCATATACTTAATTGCATCGTCAACATATTAAAGAGAGCCCAATGTCTCAAAAATATATGTGATTAGTCAGGTAAGAGATATCATTATATATTTCAAAACTCAAGTCACTTCTTATTTTTGAGCACTAGTTGATAATCCTTGCCACAAATGAACAATCTCTGGGTGATACTCGTGTCATTCTTGAGTGTTCAAAGTCATTTGATCATTGTTAAAGTGGGAGGACACACTAACAACATTCATGTGGGACCTCACAACATCGTTTCAATCTAATAACTCTAGTAGATTCAATGGGCACATTCCAGATTTCTACCACCCTAATGTCCCCAAATTAGGTGCAAAGTTAATTGGATGGACTGGGACTATTAAATCAAGTAATTCATTAGTAGTCTCTCAAATTGGGTCAATCAAACTTGTAAAGCAACAATTTGATGATGGTGTTGTTCAATAATCTGAATCAAACGGGTAATGTACTCACAATGACTTTACATTAATAGTTAATGAGACTACATGGTGGTCATCTCAATTTCTAGTTGTTCATTCGTCAAAGTTTCTTGGAATGCTCACCTAAGTTTATTGATCCAAAGTATTCCCCATAATCAGTTGAGTGGTTTAGGTGTGATGACCAATGTTAGGTTGGTAACAATGATGCATCTCTCCACGTGATCATATTGACGGTTAGGTAAAATAACAATTAAACAAACATTCAAAGCCATTCAAGTATAAGAAATAACATTCATTCAATTTAAAATAAATAATATCCAAAATTTATTACATAATTTTCATTATACAGAAAATAATTATCCCTTGAAGAGCAGTTAGAATTCGTTAATTTCCTGCGCCATGCCTTTAAACTATATCAGCCGCCTCCAGCTGTATCTGATCTGGCATTATAAAGATAATGCCTTAGTGCACATTCTAAATACAAAGGATATTAAAAAAATACTTAAATCAAAGCGAAAGGCAAAAATGACAGAAAATTTGCAGGAAATATAGATTTATTTCAAAAAAATAACCATAACTCCTGCAAAATAAATATTTTTTTGTCATATGCCAAATTTTCAAATGGAAAAGTAATGATAGCATAAAAATTCATATTTATGTTTATGACTTGATATTATGAAGCAATGCTAGCAATTATAATAGGCAAAATCAGAACCATGAGGCTGGGTTAATAAAAAATGCAGTTAAGCATGACCTTCAACTGGGCCTTCTTAAAGGCTTCCAGATGGCACCTTCACCTGGGCCTCTTTTAAGGCTTCAGATAGCAACTTTCACCTGACCCCCTTTAAAGGCTCAAGATGAAATCATATATGCATTTAAGCATAACCTTCACCTGGGCCCCCTCAAAGGCTCCAGATGGCACTCTTATAACTCCTGATGGACTAACCACGCCCCTAACTTAATTCAACCTCCGTTTCAGAACTATTTGCAATATTCACAAGATACATAAACATCATTTTTTCCTCTCTTACATGATTAGCAGTAAGAGTGAAGCATTAAATAGCAATATAAAACAGGTTCACAGCAATGCTTAAGCAGCAAAAAAGTAGAAAACATAAAATTAATTTCCAATGTACCTTTTGTGTTTTGACTTAACAATACGATTCGCTCACAACCTTGATGTATCTGCAAAAGTTATAATTGAAATTTTTATTAAACTATGAAACTATCTGTTTATAAAATTAGAACTAGTATTCGTATTCTCAAGTTTGACTTTAGTTGATTACTTAAATCTATATCTCACATGACATAAGAGTAGATTATACAATAAGAAGGTCTAATTCATAACTCTAATTTATTATATTTAAACTAAAATCATACTTGATTATACTTAAAGAATTTAGGCAATCTTATCTGAAAGAATCATATTGCAATGTTGGAGAAAAAGGAGTCTAATTGAATAGATAATATTTTTACTAAACCTCTCTTTATCAACACCAAATCCATCTATTATGTTAAAGCAGCACAATATGCTTCATTCAAGCAAGATATGAAAACTTCTTGAGTTATTATTTATGATTAAAATCAGTATGAACTCAAAAGCTTAGTGTACATTAAAGTATAAGTTAGGATAGGATGATTATTTATTTGATATTGACAACATTCAAAAATAGTTATAACTGACTTCATTTAATGACATAGATCTTGTAACTCCTTATCCTCATTAAGAATTTATCAAATAACTGATTTAGACTGATTAGATCTTTTACTAGTGTTAGCTAGTCAGACCTAATCATTATATTGCAATTTAGTCATCAATTTCCATCTACCACTCAACTATGATTAAATCATGATTGATTGCACCCAATTCCTATCTATAAGTAATTAAATTACTTTAATCAATTTAATACCTCCTAAAGCATGATTAAACAACCTAGTCTTAAGTTAAGTGATTAAATATGACTAATTATTGATAAGTATTAGGTTCAAAGCACCACAATGTTAAATAAATTTTTTTTTTAATGATATCAAAATAAGTCACTTAGTCTATTTATAAAAATTGTTTGCATACTAACCAATCTACTTTAAATATAGCATTTTATCTTGATCTCAACATAACATAAAACCCATCCCTAATGAAGTCTTATTGATATCAGTTAACAGCAACTATTTTGTTTACATATACGACTCTCCTATCGCCTAAAGGTAAGGAAGATCGCACCTTATCCTCGGCCAGTGCACAGAGAGGGATCGGTGCCGAATCAAGCGATCGGGCGCAGAATCGAGCGGAGAGGGATCGACGCAGAGGCGGGAAGACAGGATCATGCACGCTGGGACGTCGATTGCGCTCCTGTCTGCTTTAGTCGTCGGTCGCAAGGATCGAGTCACCGTCGCCGTCGTTTGCTGTGAGCCTCCGTCGGCTCAGGTACGCTCCTACCGTATAGCGGAAAAGAGGGAGAGGCGAGAGGAGGTAGTGAAGGATCGAGTGGTCTTCTGAGCTTAAATAAGGCGTGCGTATGTGACGCACGCTTGTTGCGTTGGGGCTGAAACGCGCTAGAGGCATCCGACAGTATTGGAAGTTGAGCGATTATAAGAGCCGAGCGGTTCTTAAAAAAAGCTAATAAGTGTGTGTGTTCCCAATCTCTTTCCTAATAGAACCGTCACCCTTAATTGCCGACAATTTTTCTGAGACTTCGTTTCCTGTTTTGATCTTTCGCGCTTAATGGCAATTTAAACTTTCTTATTTCAGCTTAAATGAATTTGAAAGCTTTCTATGTTACGGATTGAAACTGAAAAAAAATTGAATTTTAGCGCGAGTTTTAACAAGAAACTGAAATTTGCGGGAGGATTTTAACGAAAAGGAAACTGAAAATTGCGGGAGATTAATATTTTCTTTATAAATGACCTAGGGTCATTACACTTAGGTGAGTTATTTGAACAAGATTCAAGTTGAAGCTTTGTGGGTATGATTTTTCTCAACAAAGGCAGGAGAAGAGAGAAAAGATCTGCACAAAACAAAAAAAGTACAAAGGTTTATAATGATTTAGTTCATAAATGAACCTACATCAACTTTGGAAGCTGATGCTTTTGCCTTTTACTATATAGTAATATAGGTAAAATTTGTAAGATCTTATAGATTTTTTTGTCTGTCTTGTTACAACTTAGAGAATTTACAAAGCTTACACATGATTCCTTTTTCTAATAAAGATAATTGTAAATAGTTTGAAAATAACTCAAGCACTTGAATGCCAGAAAGTATGATGTCAAAGATCAAGTAGAAGTCCCTTGTATTGTTCAAGGAAAGGTTTTTATTGTGTAAAATGCCTTAGTTGATACAATAACTATTGATAATGTGTCATAATGGCATTGTATTGTTCATTTGCATATTGCTTTGACCTTGCGAATGTCAGGAGTGCAGCTTAAAACCGGGAGATCTTCTACACCGAAAAAAACTCTATGATCGAGGTTTGATCGCTAAGAGTCACCAAAGCAAATACGAAATATACATACAAAACTTAAAGAACAATCACAACATAAGCATGCACAAACATACAAGCATACGAACACAAGAATATACGTAGAAAACTCAAGAACGGGAAAAATCGTTCCACTATGAAAGGAAGATTACAGAGTTACAAAGATAACTAATCATCTCCTTGAGGAAGAAAAGATTCGCTGCGTTAAGCTTTTCTTCGTCTTCTTCTCTCCTAGATTTCGTATTGCTCTCACTATAGGGTTCAAGCCTCCAACGCTCGCACAGAATATTTGGCACAAACATAAATCTTAACCCTCATGTTAGAATATATAGGAGACTCTAAATCAAGCCCTCAAAGTGCCATAAACAGTCTTTTTGGACACATCACACCAAGGTTGATATTTTTGCGAGCGCCCGAGCACCCGCATTTCTACTTCTGGGGCACCAGACCATTTATATGTTGGGTGCTTGACCGCTCCTGAGCGCCAAACTCTCTGCTGTTGGGCATCTAGGTGCGCTTGAGTGCCGGACCTTATGTCTGATGGGTGTCTGGGTACGCCTGAACGCTAGACTTTCTGTCTACTATGCGCCTGGACGCACTTGAGCGCTAGACCTTCTGTCTACTATGCACTTGGAAGCGCCTAAGCGCCAGACTACCTGTTGTTGCGTGCTAGACTTTCTAACTGCTGGACGCTTCGGCGCGCCTGAGCCCCATACCTCCTGTTGGGCGCTTCGCGCATTTGAGTGCCCAATCTGCTATTAGCTCCTTTGGTGATCCAATCAATCCTCGCACCATAACAGTAACAACGCTTATAGAAAATAAAGGTTTTATACACGCAACAACAGGCAGGTATATTTGCTCTTCCGTGCTCAACAAGTAATTTTCCCAGTAAGTATAAATACTGGAATCACGGCACATAGCAATGATTTGCGAGAGTTATTAACATTTGTATTTTCTTGCAAAAACGATTACCGAGTGATACTTTGTTAGATTAATAATCTATCAAGTTTAATAAGTTAATTGTAAGATCAAAGTATAGGGAAACTTTTGACCCCAAATTTTGAGTAGCTAAAGATCCATATTTAATTAACTGAAAATGATGAGAATGGTATTCCGATGGTCTGGATGGTTTAGGAACCCATTTGTTGTCTAATAGTTTAAAAAAAAGCTTTTCGCTTAGAATGAGGGCTGTAAGAAGAAACCCTTCTAAATCCTTTAACAGACTACCGAAATAGAACTACATGCGTAACAAGCTTACCCGAAGGTTGTAATCTGAGCCAAAAAGAAAGGATAGTGCCTCATGGGAACGAGAGCAAGCTTATAGAGGACTCGATTTGTCACAGCAAGAATTATCGTAACAGCAACCGCCGCGACCTTACGTGCATCGTCGACGCCAGAATTCAATTCCGTGTCCCTCTTTGAAGCGACGGCAGTAAAAAACCGACGAGGCCTCATCAAAAGAATAGATAAAGTGGAGTTGCCTCCTTGATAAACCCTACAAATGAAATCAATTTTGCTGCAGTGCGCTTCATTGGAAACTCGATGTGGTTTTCTAAAGCTTGTTCTTGCGGGAAGTGAACAGCTCACGGGCCTCGCAGAAAAGGATCGGTACCGTAAAGAAGGGGAAGAAGCTATTGGACGAATAGCCAAGGATAAAAGCTCCATGCCGACGCCGCGGTGCGGTATTTCAGGAACCAAACTTGTTTTGAAGGATTCTGAGCAAGTTCGATGGTTTAATTAAGTTATGGGCTGATCGGTATGAACTAATCTAAATAAAGCAATTTGATTACAATTTTACAGAAACATTAATTTTTTTTGTTTAGCATAAAATAATATATAAAAATGCTCGCTTGGCTTCGCTCTCGCGTCAGATGCTCCATTTGCGCAAATAATCGTCGGTTACTCCGATTCGATCGTAACTCGATTACCACGTCTATTTGTACGTGTGCGTGTATATATATATATATATATATAGTAATGTAAAATTAAATTATAATATTATTCACCTATTTTATTCATGTTAAATACCAATAATCAATTTTTTATTGTGTAAAATCTGTTTTAATTTAGGGAATACAAACATTTTGCATGAAATAAAATTGGTAAGAAAAAATTTTGTTGCATGAATATTTTGCGCTATTATAAAAAAGTTTGGGACCATTTAACATGAGAAAATTTGATAGTTTTGAGTAAAAAGTAATTTTATTAGAATAATTTGATTATAGTATAATCATATTACTTTAATATTGTTTGTTAGGTTTTCATAATACTTAAAATGTTCTATTTCGAATATAATAATCTGAGAGTGCGGTGCTTCAAGTAATATGATGAATTAAATTACCCCCATAAAATATTTTCAAGGTTTTTTGATGCTATTCATGTTCTACTCAAAGTCGATTTAGTTCGAATTGAAAGCCTTCGAATGATTCACTTTCGATTCAAACAACATCCAACCGAATATCAATGATGAACCACAAAGATCAATTGATTAATGCAATCAAACGAGATGATCCATGGATCCACGTTCATCACATGATTGAACAAGAAGATGGATTCGTGGAAGCGAAGCAGTGTACAAACAATGAAAGCGTCGCTTTTCTTCATAGCGTCTTGTTCCTCGCTTCGGAGAAGCTCCTTCGTGTTGTGTTATGCTCGCTGTGAATGCTTCACGTGAGGGTGCTTTGCTTAAAGTTAGATTTATGCTAAATTAGCCGAAATCTTTTTACACGGGCTTTATTTATACTGTTGCAAATATTTTACACAGATATATTACTTTACATCTAAAATTGTGCACGCTAAACAGTGGTAATTTCACATTACCTGGAAAAAATTATTTTTTAGCCCTTTTACTGCATACCAAATAATCCTCATTGATGAAAATTTCGACCAAATTGTTTGAAATTGTGCTTTATGCGAAGGAAAGCAGCACAAAGCGGAGAGCCTGGCTTCGTCCATGCCTTTGACGTTTATCTCCTTTCGCCACACCGAAATTTTGTAGTGGAAGGTCGACGTCAAACATAATTTGAAGGCAGTTTGAAGGGTATTGGAGAGTCTTGCGCAATTTGTTCGATGTTCGAACAAACAATTTATTCATTCAAAGAATCTCTCGATTTAGTTCGAAGGTAGTTGACCATTCTTAATTGTCATTCAAAATCATTAGATTTCATCTAATCAAATGAAATGTAATTCATATAATCAAATGAAATATGAGCCAATTCATCTTTAGCAAAAATAATAAAAAAAAATTAAAAAAAATAAGTTATATGGAATAATTTTACTTCTCATATTACTTAAAATATAACATTCTTAGATTATTTCATTCAAACAGAAGAATCTTAAGTTTCTTGATAGATTACAGTAAAGAAATCTAATTATAAGGTAATCATTTTTATATTTTGAATTTTTTATTATAATATTTTTTCAATATAATTTCAGTACAAGATAGCTCTTCACACCACATGGCGGCTAAATCAGCGATTACGTTGTGATTGCTCTATGGACTATGATTATGCATCTTTACTTTTCGTGATTAAGCGACGATACAAAATGGTGTAGTCCCCAACTTGGTTTTCGTCAGCTTTGCTTAGGTTGTCCTCGTTCCCACCTGTCATCCTTGTACCCGTTTGCATCTTCATCGCACCCACATGCAGGTTGCATCGTCATTGTCTGCATGAAATTAAAATCTATATGAAATGTGTGTGTCTGTGTACACATAGAAAGAAAAAAAAATACATAAGATAATATTATGAAAGACGCACAATTTATGAACATGGCAACAGCATAAAAAATGAAAAATAAAATAAAACAATATCATCAAATTTGGACAATGTAGGAAAGCGCAAACACATTGAAAGAGAAAATACTATTGCCTGATAATCACATAATCACAGAGAGATAAGTTATGAAATATATGAATTTGCATAAGAAAAAATTTAAATATTAAATGAAGAAGAAGAATTTTTACTCAAATAAGAGTACAATTTATAATATTACTGAAATAACATTCAAATCTCGAATATTAATCAAATATACCACTATCATCAAATTGTATGTAAATTTTTCATTCTTTATTTCACTCTTGAGTCTTATAAGAAAAAATAAAAATAAGAATCATTTTTCATTTATTGTCTTCTCACGATTCTAAGGAGCTTAACTAAGATCTGAATTTTGTTAGTTTATGTCTATTTTAAAAGGATATATACACTTAAATAATAATCAAATAACACTTGAATCTGCAAAATAAAATAAAATATATTGCTCTCATCTAAATTTTATTTGCAAATGAATTATCAACTTGTTCTTCTCCTCAAGCACGATTTTTTTTTTTTCCTTTAAGAAGTCTATTAATATGCAACCCTGCGAGCAAGCTAAAGAAGAAGAAGAGAATTACACCAAGTTGTACCATCCAATGCAGAAGAGAAATTGCTCAATTGAGGAATTTCTATAAAAAAATTAGAAAAAGAATCACAAATCCAAGTAGTCAGTAAACCTAGCAAGAAAAATTATATATCTTAAATAAATATCTAAATATATTAAAATATTAATTAAATAAAATATTTTAAGAGTTTGTTTTACTTATAATAGGAGTTATATCATTGAATATTTTTTCATACACAATATTTTTAGTATATTTGGTTAGTTGACCAAATTTATCAAAGCATAATATTCGCAATCTATTTTGATTTATCACTCTATAAAATATAATATAAAGTTGTCCATGCTTAAAACCTGATTTGGGCAAAAAAATTACAACAGTACTCAGTGTTTGACATTGACTTTTAGATATTGTTACAACAAATGCAATCTTGACATGAAATTAACGATAATATAATTGAAATGGAAAATCATGGTTCTGCGATGTCATTGAAATTCTAGGTATAGTAAATGTTTGACAAATTGTAGTGCTTCGCCCCGTCACTATGTGTAACAGAATAATATTAGCGACAAAATGATTCATTACTAAATTCTGTTAATCAAGTTATGTATTTAATTAACATAATTAACATTGCAAGTCTCCTAATATTGATGATAGCACAATATAAATAGTATAATATAGCATAGAGAACAGAGTGTGGAAGCTAAAAATATCATTCATACATTCATTCATCCAAAAATAGTAAATAAAGATATGCATCTCTGAAAAGAAAACAAAAAAAATACATCCATATATATTGCTTATTACAAATTTTAATAAAAATGCATAAATAAACTCTCATCTTACTAAAGCAGGAAATAACTACGGAAGAAGGCCGCCACAGCTATTTAGCAATGCCATGCTTTACTTTCTCTTGAGCCTCCTGCAACTCCAGAAACAAAGGCTCCTCAAAGCAAGTCGAATCTTTCATTGTTGGTTTCACAATATCATGGCTCCAACAATAAAAAAGAATCTTACTTAGATAATGAGACTAAGTACATTTTAGACTCACTAAAATGTATTCATTATATTATATGGATATTTAACATATTGCAGTAATTAAACATATAATTTGACTAAAATAGTAAGTAAGCAACTAAAATAAATTATAACTACCGTAAAACATGAAATTTGAATTGCTGAAAAATACTAAAAATATATACAGTAAATGCAAAACTGAATGTCATAATATACAATATGGAACTACAAAATATATGTCAACACAAATGCATATGTTACAATATGTAACAAAAATGTGCTTCAACAACACCAATATAATGAAAGTGTGCACAACGCACTGAAACAAAAAAATGTGCCCAACGCACTAAAATAAATGAGCTTACATATAAATCCTTAGTTTGTACCCAACACACCACTATAATATGAGCCAACACTCCCATAATAATTCTTATTTTGTGCCCAACGCACCACTATAATATGAGCCCAATGTTCCCACAATAATCCTTAGTTTGTGCCTAATGCACTTGAAACAACTCGAAATTGTTACTTAGTCTAATCTTAATTTAATTGCAGTCTAATTATCATTACATTTAGTGCATCTAGTCATTAGAATCAATCCTCAAAGTTTTGGAATAATTCGGAGCTCAATCGAATAATTAGAATATTTTAATATATTTAATTAATTAGAAAATTAAGGTATTTAAATTGACCTCAAAATAAAAATCTGACTTTATTATTTTGATTGTCACTCCCAAATTAGTTAGGGTGATGTTTTGGACGTGTTTGGAAGTCGTCGGATTGTCACGAATATTTTAATGTAATTAAATGCACCATAAAATAGAATAATTAAATAATCATTGGAAACGAAGATGACTTGTAACAACCTAAGGTTGTTAATCCATATTTAATAGTCCAATTAACCTCAAATATCTTTTATCAATCCTAATTAGTCATTTGGAGCGAGTCCCGGAGTTTTGGTCCAGTTTGGAGACCAAATAAGCAAAATCCTAATTTTAGATAATTAATTAAATTAAAAAAATGAGAAAATTATTTTGATCTCAAATTAAAAATATAACCTTACCATTGTGTTCCTCACCCCCAAATTAGTTAAAGGTAAAAATTTGGTGAGTTTTAGAGATCGTCAAAATTTCACGATTATTTTATTGTATTTTTGAATGTTTGAAAAATAAAATAATTAAGACAACCTCCAATGAAAATTCTGATTGCATTTTTTAGCTCGTCACCCCCGATTTAGTTAAAAGCAAATCTCTCTGAAAATTTTAGTAAGCATATAATTGCTTAAATCTAAATAAATAAAATAATTTAATAACTAATCTAATAATATAATTAACTAATTAATAAATTCATCTTTTTAATATATAACATCGATTTCCTTTCCATCGGGACCTTACCCCTCTGCCCTAACCCTATCGTACGCCGCTCGACCCAGATCGAGTCGCCCTCTCCCTCGAAGCGAGAAGAGTGACGCATGACGCGTCATTACCCTCACCAATGGGAAGGCTCGTGAAGATGAGAACACCACCCCTATCCCAATCAAACCCATGTCGTTCCCCTCATTTTCAATACCTCCCCATTCTCTCGGCACGAAGGGATCAATCAAAAGGAAACCATCGAAGTCTAGTACTGAACCTTAGCAGCAAAACTCTCGATTTCCAATAAGGTACCTCACTTGATTTTCCCTTTTTAAGTACCATTTATTGATAGTATAGGCTTTTAAGATGTTGATATCTATGCTAAGCGAACTGATATCTATGAGTACCATCGAACCAACATTTCATCGTGATGTCTCTGTCTATAAAAATAAAGGATGAAGATTATATGAAGTTTAAAATGGAAATCGAAAGTGGTCATCAATTCGACCTGTAGTTACGAGAAAATATAATCTATCAAGGAGATTGCTTATAGATTTCCAAATTCATGCATCATGAGATTTTGTTGGAAGGCCACCATTTTGGTTACCAAGTATATCCTGGTAGTACTAAGATGTATCAGGATTTAATGAAATTATTTTGATGGCCTGGAATAAAGAAAAGCGTGGCTGAATTTGTAGTGAAGTGTCATGCCTGCAATTTGGTCAAAGTTGAACATCAGAAGCATGGAGGACTTCTCCATCCTCTGGCAATTCCTGAATGAAAGTGGTTTGATATTTCTATGGACTTCATTATGGGTTTACCTAAATCAAGGTCGGGTGCTGATTTAATTTGGGTCATTGTCATCAGCACATTTTATTCCTATGCGTCAGACCGATTATGTAGAGAAATTAACAAAGCTGTATATCAACATAAGTGAAATGCTAATACTCATGTATATTGGATTCCTTATTACACTTATAGTCCAATGTACATAAGCACCTTACCTAATACTTAAGATAAGAATTTTATACTTATCTTAAGGATTAGTATTCAGCTCACTTTCCTTAAAGAATTGAGTCAGCAGTTCTGCTCTTTTCAACTACAATAGTTAATCGGGAAGGTTCGGTATTCCTCCCCGAGTAACGCACCGTTCCGCCGCCAACATTTTACTAAATTAACTCTTTTGTGCACGATGACGGGACGGAGCGTTTCACCCATACACTTAGACTTATCCTATTACTTGATCTTAGCTAGATTAGTGATTGATTTGGATAGAGCTTTTCAATTGCAACATAGTTAAATGAGTCTAGTAAGTATAACCTTAACTTCCACTTCTTTAAGGATAGTAATCCATTAGCCTTACATTTCCTTACTGGTTTCCTAAACCACAAATATAGTGACTTATAATGATTTCGTACTTTAGGATAAATATACGATTAGTTTCCTTTTGTGTCATTCTATAAACTAAATCAAACTATTACTTTCTAAAACTTTAATAATTTATATTATTATTTATAATTAACTTGAGGTCAATATCTCTAAGTCAATTAGGAGCTTAATTAGTTCTAATTATTATATTAGATCATTAAAATTAGATAATAATAGATATCACATAGTTTACAATTACTTATTTTTCTTTGAATGCAAAGCTTTACATTTATCCTTGAACATTCATACAAGATATTGTACATAAATAAAATATTATTAATAAAACATAGGGGTTCTTTTTGGTGATAGCCAATGGCAGGCTTAGGAGATATATAAGAAGATCTCACATTCTCAGAAGATGAATGTGAGTATTTATTTTCTATTTGAGACCCACTTTCCTTACTAGTTAGGCAGGCATGTTTATCTCCTCGTCCGTTCAGTAATTTTGCCCGTCGAACAAAAAATTTAAAATAACTTCAACAATTTACATAATTTTATCATCAAAATCTTATTGATTGTGTATACTCGTCATAGCCCTTGAGCTATCTTACTTTTTATAGGCTTAGGCTATGTATTCTTAGCCCAAGAGGCTAAGGTTTTCTCTTACTTTCCTTACTTTGCACTTTCATTTTATGTACTGTACTTTACTTACTATTTTACTTTCTCACAGTGATGTTGTTTAATTACATTTTATACTTCACTACTTTTATTTGCTTTACTTAACATAATATTCATTGGACATATACATATTTCCATTTCATATTTTTATATGCACATTAGTAGTTTCTAGCCTTATTATGATGCTTTTTCCCTTACCTATTGTTGCAGGCTAGAGCAAACCTACTTATCAGTTCTTACTATTTTCCTATTTACTATTCTTCCTTATAGTTACTTTTCCTCCTTACTTTCATGCTTTATGCTTCGCTGTAGATTTTTAATTGTAAATTACATATGTGACATCCAAATAAACTCTAATAAAATTTATCTAATCTTAAAATGTACTTAGACTTTTTAGTCTAACCATATTTTTCTTTTCTTGGTTGTGCCATACCGTATTTTAAATACCAAAAATACGATAGTTCAAGTGCATTTTCAGAGCAGTGGAGCTGAACCTAGTGCTGGTCATTAGTACTTTAAAGACTTATTTCTACTTCAGTATTTTCTTTCCATTTACTGTTTAAATGAGAGAGTGAACCTTATTTATTTGCTATTTAATTTCAAGTTTGTAATAATTTAATTTCTATAATATTTTTACTTATTCAATGATGGATTTACTTTTATTTTAAAATGCTTGGCTTGGATAGTTGATGGATGTATATCTTCTATTTTTTATATTTTTCTTCTACTTTACTTTTTACTTCATATCTCCTGCTTACATGTAATCTTCTACTAGCATGCAATTTCATTTTCTTATACTTCTACTTATTTGTATATCTCCTACTTGCAATTATTTATATTATTTTACTTTTCTACTTTCATAGTTCTTCTTCTTCCACTTCACCTTTTAACTTAAGACCCTCACAAAGATTCTTGGCCACACACCACTCAATAGTTGGGTTGGTTTACTTCCAACCCAATGTTAAGTGTTGTATTAGCGCTCCATTATTGGGTTAGTTTTCAAATCAAATATTGGGGTTGCTATAATGCTGTTCTCAAAAAAAGGAGGAGTGGGTCCCAGACGCAGGAGAGAAGAAGGAAAATGGATTATTTGAAATTTAATTAACTCATTTTCAAAATTAAAATTTGATAAAAAATGAGCTGCGAAAAATTTTGAAAATTCACCCCTAGCTAATTCGAGAGTGAGGAACGCACTGACAAAGTCGGATTTTAGTTTGGAGATTAATTTAATTATCTTAATTTTTGGGGTATTTAAATACATTGAAATATTTGAGAAAGTCTGGCGACCTCCAAACACTTCCAAAATATCACCCTTAGCTAATTTGGGGTGGTGAGCATAATGGCGAAGTCGGATTTCAATTTTGAGGTCAAATTAAATATCTCAATTTCTAATTAATTAAATATTATTAAAATAATCCAAATATTCGATTGAGCTCCGAATCTCTTCAAATCTTCAGGGTTTGGTTCTAATGACCAGATGAATATAATAGAATGATAATTAGATTATGATTAAGTTAAAATTAGGCTAAGTAATAACTTAAGATTGTTACAAAATAAGATTTAAGGGCTCAAATAAGGATTTATTGAGCTCAAAATGAATCAAAAAATGCAACAGCACCCACACGCACGCGGTTTGCAGACACGTGCCTGCGCGCGTAGCAGCTCACTGCTTTTAAAAAATAATAATTAATAATTAAACTTAATTTAGTTATCCAAAATTTAATAATCAAATAAACTCCAAAAAATTGCAAAAATTCACCCATAGTTTATTTGGGGGTGAAGAACTCAAAAATGAAGTCGAATTTTAATTTTAAGATCAATTTAATTATCTTAATTTTTAGATTATTTAAATATATTAAAATATTAGAGAAAATTCGATGACTTCCAATGTGGCGCCCCACCCTTTAATCCACAAGATTAAGCTAAGGAGTGGTGTTTCACTCGTTCAAATCTCTCACTTATCATTAGATTATGTATAATCCAAGCCCACTAATAAGGGAGAGATATGCCAATGCATACATGTTATATAATCAGTCACTAAGCAAATACAGAATCAGAGTGTGGAAGCAAAGTAAGATAAGAATACATCTAATTTTACCACAATGCATATAAGTAAGAAAATTTCATCAAGCAGCTCAGAATAAATAATATAACTAGACAATCAAATAGTACATGTATTATTATAAATACGTCAATGGGCTATTATCTCTTCTTGCAAGTTTCTTTTCTACATTTTCTTTAAAGTATTTTGGACATTTTGTACAGATTTGAAAATGTCTCACATTGAAATGATACTTTAAAGTATTTTATCAAGAGTAATGAAAAATGATATCAAAATTCATATTGATGATTTAGATAATGCTATAACCTCTGTACATGTATGGTGTTTCATATGAGATATGAAAATGCTATCTTATAAAAAGGCACTTGAACCTATTTGTATTTTGCAACCTTGTTTAAATTAAATGAATGTTCTTTCAATTAATCACTAGCCTTGATATATACTGCTTTTCTTTTGACTTTAATTAGGAATGCTATCTTGTCCACAGATTGAAGTTAAGTTTCTTATAATAGTTGTAGTAATCTATTATTGGGATACTATAATAATGTTCATTGTTATTGTAAAGGTTGTAACCCATTAAAATCAAATGGGTTAACATTTGATAATGCTTAATGAGTGTCATTATACTTTGCATGCTATAGTTTCTTTTTTTTAATCTCTTTGAATTCATTTCTTAATATTTTACATGTTCCACTTTAGGTTTGCAAAACTAATTAGTTGTGCCAAAATACCCCTTTTACTTATGTCAATCACTCTTTATTATATTAATGCATGGGAACTGTGTCAATCATGGAACAAAACAAGATCTGTAGCTCAGTAACCTTACGATGGTGTTTTTTCCACTATGCTGCCCGAAGAAACTGAAAAATTCACAATGCTTTATAATCAAGTTAGCATTCACAGATGAACAGCTTAATTTGGGTATTTTTATGGCATGATTTTAATGCTGTAAGATTTCTAAACTCTATGTAACATTGGTTTCAAGATTTTTGCTCTTCTTAAAGAAGTTGCATAAACTATCGAAAGTGAATGGGCATTTTATAAAACATTATATGAAGCTGCTTTATTTTCTTTTATGCCCACCTCTATTATTTTTCTCTTTTCGCTGAAGCACCTTACTAATATGAAGTCTAATGTTACCCATGTAAATTCTTTGTCCTTTTTCATGCCCTTTAGAGTTGCACTTTCTAAATAACTTAAGATGTATTTGGGATAGATTTTGATTGCCTCTATTAATAAGCTTCAGTTATTTTATTGCTGTCAAAACAGTTTTATGCTCGCTCATCTTAAATGTTACTTTCTAAAATGGGTAAGTTGGCCACAATTCAAAATGTTTTCTCTGTAAAAACTTTTTTTTATCTTTAGTGAATGCTAGGTGATGGAAAACTCGTTTGTATTCTCAAGGTAGAAATGCCCACCTGCATTCTCTTAAATAATCTCATTTGTCATAATAGCATCAGAATATTTAAACACAAATTTGACAAATGCTTCAAACTCTAAAGTTTATTTGATTTTGTTAAATTGCTAGCCTTCTTAACACTTGTAGCCCATGATACACAAATACCTAAAATGCTTCCATTTAGTTCAATTGTGATTAAATGCTGCCATTTAAATAGAGATCCATATTGTTGCCAATTATATTGTATAGAACAAATACTGCCATGTATTTAGGAGATCATGTTGCCTTTAAAATCAAATAAATCTAGTTTCTTTTATATTCAAATGCTAAATTAAATGCTATGTGCAAAATGCCACATAAAGCTGCTCTTATAAATGTTAATTTTATTTCTGCATTTCCATCTTATTAGATGTTTTATATAGGATGTATAAACTGCTTAGTTTAGTTTTATATATTTTTTTTAGAATTGGAAATGAGCAATCCTGTAAAAAGGATTGAACTCTATTTTAGAACTGGAAATAGTCAATGGATTGAAATATATTTTGATTGTGTAAAAATTATTTATTTGACCAAAAACAAAGGAGACTTTGCTGAAATTTTTAAGAATTTTAGGACTTAGAAAATTTATAGGAAATATAGATATTTTCACATATTTCTAAAAGTTTCATATATAGAATTATAAATATTCACTTCATTTGAAAGTATTAGTCATAAAATAATCAATTAGATAAATCCAAATATCAAATATCATAAAACCTATTATTACAAATTATGAAGCATTAAATTAATGACTTAAATTATTTTTGACAAATCAAAGAAATTAAATTGATTAATTTTGTATCAAAACAGTCAGGTACGCAAATTTACTTATAAGTTTCATTTCAGTATTCTTATTTTGAGCCATTTTCCATTTGAGTATTATTTACACTGCTTACCGCATTTTTAATCTGCAAAAGATTTATATCAAATAGCATGTAACAAAAAGAATGAAACACAGTATATATATTTTTTGTGGTGTTTGTCTTTGGAGGGTGGAACACAACACTGGAATCTGTACAGATTGGGCCAGCTAGCAGCCCCTGGGAGTTATATGGAGGGATTTATCCTCTTGTAGGAAGTAGGCAAATCCAGAGGAAAGATACACCATCAGTTCCTATTTTGAGTAAGCTACCGACGGGTGGCGAGATAAGCTTCCTACAAGTTATGCCTATGAGTTTACCCATTTGGGCTCAGGAGTCTACGGGCTCGACTTATTGTTACAAATGCTTTTGATAGAATTTATTTTATATATATTGATTTTCACAGCTAACTTGCAGGGCAGAAATTGAATTTGGAAAATTGCTTTACTTTTATGCAAATTTTCAGTCATTTTCATACTTGATTCATGCCTATTATAGGATGTTAGATTTATTCTTATAAGAATAATTTGCGTACTCCTACCTGACTGGTAACTGTATTTTTCAGGTTTTGATAATTAAAATCTAGAAGTTCTGCCAATTAAAAGGAGAAGAAATAAAGAAGCAGGAGAATGTAAATATTTTATTTTGTAAAATACAAACTGTTGTAAAATTTCATATATATTTTGGCTCTATCTGTATAAATGGACTTTGGACTTTATTATTATATGTCCTTTTGTTTATAAAATTATATGTTTACATTTAGATGAATTGTTCTTTAAAAACTCTCGAACTTCGATCCCCGGTTGCCACATGACCTGTCTCAATATACTGCTCAGGATCTAGCAAATTATCGGATCCCAAAAGTACCTCATGTTAGACAATAAGTCTAACACATCGAAACTATTCTAAATAGTTCTAATTATTTACTTAATATTTACATAACATGTATAAAACTGTAACATATCTGAAAATATAAAATTGTATAAAACTGTACAAAACTAAAGTAAAACAAAGTAATAACTGAATACTGAAAGTAAACCAAAAATAGTACTGAATCTAAAACTGACTAATCATCTGTAAACTATATTGTATGTCATTGAAACTGTGCATCTGAATATGCCTCAACACGGTATGCTACTGATATGCTACCAAAATATCACTGAACTGCTATGAGCAGTACGGTCCAATATCTACATACACCTTATTGGGAATACTATTTATTGATAACACTAATGCATCTAGAAATTTCCCCGTCAATGTATGCAACATTTCGTAACTCATAGACCATCACTGATACTTATACATTATTCTGATTCTCATACATCATTTTGATATTTACACATCATGCTTATGCTCATGCTCATGCTTCTAAACTACATGAGATAAATCTAGAAAATACTTTAAAATCTGATAATGAATCCAAAGTCTCCATTGTGCAGAATCCTGCTAAAAGGATTTTGACTCTTAGATTCTAATTTGATAATTGGTTAAGGTTGAGAGTTTACTTAAAAATCATTAACTGGGATGATTGTATACACATATTTAGCATATTTGCAAGAAAAGTAAATATAACCCTTAGCTTATTTAAACTGCACTTATCAAAGCGCACTACGATAGGAGGTAGAACCTGGTCATAGTTTACATCTCAAGCTAAGCTGTTAAATGCCCTAATTACAAGCATACTTAGTGGTCTACACAAAGTGACTTCAGATACTTAGTTTGCTTAAACTGCACTTATCAAAGTGTATTACGATAGGAGGCAGAACCCGGTCACTATTTATATCTCAAACTAAGGATCCTATTCACTAATTGTAACACTCTTAGTCTTGGAATATTTACTTTAATGGGACTGTATTTAGCTAATCCCGCAGGATAACACCTGGTCATAAGTCCACATTGGAGTGAATCAACCAATCCAGAATATTATTGAATTAATCCAATAATATGGGTATACCCTACTATACCCAACCAATAATCTGAGTACAGAAGGTTCTATTTAATCAACAAGGATTTATCAAATCTACTAATCCTTACTTTAAGTAGGTGTATCCTACACAAGGCTCCAAGGATATGATCAAAGGATCACTCAATATAGGTTGCTGCCACAAGGAATGAGTCACATTCTAAGTACTTTAGGTAATTCATACCACAAAGTAACAAGTTCAACTTCTAAAGTTTTAAAGGATCAACTAAGTTTCTATCTCAATAAGTTACAAAAGTCCTTCCTACCTCAATGTATCATTAGTTAAGGTCTTTAATCATTTTAATGACAAATCCTATAGCACGACCCTTAAGATCTCACTTTTCTACTTCTTAAGGTTTACTTGTTATACTTAAGTTAAGATGATTAGATCAAATGATTAAAATTCATTTGATCCTTTCCTATTCTACAATCATGGGATAAAACCAAAGATCTTATTGGAGTTAGATCATTGCATAAATCATTATAGTTTTATTTCCATGTTATGCTAATTATCTTATATAAGAGAAAATTAAAGATCTAAAGTTTGGATTCAGATAGTTCAATCACTCATATTTAATATTATCCTTAGCACTTTTAATTTGATAATTTAAGATCAATACCAAATTATATGCATTATTAGAATAATGTCAATTGAATTATCTTATAATCAAGTCAATTAATTAAGTGATTAAGGTTTAGATCTTAATCAAGACAAGTTAGGGTTTAACCCCTAACCTTTCTATCATTAAGACCAAATGTTAGTTTAATGGTCAATGATAAATCAATGCATTATTAGTGTATTATTGATGTCAAGCTTAGGTTTGGATTAAGTATCATCTACTTAATCAAGTTATCATGATTCTTTATTCAATTGTAGTTTAATATCAATTCAAACATATCAAGATATCCAATTGAATGATAAGGTTTTCTAATATACATCCTAATATCATAAAGGCATATAAATGGAAAGATGACATAAGATAAAAGGGTGATTAATGCTAATCAAATCATAAAACAAACAAAGGGATTAGCACTTAATCACAATTCTAAAAGATCTAAGTTTCATGCCATTTAGATTATTAAGATTTACCTATTTGATACGTGCTTTCAAGGGTCCTATCACTTAGCATTTGATATGATATATATCTAAAGTACATAGTAGATTATTGAGCACATTAGGAATGACAAAGTTTCAAATTTAGTTTTAACATAGGATTTTATGCAATGCTCAATTTATGCAATGCCATAAGATTGTATAACTTAGCCCCACTAAGGTCCTAGGGGTCTTAAAATATCAAAATAGTGAAATTTTGGCCATTTCAGCCAAAACTGGGCAGTTTTACAAAATCTGGGCAATTTCTGGAAAATTTTGGAAATTTTGCAAATCTGGGCGCTGGAGCGCTATTCGTGCGGCAGCGCGTTGTAGCGCTTTCCGCGCGGTAGCACATTGCGCTGTAGCTCACTGCAGGCTGCTACAATCCGCTGCAGCGCACTGTGGCGCACTGAAGCGATTCGATTTGCAAAAATCACTGTTCAATTACTTTTATTTAATGATTTTATAATTTTTCGCAAAATTACCGCTGTAGACCGCTGCAGCGCACGACCGCGCACTGTAGCGGTCTATTTTGCAAATCTAATGTTTAATTAATTTATTTTCGACATTTCCTAAGCTCTGGAATTTCTGCTATCGTCCGCTGCACCGCTACCGCGCTGTAGCAACCCATTTTGCAAGTTACTATTCAATTAGTTCAACGTGCCTTTTTATATGTTTTCCCTAAGTTTTCCTGTTTGCTGCAGCGCGCTACCGCGCGCTGTAGCGGCAGACGGTGATTTCACCAAGTGTGAAACCCGTGAGGGCCATTTTTCGAGCTTAATTACTCTCAATCCAGAGAGTTTCATGAGGGGTGCCATATATCAATGGAAAGGTATTTCTGATACGATGGAGATACCTTTCCATCAACACAAAAATTGGCACAAACAATGCATTTTAGCTATACTAAAAATGATGATGAATACAAGGGTATGCAGAATAGACGAAAAATAGAGCATATTTTTATGAGTTCTTAAGAGCCTTAATGGCTTTCATACATGCATACGGACTTCCAAGGATGTATTCTAACATCATAACATCATAAGAAAGATAAGGAGAAGAGTAAGAGGGTACCTTTTTGTTCTTAGAAGAAGAGGAAGAAGATAAACATTTGCCTTTCCTTCAAAGCTAGGAGAGGAGCTTCTTCTTTTAGCACAAGAAATCAATGGAGGGGATGAGGAGTTGAGAATTCTTCAGCAAGCCATAGAAGAGGGGTTGTGCCCTCCTTTTAAAAGAGGAGAATGAGATGGAGCTTCATCATTAGCTAGGGGCTAAGTGAGTAGGCTATCATGGATGAGCCTTAAATGAGGCATAGCCAAGAAATGAGGGGAGGATGGCCAGCCAATTTTTTTTGCAAGGGAGGTGACAGCCAATGTAACAACCCTAGGTTGTTACCATGCAATATAAATGTTGATTGGTTCAATTTTCTTAGCATAATTGCCTTTAGAATATCAATTTAAGCCTATTTGGAAAATTTGAAGTCCATTGGACTTCTCTAAGTCAAAAATTACAATTTGATCAGTCGAGATGCCCTAGTCTAGACCCAAAATATTTTGATCTCAGAATTGAAATCTGATTACATTTTTGAATTCCTCACCTCCAAATTAGTTAAGGGTGAAAATTTGGTGCAATTTGGAATTCATTTGGGCAATAATTCAAATTAAATTAAAATGGTTCAATTGCATAAAAGGATTCCAAACAAATTGATTTTTGCAAATATACCCTAATACCTAAATAAACGGCCGGGATCCACTGTGCGGACTGCGGGTGATCCGCTGCGGAGCCCGGGTCACGCGGCAGCGGCATCCCGTGAATCCAGTCGTTCCGCCTTTTTGATCTACGGCCAGGATGCGATCCCGCGGAACAGCCGATCCATCGTTGGATCTATCCCGTGGATCCTACGGCCAGGATCGCTTCCGCGATCGGCCGTTAGGATCCGAGCGATCCCAACCATAGCACCTTTTGATCAACCAATCAGACGGCATCCAGGGCATCGCGCACTCTGGATCATCGTCTTCCTCCCGATCGTGAACCCTACAGGGCGAATCCCCGTACTGCCAGCTGTCCAGCTTGTCCCCCACTCCCCGCGCCACCTCAGGAAGCCGTTGGGATCCTTCCCGTTATGGCAGGGAGCTCTCGATCGGGCCTAGCGACCCGACCGAGTTCAAATTAGAAGTTTGAGAGCTCGGCCTAGGCCCGACCTCTCGGGCCTCCCTAGCCCGAGCCATTGGCTCCAGAAGCTTCCCTAAGCTCCACCAAGGCTATAAATAGCCCCAGCTCCACTTTAATTGAGGCTTGATGATCAATTGTAGCCTCCGAAATTCATCGCCATTGCCGAGCTTCCGAAGCTTCACCCAGGCGCTCCCGAGCTCGCGTACCGTTGATAGAGGGTTGCTCCTGGAGTTCAGGACCCCTAAGAGCTTCCAGAGTCTCTGCGGCAGTGAACCACGATCCGTCTTCCAGTCCCAGCTTCGTTCAACAAAACTAGGTATCCCAGTTGCAGGTTCTGAGCCAATAAGGCTCAAACCTTATTCCATTTGATGCGAATTTGTACCTATTATCGTTTCGAACTCAGCCGTATCGTATTTAGGGCCTAAGCTATCCCCGATCGATCGAATCGATCGATCGGGCTAGTTTCCTTCTGGATCGCCTCGGTCGAGTAAGGACCCAGCGATCCAGGTCACCCCAGACCCCTAGACCAAAGGGCTTCGATCCGCCTCACCTCCCTGATGGTGTAGGGATCGAGCCCGGGGTCTGGCATGGCCTCTGTGGGAAGAATTATCTCCCCACAGTAACTCAAATGGAGAATGCCTTGGGTGAGTAAGGTTTGGCTGATCCAGACCGTCTCACAAGGGGCTTCAGGTCCCAATCGACGTGTCTGGACATGGTGATGGTGTAGCAATCGAATGCTGGCCGATCCGTGGACCGGATGCGCTGGAATTTGGCGATTAGGTTTTTCCTAGTCGGCTTTTCTGCGGGACAAAGAATCAGGGACGACGACACTGTACGGGCCGGGTCGACCCATGACCCGCGCAGTGCGACAGTGCCGGGTCTCCCGGGCCCCGGTCGACCCGCGCGTTTTCGATTTCGGGCCAAGCTGTTTAATTAAAATCGAATTAATGGAACTATTTTCCTTAAGGAAAATAATTTGATTAATCAAATCATAGGATTTTGATTAAATAAAAATATATAATGTATTATCCAAATAATTTTTAATCCACTGGTCAAAATTTTATGATATCATATATGAAAATATTCAAAAAAATCTCAGGAACTTAAATATAAAATAAAATCATATATCTGATGGTTAGATCTTTAATTATTGCCTAATTACATTGAATTTTAATTATGATAGATTAGCAAATTTACTTATCCAAATTGCATATTTAGGATGCCATTAGTTCACTGATGTTAATTAGATTGCATGTGCCAAGTATAGCATTTTTCTAAGTTCTGTAATTGTAGTTATGCCATAATCTTGTCAAATTATAATTAGTAAATTTTAGGGTTTATATACATTGGATCTTAGCAAACTCAGTCTCTGATTACTTGTATGATTAATTAGGACTTGCATGCTAATTTCATGTAATTTGAATGGTTGGATTTTTATTTATGTGCTAATCCTTTTTGCTTGAAACTAGGGTTTGGTTAGCACTAAGTAACCACTGTTTATTTGACTTTAATTATTATTTTGACTTATACTAGTAAACCAAATGAAATGAAATCACCTTTTTACAAACCTATTAAGCATACTTGAATAAAACCAAAACTATAGAATCTTAAATATCTTAATTAACTTAAGAAATCTTAAGATTTGGATCAAGCTTTTAAGACTTGATCTAGATCTATGATTGCCACTAATAATACATAATTAATCCACTGATTTGACATTGATCTTTAGATACACACTTGATTTGACTTGAGGTTTGAGAAGGAGTCAAATCCTAATCTACTTAAGGAAAATCTAAAACCATAAAAACCCTAACTTAATTATATTGATTTCAAGACTTTGAATTGAACATTTCCAATAATGCATTTGATTTACTATTGACTCTAAACATTTGAATTAGACAATATAAGGTTAATAATAACCCTTGTGACTTCATAATCTGAATCAAACCTTAAGATCCCTGATTTTCTCTTAAGTAATAAACCTGCATAACAAGATCATTAATACTATGTTAATTTAACAAGTGATCAAATCCTTAACAATATGTTTGATTTACACCCCATAATTTTAGTCTAAGTATGACCAGATGATTCCATCATCTGAACTAGTCATTCTAAGTTTAATTATGAACCAGAACCTAATAGTATAATTTCAACACCTAAAGAAGAGATCTTGATATTCTCTTCATAATATTATCTTAAATTATTTAAAAGACCTAAATTCATATATCATGAGGTAGGATGCCTTGTGTGAGTCCTTGAGGTAGAAGTATAGAAGATCCTATCACCTTAGATGTTGATCTATTTCTCCTTGTGGTAGTAATTATTCAAAGACCATAGAAGAGATACATCTCATTGTGGTAGAACCTATATTATGTGATCCTTGATCACCTTCACTTGATAAAACCTTGTATAGGTCTTACCTATTAGATTAAAGAATTATAGTTTTGATAAATCCTTATTCTATTAAATAGATTTGATTGAACCATGATTATTGGGTAGTGTAGTTAGTATACCCATAGTACTGGTCCCCAGTAATATTCTGGATTGGTTGAGTCACTCTAAATAAGATTTATCTTTGTTGCTATCCTGCGGGCTTAGGCGGATATAACCTCGCTTAGAGTAAATCAATCAATCCTAAGAGTGTTTTAAATGGGTACCCATTCCTTAGTTTCATTGAAGGACAGTTGCCATCGGGCAATGCCTCCTAGCGAAGATCGCTTCAATAGGTATGGCTTAAATAAAACTAAGTATAGGGGATTACCTTCCTTAAGACGCTAAGTATGATTGTGAGTTTAGTGACTAAATGCTTAGTTTGAGATAAATTCATCATCGGATGGTGCCTCCTAATGAAGATCGCTTTATTAGGGTGGCATAATCAAACTAAATATTGTGTCCTATCTTTGCAGCATATTTAATATGTGTATACAATCACCCTACTTAGTGATCTTTAACTAAATAAGCAACTTTAACTAAATATCGATCTAGAGATTTGGAGTTAGAATCCTTTTAGCAAGATTCTGCACAGTGGAGACTTAGGATTCATTTTTGTATCTTACTATATTCTTCATGGATTTTGGGATTTTTCATTCATATCATATAATGGCATAAGCATAGGCATAAACATGAGTCGAACTCATTCCTTCTGTTGTGACACATGGTTATCAGTAATACAGCATGAGATACAGAATGTTATATATACACAGACTGAGGAATTTCAGGGTGCATCTGTGTCACCATACTGACTTCTTGACTGTTGTGCTTATATTGGACTGTACGACTCATAAACCTTCAGTGATAGTTCTGTGATATACTGTGAAATAACATATCTGTGAGCATTGCTTCAGTAGCATATAGTGCAGCTTATAACATCCTTCTCAGCATCTGACATTTTTATGTATTTTCAGTACTTGGTTTTGATGCAGTTTTTCTTTGCTTAGTCCCTACAGTTTAGTTATTTGATGCTTTACAGTTTTTCCTGCACTTTTACTTTATGTCATTGCATATTTATTACGTTAGATTAGCTTGTATAGTTAGCTTCGATGTGTTAGACTTCTTGTCTAACACGGGGTACTTTTGGGATCCGGCAATTTGCTAGATCCCGAGCAGTTGTTGGAGGCAGGTCAGGAGGACATCCCAGAGACTCAAGTGGAGCACTTGGAGCTGTAGGGGATTGAGCACCTACTTTTACTTTTTAGTTCTTTTTAATATTCTGGCTAGACTCTTTATATTTCTATATTATTATGGTTTGTAATAAAACTCTGGATGTACTTTTACTTTTCTTTTTTGAGATGGATATTTACTACTGCTTGAGATGAATGTATTCTGGATGTTTTGCTTTTAGCTTTCGCACTCTGTTATATTACTATACATAGTATTGTGATGTGATCGGCGTACTGGAAATGCTGATATATTTTATAACATACATCGGTTCTTCTCCACTCCCTTGCACCTTATGTACGTACTAAGTCTAATACCTAAGATAAGTGTTTCATTCTTATCTTAGATATTGGCTCTCGAGCCTACTCTTAGGGCTCGAGTCAGTAGCCTTCAGTATGGCTCTGTCTCCTTAGCCTATTCGGGACGCTGGGTTTTACTTGTATGGCCCACCGTTCCCGAGTAGCGCACCGTTCCGTCGCCGATCTATGAATTATACTCGTATTTTGCACATGGCGATGGGACGGGGCGCTACAGCCAATGCATAAAAAAAAATAGGAAAATTGCAAGTTTAGGATTAAATAATCCCCTATTTGATTATTTTACTTATTTCCCTTAATTATTAAAAAAAAATTAGATTTCTGAAACGTGCTCTGAAAATTCCCAAAAATTAACCCCTAACTAATTTGGAGGTGAGGAATCTAATGATGAAGTCGGATTTTAATTCCAACGATTATTTAATTATCCTATTCTTCGATGCATTTAATTATATTAAAATATTCACGAAAATCCGACGACTTCCAAACGCGTCCAAAACATCACCCTTAGCTAATTTGGGGGTGACGATCGCAATGACGAAGTCAGATTTTGATTTTGAGGTCAAAATAAATACCTCAATTTTCTAATTAATTAAATATTAAAATAATCCAAAATATTAGATTTAGCTCCGAATTGCTCCAAACCTTCAGGATTTGATTCTAATGACTAGATGAACTTGATGGAATGATAATTACGATACGATTAAGCTAAATTCAAGCTGGGTAACAACCATGGGTTATTACAGATCCAATATACCATTTGAATCAGAAAAATATAAGGAATCTAAATATAAAATAAAATCACAGATCCAATGGTTAGATTTAAAATAATTCCCTAATCCTTTTTTGTTTTTAATTAAATCATAATAAATTCAATTAATAACCAAATTAATTGATTAAGGGCTCAGATTGCTCACTTAATCCTAAGGAACTTATGTAGACCATTAAAAGTAATTGAGGAACCCTAATTGTCCTAATCACTCCTTAATCACCCTAATTAAGGATTTGTGAATCAAACCCTAAATTAGTTTCTAATTTTGGATCGAATAGTTCCTAATTCCATCTTAATTCTATTAGAACCTAAGTGTAAGGTTGGATTGCCCTAGAATGCATTGAATTCACTAATCACTTTAATTGGCCTAAAAAATATGATTAGGGTTAATTAACTTAATTAGGTTGTCAAAACCTAAGATAAGGGTGTCTCATACTTTATTAATCATTATGAAACACACTAAAATAGATTAGATTTAATTTGGATAACTAAACCTTAAAATCCCAATTTTTGCTTTAAGAGGCATATTTTAATCATTTTAACCAAAATGTGCTTAAATGCCCCTTAAACCTTGGAAAAATTCAGTAAGCTACCCTTAGATTGATTATAAATGTTTCACTAAACTCTTAGATTCATAATGTTGATCATGTGGAAGTTATTTAAGAAATCCTCAATTAGCCTTAGTTAAGACACTTAGACCTTAAGTGATTCTAAGGAAGTCACTTAGCCCTAATATTTGAATCTAATGATTTTAAATGTTAAGTTTCAGTTTAATAAATGCAACTAAGTTAGTTTATGAGCGTAAGTTCTAAAAGAGACATATTTAGGAAATCCTAAGTTAGAAAACTAGTTAAGTCTAAAGTAATCATATCTTAGATCCTAGATCTTAGACTTTAGATCCTCTACTTAAATCAAGCCATCTCAAATTGGATTTTTTTAAATGATTTATTGTTTAAATTTTTGAAGCCTTCCATGTGGGCATAGGATGATTCAATCTATAAGATATATACATCTTAGATTCTCAAAGTTCTTAATTGATTATTTTATCTTATAATCAGTAGAATAACCCTTCACTAAGTTCATAGTTCTTGGATCTTTTAGCTTATAAGATTCTTTATCCTTAACTTAGGGATAGAATGTGAACCCTAGATCCTGAATAGGACTTTTTACTTAGGTTCAGTATTTAAACACCAAAGTGGGGTTTAAGTCCAGAATCCTTAAATCTTGATTTACTTAATCAAGATTTAGTTAAGAGAGTAAAATATATATAAATTAGGTCATTGATTTATTTACTTAAACCATATAGTCATCACATGATTTCAGATTATAACTTGTTAAGTTCTAACATTAACTTTAAGGATGTAAATCTGAGATTCTACTCGATAGCTGGATATTGGAGATCCTAAACTTGTACCTTCTCAGAGTAGTTAAATTTGGTAATTAGATAACAACATATATCACATAAGTTTAGATTTAGTCCCTTGCTTACTTTGATTTGATTTGCATGGCATACCTTGGTTATTAAGCCTTATTCCTTGAGCATAATAGGATAATTTAAGATATGGAAGATACATCATAAATTAGTAATTGAATTGCATATCATTCAGTTTTTACCTTGCTTGTAGTTGGTAGAATATGTCCTAGCATAGTCTGCCTCTTCAGTAATAGTATTGTGTAGAATTGACCTAGGCCTATAGGATTGGGATGGCCTACTGGCTGGGTATTGATTGATATTTCAGTATTGGGGGCCCTGGATGGCTAATTGGCTGGTATAACAATATATGTCTTAGGCTTATTGCTACTTTAGCTGAATTATTCGGTATTATTTTCTGTTTTGCTTTTCCACATGCTTCAGTGGCCTTACTTTCAATACTTGCTCGTTTTGCCACATGTCTCAGTGGCTTTGCACTATATTACTTGCCTTGCTTTCGCCACATGTCTTAGTGGCATTTTTCTTTTATTAGCATGTCGTATGTATACTCTTATAGCTTACTTATGTATATTGGCATGTCTAAGATACTAGAATTATATGTTTATTTTCAGTAATGGTGCTCTTTTACATACTCAGCATGTGTTAAATACGATCATAAATATGTTAGGTTCAGCATTTGTATTGTAGTCACTGTTGCTTTTAGCTTTAACCTCACCTTTTTATTTGGTATTGTATGTTACTTTCCATACTAGTTGTTGGCTATAAATGGATAGTTTATAGTTACATATTTCTTTCATAGCTTGTTGCACCCATTATTGCTCGCATGTTTAGATAATTTAAATGTGATATCTTTAAAATAATCAGTTCATTAAAATAGCTTAAAATGTACTTAGACAATTATCTAACTGTAACCTTTTTATTTTGTTAGCTGGGGCCCTGGCATTTGTGATACCGACAAATATCAGATTCAGACTTGTTCGTGGGCAGTATTGCAAGAGAGGAGCAGGTTCAGGAGGAGGATCGTGCTGCTACTATTTAGATAGATCTTGTATTTTATTTCAGTGAGATTTAGAGATATTTTTCATTTTCTTTAAGACTCAATTTGTAATAATTAATTCTGGATGTATTTTATTTCTGCATTGTGATGAGTTACTATATTGTCTGTTTTTTTTTCTACTATGTTGTACTTGTGGATGTTACTACTCGCATATTGCTTCCACCACTTTGATATCTGCATATATATTGATGAATGTTTGTAGTATTCTGGTGACAAGTTATTGGCTTAAGGCAAGTTGGGTTTTCACCTGATTTTACTTAAGCTGAGGATTTGCCATAGTTGGAGCACCGTACTTTCCATTATTAGTATGGGGGCCCCACAAATAATCTAATAGAAGGCCAAGATATATGTATAAATACAATAAGTAAAAATACTCAAAGAAAAAGACTAAACTTAGACATTGTAGCGCCCCGCCTCATCGCCGCGCGCAAAAGAATTAAGTACAATCATATCGGCGACAGAGCGGTGCGCCACTCGAGGAGGAATACCCGTCTCCCTGAAATAGCTGAAAACTAAGCCCACCTGAAGGGCTGCTGACTCAACCTCAAGTGAGGTTGAGAGCTAATACTTAAGATAAGAGTAGTATCCTTATCCTAAGTATTAGGCAAATACATACATTGGATTTAAAATATGATAAGAATCCAATATATGTATAAAATATCAGCATTTCTAGCATGCTGATCACATCACAATACTAAGTATAATTAGTATAAAAATAGAGTACAAAAGCTTAAAGCAAATATCCAGAATCATTCATCACAAAAGTTGTAGAAAAACATTCGTCTCAGAAAAAAAAAAGAAAATACATCCAAAATTATTACAAATAGTTTACTGAAATAGATATAGAATTGAACTGAAAATACTAAGTAGAAAATAAATATGGAGGAGAGTCCACTAGTGCTCCACGGGCTCCTCCTGAATCTCCTGAGTGTCCTCCTGACCTATCTCAATATACTGTTCAGGATCTAGTAAATTACCGGATCCCAAAAGTACCTCGTGTTAGACAATAAGTCTAACACATCGAAACTAATCTAACAGTTCTAGTTATTTACTTAATATTTACATAACATGTATAAAACTGCAGGAAAACTATAACATATCTGAAAATATAAAACTGTATAAAACTATACAAAACTGAAGTAAAACTAAGTAAAGTTGAACTATAACTGAATATTGAAAGTAAACCAAAAATAATACTGAATCTAAAATTGAGTAATCATCTGTAAACTATGCTGTATGCCACTGAAACTATGCATCTGAATATGCCTCAACACTGTATGCTATTGATATGCCACCAAATATCACTGAACTATTATGAGCAGTACAGTCCAATGTCTACATACACCCTGTTGGGAATATTATTTATTGATGACATTGATGCATCCAGAAATTTCTCCGTTAATGTATGCAACATTCTGTAACTCATAGATCATCACTGATACTTATACATCATTCTGATTCTCATACATCATTCTGATATTCATACATCATGCTTATGCTCATGCCCATGCTTCTAAACTACATGAGATAAATCTAGAAAATGCTTTAAAATCTGATAATGAATCTAAAGTCTCTATTGTGCAGAATCCTGCTAAAAGGATTCTAGCTCCTAAGATTCTGACTATGGTAATTGGTTAAAGTTGAGAGTTTACTTGAAAATCATTAGCTAGGATAATTGTATACACATATTTAGCATATTTGCAAGAAAGGTAGATTTAACCCTTAGCTTGTTTAAACTACACTTATCGAAGCGACTACGATAGGAGGCAGAACCCGGTAACTATTTATATTTCAAGCTAAGCCGTTAAATACCCTAATTATAAGCATACTTAGTGGTCTACACAAAGTAACTTAAGATACTTAGTTTGCTTAAACTGCACTTATCGAAGTGCACTACGATAGGAGGCAGAACTCGATCGTAATTTACATCTCAAACTAAGGATTATGTTCATTAATTGTAACACTCTTAGTCTTGGAAGATTTATTCTAACGGGACTGTATTCGGCTAATCCCGCAGGATAGCACATGGTCATAAGTCTACATTGGAGTGAATCAACCAATCCTGAATATTACTGAATTAATCTAGTAATATGGGTATACACTACTATACCCAACCAATAATTTGAGTTCAGAAGGTTCTATTTAATCAACAAGGATTTATCAAATCTATTAATCCTTACTCTAAATAGGTGTATCCTACACAAGGCTCCAAGGATGTGATCAAAGGATCACTCAACATAGGTTGCTACCATGAGGAATGAGTCACAATCTAAGTATTTTAGGTGATTCCTACCATAAGGTATCAAGTTCAACTTCTAAACTTATAAAGGATCAATTAGGCTTCTACCTCAATAAGTTACAAAAGTCCTTCCTACCTCAATGTATCATTAGTTAAGGTCTTTAACCATTTCAATGATGAATCATATAGTAAGACCCTTAGGATCTCACTTTTCTACTTCTTAAGGTTTACTTGTTATACTTAAGTTAAGATGATTAGATCAAATGATTAAAATTCATTTGATCCTTTCCTATTCTACAATCATGGGATAAAACCAAAGATCTTATTGGAGTTAGATCATTGCATAAATCATTACAATTTTATTTTCATATTATGATAATTGTCTTATATAAGAGAAAATCAAAGATCTAAAGTTTGGATTCAGATGGTACAATCACATATATTCAATATTAACCTTAGCACTTCTACTTCAATAATTTAAGATCAATATCAAATCATATGCATTATTGGAATAATACAATTATATTATCTTATAATCAAGTTAATTAATTAAGTGATTAAGGTTTAGATCTTAATCAAGACAAGCTAGGGTTTAACCCCTAACCTTTCTATCATTAAGACCAATGTTAATTTAAAGGTCAATGACATCAATATATTATTAGTTTATTATTAATGTCAAACTTTAGGTTTGGATTAAGTATCATCTACGTAATCAAGTTATCAAGATTCTTATGTTCAAGTAAGCACATTTAAGCATTCAAATAAATATTGAAGTCCTCTAATATACATCCTTAAAGTACATAGATATAAAGATGATACAAAAGGGTAATCAATGTTAATCAAATTCTAAATCAAATTAAAGGGATTATCATTTAATCACAAATCTAAAAGACTTAGGTTTTATGCCATTATTGTTGTTAGGATATACATATTCAATTCAAGCACTTAAAACTCTATTACTTAGCATTTGGCACCATACATATTTAGGATTATAGGAGGTTTTGAGCACTAATTCAATTTAAATGTGGAATTTTATGCAATGCTCAATTTTAGCTAAACTAGGTTCAAATTTAGTATAACTGAGCCCCACTAGGGTCCTAGGGGTCTTAAAATATCAAAACAGTGAAATTTTGGCAATTTCAGCCAAAATTGGGCAGTTTTAAAAAATCTGGGCAATTTTTGGAAATTCTGGAAATTTTGCAAATCTGGGCGCTGTAGCAGTGCGCTGGAGCGTGCTGTAGCGCTTTTCACATGGCAACGCGCTGTAGCGCTTTCTGCGCGACAGTGCGCGGTAGCACTTTTGCGATGCGGCTTGCTGCGGTCTGCTGCGATCCGCTGTAACCCGCTGTGACATGCTGCAGCACGCTATGGCGCGCTGTAGCGATTCATTTTGCAAAACTACTATTCTATTAATTTATTTTGTCATTTCCTAAGATCTGAAATATTTCTGCTATGGTTCGCTGCAGCGCGCTATCGCGCACTGTAGCAACCCATTTTGCAAATCACTGTTCAATTAGTTTTATTGGTTGTTTCCTTAAGTTTCACGAAATGCCGCTGCAGACCGCTGTAGCGCGCTACAGCGCGCTGTAGCAGTCCATTTTGCAATCTACTATTTAATTAGTTCTATTAACATTTTCCCTAAGTTTTCATGTCCGCTGCAGCCCGCTGCAGCGGCAGACAGTGATTTTGCCAGGTGCGAAACCCATGAGAGCTATTTTTCGAGCTTAATTACTCTCAATTTAGAGAGTTCCATGAGTGGTGCCATATATCAATGGAAAGGTATTTTCGATACCTTTCCATCGACACCAAAATTGGCATAAACGAAGCATCCTAACTATACTTAAAATGACGATGAATACAAGGGTATGCAGAATAGACAAAAAACAGAGCATATTTTTGTGAGTTCTTAAGAACCTTAATGGCTTTCATACATGCATATGGACTTCTAAGGCTGCATTCTAACATCATAACATCATAAGAAAGATAAGAAGAGGAGTAAGAGGATACCTTTAATCTTTGGAAAGAGTAGAGGATGAAGACTTCTTTGCTTTCTTTAGGAACTTGGAGGGAGCTTCTTCAAGGTACAACAATGGAGCAGCAAGGGAGAAGGGAAGGTGAGAAAATTTCAGCAAGAGAAAGAGAGGAGGCTAAGCTCTCCATTTAAAGGGAAAGAGGGGGAAGGGAGCTCCATCATGAGCTAAGGGCTAGGGTGATAGGAACCATCATGCTTGCCAAGGAGGGAAAGCATGGCTAAGAGGAGAGGCCATTAAATTTCTGCCCAAGGGGAATGGGTGATGGCTGGGGTGATGGCCAGCCAAAATGGGAATTAGAAAAATGGGAAAATTGCATTTTGGGGATCCAAAAATTGCTTATTTATTTTTTTCTTATTATTTAAATATTCCAATTTTTGGAATGTGCTCCGAAAATCCCAAAAATTCACCCCTAGCTAATTTGGGGGTGAGGAATCTAATGGCGAAGTCGGATTTTAATTCTAATGATTATTTAATTATCTTATTTTTCGATGCATTTAATTTCATTAAAATATTCACGAAAATTCGACGACTTCCAAATGCGTCCAAAATATCACCCCTAGCTAATTTGGGGGTGACGATCGCAACGGCGAAGTTGGATTTCGATTTCGAGGTCAAAATAAATACCTCAAGTTTCTAATTAATTAATATTAAAATATTCCAAAATAATCGATTGGGCTCCGAATTGCTCCAAACCTTCAGGGTTTGGTTCTAAAGACTTGATAAACTTAATGGAATGATAATTATGCTATGATTATGCTAAAATCAAGCTTGGTAACAATCTTGGGTTGTTACAGCATGCTGATGATCAAGTGATATATATTGATTAAAGTAACAAATCTGATTATGATATATATATATATATATATATAATAAGTAGTAGCAAAATCTAGCATCCTATAATATACAAGTAGACAGGTAAAGAAAAGTTGACTGAAATAATATGCATCATTAAAATTGTAAGCTGTAAAATAGAAACAAAAATATGTATGTACAAACTGCCATATCAAAAATTGACCAATCAGGCCACAATAACATTCCCAAAGTCTTTCTGGGCTAGGGCAAAACAAAATAGTACAACATGACTTAAGAGGTAGTAGATACAAATGCAATGAATTTTAGTTATTTTGCTTTTACTTATGTGGACACATCTATAAGAAACTGAGGATTCAAGCACGTTTGCAAGACTATACGGGTTCCAAACATAATACACACTCCTCACTGAGTAATATTAAGTATTCTTATTACTCCTTACCTCTGTCCATTGGGGTAATGTGCACCAGAACCTACCAGAATATAACTGAACATAATGCTAATGTTATATTGATTATTCTAAGTTTTCATTTCATGCAACAATGTTATCTTGAATGACATGTCCAAGAAAATGGCATAAATTATAAGGAATGTGAAAGCACAAATAAATCAATAGCGAGCAAGGGACTTTACTACATATCGTGACATCAATTGTTATCTATTAAACCATTCTAACTATTCTAAGTTACACAAATTCAGGTTCTCCAATTCCTACTATCTAGTGTAACTTAGAAGTATGACATTATAAGTTAAAAGCAATTAGAACTGACCAAGTTCTAATTTAGCTCAATCATAATCGATTACAATTTACAAACTGCTATATCAGAAATTGGCCAATCAGGCCATAATAACATTCCCAAAGTCTTTCTGGGCTAGGGCAAAACAAACAGTACAACATGACTTAAGAGGTAGTAGATACAAATGCAATGAATTTTAGTTATTTTGCTTTTACTTCTGTGGACACGTCTAGAAGCAGCTGAGGATTCAAGTATGTCTGCAAGACTATACGGGTTCCAAACTTAGCACACACTCCTCGCTGAGTAATATTAAGTATTCTTATTACTCCTTACCTCTGTCCATTGGGGTAATGTACACCAGAACCTACCAGAATATAACTGAACCTAATGCAAATGTTATCTTGATTATTCTAATTTTTCATTTCATGCAACAATATTATCTTGAATGACATGTCCAAGGAAATGGCATAAATTATAAGGAATGTGAAAGCACAAATAAATCAATAGCGAGCAAGGGATTCTCCTACATATCGTGACATCAATTATTATCTATTAAACCATTCTAACTATTTCAAGTTACACAAGTTCAGGTTCTCCAATTCCTACTATCAAGTGTAACTTAGAAGCACGACCTTATAAGTTGAAAGTAATTAGAACTGGCCAGGTTCTAATTTAGCTCAATCATAATCGATTACAATTTAAATAATAAATCATCACATCCTTTATTGATGAATTTAGACATTCTAGACTAAGATCTGATCAAGATTTACTAAACTAGAGATTATGATTTTAACACCACAAAGTTAGAGTTAAGCACATTATCCAAAGGTCAAATATAAGGCCAAAGCTTAAATCTAAATGTGAACTAAATATTAGGGCAAATCCTATTAAGAAAAATTAAGCTAAATATGATTGATCCTCCTACTCTTAATAAAAGATTGGAAGATAAAATAATCAAAATTACATCATAAAATCTAGAAAACTATAAAATTAATGTTTCATTTATTCGATAACCCACTTTATCTAATAAATAAAATCTAACATAGGATATATTTTTAATCTTAGGAAAAGGTCCTAATGTGAAGTGTTGATTCCTAAAGAAATGAATTGAGGAAGATTTTAGAAAATTATGGAATTCAAATTTCCTTGCTATTATTACTTAGTTAGGGAAGGTTAATAGCGCATCATAGCTAAGTAAGGAACATTCTCATTACTTGTGGATTTTCAAGACATAGATTAGGACTTTCATCAAATTATTCAAATTATGAGAATTTAATACTTAAATTGAGCTTAAATCAGTATTATTACAGATTTTAATATTTAAAAAGATATTTTAAGATTCTAGGACACTTAACCTAAATCTTGGGAAAAAAGACCATTTTGCCCCTACTTAAGGGTCCAAAAAACTACTTTTTAATTTAAGGCTCCAAATTAGATTTTTTTACTGCTAAATTATTCATTATTATCTAACATAAAGATAGACAATAAGTACACTCAATTTGGATAAGAAATGGATCTTATAGGTCGAAACTAAGGTTTATGACCTAAGGTGACAATCTAGTAATTTTATCCTGATAGAATCTAAAAATTTGTATAGTTTATTATTGCTTGCTGTTCAAGTATTTCATAGAGTCCAAAAACACTAAATTTTGAGGTCTAATTGTTAAGTTATGAGTGTTCCAAGATTAAGGGTAAATGCACAATTTATAAGGCTAAGAGGGGCCAAAAACCTAACTTTTCTATTTGAGATCCAAATTTAGCAAACTCAGTGGCTATAACTTCCCTATAACACACTGAATCACTTGGCCAAATTATGACCTAACTAGGGTCAGGGGCAGTTTGGTCAACTTTGGGTTTTTAGGACTCAAAACCTAAATTTTATTTTAGTTTATTGTTAGGGCTAAATTATAACCTAATTAGCATATTTAATTTCCAAATTTGGAGTTCAAATGATTAAGTTATGGACATTTCAATTGTTAGGATTTAATGGTCATTAGAGAGGGTACCCAAAAGGCATTAGTCAACTTATTACCCAATGACAAAACTAATACCATCAAAAGTGTTTCTTAGGTTTTCTTGATTACTTTAAGACCCATATTAGCTAAGTTTGGGTCAGTGTGTGCAAAGTTATGGCTAAGGAAAATTTTGGTACATGTGAGTGGATGTCCTAAAATGTCACTATGTGAAATATTTGTTCTACTGGAAAATTGACACTACCATTAAATTTCTCTCATTTTTTTTAGCAAAATGAGATATATACTTAATATATTTGGACTTATGGATTAAAAGTTATGAATGATTAAAGTTCTGAATTTAAATTAAATTAATATATGCAATTTGAATGAATGAACTTTAGTGTTGGGTAAACAATAACAGAAATAATAAAATGGGATATTTAATTTAAACGGTGGGCCCACCATATGACACGTGGCACACTCCGATTGGTCGGGCCAGGGTGATGGGCCCCACAGATCTGGTGCATCGGGATGAGCGGGTCCCACCACTGCAGTTGCGGCAGAGGCCTCCACGTGCCACACCGTGGGCTCGACAGCACCGCAGCATGGGCCCCATGTATAGATGCTGGGATCATGACGCGTGGACCCAAAAATCATTCACGGTGGGTAGGGCTCGAGCCGACCTGATCCACAGACGCTCCATCTTCTTGACCTGATTCTGAATGTAAGCGGGTAGGGCAGGGGTTCAGAGGGTCCTCTCGATGGCAAGATGTCACGGCCCGCACTGATCTAGAAAGAGCACGTAGAAGCCAATGACATGCGGGATGATGACAGAGGCCATTATAATCACCGGCTATCCTAAACCCTAACGAGCCTCTTATGGAATGGACAAAATTGCATTGTGCACGACTGTAATTGTATTGACAAATTTGGCTCAATCAGGTTCGATCTAGCCGATCGAACCTGATAATTGATCAATCCAATGCATGAAATAAACTAACAAAATTGCAAAGTTGCAAATTGAATGAGTAACGAAGGGCACTGAGGGCACCTAGAATGAACGGCAGCAGCAACTAGGGTTCGCGAGAAGAGAAGAAGTGGTCTCGAGGTCGCGGTACCACCTTTCCCATCTCAAGCCAATTCGCACGAGGATAAACAGTGCCCGGCGGAGGCTACAAGGCCACCACACTCGACCGTCGGGATCTGACGGCGCGAGGACGACGCTGTCAAGAAGGATTATAATATAATTCATTTAAATTCTAAATTATAAATTTCTTAAATAAAATTAATTATTTAAATGATTTTCAAAAATTTCCAAATATTCACCCGTAGCTAATTGAGGGGTGAGGAACGCAACAGTGAAGTTGAATTTTGATTTCAATAAGTATTATATTTTTCCTAATTTTCGGGGTATTTTAAATATTATTAAAATATTCGACGGAATTTTGACGACTTCCAATTGCCACCAAAACATCACTCAAGCTAATTTGGGGGAAATGAGTGCAATGGCGAAGTCTAATTTTTGATTTGAGGTCAATTTAATTAGTTCAATTTCCAGGATTTCTAGATTTTCCAGAATCAGGATTTGATCCATTTGACCCTTAATTTGAACTAGGTCTTGGTGGAGAACTCATAATGGCTCAATTAGTGTGCTAAGATCAAGATTAGGACCTAGGTTAGTCCTAATTAACTTGGGTAACAACTTGGGTTGTTACATTCAAAAATTACAAAAATTTAACTCCCAACTAATTTGGGGGTGAGGAATTCAATGGTGAACTTGAATTTTTGATCCGAGTTCAATTTGATTATTTATTTTTCTTAATTAATTAATTACCCAAATTGTCGGATGATCTGATTGATCTTTAAATCAGACCAAACTTTGAAATTCACTCTTAATGATGATTTAAGACTAATAAAAGTGGTTTAGGATTGATTAGGTATTGTTTAGTCTAAGTAATAATCTCAGGTTGTTATACTAATATTTGTTCATGCTAGAATTTTTGCTTAAGGAACCTTGGTCCTAATATTTTCAATGATGAGATGTGTACCATTACTTAAACATATGACTTAATTCAAATTACGTAATAAGATTATAGGGACCCCAACTTTCAATTGAATGCAATGATCTACTAAACTGCTAAACTTAATGATATGTATGAGCTAAGCTTCAGTTGTTATTCCATCTTTGTATGCAATATGGTCATCACTATAAATATTTATTAATTTTCTTGGTAATTGATCAAGGTTCATGTAAATAATTAGGTCAATATCATCATTTGTAGGAGCGAGGATACAACACGATTGCAAATGGGTGTGAGTATAACAAAAATCATTGATGTCTAGATAAATAAACTATATCAAATATTTGAGAGTGTCATTTACATTATGAATAAAGAGATCATTAGATATTATCATCCAATTACTTAATGAAGGATCTTCAAAAATATCTCCACAAATTTTGCCTTCACCAATATTGAAGAGCCAATTAGCAATTTGACATGATGTTATGATTTCGCGGATTCGATGTCTACATTTTTATGCAAACACATATTTGTTCGGAGCTCATATAATTTATAAAATTTCCAAACATAAGATCTTTGTAATCCTGCAACAACAATCTCTTCTTGAGTACCTTTTCTTACAATTGAAATAATTTGTTTAAAATCTCCACTGAGGACCAAAGTCTTTCCATCAAATATTTTATTTTCTCAATTATGTATTTTAAATTTCATTATATCTCTCAAAGTACGATCTAATGCTTCAAAAGTAAAATGATGCGTCATAGATGCTTCATCCCAAATTATTAAATCTTCAATATATAGTAGCTTTGAAATCTTTCATTGCTGTGAAATCACACATACTAATAATTATGTGAGAGACAAAGGAATTTTAAATCTTGAATGTGTTGTAAATCCACCAGGTAATAACAAAACTACAATCCCAGATGATGCAACTATTTTAACAATCTTTCTCTCAGATCATATCTCAGCTATAATTTTTTCAAAAGAAAAGTCATTCCTATTCCACCATTGCCATATACAAAGAATAACCGCATTTGTTTGAGATGCATGATTCAATGATAGCTTCATAAATATAATGTTGTTTTGAATTCAATTATTGATTATAAATTTGAAATTGTTCATACGATAAATTGGCATCATAATCAAATTCCTCTAATATTAACCGATTATGGAAATTCATAAAGCTATGAAGGCTAGGTAAAGGCATTAAATCAAAATTGTAAACTGATTTTCCATTACTATTTTAAATCATTTTAATTTGTTGTAGTGCATAATTTAACTTATCTGAATCAGTAATAACATAATTATTATATAAAGAATGCATATGAATGAAAAAATTTATATATTCAACTAATTTGTCAATGTTCTTATATCATAATTCAACAGGATGGTTAACCTCACAATACATAAGAATTGTTAAGTAGTAGTTGCCTTTCTTAGTTGAGTAGTAGTTGCCTTTCTTGACACCTCGGTTAAAGTATCATTCTATTTGGTATCCTCACCAATTAGCCACAATGCAGAACACGCCGCTCACAATGTTGAGTGGTTAACATCATTTACCTATTTTAATTCATCAAAGCATTGAGCGCCTTTAATAATCATGAAAAAGCGTGCGGAGATAAAATCTCTCACAAGAACAAGGATGTGCATGATTGCATTTAGACTTCCTATGAAATCATTCTTTTGTGTATTATTCCAAACCCAATATAATGGAAACTCAACATAATTAAGATTATGAGCATCTTGATACCTTTGATTAACAACAAACAGTTGCAGAAGTTTTGTTTTCTCAATGTTAGGTCTAAATATAACATCTTTTAAAATATTATTATCAGTAAATATAACGATCTGTTCATCCTCAAAATGGTACAGTAAACATTTAATAGGACGGATGTTGAGCATGCAGTTTATATGCAAATATTCTTTAGCATGCTTCTATTGGTGAGATATATGAACAATCAAGATATTGTTTAATCGTATCATAATTTCTATTATTTTAAGCAAAGTTGCCGCTGTTTCAGCATTTGAATTTTGTAATAAAATTGTCATTTTGTTAGGGTTTTTGCTAACATATTTATAAAGATACTTGATAACTTTTATTCTTGTTACAATTTCCACATTTATATAAGTTTCACATCTTAACAAAAAATCTTGATTATACGGAACCACTCGATAATTATCAACATTACATTTATTTTTTAAAACTGTTATCCCATTATCCCTTCATTTGTATGCAATAACACTATTTTGATCATATGTTGTTGAAAACACAAATTTCTTAGGATACCTCTTTGTACATTTTCCATCCACAATGCAGTAAGAGTTAGAGTTTATATAGCAAAGATCGTGAATTATTTACGTAAGAACTAATTCATGTAAATATGGTTTTGATGTCTTGTTTGGCTACTCAGCTATAATTAAGGAATCCATCTATTCTGTTGTCTTACATTTATACTCTTTTGTAATTTTTATCAAAAGATGTATATGCGGGAGATCACATTTTTGGAATTCTACAACATGCAAATATGTATAAGAAATAAATTCATATTAAATATTAATTAAAATTTAAATGCAAATCATTATATTTGAGAATTAAAAAATTACGTACCAGTAATAACTTTTTTAAATATTTATTGCACATCTTTCAAGAATTGCTTCTTTTTAATATTAAATATTATAGCTACAATATCAGGTCAATCATCAACCTTTTGGTTAGGAATTTGAAGCAAATCATATTGAAATATATGTGTGAAGACCCACTTAAGTAGTAATAAGTGAAATTCTTAAACATCGAGGCACCTTTTCAGATAACGGTAGAATTTCTTATAAGAACTCCAAAATTAAGCGTGCTCATGTGGGAGCACTCCCGGATGGGTGATCTGCTGGGAAGTTATCTTTTAAGGGCAAAACTGTGAGGTATTTCAGGCCAAAGTGGATAATACCTTGGTGCTTTAGAGTTTGGGCTATTACAAATGATATCAGAGCAAACCATAGGGTGTCAGATAGGAGCTAAGTGCCATATAAGGCAAAGTTACCACTTTATGTGAGTAGCCTCTTGAACTCATGATGGTTAAGGTGCTACATGGTTGTGGGTACCTCTTGCGATAGTAGGGGTCACCTCTAGTTCTATTTACCCAATGGATGGTTCTTGGATCTGTGTGTGAATACTAAAGAGGACGTCAGGTACTTAAGTTGGGGAGATTGTGAAGACTACATCTTTTAGACCTCAGTATAATTTTGTATGAAATTTGGTTGATTTTTTCTTATGAATCACAATCTATTTTTTTGTATTGCAGTAAATGAGTCAATGATATATTGTTAGAACAAATGACATGCAGACAGTAAAGTATTTCCATATTCTCATCGAAATTAAATACAATAACAATAAAATTAGCTCATTGTCACACACTTTGCTTGATATCTAGTTCCCATCAACGAATTATATTTAATGTTTATTTCTCATCCATTTTCACCATAAGGAAATAAAATGGATATTGAAGAAGTATATATCATGATTTTGTTTCATAAATACGTTGCAAAGAACCATATCTAGGATATAAAATTATATCCCGACACCTGCTTTCATGTGAATCATCTCCAACCAATAATGCTGCAACCTCATTAGATGTTGGTCTAATATATTATCTTTCTTTCTTTAATGAATAAATTTTATTTTTAGGTCAACATTTTCATTATTTTTAAAAAAATCACATGATGACCTAAAAATAATAATGCATGGGTTAATCTCATCAAGCATGCTCTTAATTATCTATATTACTTTGAAAGTATTGTAATCTATTATCATTCTCATGATTCGTATTATATATGTACATATGAGCAAATTAAGGTTCTTCTCCATCATTCAGATGAAGTGAGCCTATTCTATGATAATTTAAGCCATTGATACGAAAATAAAATGGACCACGCCCATCAGTGACAGTATGATCAATTTTGCCACCCATAGATATGAAAGTAAACATTGAATTCTAAATTCTTCTGTTATCTCCGAACTTGGAAGATGACGTATCAAACTCACAAAGCAATAGTCTTTCAAGAATAATTGGGTATGGTGGTAATGATGGCAATATAATCAATCCTTCACGATAACATAATATATATGTGGGATTAAATATAAATCCATTGCTTTTTTTTTTTCGCACACATCTCAACACCACAAAATTGACATTGAACTCTTTGCCCTTTAATTTTGAATATCTTGTTAAAAATTATTGCACATTTTGTAGAAAAACATTATGCATATAAAAAAGATAACTAAAATAACTAAAATCAATAAATATAATATTTAATTATAAAATTTTCTTAATCAATAATGCCAATAGCCACATTTGATCCATCATTACGGAATGCAAAATTAGGCAGGCATTTATTTTGACAACTTTCTCCAACTTTAATAGTATCAAGAGTCGCATTTGATCTGACATTTCCAAATACAAAATTAGATATGCATTGTTGGCGACTACATTCTCCAATTTCTAAAACCCTTGAGGGTGCGACTTCCAATAATAGTGTACCATAGCCAGTGCAAGACATGTATTTGAGACTGCATCTTTCATAACTATTTTACCCTAAACACAAACTATATTAGGAGTTGAATAATGCACTTCACTGGCATCACGTTGAAGAATATGTTTCATGGAGACTAATATGAATTTTCTTAGATCATAAATTAATGACCTAACTATTATTGTTGGCTTTTTTCTTTTTGACTATATAATAAAATATCTATTCAATAATGAGCACTTTTGTATATTCTTTCTAATATATGTCACCGATTGCAGTCCATTCTTCCTTCTATAAAGTAGTAACTTTCCATTAATGCGTGCTATCAAAAGATGTTATAAGCTTTAAAATATGAAAAATGATATGCTTACACAAGAATATACACTTAAAAGTATTTAGAACCAATAAAAAAATTTCTTTTTTTTTAATTTTTGTATATAGGCCTCACAAAAAAGTTTATTCAACTATTAATCTATTTACACATTAGATTGACACTTCATCTATATATTTTGGAGTATAATAATGTGTAAGTGTAGCAATACTCTTATTATATTTATGTGATTCTGCACTCATTATATTTTTGAATAAGAACTTATTTAATATGTAAAATAAACATATTCAAGTCTTTGCCTTTAAAAATGAAGAGGGATAACAAATTAGCTATTTTTGATAAAAATATAAGGATAAAAAGTCTGCAAATTTGAAGAAAAATATTTGGTAAATTTAAAGAAAAAATAATTTTGAATCAACACCCTACATTGTCAATTGTGCCCTTGGTAGTATGGGTTCTATATGAGGATGTTAAATGGCTGCATGGGATAAAAGTGAGAGTGATGGATTGTTGTAAGAAGGTCAATGCACTAATATAATGTAACAAATGATGAAAAGACTCATGATAGCTAGTTATATTTAGCTCAAGCTGAAATATTTATACATGATTAATTGTCTCCTCAATAAATATTATAATTATGATGTAGAAATATAAGTAAAATTTATTCTATTATTTGAGAATAACAAAATATTTAAGCAATTGATATTAAAGATGATAGGGCATGATACAAATAATTTAAAATAATATAAGAAAAGCTTATGTCACCTAAGTTAGTGATTGTTAACTCAAGAAAAAGAACATTAAAATAAATTCTTTTTCTTAGATTAAAGATGAACTCATAAAGTTGTGAGCTTGAACTTCAGGTAAAAGCATTCTTCTTAGTTGATTAAGCATTTGAATTGTCTATTGGTCTTACTCTTGCTACAGTAGGAAATATAATTAAAGCATATATTTTTTAATTATATTTCAAAAGATAAAAAAAAGTTAATGATTTTAAATAAGGTGACATGAATAAAATTCAATATATTGTCAAATGCTAACTCAATTTAATTATTAATGAGGTAAAATGTAGATCATATTATAGTTAATTCAAGTTAAAGCAAACAAAAAAATCAAAGAAATAAAACTCAAAACATTTTGAAGCAGATTGGCGAGAACAAAAGAACTAGCAGCACGCCTCAAAGCCCTAGAAGGAAAACTTGCTCGGTTGAGGAAGAGCTGCTCAGCTGAGGAAGAGCTCAGTGCATAGAGCAAGAGCTAATCACGCCATTCAAAATTCAAGACCTTACCATACCTTGCCTATCAATCATACAATAAAAGATTAAACAAAAAAAATTTTGACATGCCATTCAAAATTTATCTAACACAATTATTAATACTTATATAATAACTATGTAAAAAATTTAATAAAATATTTATTACTACAAAACTATCAATTCAATTTGCTTCTACCATTTATGCAAGGAAAAAAAAAAGGAATTTCCTAAGCTTAGTAATATCAAAACAAAATAGGAAATGCTTAAAGATAGATTTAGTAAGAATAAAATTCATTATATAAATGATAGTTAAAATATCTCAATAAATAAATTTCATAAATATCTAATAAAATATTAAAATCCTAAATGAGATTCAATAGTTGATTAAAAAATACATGTAAAATTTACTTTGTAAGAGCAAACATATAATTTAAGAAAAGATTGGGGCTGTGAAGCAACCTTTACACCTCTGCGGTTCTACGAGAAGGATTGATCGAAGGGTACATAGTCCCCTTGGAAAAATTGCCAAAAGCTGAGGCGATGGTGGGAAGGTGGAGAAGTCGTAGCTTAGAGCCATAAAATTGTTTGCATGCCGATCAAATCCATTGTCAAAGCCTCTAGGGTTTGTTGCTAAAAGGAGGAGAGGTGGAGCCGAGGATTTGATGTGCTGGATGAAGCCTAGGGGAGTGGAGGTCACCGAGACGGAGGCGAAGAAAAGGCATGCAATGAACTTGTGAGAGCAAAGGTAGTGAGAATATGCACGAAGGAAGGGAGGGTTTTGCTTGAAAAAATAGGGTCTATTCAAACTCATTTTTTTATCCTAAAATCTGAGAAAATTTATTTGGAGAATTGGAAGTCTTGAGAAGGTATGAGATTGTTCACCCTTACTTTCTCTCTCCTATATAAATAAATATATATATATATATATATATGAATATTTATGTTATATATTATATGTTATTTATGTATGCGAAATGCTATTTAAACCCATTGATGTATCACCAAAAAAAACTCATCAAATGAGATTTGGACATTATTTCATTAGTATTTATTTATTTACATTAAAATAATACAAATATTATTCTTAAAGTTTGTATTGAAATGATGTACAAATCTCATTGGATGAGTTTTTTGGGTGCCATATTAGCGAGTCTAAATAGCATTTCTCTTTATGTATTACTTGTATATTTCACACACACACACACACTCACACATATATATATATATATATATAATATTATATAATAATAATAATAATATAATTATTAATTTTATGATTAATATTAATCATTATTTCTAAGAGATCATGCAAAATTTGATACCTTCAATTTACATGAGGAGGCACATCTAGGTTGTATGATATCTTCCCTAGGATCAGGGAAGATGAGGCTTTGGTGGTTGGCAAGGTGAATGACAACGGCTTGGTGGCTATTAGGAAGAAGAGAAAGTCAAGATGGAGATGGAGAGGTTTCAAAACACTTTGGGAGGCTAGCAGAGCTTAAGATTTAATGTGGTTGGCTGAAAAGGGTGGCGAGGTTTAAATAGAGGCTAGGGGAGGAGTGGCGATCTGGTGGCACATCCAAGGGATTTAACTGCATTTAGGTCGTCAGATCAAGTGACACTCCAAGGGATTTGGCTATATTTGAGGGGAGTTCCAACGACTTCTTCGAGTACCTATAATAGGTTGTGTACCTCAATATTAGATTGGGAACACAATACAATACTGGAGTGTTACCATAATACTTAATACTGAATTAGAAAGAAATTAACCAAATACTAAGTGTTATGTGGCCAAGTACTTTTGTGATAGTGTTAAGTTAAGAAAAAAGCAATAATAAAAGAGGAAGAATAAAAAATATGTGCAAGTAGAACTGAAAATTATCCTCTTATCCAATTCAAGCATTTAATATGAAAGTAAATTCATCATAGAAAGAAGCAAAAATATTATAGAGATTAATTATTATAAACTTTGAAATTTGAAAGAGCAATAAAAGTAAATTCACCCTCCCACATGAAAATGGAAAAGGAAATAAAATACGGAAGCAGTTTAAAATTCTTCAAGTACATTAGAGTCCAGCTCCACTAGCCTAATAAAGCTCCTGATTTATCATATTTTTGGTATTTAAAATACGGTAGGACACAAAAAAAAAAGATAATTAGACTAAATAGTCTAAGCATATTTTAAGATTGAATAATTATTAATTGAAATTTACTTGGATATCACATAAACTAATTTGCAATTAGAAATTACTGTGAAGCATATAAGGCATCAAAGTAAGAGAAGAAAGTAAAATACAATTATAAAGAAGAACAGTATAAAAGAAAGATGAGTAAAAACTCACAAGTATAATTGCTCTAGCTTGCAATAAAAGGTAAGGGAAAAAGTATCTTAATAAGGCTAGAAATTACTAATATGCATATGAAAACATGAAATGGAAACATGTATATATCCAATAAAAATTATGCTAAGTATAACAAAGAAAAGCAGTGAAGTATTAATTAAAATTAAAGCAACATACGCTGCATAATAATGATATAAATAAGTAAAGCACAATACTGAAAATGAAAGTGCAAAGTAAGTAAAAGGAAGACCTTAGCCTCTTGAGCTAAGAATATATAGCCTAGGACTATGCAAAGTAAATATAGCTTAAAAATTATGATGAGATCTTGTAATCAATAAGATTGTAACAGACACATATTTTTTTTGTTGAAGTTATTTATGAAAATACTCATTCTGCGGGTAAATATATTGGATGAAGCGAGGAGTTTAGCACGTCTGCCTAACAAGTAAAAGAAAGTGGGGTCTCATAGAAAATAAGCACTCACATTCACTCTCTAAGAATGTGAGGTCTCCTTACATCCCCCCTTAAGCCTGCCCTTAGCTATCAACCAAGAAAAACCCTATAGTTTTATGAAAGTCTTATTTATGCACAAAGTCTTGTATGTATGTTTTAAAAGTATAGGCTCAAAGCAAAGTAATCATTCAAGGATTTCAAGTAATTATAAATTATGTGATATTCAAAGTTATCTAATTTTATTGTTCTACTTAATGATTGTAACTAATTGAGCTCCCAATTGACTTATAGATATTGATCTCTAAGTCAATTGTAAATAATAGTATAAGTGAAAAACTTTTGGAAAAATAGTAATTTGATTTAATTTATGAAATGGCAAAATAATTTTTAATTATATTCATGCAAATGAAACTTATCCTACACTAGTCCTAAACCAATCAAATTAAGTAGGTTAAGATTTAAAGTTTAGGAAACTAGTAGGGAAGAGTAATATTAATGGATTATTAAACTAAAGGAAGTGAACTTTAATGTATTATTTACTACTTTCATCTAACTAGCTCACAATCGAAATACTTCCAACCAAAGTAATCACTAACCTAACTAGGATCAATTAGTAGGAGATATCTAAGTGTAGGGAAAGAATAAACTACTAACTACAAGTGCTAGTTTATTCTAAGTTGTAGTTTAAAAGAAATCTATATGCTATCTAAAACACCTTAGGAAGCTAAGAAATTTCTAATTTAATTACTAGAGAACTTTAATAGAGGATTAAAAGTTAAAAGAAAATGTGTGCAAAAATCCAATCTAAATATATTTGGTACTAGTCCTATTAAGTTTACTTAACAAACTAAGGCATACAATTAGCATTCTACAATTATGTTATATGTTAGTTAAGATCATTATGATAAATCAATAAGTTAAAGTTCACAATTTTCACAAGATCTATACTAGGAATAAAAATTAAATCTAGAAATGTGCTATGTAAATTAGCACTTAAATCAAAAAAGTTAAGTTTCAACATGCAATTGAAATGATATGGCAAATAATTTAAATGTAATAATTTGCTGTTCTATGGTTTAAAAGCCTAAAACATGCATTTTATGAAATTAGGAAAATAAAAAATTACACTAATTAAGGAGCAAAATACCTAAAATATCCAATCATTATCCAAATAAAATAATAAAAGCAATTATGAAATCCTTATAGTATAAAGAAAAGAATGATACTAAGTAGGTCAAAATCAAACAACATTAGATTTTTAAAGTTTTTGAGACCTTAATTAGGATTAAAAAATCATTAAGAAAAGTAGTGTTCAACACTTAAATTTGATTTTATGTATTGTTCTACATATTTTTGTGATTGAAATGGGGTATTGAAATATCAAGTTTGGGCAACCATTGCTCAAGTTATGCCACATACAAAGTTTGGATTAAATTATAATTAATTAATTAGTTTAAAACAGTGATCAATGAAAATAATCAGCGAAATAGAAATTTAATGTCGTATTAATAATCTACGCTTTTTTCTTGTCGAAATGATATATAATATCATATATTTTAGATATGTAATAAGATATGAGCAAATGAAAAATTACATTAATTAATCATTAGCTAATTTTTATTCATTTGATTTATTCCAACGTAGAATTTTAACCGCTCAGCACGAAAATTGGCTCACCAGAAACCGAGGAGAATGGTGACTATCAGCTCCAGAAGTCGGGGCTGATTGGGAGTGGGTCCCGCCATCCACGCATCGCGGGTCAAGATTGACTATAGGCAGCTCGCAGGTCGGCCAACAAACGCTGCCCAAAACTATAGTCGCGGGATGCCGCGATCCGAAAGAAGGGCTCGGGTCAAAGAAATCTGGCCCAGCCCAGGACCGAAAGCTCATCCCTAACAGCGACGAGTTGAAATTAGGGCATCGTCATTTAGACAGCTCCGGCCATCTCACGGCATGAACTGCATGCCGTTAGGAAGGTCTTGGCAAGAAATTTCGAACGCCATCAGTACTAGCACCTAAGGTTACTCTAGCCGCTAGAAAACTTAAGCCCTATTTCCTTGTTAATGATCAAAGGTAAACAGGGATGGAACATTACTCCTCACTGAGGATGAGAGGGCTAGTCGAAGCTCGATCAAGCTCGTTTGAGCTTGATTGAGTTTCGGTCCATCAATCATGGCCTCGAAATAACATTATGGTTAATAAATTTCTAAGAAGAATCAATGGATAGTACATGGTGGCCTTGCAAAACAATAACACGTCAGGGTTTAGATCTAGGGTTCCACCTGATCGATCCAGGTCCTGACGAAGACGGGAGTTGCCTCGATTCGTCTTCTTTCTACACAGCTGAGACGTAGCAAAAAAATGCATAAGGAATGGGACGTTATCGAGGTGTAATGGTCGAAGGATCACCAGCTGGGAGCGGCCTCTACGATCGTGCTACGGCCTGAGGTCGGAGTAGGCGCATGTTCTCTAGCGTGCGCAGGATCGTGTAGGGAAGGTCCCAAAGGTGCTTGATCAGCCAGCACACGAAGCGAACGACTCGGATCACAAATAGAGGCTGTTTCGTACATAGTGCCCAGCAACAAGATCCCGCGATTCGCTCGACCGTTGGATTGGTTGAATTATGAAAATTTTAATTTAAATATATATTATTTAATTATTTAATTATTTAATTATTCACAATTTAATACTCAAAATTAAATAATCAAATAGATTCCGAAAAATCCCAAAAATTCACCATTTCCTAATTGAGGGGTGAGGAACTCAAAAATGCAATCGGATTTTCGATCGAATGTTAACTTAATTATCCTAATTTTTTGAGTATTTAAATATATTAAAATAATAGGGGAAAATTTGACGACTTCCAAACACTCCAAAAATACCACCCCTAGTTAATTTGGGGTGATGAGTCTAATGGAGGACTTCGATTTTGATTCTGATGTCTAAATAAAATAGACATTCTCATAATTATCGGGAAAATCAGAAATGTTGGAAAGTCTTAAATGATCTTTAAGTCGCATGAAACTTGAGGTGGGAAATCTTAACACTATTATAAGAGTATTAGAAAAGAAATGGAGTCGATTAGGATACTAATTAATAGGTAATAACGCTATGGTTGTTGCAGATTGGTATGTGATGAGTGGTATGGTATTAAATTTAAGGGCTGAGTGGCCGATGTTCTGGAGCGTTTAAATCAGTTAGTAGCACATTCGCTGATCTGTCTCGCTGCTTCATGGAAGGAAGGAGACGAACAATGTCTAAATTTCCGTTGGTCGTTCGATCCAGCGCGAACGACTGTGTTTAAATCCAAGGAGCTATTGGAAGGATGGAGATGAGAAAGGAGCTAAAATCCTGATGTTCTACATATTAAATGTGGGGTTGTTTTCCGATAGGTGGATATAAATAATTAGTATATCGGTACAGATTTGAATACTCCGAACCACTATTCGAACTGTCGAATCAGAGTCCAAATTTGACGGTTCTGAATGAATCCCGCTTCCCGCCAGGGATTAGAGGATCCAACGGTCTAGATTCTATCCCGCCGATCAAATAAGTTAAATGACTATTTAATAAAATAATAATAAATATTTAATCAAATTAATTTCAAATGTGCCTTGTAGGTATTTGATTTATTTTAACTTAAATATTATAATAATCTCACTATTTGCATAATAAAAAGTGAGAGATGCAAATGTTAAAAAAATCTTAGTTTTGTTATATTAATTTTTTTTTTATTTCAAACTTATTCAATATTTATTCTACTTTTAGAAAAAATATAAAATTATCAACATTGATATGCATAAGTTCAATAACTGAGATATTTTTCACTTTTATGGGGACTCATTTTGATGCATTTACTTAGTTATCATATTTTGAGTAGATCTTGACTTAAGATGGCTTAATTGGCTCTTAATTACGTTGCTACAAAAAAAACACCAAGAAAAAAGAGATGTATTGGTGTTTAATTGAGCAGTGAAATTTTAGAGACCTATAGATGTGCAACTTAAATTGATGGTAAATAGAAATTGAGCTGGCAAAGATTCGATACGATCTATCATTTAGTTGGATAAAGTAAATGATGCCTATAAACTGACAACGAAAGCTTCTCTAATCTTTAGAAAGGCCTTCCCAAAAGCATGCATCCCAAGAGTTTGCAGCCTTAATCTGAAGAGGTTCCAATCAGTAGAGGTTTGAGTGATTGATGGCTTAATTTTAGAGATATCGATGCAAACTTAGTTGATTGCGTCGCAGTTAAAATTGAAAGGTTGTGTCTGCTGTTTCCGTTTTTGGCGTGCAATTACTTCTCTTACAAAAAGACAATAAACATCAACGTTGTCAGGCTGTGGGTGGCGTGAGGTGAGAGGCAAAGCGTTTCTTTTAGAAAGATATTCGATGCCGATTCCTTCTTCGGCTCTTCAATTCCTCCGCACTCCAGTCTTCGCTGAGAACCTTCTCTCTGGTTTTCACGTTTGTAACCCGAGCTCGTTTCCTGAGTAGCCAACCATTGGGACCTTAGGGTTTGATCCCTTCCCTTCCTTTGACTGACTCCGTCAATCCTAAAGATTCCATCGTGAATTCTTTACCCCCGCTTCCTTAACAATCTTTAAACGCTTTTCCCCCGGCTTCCTTCTGCTCATCCTTCTCCCCAATTCTGCATCTATTTCCTCGCCTCTTTCGTTTATTTTTAGGATTCTTCCGATTTTCGTTAGAGGTGGGGGAATGGATTCCGAGAAGAAGCCGCGGGTAACTGACGCTGGGGCATGGGGAATGAACGTTGTTAGCTCTGTCGGGATAATTATGACGAATAAGCAGCTCATGTCACCTGGAGGCTACGGATTCTGCTATGGTATCCTCTCTTTTCCGATGTCTTGGCGATTGATTGTAATTTATTGGTTTTAGGGTTTTGTTTGTTTGCTGGTTTGGAAAAAATCTCAGATCTGTGTCCTAGTCTAGATCTGAACTTTCTGAATCTTCTATTAGGCCTATAGAGTGGAGATGAGGCAGAGATCGTTGAACATTTAAATAAGTTTTGATACCTCGCTTCTTTTTTGTGTTTTTGGAGGGGCATCCTGCGAAATAAAGGAAAGAATAAGCTACATTACGACCAAGAAATAATAATAAAAAAAAAGTTTAATAAAAAGGGGTACCACTAGTTCTTTGCTGCTTGTAAAATTTTGTTATCTTTCACAATCCTTATATAACAAAAACCGTTCTTTTTTCCATTTATGTATTTGGATATTAGATACATGGCACCATATTTATATTTACATGTACAGCACTCCAAGCTTTTTAATAATGTGGAACTTTGCACCCACTAGGTTTTTCTCAATTATTAGAAGGAATGGTATTCCTTCAATACACGGACATGGCTAGGCGTTAGTGTTGTAAAACATCAGAGCTTGGATGCTAATTTTTTTCTTACAATTTAGTAATTTTTAGGATCTGTATGGTTTTTATATGAAATTGTGCACGTGTTGTTATTGAATTCTAATTGAATTGATGATTGAAAGCATCCACAAAGTGATTTTTACAAGGATGTTATTCCTTCCTCACACAAGCAAGATTAGGAGTTTGTGTTGTTAACTTCAGAGCTTGGGTATTAACTTAGATTATGGTATCCTGCATATTCTTATAATTTAGCAATTATCTACACTTGTATAGTTTTTATATAAATTTATGTAGAATTTTAATTGAATTTTAACTGACCCTTCTTTGAACTTTGCAGCAACAACATTAACCGGGTTCCACTTCAGTGTGACAGCACTGGTTGGCTGGGTGTCAAATGCTGCTGGGTTGTCTGTGTCCAAGCAGGTTCCTTTGTGGGAACTTTTATGGTTTTCTATTGTTGCAAATCTTTCAATTACTGCCATGAATTTAAGTCTGATGCTTAATTCTGTTGGTTTTTATCAGGTTTGTTGTAGATCTATCATTTAGTCAGTTATGTTTAGGGAAAGCTATTTAAGCTTCTAATTTATATTGTTTATCTATATGACATTCAGATCTCAAAGTTGAGCATAATACCAGTTGTTTGTATGATGGAATGGATACTAAACAACAAGCACTACTCTCCCAAAGTGATTATGTCTGTGATTGTTGTTGCTTTCGGTGTTGGCATATGTACTGTAACTGATGTGGAGATTAACATGAAGGGCTTTCTCTGTGCATGTGTGGCTGTCTTCTGTACGTCGCTGCAACAGATAGTGAGGATTTTAACATTTTCCTTCTTTTTTCTATTTAGCTTTATATCATTGTTGCTTGTTCTTTTGTAAATTTGAGGCTTAGAATCTATAACAAGTTGTGCCTTGATCAGCATATATAAAAACAATGAACAAGTGCGAAGATTGTTCTTTGTTTTGGAATGTACCTGTTTGGTTTTTGTAAAACTGTTATGTGAAATCATTTTTGAAAATTTTTGGATGATGGCATTGAAAAAAACTATTGTGTTTGGTTTTGTAAAACTGTTATGTGAAATCATTTTAAAAAAATTTCTTCTTGTTCGTTTGTAGAATAACTAATAATAGTCACATTGTCAAAATGTTTTAGCTGTAATGATGTTTGTATACTTTTGTGCTATTAAAGCACATGGGGCAATAAATGGCAAATGGCATGATGAGATGGTTTTGTATTTTTTGGTATGCATCATCTACTTTAATTTAGACAAAAGTTTTTTGAAATTGGTCCCTTTATGATGATAATATATATTTCTTTAGTGGGGGAAGACTTCTGATAACGCTTGCTATAAATTTCTTTCATCTTACTCAGCGTTTTCTGTTGCTGTTTCTTTCTATATTTATTTTTATGCTGGCCAGTAAGGATTTTTTTTACTATCTCATATTTTGCTCATTCTTCTATTGTTTTTTTTTATTCTTTTCATTTGTTTTATATATTCACTAGTGACACATGTTGGCAACATTCTTGAACCTCTTATTGGGGTGGGTACACATCAATTTGGCTAATAACATTTAGTTTTTGGCTGTTAAAAAATTCGTGATTGAACTTATTACCCTTTTCCTTTTTCCTTTAAAAAAACTTTAAGCTAGAGCATTGGAAGCTAGCTGCTGTTTTGTCTTTGTTTTATTGATACATTTTTCATGCCTATGATATCATATATTTCAAAATATAAAAATTAATCTTAAGTACAAACTATCTCTGTTTCATATCGAAGAATTTTAAAAAAAGCCATTAGGAAAGAATAAAAATATCCATTGACATATTTGGCACAAAAATCTGCAGTGCAATTATGAACTGATGATAATGAAAAATAACGAATTTAAACAAAGAAAAAAAAGAGTAAAAACAGTCACTGGGGTTTAAGCTGATTCTCTCTTAGTGTGAACCCTGTAATTATTTTACATCTGATTACAATCTTCTGTTATATTTATATACCATGGTTTCTTTCGCTTCCAATAATTACTTGTATTTCTTCTTCGAACTATAAGGCATGGTTTCTTATTATGCTTCACATTTTCTTTCAGACGATTGGTTCTTTTCAGAAAAAGTACTGCATCGGTTCATTTGAGCTTCTCAGCAAAACAGCTCCAATACAGGCAGCATCTCTTGTTGTGTTGGGCCCATTCGTAGACTACTGCCTCAGTGAAAAGTCAATTTTGGAGTACCATTTGTCCACAGGAGCATTAGTAAGCCTTGTTTTACTTTTTCGGTGCATATTACTGAAGAAAAATGCTACACTTACACCATCATATACATAATCATATTCATCACCAATCAAAATTTTTCTTTCCTATTTTTTTTTTTACACTGGTACAAGAAAAAAAAGTGAATTGCATTAATCACATATTTACACATAGGATTGTCATGTTATCTTCATTTTAATGTGTATATGATGGTGTAAGTGTAGCAAAATCCATTACTAAAACAATGCCTTACAAGGTTGTAGAAGTGTAATGCACATTTACTCTCTTCTAATTAGCTAGGATGGAGCTGGCCCCATTTGAGCAACTTCTTGGTCGAGTGGGGCCTACTTCATATGCTTGGCTAATGATGAGGAAGAATGGATAAAATTTGAGTTATACATGTCTACAGATTTAAATGCATTAATCTGTATTACTTGAAGTATGCTGCACACACCAACAGATATTTTATGCTGCCAAAGAATTTATGCACCATGACATGAAAAGTGCATCAGTTTTACAGAATTATTGCTCAAGACTGCTTTGGAGTCATTATTCTTATTCTTGGATTCCAAAATCAGAAGATAACTTGATGCACAATTGATATTGAGCTGTTTGGTTGCACAGAACAAAAAATGTTTGACACTGTATTCATATCCTCATACCAAACATCCCTTTGCTTATTCAAGATTACCTAAGTTTCTTATCTACAAACTGCTGACCCTGTTTACCTAAAAGAGTCATAAATCATATTTCTTACTGAGTTTATTGGTGCCTCGCTCTAAACAGATTTTCATAATTCTCTCCTGTTCGTTGGCTGTATTCTGCAACATGAGTCAGTATCTATGCATTGGCCGGTTCTCCGCAACTACCTTCCAAGTGCTGGGCCACATGAAAACCATTTGCGTGCTGATTCTCGGGTGGATACTGTTTGATTCCGCCCTCACGATCAAGAACATATTTGGTATGCTTGTCGCAGTGGCTGGCATGATCGTCTACAGTTGGGCCGTTGAATCTGAAAAGCTGGCAAAGCTTACCGTCAGTTCTAGAACTGATGAGGAGAACACAAGGCTTCTCAAAGATAGAACTAGTGGGGTTTCGGAATCCGATGTTGAGCTTGGGCAATCCAAGAGCTAAGCTGAGCTTCCCCCTCTCTCTCGTTGAGCCCCTTTTATATACTATAGTTATTCTTTGCCTTCTGTTATCTCCCCAGGTTGTTTATTCTTCTCCATTCTTTGCTTTTGCCTTCACGTGGAGCTCATGATGTGATTTTTTTCTCCTTTTATGGGGGAGTAGGCTGGAAGATATCAAAGTTTAGAATGTCTGTTTACCCCCTTTATCAGATATCAATCTCTTATGCGAGCTTCTCATTCAGGAATGTTAGATTTCTGCACTGCTTCGCTTTATCTATTTGAGTATTCATCATTCTTTCACAAATCGCTCATGGATGGGTCTTTATGAGTTTTTGTACTTATTATGATTCTTGTGATGCTTTTTTTTCATTTCAAATTTAAATCATAAACATTCATTACTATTTATATCCAAAATTTGCCTGCAAAATTTTAGTGTAGTCATGTGTTTTTTCGCACAAATAAATCAAGATTTTCATAGATGCAATTCATGTATTTATATTTTTGTGTGCGGAACTTCACATCTTTCCCTGGACACATCCTTAGCGAATGTTAAGAGAACAACATAGTTGGGGATTGCTCTTAATGCAGGCTTTTGAAATCACGAATTAATAAAATTTTGAATTTTAGGTGATAATAACTTTTTGTAAAAAGAGAGGCGCCGAACTTATTTTTATTTTATTTTTTTATTTTTTATCAAGGGATTGCTTGGTGTGATGAATATGTAGTATATATAATTTGATTTTCATTGGTTTGTTTAGTGTTTTTGTTTGAATGAAATAATTTGTAGATTATAATATTTTGTATAATTCCATAATGAGATTATTACTCATTAAAAATGATCTCATATTTATTCAACACTTCAAAAAATTTCAAGTCAGTGCCTCGGAAACTCGACCAAATGCCCAAATTGCTGAGGATTGTGAGATGAAGTAAAGAGCATGCTACTCTTTCTCGCCCTTCAGTCAGCGAGAAGCCATCACAAGAGACCGCAGCTTTGGCTTAATTGGCGAGCTTTGCATCTTTAGAGTCACATGAGAAGCTGTGAGCTCCACATCTTCATTGCTTATGAGCTTCTTGTTTTGTTGCGAGTGAGCTCTACTTCTTTGTCTTTTTTTCGTGAGAAGTTGTAATCATGAGAGCATCGCGAGCTCCATGTAAAATGAAATCACTCGAATTGGGGGAAAATTTATGCGAGCCCTGCTTATAGTCTTATAAATATTTTACATTCTGGTTTTACTTTATGCTGTAAATCTCGCTTAATTACAGTGCATTTGTAATTTACAAAATTCTATATTGCTTTATATCAAAATTAATGTATATCAAACAACCCTAAAAAATGATGTGGACGAATGCAAAGTATGAATTGGCACTCGGTTGGGAGCAACTATTGTTCAAATAAAATTTTTTCCTACTCAAAATAGTCTTAAAATTGTCATACTGGATTTTTTTTTTTCTTGAAGAAGAAATTCTTACAAAAATAGAGATGATGGTATTGAAATGAGATTGCTCAAAAAGATTTAAGCTGGTTTGATTTATTATGTTTATGTGAATAAAAATTCATAAAATTGATGTTTTGATGTAGATATTTGTAACTTCAATTAATTCTTCTTAGGCACGGGCTTAATTGTATTTGGGCACAAAGCTGCTTCGAGCATCATTTGCCAATTGTAACGTGTCAATGCACATCAACAAATATATAAACACATTTTAAACAATATATTATGATAAAGTTGTTAAATTTATTTTAAATAATGCTGTTTATGATATAATATAAAAGTTAAGCGTGCTCATAAAAGATCCACTTAAGTAGTAATAAGTGAAGCTCTTAAATATTGAGAAGTCTTTCAAATAATAGTGAAATTTCTGATAAGAACTCTAAAATAAGTATCATGTGGGAGCACTCCTAGAATAAGTGACTTGCTAGAAAGTTATCTTGTGAGGATAAAATCGTAAGACCTTTCATACAAAAATCAACAATATCTTTGTGCTTAAAAATTTGGGCTATTACAAGTTTAGTCTAAGTTGATTCTAATGTTGTTTGATCAATCTCATCATAATTCAATATCCAACCCCTAAGTACCACTCTTTAATTCTAATCTCCTTATAACATGTTCTTCTTCATAACTAAAAGTGTAATTCTCTAAAATTATCCTAAGGGTTCTCTCACCTAAGCTTTCTTACTTAAGGCTCGCAATGTAATACAAATGTTCAAACGCTACTTAACTAATTAATATTAAATTTCCCAAAATTAGTATAGAGTTAAGTTCCTAAAATCAAATCATGCAATTGGCATCCAACTTAAGAAAAAATTAGTGAGTACACATTCTCTATGGTATAACAAGAGCAATAACACTGAGTAGGATCATTTTGGAGTTCATTGGACCTAATTAAAGTTTTGACCTAAGTTAATTAAGGTGCCAAAATGTCATTAGTAAAAATAATAATCAAATTACAAAATTAATATTATCATAATATTCTTCATATTTTTCTGATCACTTTAAGATATAACATAACTATATAAGTAGTTATTAAGATTTTTAATATTCTGAATTTTCTTAATTAAAATTTTCCTAATTACTCAAACACAAGTACGCTAATCTACGACCACGGGCGGATTTCGCATGCAACGCGCCCGCGTGCGCTGAGGCACATGACAGTGCCGTGCAGGTTGGGCAACCCCCTCGGCATTGTTCACTATCTCTGTCAAGATTTAATTTTTCGAAACCTTAAAATCTATGGCACAATAATACTCAATGCACAAGACATCTCACGCAGCATAACTGTAACAACCATAGGTTGTTACTTAGCTAATTTTAGCTTAATTGCATCATTATTATCATTACATTAGGTTCAGTTAGTCATTATGATCAAACCCCAAAAATTTAGAACTATTCGGAGTTCAACCGAATATTTGAAATATTTTAATAATATTTAATTAATTAGAAAATTAGAATACTTAATTTGACCTCGAAATCAAAATCTGACTTCGCTATTACGCTCGTTACCCCCAAATTAGCTATGGGTGATGTTTTGAAAGTGTTTGGAAGCCGTAGGATTTTCTTGAATATTTTAATGTATTTAAATACCCAAAAATTAGAATAATTAAATTGATTTTCAAATTAAAATTTGACTTTGCTGTTGAGTTCCTCACTCTCAAATTAGTTAGAGATGAATTTTCAAGATTTTCCAGAGCTCGTTTATTCAACCAATTAAAATTTGGGAAATTAATCAATTAAAAATTATAAATTTATTTAAAAAATTCCTTAATTCTTTCTTTTTTTACCTTCTTTCCTCCTACACTGGGACTCGCCCCTCCATTTCCTGCGAACAATGCCAGTGCCTTCTTCTCCTCTATGTGCACACAAGGAGTCCCCCTCCAATTCTCCTTCATGATGATGGGAAAGCTCATACTTATGCCATGCCTCCATCTCATTAAGGCTAGCACTCTCAACTCCTCTTAATTTGCTATCAGTGAAAACTCTCTCTTCCCAATCTCCATCCCAAGCTAAGGAAGAAGCTCCTTCCCTCCCAAACTGAAGAAGAAGCTTCTTCCTCTCAAGCCCTGAAGAAAGCATAACTCTATCTTCTTCCATTTTGTGGTGCCCCACCCATTAATCCACAAGATTAAGCTAAGGGGTGACATGTCACTCTGGTTAACCCTTCACTTATTATTGGATTAGAATGAAATCCATAATCTACCTAATAAGGGAAGGAGTAAGCATAGAATCAAATATCAGTCATTATCTAATAAAATATACAGAGTGTGGAAGCAATTTAAAAATGAGAAACATTCAAGCATCACAGTATAAATAGTAGGAAATATAACTTAGAATATAAGCTTAGTAATTCAAACACACAGTTAAAGGTACCTGTATTAATACATCAATTTAAAGTTTAAGTAATGAAAGCAAAAATACTCTCATCCTCACTTATAATAAATCTATGCAGCTTCTTCTAAGGGCTCCTCTCTTGGATAAGGCTCCACTCCTATCTCCTGATCGCCTAACTGAAGATGATCTGCCATTGTCGGTTTCACAATGTAGGGCCCCAGCCAAAAAGAGAAACATCTTGTGTTAGACAATTGTCTAAGTACATTTTAAGCTGATGAATTTTATGTGTTTTATAATATCACCATTTTATATTTTCTAAGCAACAACTACATAAAACACGGGAGCAACTAGCATAGCAATAAGAAGGGAAAAAGTTATAAACAATATTTATAACTTTAAGCAAAAAGGAGGCTAATGCATGCCTCAAATATAAGCTAAATAAGGTAGGCCACATATGAATAACTAAATAAGTACTGAAAGAAAAATCTAGACCTAAATATGCTGATGATCATATGACGTATGCTAATTAAAACATAAATCTAGAGAAGGTACATGTAATATGAGCAGTAAAGTTTAGCATCCTATACAAGTATCTATACAAGTGAGCAGGTAAAACAATACAGCTAACTAAATAACATGCATTAATAACATCATAAATAGTAAGCTGAAAAACTGTAAAAGAATGTATAACTACCATATCAGAAGAATTGGCCAATCTGACCCAACATATATATTTATCATTCCCCATAACCTTTCTGGGCTAGGGCAAATATATCTCAATATTACTGTGTGACTAAAGAGGCAGGTAATACTATGCAATATCTTTTAGTTATTTTACTTTTGTTTCTGTAGACAATTTCAAAAACAGCTAAGGAGTCAAGCACATCTGCAAGACTAAATGGGTCTCAATTTTAACCCACTCTCCTCAATGAGCAGTGTTAAGCATCCTGATCTCACCTTACCCCTGTCCATTGGAGTAAATGTGCACCATAATCCACCATAAACTGAACCCAAATGCAAGTGTTTTTCTAATTATCTAAGTTTTTATTTTCATGCAACAATATTTTCTTATATGACATATCTAAGAAAAATGGCTCAAACATCAAGGAATGCGTAGCAACAAAATATCAAAAGTAAGCAAGAGACTATACTAATATGGTGATATCATTTGTTTTCTAATTAAACCATTCTAACTATTCCAAGTTACACATGTTCAAGATCACCATTTTCCTACTATCGAGTGTAACTTAGAAACTCGTTCTTATAAGTTAAAAAAGATTAGAACTGATCAGGTTCTAATCTAATTTAATCAATTGACGACTATGAGTTTAATTGATAAATCATACGTCCTAATTTTTGTGAATTTAGACGTTCTATCTAAGATCTGATCAAGATCTTTTAAACTATGGATTATGGACTAAACACTCCAAGATTGGGCTTAGTCACATAATCCAAAGAGGATAAGACCAAAGATCTAGGTTTCATTCTATAAGTGATCTACTAATTAAGGCAAATCCTATTAAGTAATCAAACTTAATAGGATGAATATCCTTTCTTAATTATAAGGTTAAAAGATAAAATAATCAGAATAAGTAGTAAAATCCTAAAAACTAATAAAACTAAGGTTTCATCCATTGAGTAACCCGTTTACCCAATGAATAAACTCTAACCTATAATCTAGTCATAGTCTCAAGAATGGTCCTTAAGGTATAGTTTAAAGACTTAGAGAAATTCTGAGATCTGACTTAATAGTTAATTTCATTCATTTAAATATCACTAATATAGTTATAATATTGTGTTTAAGTTATTTAAAGGGCTAGTTCAAGGTTAAGGGCACTTAACTTAAATTTTAAGCAAAATGATTATTTTTTCCTTACTTAAGGTCTAAAAAGTCAACTTTTGATTTAAGGGTCCAAATTGAAGTTTCTTAGTTCCAAATGATTCCTTATTGTATAATTTAAAGATAGACAGTAAGTATGCTCAATTTGGATGAAAAATGGATTATACAAGTTCAAACTAAGGTTTTTGACCTAAGGACATTTCAGTAATTTTCACTCTATTGAAACCTAAATTTTTTATGCAGTTTATTGTTGGTGATTGTTCAAGGATTTAATAGAGTCTAAGAACACTGCATTATGAGCTCAAATGGCTAAGTTATGAATGTTTTAATTTTGAGGGCATTTTGGTAATTTAGTTGGTCAACGGGTGGCAAAACCCGCACTTTTTTTTTTGAAGTCTAATTTCAGCAAACTCAGTTTATATAGCTTCCCTATAATTAACTGAGTGTGTTGATAGGGAGTAGACCCAACTTGGACCTCAAATAGTCAAGTTATGGCCTAATTAAGGCTAAGGATATTTTGGTCATTTTCTAAATTTTTAGGGTTCATATCTTAAATATTATTTTAGTTTATTGATGACATTGAAATTCTAAACTGGTTAGCATATTAAATTTTTAAATTTGGAGTTGAATTGACCAAGTTATGGTCATTTGAATTCCAAGAGTATTTCAGTCATTTTCCCTAAAGTCAACTGTGGGGTCCAGGGTTGACTTTTGATCCTGATATCCAAATAGAAAAATTAATACTACTATAGTGATGAGGCTATTCTCCTAAGTACTTTAAGACCCATATTGACTATGTTTGGATGTCTAGGTTAAAAGTTAAGAGGTCTTAATTAGGTCCTAAAATGCTACTTCATTATGCGTACCCCGAAATTAATTTTTGTATTATGTCATTTGATTCATTTTATTTTTTTGAGTAAAATGAGACATATATTGACTATGTTTGGATCATCCTACAAAATATTATTAAACTTTCAAGTATTTTGAATTAAATAATTTAGTTACTATTCATTTATTCAAATTGTATTATTTTACTATTCATTTATTCAATTTGTATTAATTTACTATTCATTCCTAAAGTTAAATAATATTTTTCTATTTTAATTAATTAATTAATTATTATTAATCTATAATTAATTAATATTAATTATTAATTTATTAATCTATTATTTAATATAATAATATTATATTTACTATTCAATTAGGATTAAGATTAATTATTTAATTATCTATTAAGATATTTTAATTAGGACTAATTAATCTTAATTAATTAATACTAATCATTGCTTTATTGTTTAATTAAATAATTATTGTTAATTACTGTTAATATTAACATAATTATCTTCTAATTATGTTAATTAATTATTATTAATTAATTAATTTTATACAGTTACTATTCAAATATCATTAACCACTAGTTATAATTAATTAACTGCTAATTATAATTAATAACTAATTACTTATCATTAAACATTAATTAATTAATTAACTGGTTGAATTGACAGTGGGCCCCACGGCTGCCACGTGGCATTCTGTGATTGGCCACGGGAGCCGTGGCGGGTCCTATGGCTGATGTACCACTGGCAGCGGAACCCACCGGTGACACGTGGTAGCGTCTGATTGGGTGCTTCTAAGCGTGTGGGCCCACTCCTGCCACGTGTCACATCATAAGAATGCCACGTCGCACTATGGGCCCCACAGCCGAAGCCGAAGAGCCGCGGGCTATGGCGGTGGGCCCCACGGGACACGTGGCATGCCTGGAGATTGCCATGTGGCACTGTGGGCCCCACGCCCGAAGCCGAAGGGTCGCGGACGTCACTGGTGGGCCCACGCTGCCACGTGTGGCACCTGGAGGGTGCCACGTGGCGCTGCGGGCCCCCACCTCGGCTTACGCGGACCCAAACTCTTTCGGGTCGACCCGGCCCGACCCGGACTTCATCTGCTTCGCGAAGAGTTTCGAGAGCCGGCGCCTAGGGCATGGCTTTTGCCGGCCTTCTCGGCGCCGGACTACCTCGGCCCGCTCGGCCGACGGTCGCTCTCGCCGAGGCCTACACGCCAGCGGGTGGACCAGCAACGGAGGTGGCCGGAGTCACCGGCTAGATCGAACCCTAAATCTAGGGTTACGGGATGGCCATCCTAACGGTTTCTACTGTCGCTCGATCTCAAAATTCGATCGATCGATCCGTCGATCGATCGATCAGGATCTACCCTAACCTATTCTAAGCAGTGGAATAACGATTCGAACAATCGAATGCAAGATTGTAAATAAATTGGGAAAGTTAGGAGGTACCTCAGTTGGACGGCTCAGCAATCGACCTCAGATCCCGGCACCGTTCGATCCTTTCTTGCGCAAACGAGCGAGCTCAGGCCTCGGGAGGGTCCTTATGGACCCTCAGACGGACTGGCCGAGGCGTGTCGTGTCCCGGACTGGCCAGGATCGCGGCGGAACACCACGTGGCAGTGGCGGACTCTGTGAGGAAGAAGACGGCCCAGTAGCCGTTGGATCTGCGTCTGATCCAACGGCAACGACGTTGTCTGATCAGACGGTGCCGTCGGCTACAGCTGACGGCGTTGGTTAAAATCTAACGACGCCGTTAAATAATAAAATAATAATTTTTTTTTGAACAAATTCCATAATTTACAAATATGTTTTCCTAGCTATTTGAGGGGTAAGGAACGCAACGGCGAGGTCGGATTTTTGATCCGACGAGTATTTTATTTCCTCGATTTGCGGGGTATTTAAATATTTAAAATATTCGTCAAAATTTCGACGACTTCTGATTAACACGAAAACATCACTCTTAGCTAATTTGGGGGGCAATTAGCACAATGGCGAAGTCCGTTTTTCGATTTGAGGTCCTTTTAAATAGGTTAAATTTTAGGATTTTTGGATTTCCCAAAAAAATCAGGATTCGGTCCATTTGACTCCTGATTTGGGCTAGGTTTTAGAGGTTGACTCCAATTGACCTAATTAGCACTTATGACTGGATTTAATACTAAGATTAGTCCTAATTGACTAAGGTAATAACTTAGGTTATTACATATTTGCAAGCCAAGGTACCCATTAGCGGTAACATTCCTTGTACCTCTTTCTTACATCCTCCATGCACTATTCTTTCCATTAGTTTAATCAAAGCATTTATGAAATGAAATCTTAATTAGCTATTGTATGGAGTCTAGGTTTGATCGTCAAGCCTCAATTGAACTCAATGAGTCTAATAGAAGCTCCATTTGTCCATTAAAATGCAGTCAAAAGCTGTAGCATTTTTGTATACTCGTAGCTAGGGCATCATTGTTTGCTCGATAGAATGATTCTTTCATGTTGATTTTGGTATTAAGGGGAAGGTCTCGTTAAGATGTTTTCATCGGTATATGGCACCGCACTTGAGATGCCCCAAATCGAGAGTATTTGGGTGAAAAAGGGGACACATTTTTGTTTTCGCCTAGGCAAAATCACCGTCGATCACTATTACGCGCCGTAGCGCCTAGGTCTTGGGTTGGCTGGCACTGTAGCGCCTGGCTCTCGGTTAGGAGGCACTTCAGCGCACCATAGTGAGCATAACTACCCAATATTGCCCAAATTGCATATTTGCTTGCATTTTTATGATACCAGAATCCTAAAAATATAAAAAATATATCAAAATAAAAATTGGATTTAGTAGAATCATGTATTGTGCAAATGTAGAGGTGATTTTGAATATAAAATCTATCTCATATTATAAATGATATGTTCTAATTTTCTAAGTGATTCACTTGAATATTTTGTGCCAAATGGTAATTAATGTAATGTTTAGCTTTAATTATTTTTTATTTTGCTTATTTTAATATTTATATGCTTCAATAACCATAATATGCATGTTAGATAATTAGAACTCTGATTTGGACACCTTAAATAAGTAATTTGATATTAATCATCCTTAAACCCTAAAGACTCTTAAGAAATGATTAAGCTAAATGATAATTGATTAAATCTTGATTTTGGACATCAATAATGCGCCATAAACTTTCTGATTGTATCATCGGCCAATAACTAAGCAAATGGTCTTGGTTTGGTCAAGTTAGAAGTTAAACCTTAACTTGTTTGGATTAAGACCCAAATATTAATCATCTTAAATAAACCTCCTAATTTGAATACTTAAGAAACTTGCATAATTCCAACAATGCTTCTTGATTTGACATTGACATTAGACAATTAAATTAGAAGTATTAAAGTTCAATAAATTCATATAATTGATCATCTGAATTTAACCTTTAGATCTTTAATTTTCTCTTAAGAAAGACTATTATCATAAACTAAATTGTAAAATGATAACGATTTGTAAATGATCAATTACTTATAAATTATGTAATTATACCCCATAATTGTAGTATAGGTTGAAATCAGATGAGTTTTACCCATCTGATTTATATAATCAAACTCAATATATTAAGGCATGTAGGTTTAATATAATCCTTTTAGCTTGAATTATTATATATTTCCATACTTTGATTTTAAAGTTGAAATATAGTATTTTAAATCAATAACTACTAGACCTTATTAATAGATAAACTCTTGAGGTAGGAAGAGCTTATTATCAAACCTTAGGGTAGAAAGCTAAAGATTGTGATTAAAAGTTTGTAACCTCTTAATGCTAGTGTTTTATGCCTTACAATAGGGAAAATATTGAGGTAGGAGATATCTTATTGAATATGCATTGAAGTAGGCCTTTAGATGAATCTTTTGAACCTTAAATAGTTGAGCATCTATTTTTGTAGTAGTAATAACCTAGCGACTATAAATTGAGCTTAAATGAGATAGTTTACCTAATTAGAGTGATTTCTATGTCACAACCTTGGAACCCATTTGCTTAGTACCTCCAATAGAGAATAGATCCATTAGTCTAAATTTCCTTGTATTCTAAAATAGCTAGTATAAAATAATATCATTAGTGTTTATCATGTGGAGACTGTAGCACATACCCATAAAGTTGATTTGATTCAGCAAGTGTAAGAAATTAGGTGATTCATCTTGAATGAAATTATAGATTTTAATCTTGTCTTAAAAAAATATACAAGAACATCAGGATAAATTTCTCAATTTTTTGGAGTAAGTTATAAGTAAAGGATTGAACATCTTAATTTGAGAGAATAAATAGTAAAATAATTATGTCATTTATCCTTGTGCGCATCGATAAGTGCAGTTAAATAAACTAAGTCTTTCAAATTACCTTTCTTAGGACATTTTAAGTTATTTTATAATTAGGGGATTGAGCATCTTAGTTTGAGAGGATAAACTATAAAATGATTATGTCCCTTATCTTTGTGCGCATCAATAAGTACAGTTAAACAAACTAAGTATTTCAAATTGCCTTTCTTAAGATACTTTAAGTTATGTTTTTAATTAGGGGATTAAGAATCTTAGATTAAGAGAATAAATTGTAAAAGGATTCTCTCCCTTATCCTTATGCGTATCGATAAGTATAGTTAAATAAACTAAGTGTTTCAAGTGATCCTTCTTAGAAATATAATGTTTATGTATATGTACTTCTAACACATGATAACTTAAGAAAGTTACATGATTAAATTGCTTTAAAAGTGATTATTTTGCATGCATTGCATAAACATAAGCATAAGTATTAGGGATTATTTATAAATTGCGGGGTATAGCGTATATTAAGAGAGGAATTACAGGATGCTGCAGGTATCAAGATATCATAATTCCTAATGGGATATATGTGGGCATCAAACTGTATATTAATGACAATTCAGTGATATTCCAGATGCATATATGTGGCATACAGTTCTGTGGCATATTCAGTTGTATATTTATATTTAGTGGCATACAATACAGTATCTAATTCATTATTTACCCAGTTTCAATTTATTTACTATTTTTTTATTTTCAGTGCTCAGTTTTTAGTTTTTGTTTTACTTTACTTTCAGATTTGTATTGTTTTAGATTTTCCAGCCATTTTAACACGTTCTGCAACTTTATTTGACTATTTAATGGATACATATTAGATAGTTATAACTGTTTAGAATAGCTTTCGATGTGTTAGACTCATTATCCAATACGTGGTACTTTTGGGATTCGGCAATTTGCTAGATCTGGGGCAGCATGTGGAGCTGGTTCAGGAGGAGTCATAAGAGATCCAGGAGAAGTTTGTGGAGCACTGGAGGACTCTACATTAGCATTTACCTTTTTGTATTAATTTATTTTTAGTTCAGTAGCTTGACTATTTGCTGTATTTTCATTCACTTAAACTATTTGTAATAACTCTAGATGATATTTTCTTTTTTTTTTCTAAGATGAATGATTTATATTTAGCTTCTGTGAGGGATGATCTAGATGTATGCTTTAGCTTTTGCACTCCGTGTTTACTATTACTTATACTTAGTATTGTGCTATGATCAGCATACTACAAATAATGTTATACTTATATATATATTGGATTTCTCATATTCTACTCATAATCCAATGTATATACTATATTATCTAATACTTAAGATAACATTTTATGCTTACCTTAAGGATTAGTACTCAGCTCTTTTTTCTTTGAAGTTGAGTTCAGCTCTATATTCTGCAGATATTTGGGGAGGTTCAACAGTCCTTCCTGAGTAACGCAGCATTCCGCCGCCAATTATTAATTTATTTGCACGCGGCGACAGAACGGAGCGTTACAGTTATTATTAGAGAAATATCATAAAGTGTCAGATAAGGAGAATGTTTTTATTTACTTTATGATCTATTCTTTGTAGCAGATATGATCACAATCATTAAGTATAAGGAAAGCAACATCCATAATTCATTCAACTGAGATCTCAAAAATGAAACTAAGAATATATGGAAAAGACAAACTAACCTTAAAATGTACTTAAAAGCAAAATACAAGTAACAAATGACACCTTAGGATCTGAACAAACTTTAAGAAAGTAAAATATACAAGTAAAATGCTTATAACCAACAAACTATAACTAATATTTGAATAAAATTTTAGGAATAAAATATCAACAGTACAAGTTCAACTATTACCTTAAATTATTCGACGAGTATTGAACTGATGATTTCCAAGATGGTAAAGTTTATGGTAGGATCATTAGTGGAGTGTCTCCTCGTGGAGTAGAAGTACTAGATAAGATTTTAGTTAGCTCAACCTTCAGAAGAGCCAATTGAAAAGTTCAAGATTTATAAGAAAATAATGAATAAATACATATAGTTTCATGATTGGAATGGTCCACTTTGAAGAGTCTTTTGTATTTTCAGGTAAAAGATCAAGCAGAGAGAATTCTGAAAGAAAACTAAATTTTTAAAAGAAAATCGATGTAGCGCGCCCCAGCGCGCCACAGCGCGCCATAACGGATTCAATGTGAAAGTAAAGCCGCTACCGCGCGCCACAACGACACTTATAAACTCAAGCTCAGCAGGAGAAAACTTAACAGAATCGCCACAGCGTGCCGCAGCAAATCAGATTATAAAGGTTCAGCCGCTACCACGTGCCGCTGCGGATCAGATACGAAGGTTCAGCCACTACCGCATGCCGCAGCGGATCAGATACGAAGGTTCAACTGCTATCGCGCGCTACAGCGGAATAAAAAGGAAATAAATATTTATTGATCCACCACAATGCGCCTCAGCGGAGGAAACACGAAAGATCAGCCACTATCGCACGCTACAGCGCGATGGTACTTAGTGAAAATTCGTAAATGTCTCTGATATCGCGCGCTGCAGTGGGTCCGATACGCAAATGAAGCCGCTACCGCGCGCTGCAGCGTGCACCAAAATTTCTACCAGGAAATAAGCATTAAGGACAGCATAGGGAAGGCCAGAAATTCAAAAATTTTGTCTTCCCTAGCTGTTAGAAACTCCTAATCAATTAACTCGCAGTTTCTCAAGTGAATCTCAACATATTTTTTATTGCAAGCAATTAAAACTTGGGAGTTGAAGGGATGGAAAAATTCATGGCAAATGGGCTAAAGGCTTGCCTATTTAAACAACCATTCATGACTAAGAAAGAGTTCCCACTTTTGACATTCATTAATCATAAAAAAAAGCTTGTTGTAAGAAAAGAGAAAGGAGACCTCTCCAAAGAGGGAAGAATAGTATCATTGCTGGAGAAAGAAAGGAGTATATTGCCAAGGAGCTAAAAAAGGGAAGAAGAAAGAAGAGAAATGAAGATCTAGAGAACGCCACAAGGGCTGTCCTACTCTCCTCAACATTTTATTTAATTTCTTTTAAGTAGAACCATGAACAGGTTCTTGTCCTTGTATGTTTCTCTTTGTATTTCTACTGTAATGGAAGACTAAACCTTCATTGGAGAGGATTTGGCCATAATCATGTAAAATCTGTGTGGGACAATGGTGTTGTATGTATTTTCTTTGTAATAAAATAAAATCTGCTTTAAATTCAAATCTAGATTTGTCTTATTGTTTGCACGATGTGGAATTATTGAATATCTAGTGTGTAATGAAAATAATGTTAAGTTAACTAATCACTTCAAGCCTAGAAGAAATGCACATAAAGGTCATCGCCACAAACAAATGTTTGATGTGTGAGGATTCTCGGTGTAAAACACCTCAGGATTTGAATGAAAAGTTGATTGAGTAACATTAATTATCTTGTGCTCCATAGCTCACTAATTGGCATAAAGCTATGTATATGTGCGTTAGTGATTAGAGCTACGTGACAAGATCTTGAGCTTAACAGCACCATTCCTTGAGCTCAGTCGTGAGGTCAACGCATGTGAGCTAAGAGCCACCAATCAAGCTCTATGGCTCAACAGACATTAAAGGAGGAAGAGGGCTCATCAAGCGCTCATGGATGATGTGACATAATCCATGTGGCCTAGTGAATCCACTTCCTTAGCTAAACCGCGTATGTAGCATTTGATGCTAGTTGGTGAAAATCAAGCTCGTGCGATCGCCAAATTAAAAAACTATTTTGATAACATAGACATAGGAATTCTTAATAATTTAAATACAATCACATGAGAGTCTATGTGCTGAAATTGAATCTTAGTGTGTTCATCTCGTGCACTATACTTGAACTAGTCGAAATTAGAGGACCAATCTAAGGAACTCTAGATTCACTTGATTATCTAGCATAAAAACAAGTATATTATAAGTTGCATGAATTGAATATGACACTAGTCTCTAACAACTTGGATAATAAAAACCCAACTCTCCCTTCTTAATAAAATAATATCTTAATTTTAGATCCTTGCTTTGTTAATTTGGAGCCACTAAAAACCCAAAATATCTTAGTTTAAATATTATTAAAAATAGATATACCTTAGTATCAAAATGATATGTTCCCTGAGGACAATAAAATCTCAGAACTTACATTCCATTATTATTTTAGACCACGTACACTTGCGTGCAAGCGCAAACATGTATTTACCATATGTCATATTTTTGGTGCCATTACCAGGGAATGGTATGTGTTTTGTATTAAGAATAATATATTAGTTAATAGTGATTTAGACATCTTCTTTTGCATATAATTTTTTTTTGTAATTTTTTTTTGCTAATTATTACTAGATTTTTAATTTAGTTTGCAACTGCTGTGCTGCTAAACTCAACTCCTTAATTGCTTGATCTAGCTGAATTTCTAAAATTATATGAGTAGGAGAACTTGTTCTACTATACTGTTTGACCCTGAAATTGAATGAACATATTTACGAGCTAGGAGAGAATAATCAAATTCAACTCAACCATAAGTAGAAATGGATAATGAAGTAAGAAACCTTGGGAAGTTTTAGAAAATAATAAGGGTAGAGCACTTAGAGATTATGCCTTGCCAACTGTAGGTGGAGTCCCCAATACAATTGTTAGACTGACCATTTAAGCTAATAACTTTGAAATAAAACCTTCAACATTGAATATGATCCAAAATAATCAGTTTAGTGGTTTAGCTACAGATGATTCTAACTCACGTAATTCTAATTTTTGGAAATATGCGATACTTTCAGATTTAACGGTGTGTCCGATGATGCTATTAGGTTGAGACTTTTCCCTTTTCGTTGAGAGATAGAGCAAAAATATAGCTCAGTTCTCTACCTAGTGAGTCAGTTAGAACTTGGGATGACTTAGCTAGGAAATTCTTAGCTAAGTACTTTCCACCTGATAAAACTGCGAGGTTGAGAAATGGGATCTCTAATTTCTCTCAACAAAATAGAGAAAAATTATATGACATCTGGGAGCACTTTAAGGACTGCTTAAGGTGTTGCCCCTATCATGGATTTTTCTTGTGGATTCAAGTACAAATATTCTATAATGGACTGAATGCATTCACAAGGACACTCATAGATGTATCTACAGGCGGATCTTTGAGTAGCAAAATCCTAGAGGAAGCCTTCAACCTTCTTGAGGAAATGGCTATGAATGCATACCAATGGCCTAATGAAAAGCTTATCCAAAACAAAAGGGAGGCGAATCAAATTACTGAACTCCAAAATCAAATCTCCCAACTTAACAGAAGAATTGAAAACATGAAATTAAATTTTATTCAATGAGATGAATGTGAAATTGGGAGTGCAAATGCTACAGTTAACTTTGGGAATAGTCAAGGCAGGAGAGAAGAGAGTTTAGAGCATTCTTTGAGAGAATTTAAAACCTCCACCATATAATTCATGAATAAAATAGATGCAACACTCAACTGACACAAAAACACTCTACTAAGATAAGAAGAGGCAGCAAAAAGAATCGATCATGAAGTAAAAGTGATTTTGAATCAACTTAAGAGCCCTGTATTAGTGGGTGCAATAGGAGAGTGCGACACTAATTGGAGAATTATATAACCTTGAGAAGTGGAAAAATAACTGAACCGATTGGGTTTAAGAAGGCTAAAAAAATGTCTAAGGCAATAAATGAAGAACCGAGGGAGGAGTAAATTATTACTAAAGGTGAGGAGAAGGAAGTAAGAGAGTTGGATCAAACTCATTTGAATAACCAACCCTAATTTACTCCACACATTCTTTATCCTCAAAGAATGGCAAGAGAGAAATTGGATGTCCAATATCACAAATTTCTCGAAACATTTAAAACTCTTTATATCAATATTCCCTTTGTCGAAGCATTAGAAAAAATGCCTAATTATGCTAAGTTTATGAAAGATTTCCAATCTAAGAAAAGAAGGATTGATGAGAAGGAAACTGTAGCTTTAACAAAAGAGTGTAATGCAATCATTCAACAAAAAATTCCCATCATGCGAAAAGATCCGAGAAGCTTCACAACCCCTTGCATTATCGGAAACCAATCTTTCGTAAAGGCTCTTTGTGACCTTGGGGCATCCAAAAACCTAATGTCATTTTAAATATTTAAAAAATTGGGAATAGATCACTTGAAACCCACCTCTATTCTTTTGCAACTAGTTGATAGATCAATTAAAACTCTTATGGAAATTCTTGAAAATGTTTTTGTTAAAATTGACAAATTCATTTTCTTAACTGATTTCATTATCTTAAACATGAAAGATGAAAATCAAGAGATCCCTATAATCTTAGGTAGACATTTTTTGGCTACTGGTAGAATAATAATAGACGTTGATAAAGGTGATTTGAGTTTACACTGTGAGATAGAAGAGGTAAAATTTAACATAAATGAAGCCATGAAACACCCATTAAAGCCTAACGAGGAGTGTTGAAGAATTAATTCAATCAAAGATGTGATGATATCAGAAGATGTAGGAGAGTTAGCCTTAGAGATAAACAAGAAAGTTGAGGATATTGAGGGAGAAAGGGAGATTGAGGAATTAATCTAAGAAAGGAAAAAAATGGAGCGATCCATTAATATGCCTCCTGAATTAGAATTAAAACCATTGCCAACTCACTTGAAGTATATTTACTTAGGAGAAGGAACTTCATTACCAGTGATAGTTTTTGCCTACTAAACCAAAATCAAGAGAATCAATTATGCAAGGTTTTGAGATATCATAAAAGAGCAATTGGATGGAGTATAGCTAACTTAAAAGGGATTAATCCAACTATATGTATGCACCATATTCTTTTGGAAGATAACTCAAAAACTTCAATTGAACCTCAAAGACATTTGAAACCCAACATTAAAGAGGTTGTGCACACAGAAATTATTAAACTCTTAGATTTGGAAATTATCTTCCCTATATCAGATAGCCATTGGGTGAGCCCAATTCATGTTGTGTCCAAAAAGAGTAGGATGACCATGATAGTAAATGATAATAATGAATTAATCAAAATTAGGAAGGTGACCGTGTAGATTGTATGCATTAATTATAGGAGATTGAATAAGGCAATTAGGAAGGACCACTATCCTCTTCCATTTATTGATCAAATGCTCGATCGGCTGGCGGGAAATCCTTTTTTCTGTTTTATGAATGGGTATTCTGGGTATAATCAAATTTTGATTGCCCAGGAAGACCAAGAGAAAACAACTTTCACCTACCCCTTTGGGACCTTTGACTTCAGAAGAATGCATTTTGGATTATGTAACGCTCCAGCCACTTTCCAATGCTGTATGATGGCAATCTTCTCGTACATAATAGGGGAATTCTTAGAAATATTTATGGATAATTTTTTTTTGTTGTGGGTAGATACTTTGACCATTGTCTATCCAATTTGAGTAAGGTCTTAAAAAAATATAAAAACACTAATCTAATCTTAAATTGAGAAAAATATCATTTTATAGTGGAAGAAAAATTATCCTTGGCCATCTAATCTTAAAGAAGGGAATTGAAGTTGACAAGGCAAAAATTGAAGTAATTGAGAAACTCCCTCCTTTCATCAATGTAAAGGGAATAAAAAGTTTCTTTGGGCACGCTGATTTTTATAGGAGGTTCATCAAAGATCTTTCAAAAATAAGCTTACCCTTATGTTGGTTTCTAGGGAAGGATGTTGAGTTTAAATTTGATGATAAAAACTGCATTGATCTCTGCACCCATAATTTCTTCTCCAAATTGGAATCTCCCTTTCGAAATTATGTGTGATGTGAGCGACCTTGCGGTAGGAGCTGTCATTGGCCAACAAAAAGAAAAAACCTTTTATTCAATTTGTTATGCTAGCAAACTTAAGGATGATGCCCAACAAAATTATACCACAACTAAAAAGAAATTACTAGCTATTATCTTTGCATTCAATAAATTCAAGGCATATTTAATTAGGTCAAAAACTATTGCTTACACTGATCATGCTAACATAAGATACCTCCTTCAAAAGAAAGAAGCAAAATCACGCCTCATACATTGGGTTTTGCTTCCACAAGAATTTGACCTTAAAATTCGAGACAAAAAGGAGAGTGACAATGTGGTGGCTGATCATCTTTCTAGATTAATCCACCTTGATCATGAGGAAGGAAATGATATTTGTGAAACTTTCCCCGATGAAAAACTGTGGGGACCCTCCATACCGGGTTAATAATAGAGGATCAACCTCGCAAGAGGCTCCCCGTCGAGGGATATGATTTAGCAGTTTAAAGTAGTACAGCAAGTAAGCACAAATAAAATCATCTATTCATTTAAAATAATATTATATCACATAGTTTAATTTATTACAGTAGCTTAATGCAAAAGAAAAAAAAAAAAAGAGAGATATGCTAAGTCGATCCTCCTCACTTCTCAGCTACCTCGATCTCCACCAGCTCCTGACCTGGCACATAAAAGTGTGGGCGTTGGAATGTCGGTTAGTCCCGTAGACTAAGTACACGATATCAACATATGTTTATAAAAGCATTAGCAATAAGCAATAAATGGATAAATACAGGAAAATATGCGGAGGTTTTATCCTGCAAGGCAAATTGTTAGGTTCATAAGAAAATAGAAAAGTGTTGAATTTTATCACAATATATCATAGGAATCAGTATAATATGATATGTCTTGCATCAGTAAATATAATCATAAATAATTTGTCCTGTTGGGCAAACACAGAACGTTGGGGTCAGACATAATGTGGGTTCATATCATAACAGAATACCGTACTGTGCCCCGCCGTAAGCTACAGCACGCTCCCTTATCTTCCTTATGGGCTAGCCCCGCCATAATTCTCACCCAAGCCACCATTTCAAGAACATAAAATAATGCATGTATTCTCAAGATATTTCATTCAATATTTATAGTGACAGTAATTGATAACTTAAAAAAAAAAGTAAAACTGAATTTAAGGCTCAAAGCGGTGCTAAAGTATTTAAAAGAAAGTAAGTAAGAAATAAATGTAAGAAAATATCCGGTACCTTTCTATGTAATCCTCGAGCTACCTGCATGATTTAGTATTTAGTATAGTTAGTGGTTATTTGATTAATTCTCCTGAAAAAACTACTTTGCTTAAACTTATGTTTTGGCACGCTTTATAAGACACAGAAAGGGGTGTGTAAACTTTATTTCTTAATCATTATTTATTTAAGTTATCCGGATGATTACGGGCACAATGGTGATGGTTTTATCAAAATTAGAAAATGGCAGGCTTTACGAGACAAAAATAACTTTTTAAAATTTGGATACCAAAGCTAAAATCTGATTACATTTTCAGAATTTTTGAATTTTTCTGATTATTTTGATATATAATTATATTATATTTGGACTCCTATTTTGAAAAATATAAAGTTTTAAAGTTTTGAGAATTTTCTAAATTTTTGAAGTTTTGGAAATTTTTTGAATTTTTTAATATTTTTGGGTTGACAGAATATTCCGTTATCATAAACGGTTTCTGTTAAGTTACTGTTACAGTTAACGGTAATAGTACTGTAGTTGACGGAAATAGAATATTCCATTTCCGTTAACGGTGGATGGCGGGTGCCACATGGCTGGCACGTGGCTGCGGACGCACAGAAACTTGCCATGTGGCGGCTGGCGACACGTGGTAGCCATCTTCTTCATCTCCGGCGATGAACAGTAACTCCGGCAAACTACTGCTCATCGTCGGCGATTTTCCGGCGATTTCTTCATCTTTTCGGGAAATTTTTTGTTCGATCCTACTCTACTCCATGAAATAGCATTTTGAAAAAGAAAATAGGAGAAAAGAGGAGCGGTTGAGGAGGTACCTCGTCGGGAACGTCCGCCTCTGACGAACTTCGAGCGCAGTTTCAGGCGAACTCCGGCGGTCTTCCGGCGATCTGAAGGAGCCCTTCCCTTGGCCTCCCCGAGGCCTTTAAATAGGCGGGGGCACCCCCTCGTAGGTTCCGTCACTGCCGAATTCCGGCGTGACACGTGGCAGTCAACTGTGCGTCAACGTTGCGATGTTGCCACATGTCGCCACGTGGATCAGACGCACCGCGATGCTGCCACGTAACTGCCACGTGGCGTCCTCTGGTTTGCGGCAAAATCCGAGGCTAACACGTGGAACCCCGGGTTCTGTTAAGCACACATGTGTTTGACACGTGGCATCCACGGGTGCGTGGCGCAACAGGGTGCTGCCACATGGCACACGGCGATGCGGCTCAACGAGGTGCAGCCCTGTGGCACACGGCGACGCAACTCATTGAGATGCTGCCACATGGCATTCATGATTGCGCGGCGCAATAGGGTGCTGCCACGTGGCACCCGACGACGTGACGCAATGAGGTGCTGCCACGTGGCACCCAAAGCTCATGCACACTGCCGTGTGGCAATCCGAGGCTTCGCGCGCTACCACGTGGCCCCGAAGCTCCTGCGCACTGCCACGTGGCAATCCGAGGCTTCGCGCGCTGCCACGTGTCGCCCGACGCTCTGCGCTACCACATGTCGCCACGTGACACAAAATTTTCAAAGTTTTGCCACGTAGCACTCGGTGTTCCGTGTTTTGGCACGTGGCAAGATCCTAATGGTCCCGCGTTAGCCGATGGTACGAATTGGCCGGATCCGATGTCCGCTGTTCGGACCCAGAAAATGGATTTCCCGCCATTTTTAATTAATTAATTTTAATTTTCGAAAAATATAATTTTAATTAAAAACTTTATAAAAAATTTAATTCCAAACGTATTATGCGCATTTTTCGTCCGTTTGAGCTCCAAAAAATTTGAAAATTTTCCTCCAAGCTAATTTCGGCGTTCCGGACCTAAATTTTCAGTCAAAATTTGAATCTGAGAAATAAAAATAATTTAAAGTTTTTCGAGGATGGAAATATTATAATTAATTAATTAATTAATTTTTTTTAATTAAAACTTTAGGATATCATAACTTTAAATATATAAATCCAAATATATCAAATATAAGTCTCATTTTACTCAGAAAAATAAAAGGAATCAAATGACATAATTTAAAAATTCGATTCGGAGATTATTTAACATAGTGACATTTTAGGTCATAAATAAACCCCCATAACTTTTTACTTAGTTATCCCAATATAAGCAATATGGGTCTTAAAATACTCAGGAGAATAATCTCATCACTGTGATAGTATTAGTTTTACTATTTGGAACTTAATTTGTAAAGTGACATTTTGGACTCTCTCCCAAAATGACCAAAATGCTTTTAATTTTTAATTAACTATAACTTGGTCAATTGAACTCTAAATCAAGAAATGTAAAGTGCTACATAGCTTAGAATTTTAGTGCCAACAGTAAACTACAATAAAATTCATGTTTTGAATCCTAGAAATTCTAAGTTGACCAAAATACCCCAAACTCTAAATAGGTTATAACTTGACCAAATGGAGTCCAAATTGGGTTTACTCCTAATTAAAGTACTCAGTATGATATAGAAAACTATAGTTGCTGAGTTTTGCTGATGATTTTTTTTTACAGTAATATTTAGTGATGACACTGGTCATCACAAAAACTTTATGACATTGCTTCAACAGCACCTCCTTGGTTTGCCGACTATGCAAACTACACTGCAGGAGGGGTTATACCGAAAGATTTAAATTTTCCACAAAAAAAAAAAAAATTCACCGACATTAAAAACTACTTTTGGTATGATCATTTTCTTTATAAATGTTATGCCGACCAACTCTTAAGGAGATGTATTCCTGAATCTGAAGTCAACAACATTCTTTATCATTGCCACACTTCTCCTACTGAGATAGGAGTGGGGGTAACCGCCAACTGTATGTGGAGTTGTAATAACCCTAGGTTGTTACCCTGCTAAACTATAATCTAGATAACCATTATTTTAGACTCTATTGCTTTAGAACATCAAATGGAGCTTATCCTGAAAATTTAAAGTCCATCGGACTTTCCTAAGTCCAAAAGGATATATTGATCAGTCTAGATGCCCTAGTTTAGACCCAAAATATTTTGATCTCAGAATAGAACTCTGATTGTATTTTTGAATTCCTCACCCCCAAATTAGCTAGGGGTAAAATTTTAGTACGATTTAGGAATTATTTGGACCATAATTAAATTTAAATTAAAATGGTCAAATTGCATTTAAGGGTTTCCAACATTTCATAATTTCATAATTTCATAAATACCCTTTAAACTAAATAAACTGCTGGGATTTGCTGTGCGGACCACAGGCGATCCGCTGTGGAGCCCGGGTCGTGCGATAGCGGTGCTTCCGTCGTATCCACCATTCGCCTTCATAATCCAACGGTTGGGATTAGATCCTGTGGAACCCAGGATCCGCCATTAGATGCATCCTGTAAATCCTACGACGTGGATTCAATCGGATCCAGCTGTTAAGATCCGAAGGATCAGGACCGTTTTGCGGTCCCAATCGATACATCAGACGGCCCACAGTGCACCCGCACGGTGGATCTTCGTCCTTGCCACGCCTGCGACTGACCAAGGGAATCCTTCGGATCCTGGACAGCCTAGCTTGTCCCCCACTACCCTGTCCACCTCAGCAGGCCGTTGGGGATCTTCCCTCAACAGCATATCGGTCCTGGTCGGGCCTAGTGTAACAACACAAGTTGTTATCATAGTTAATTAGGACTAATCCTAAGTCTTAATTATAATTATAAGTGCTAATTATATCAATTGGAGTCAACCTCTAAGACCTAGTCCAAATCAGGAGTCAAATGGATCGAATCCTGATTTCTGGGAAATCCAGAAACCCTAAAAATTTGGCCAATTTAAATTGATCTCCGATCGAAAAACGGATACCGCTATTGCATTCATTGACCCCAAATTAGTTTATGGTGAAGTTTTCGTGTCAATCGGAAGTCGTCGAAATTTCGACGAATATTTTAATAATAAAAATACCCCAGAAATTGAGGAATCAAAATACCCGGAAATCTGACCTCGCCATTGCGTTCCTCACCCTTCAAATAGCTAGGAAAAAACATGTTCAAAATTTTTGGAATTAAAAAAAAAAATTATTTAGTTGAAGGGACCGTACAGCCCCGTCAACTTAAGTGGACGGCGCTAAAGGCGCCGTCCGATCGGACGGTTCCATCCAGAACCGTCCGATCAGCATGGATCCCACGGCTCACAGCTGCGATCCGCATCACGCGGTTCTGGCGGATCCGGGCCGTCCGCGTGTCGCGCGATCAGACGGCCCGGGGCCTTCGTCATCCGCCCCGTCGCCAGCGAGCCACGCAGCGCGCCCGCCGCTCGCCAGGCCAACCGGCGGCCTCCCCCACCTCGGCCGGTCCGTCCGAAGGCCTTTAAGAGCCTCCCCCACACCCCCGACCCCCGGTTACGCGAACCGGAGCCCGACCAGCCCGACCCGAGCTGAGCCCCCGCAGCCGTCGGACTTCCAGGTACTGGATCTCACCCCCTCCTCCGTTCTTTCGCCAATCTGACACCTGATTGTTGTAGATCTTAGACTTGATTGTCGATCCATCGGACCTGATCGAGTTCGATCAGGTCCGATCAACCCAAATCAGGGTTTGAACCCTCTGGGTTCCGCCTCGTCTCCCCGTTGCCGTAACCCGAGACCTAGGTTTAGGTTTTGCCGACGACTCTGGCCTCTTCCGGCGATGGTCCGCCCACCGACGTGTAACCCCCGACGAGGGCTACCGTCGGCCGTGCGGGCCGAGGTGGTCCAGCACCGGAAAGGCCGGCAAAAGCGGTGCCCTAGTCGACGCCCTCGGGACCCCTCCGCGGAGAAGACGAAGTCCGGGTGGGGCCGGGTCGACCCGAGCCCGACCCGACCTCGGTCGGGTCCGCGGAAGCCCAGTGGGGCCAACTGCGCCACGTGGCAGCCACCCGGCGTGCCACGTGTCACGTGGGGCCCACACCCGAGCTTGCGCGACTCTTCGGCTGCCCAAGTGGGGCCCACATTGCCACGTGGCAGCCACCCGGCATGCCAGGTGTCAGGTGGGACCCACCACCCGAGCCTACTCGGCTCCTCTGTGGGGCCACAGTGCCACGTGGCAGCCTCTGGCAGTGCCACGTGTCAGGTGGGCCCACTGCCCAGTCGTCGAGCCGACTCAATTTTCCCGTGGGGCCCACAGTGCCACGTGGCAGCCTCTGGCAGTGCCACGTGTCTGGTGGGCCCACTGTCTGTTAATTAAATTAAGTTAATTACTGTTAGTGATTAATTAATTATAGTTAGTGATTAATTAAATAGGGATTAGTGTTAATGACTTTGGAACAGTAATTTCATAATTAATTATAATTACTAACTAAGAGATTAATTAGGATTATTTTAATATTAATTAAACCTTAACAGTAATTAGAATAATTAATTATTATTAAATAGTAAACTATAATTAATTATTCTTAATTAGATATTAACAGGTGATTAATGATAACTAAACAGTAATTAGTGCTAATGACTTTTCAACAGTAAAAATAATATTAAATATAATTTAATTATTTAATTAATAGATTAATTATTATTAATTGATAATTAAGACTAATTAATCACAGATTAATTAAAAATTAATAAATTTAGAAACTATATATATAAACTTTAGGAATGAATAGTAAAATCATTTAAATTGAATAAATGAATAGTAAATTAATACAAATGATATTTTTGAATAGTAAATCTTAAAATTTTAATAATTTTTTGTAGGATGATCCAAACATAGCCAATATAGGTCTCAAAATACTCAAAAAAATATAAGGGATCAAATGACGTAATGTAAAAATTAATTTTGGGGTACACATAACGAGGTAACATTTTGTCCAGTTATCAGAATATAGTCAATATAGGTCTTAAAATGCTCAGAAGAGCGGCCCCATCACTATAATAGTATTAGTTTTTTCATTTGGATATCAGGACAAAAAGTCAACCTTAGAATTCTCAGTGAAAAATAACTAAAATGCCCCTAAACTACAAACAACCATAACTTAGTCAAATAAACTTCAAATTTAAAAATTCAAGATGCTAACTAACTTAGAATTTAAATATCATCAATAAAATAAAATAATATTTATGATCTAAACCCTAGAAATTTAAGTAAAAGACAAAATTACCCCAAGCCTTATTTTGGTCATAACTTGACCGTTTGGAGTCCAATTTGGATGTACTTACTGTCTATCTTCAAGTTAGACAGTAAGGAACTAGTTGAGACTAAGAGAATTCAATTCTAACCCATAAGTCAAAAGTTTACTTTTTGACCCTTAAAGTAGGGGCCAAATGGTCATTTGCCTTAAGATTGGATTAAGTACCACTAACCTTTAGTTAATATTCTAAAGCACTAGAACTAATGCTATACTTATCTTAGTGGCATTTAAGTGAGTGAAATCAACCCTTAGATCAGATTCCAGTAATCCTTCTAGGTCTTAATCACTACACCTTAAGGACCCTTCCTGAGATTAGGACTAGATCTTAGGTTAGAGTTCATTCATTGGGTAAATTGAGTTACTCAATGGGTGAAACCTTGGTTTTATTAGTTTCTAGACTTTTCTCTTATTTTACAACCCATTCTGATTATTTCGTCTTTTAATCTTAAATTTAAGATATGAGATTCATCCTATTAAGCTTGATTACTCAATAGGATTGCCTTAACTAGTAGATCACTTATAGAATAAAACCTAGAACTTAGGTCTTATCCTATTTAGATTATATGATTAAACCTAAATCTCATAGTATTTAATCCATAATCTCTAAGTTTAGAAGATCTTGATCAGATCTTAGTTAGAACGTCTAAATTCATAAAATTAGGACGTATGATTTATTGATTTAACTCGTAGTCGTCTATCTGATTGAGCTAGATTAGAATTTGATCAGTTCTAATCCTTTTTAACTTATAAGGATGAATTTCTAAGTTACACTCGATAGTAAAGAAAATGGTGATCCTGAACTTGTGTAACTCGAAATAGTTATGATGGCTAAGTAGAAAACAAATGATATCACCATGTTTAGTAGAGTCCCTTGCTTCTATTTGATATTTTATGCTACGCATTCCTTGTAATTTTGTGCCATATTTTCTTGAGCATATTACATAAGATTTTTGATGCATGAATAAAATGTTAGTAAAATATGGAGACTTCTTAGATTTCTTATAAAAATATTAAAGTTATTAACAAGAAGGTAATAATTGGATGTGTTCGAGCTGCCTCTCAGTATTGCCTTCTGATTGCCTAGTCTTCTTGTTGACACTAGGGGAATGCCTCTATTTTGTTGTGTGTTGTTTTCCTAGTCTCCTTGTTGACACTAGGGGTACACCATTGGTGCCCTAGCCGTACTAGTGCTAGGATCCTTCAATTATACTGTTAGTGCCTTAGCCATACTAGTGCTAAGATCCTTCAGCCTTTTCTAGTGGGCTAGATTAGCTTTGTTCTGTATAGCAGATTGTACACGTATGTTTATATGTAGTTGATGTTTGGCCACTTTTCAGTATTCTTATTCAGTCAGCTATTTCTTTGTACTACTTTTATATATATTTAGGATGTTAGAATATTGTTACTATTTATATGTACCACTGCTGAGTTATTTTATTTTAATTGGCATATTCCTTTTGATCACTAGCATGTTTAGGATGTAGTACTTTTCTTACAGCACTCGTTTGATTATGTATATTTATATGTCTTACCTTGTTTAACTTGTACGTGGGGCATGTCTTAGACTCTCTTTTTGCTTGAGTTATAAATGATGGTTTATAGCTCTTCTTTTCTCTTTATATTGCTTACTGCTCCCTTATACACATTGGTTGCCTAGATGTTGTAGAATGGTGATATTACTTAACACGTATAAAAACTTATCAGCTTAAAATGTACTTAGACAATTGTCTAACCAGATTTTTCTTTTTTTTGCTGGTGCCATACATTGTGAAACTGACAATGGCAGAACCTCTTTAGTTAGATGAGCAGGAGTTAGGAGTGGAGCCATACCCAGAGGAGGAGCCCGTGGAGGAAGCCGCTGTTTAGCCTTTTATTCTAAGTGAGGATGAGTGTCATTACTTTCTTTTATTTGAACTTTTAAATGATGTAATAATACATGTACTGATGACTGCGTATTTATATTTTATATTTATGTTCTGAGATACATTTCCTTATACTCATGTTGTGATGCTTGAATGTTATGTATATTGAAAATCGCTTTGGCACTTTGCATGTTTACTTAGATAGTAACTGAATGTTTGATTCTATGCTTACTCCTTCCCTTATTAGATGGATTGTGGATTTCATCCTAATCCAATTATAAGTGAAGGGTTAGCTAGAGTGACACGCCATCCCTTAACTTAATTCTTATGGATTAAGGGGTGGGGCGCCACACCTAGTGACCCGGTCGAGCTCGATTGGGAAAGCTAAGAGCTCGGCCATGGCCCGACCTCTCGGGTCCTCTCCAGCCCGAGCTAGCCCACCAGAAGCTTCCCAACCCTCGGCCAAGGCTATAAATAGCTCTAGCCCCGCTTTAATTGACCCTAGCTGATCAATTGAAGCTTCGGTACCTTCCGCCATTACTGAACCCCTGAGCTTGCGTAGGCGATTCCCAAGCGTTCCCGATGTGCGTACTGCTGATAGGAGAGTCTCCTGGTGATCAGGAACTCTCAGAGGAGGCTCAGCAAACCTAGCATTGGCCCCTGCATCGTCTGCAAGCTCTCCCGAGAATCCAAGTACTCCACTTACCAGTTACGAGCCAATGAGGCTCGAACCTTCTCCATTTTGATTCGTGTAGCTTCGTATCGTCAAACTGAACCTAATGTTATCGTAATTGAGTCATGAGTTAGACCCGATCGATCGAATTGATGGATCGGGCTAAGCCCCTTGAGGATCGTCTCGGTCGAGTAAGGACCCGACGATCTAGACCATCCCAAACCCTTAGACCAGAGGGCTTCGATCCACTTCACCTCCCTAATAGTGTAGGGATCGAGCCCGGGGTCTGGCGTGGTTTATGTGGGGAGAATTGCCTCCCCACAGTAGCTTCATTTGAGGAGCCCTTGGGTGAGCAAAGTTCGGCCGATCAGTACCGTCTCACAGAGGGCTTCAGGTCCCGTTCGGTGCGTCTGACCACGGTGATTGAGAGGGGATGAATTGCTGGCCTTGCCGTGGTCGAGGTGCACCGAATTTAGCCGATTAGGGTTTCCCTAATCTGGTGAATCCATCGGGACGAAGTGCGGGGACAAAGACCCTGTGCGGGTCGGGTCAGCCCGTGACATGCACGATGCGACAGTCCCTAGTCTTCGGGCCCCGATCGACCCGCGCAGTTTGGCTAATGGGCTGAGCTCATTTATTTAATATCCGATTAATTGGAATAATTTTCCTTAAGGAAAATAATCCAATTAATCAAATCATATGAAAAATTAATTAGAAAAATATAGAATGTATTAATTAAATAACTTTTAATCCACTAGTCCAAACCCTATGATACTATATATGAAAGTGATCAGAAAATCATTAGGGACCTGAATGTAAAATAAAATCTTATATCTGATGGTTAGATTGTCCATTATTGCTTAATTACAATAGAACTTAATTAGGGTGATTTAGCAACTATACTTAACCAAATTGCATGTTTAGGGTGCCATTAGTTTGCTTATGGTGAGTAGAATGCATGTGCTAAGTGAATTATTTTTCTGAGTTTTGTATTTTAATTTATGCCCTAATCTTGCTACAACATGATTTGTGAAAATTAAGGTTTATACATATTGGATCTTAGCAAACCTAGGCTCTGATTAATTGTATTACTAAATATGATTTGTATGCCAAATTACAGCTAATTTTGATGGTTATATTTATAATTATGTGCTAATCTATTTGAATGGATCTAAGGTTTGATTAGCACTAATTACTTTCTATTTTTTGAAATTTTCCTTTTAATATGACTTATAACAATAAGCTAGATGTATTGAAATTTTGTAAGTTCAATTATTAAGTATAAATAAAATAAATCTAAATTTGAAAACCTTAATCACCTTAATTTGACTTAAGAAATCATAAGACTTTTATCAAGCTATTAAGACTTGATCTAGGTCTGAGATTGACACCAATAATACATAATTAACCCATTGATTTGACATTAACCTATAAACATATACTTAATCTTAATTAAGAAAGGAGTAGGGGTCAAACCCTAACCTACTTAAGTAAGATCCAAATCTTTAAATCTTAACTTAATTGATTTGATTATAAGACAATGAGCTTGATATTTTCCAATAATGTATCTGATTTGATATTGATTCTAAATATTTGAATTAGACATATTAAGGTTGACAATAACTCTATGTGATTTCTTAATCTAAATCAAAACCTTAAGATCCTTGATTTTCTCATAAATAAGAATATTAGCATAAGAGATTAATAAAATCATCTTGATTAAATAATTGATCTAAAACCTTAATAATATCTTTTTGATTTAGATCCCACAATCATAGATCAAGTTGTGATCAGATGACTTAATCATCTGATCTGATCATTCTAAATTCAATTATGAAACAAAAACCTAAGAGGTTAAAATTGAAGTTTAGAATGGGAGATATTAAGCTCCTCTTCATAAGATCGTCTTAAAACATTTAAAAGACCTAAAAATTACATATACCTTGAGGTAAGAACACTTGTATGATGCATTGAGGTAGAAACTTAGAAGATCCCATAACCTTAGAAATTGATCTTACCCCCTCGTGGTAAGAATCACTTAAGACATTAGAATGATATTTCCCCTTGTGGTAGAATCCATGCTAAGTGATCCATGATTACATTTTAGTGGAACCTTGTATAGAACTTACCTATTTAGCATAGGCTTTTATAGTCTTGATAATTCCTTGCTTTACTAAGTAAACTTGTTTAAACCTTGATCATTGGGTGGTGTAGTATAGTATACCCATAGTATTGGTTTCCCAGTAGTATCCAGGATTGGTTGATTCACTCTAAATAGGGACTTATGAGCAGGTGCTATATTGCAGGATTAGATGAATATAGTCTCGTTAGAATAAATCATTCAAACCTAAGAGTGTATTAAATGGGTACTCATTCCTTAGTTTGATTGAAATACAAGTTGCCAACGGGCAATACCCCTTAGCGAAGATCTCTTCAATAGGTACGACTCAAACAAACTAAGTAATTGAAGTTACCTTCTTTGAGACACTAAGTGTGATTGCGAGTAGGGCATCTTAATAACTTAGCTTGAGATACAAATCACTAACGGGTGATTCCTCCTATCGAAGATCGCTTCGTTAGGGTGGCTTAATCAAACTAAGTGATGAAAACCACCTTCCTTGCAAGGCCATTAAGTATGTGTATACCATCATTCTATCTAATAATCTTTAATTAAATCTATAACTTTAACCAAGTATTATTCTAGAAGCTATGAGTCAGAATCCTTTTAGCAAGCTTCTGCATAGTGGAGACTTAGAATTTAGTTTCAGCATTTCAATTTGTCATGGATTTCTAGATTTTACTCATATAGAATAGAAGCATGGGCACAAGCATGAGCATGGACTTGAAGCATTATTTTAGCAATAATGCATGAGTATCAGTGATAAAGTATGGGTTACGAAATGTTCATACACATACTGGGGAATTTTAGGGTGCATCTGCATCACCATACCGTCTTCCCAACTGAGTGTATGTTTACATTGGACCGTACTACTCATAGTTTTTTAGTGATAGCTCTGTGATATATTTGTGGTATATCATGGTGTGGCATATTTGGGTGCATCATTCCAGTGACATATAGTACATCATTTGGCATTTCTTTCATCTTGATTTCTGAGCATTCGATGTTTCCTTTACTTTCAGTTTTCATTTGTGTGACAATTTTACTTACTTAGCCTTTCCTGTCTTACTTACTTGGTTGTTACAGTTATTTCTTACTTAGTTCTTTTTCCCCAGTTTTCCTGCAGTTTTACTTTACTTTACTTATTACTTGTATTTAGCTTTATTTCTGCATAGTTAGTTGTGATGTGTTAGACTTCTTGTCTAACACGGGGTACTTTTGGGATCCGGTAATTTGCTAGATCCTGAGCAGCTTGTAGAGACAGGGCAGGAGGACATACAAGAGATCCAGGGGGAGTACGTGGAGCCTTAGTGGATCGTACATCTACCATTACTTACTACTTTATTTCAGTACTTTAGATAGACTTTCTATTTCTGTATTTAAATCAGTCTATAATAAATTCTGGATGTATCTTCACTTCTTTTTCTGATATGAATGTTTACTATTGCTTATGATGAATATATTTTGGATATTTTACTTTTAGCTTCCACACTCTGTTATACTACTATACTTAGTATTGTGATATGCTCAGCATACTAGAAATACTGATATATTGAAAGCGTATGTTGGATTCTTATTTGCTTCCCTAGATCCAATGTACGTACTAGTTTAATACATAAGATAAGTATTTTACTCTTATCTTAGGTATTGCCTCTCGATCCTACTCGTAGGTTTGAGTCAATAGCCTTCAGTGTGGCTCAGTCTCTAGCCTATTCGGGAAGATGAGTGTTGTTGGTTCTCATCCTCCGAGTAGCGCACCGCTCCATCGCCGATCTGATTTACTACTTATCTTTTGCGCACGACGACGGGACAGGGTGCTACAGGAGTCCCCAAGGTAGAACCTCAGTTGTTCTTGCTAATGAATGGTTGGATTATGCGACTACTGCTTTCCAGAGATAGCATTTATTGATTGATATCATCTTTAGACTCTGGGAACCTTACTCAGAGGATCTATGGATAGATGGTGGTTCTGAACTTATAAAAAATTAACAAGAAAGCGTCTCTAAGTCTCGTATGATGATTTTTGTACTACCTTTAGGGTAAATTATTGCAATTAATCTTCTTAAATTGTTCCTTGTATCTTCCTTGGGCATTAGTTTATCCTTTTTACATACTGACAGACTTTTCAATACATCTGCGCTTGTACGCAAGTATATATGGTATGAAGTAATAATTTGGAACGTGAGTCCCGAGATTTATCATCCTCAAGGAATTAGATATTTTGTTACTAAGGTATATCTACGTTCAATAATGTTTAAACTATCCATTTTTTGTTTGGTTGGTTCCTAAACAAGCACAACAATTCTCAGTAGAAGATAACTATGATAAAAGGAGATGAGACTTGGGTCTCTCCCATGTAATATGTTAGATGACTCATGTATGATGATTCCTTAAGCATTCCTTTCTTTTAGTTCTTAATCAAGTGAACATTGTCCTCCTTAGAGTTTATCTCCAAGATTCACAAGTTCAAATCTCGTGCTTGAAATGAACACACAGTCGGTTCTATTTCAGCATAAAAACCCTTATAAAATTTTTAAATTATTAATTTCCTCTCATTTCTTGATCATAAAAATGAGGGTTGTTCAGTTAATATCTTATAAGCATTTATTCCACTAAAAACTGTACGTGCATCATGTACGGTTAGATAGTGGAGTGATTTTATTTGGGCTCAATGACTATGTTACCTCATTCATGAGCACTCAAAGAATCCCCTCCATCCCTACATGTATGCTGAGCAATGGAGTATAATTAGTGGGTCTTGGCTTCACACACTTCAACTTCTTAGTTAAGCATAGATCAATGTGCATTAGGCTCAATAACTTTCTCATATAAGTATTAAACTCTTATGCACTCATGATTATAGCTCTAAACTAAGAGTGAGCTATGGAGCATAAGACTTATTTAGTCCTTGAAGTTAATTAGTCCTTTATCATTTGGTCCATATTCAAGTCCACAATAATCATTTACATTTATTTATCAAGTCATTTAATTTACAAATTTTATTAAAGCTTGAGGAAATTTTTATACATCATAGTCTCTTTCAATTCATGTAATATTGCCCCAACCCTCCCCAAGGGAGGTTTAGCTCTCCATTACACAAGAGATGAAGAATAACACATACATGGATAAAGACCCTTTCATAATCAATTAAGAAAAAAAAACATAAGACAAGAGTTTAGAGAATACTAGGAACGTTCCTTTGATGAAGTTCTCCGGACTTCTCCTCTTCTTGCTCGTGGTTGCTTCTTCTAGGTCCTTAGTGCTGCCTTTCTTCCTTCTACTCCTTAGTAAGAGGAGTTCCTCCACCCTTGGAGAGTTCTCCTTCTATTCTATACAGGCCTCTTCTTACTTAGGATGTTAGTGAGCCAAGTTAGGAACCCTCCTTAAGTCAAGAAGAGTGATATTTATAGGAGGGCTGCATTCTTCTTCTTCTCATTCAAATTATGCTATCATGATGGCCAATCCAACTTGAGAGATGAAGTGACCTCTATTTTTCCATTCTTTATTCTCCACATCACCTCAAAATATCAATTTTCCATTAAAAATAATATGTTGCAGGAAGAATGATGGCTGGAGACAAGGAGCAGGTTGGGGGTCTTGTCCCAACCTCATTTAATGCATAGTTCAGATAGAAATTTGGTGCGCCGCTGCAGCACGCTATAGCGGATGAATGTTTGCAAGTTGGTCCACTGCAGTGCGCTATAGCGCCAGCGCTTCGCAAATTGATTCGCTGCAGTGCGCTATAGCGCCAGCGCTTCGCAAGTTGGTCAGCTGCAGCGCGCTATAGCGCCAGCGCTTTACAAGTTGGTCCTCTGCAGCGCGCTATAGCGCCGGTGCTTCGCAAATTGATCTGCTGCGGTGCGCTGTAGCACCAGCGCTTCACAAATTGGTCCGCTGCAGCGCGCTATAGCGCCAGCACCTTGCAAGTTGGTCCACTACAGCGCGCTGCAGCGGTTTTTTTTCCAAAAATCTTGGGAAATTGTCCAAAATTGTTCAGAAATTGCTGGGTGGGCATTTTTCCTGAAAAATAGACAGCATTTGATCAAGGAAGCAGTATCAATATGAAAATAAATAAAATTTTCCTTTATTTAGGATAAAATATATGGATTTATCACACCCCACACTTTATTTCTTGCTCATCCTCGAGTAAACTCAAAATGTTATTTTTCTGTTTCTTAGGTATGAAAGTCAACAAGAAATATTAATGAGATTTTGATTTGTAATTCAAAACTCTTGCTTAACTGAAATGACAAGGCAATTATCATTAATTAAAATTTTTTAATCTTGGATATGAACCAAGGTTAATAGACTAATCTCCAAGTATAAGTATTTATGCTTGGCGCTAGGTAATGGAGAAGGTTCCTTGGAATAACTGAACTAGGGAGGTAGTGAATAATCAAGAGTTTTGTGCCATATGTGCATCTTCTTATGAATCACAAAGATGCTTAGATTTAAGGAGAGATATTTTACATCATCTTTTTTCATTTTTTTCTTTTGGGAGAGATATTTTTCTTCATCCCTATTTTTATTCTTCTTTTTTTTTTATTCTTAGAGAGAGATATTTTTTCATCCCAATTTCAAATTTTTATGATCATGAAGTCCTACGGGAGCCTAGCACACTCTTTTAGATTACTCTCCTTAATCACTAGTTTTTAGTCCAAAGCCTTCCCCCACACTTAATCCTTAGCATTGTTTTAATTTTTTGAAGACTAGACTCAACCTAAAATCATTCCCTTGCTTAGATGATTTAATGGTGTCAATGAGTTAGTCAATTTTTGTTAAGCAACCCCTTGTTGATTATCAATTTCTTTATTGATATTTTTGTAACTTCCATAAATTTGAAAAAATTCAGAAAAATTTATCATTTGCAAATCATAAAAATTTTTGAGACTATGATAATCCATAATTTAATTTCTCAAAATTAAAATAAAATAACAAAAAGAAAAGTACAAAAGCTAACAATGTAAATACGAAAAGATACAACCTATTTATTATTGGGATTCATCATCCTCGTCTTCTCCCATGATATAGGTGAAGTCGTATGGATAGCGAGTGTCCGGAATGGGGGCACCAACAGGCGATCGCGGCAGTACGGAGGCGTCCGGTCCTCTTTGCAAGCTCCAGTCCTCGAACATTAGTCCTAGAGTTTCAAGGAATTCAGACTGGAATTCACGCTGCTGGGCGAGTTCCTTTTAGAAGAACTGCATGTCAGTTGCCAAAGCAGTGCTAAGATCAGTTTATTGCTTGTGAATCCGCAGCAACAACTTATCAATGAGAGTATGGTCGGACGGAGCAAACATTTCCCCTTGCTCGCCCCTACTCTTCTTGGGTGGCTTCCGCTCACCAGAGCGGACGTTCAGATTTGAATGAGCAAGAGCGACGCTAGGGGAAATGACGGAGTCAGAGGAGATGATTTTTACCCATTGAGCCTCATATATCCTAGAGATCAAAGACCTAAAGGTTAATGCAGCATAGAGTCCCTGGAGAGCCTTCCAGAGCTTCTCATAAATGATGCTCGAGATACGGATCTCTCCCGGCCTGACTAAAGAGCACAAGAGGAGCACTCTGGCACGGGTCACTTCAGTCAAATGACCCGAAGGCATGACAAAGCTAGAAATAAAAACCAGCCATGCACTACTCGTGTCCATCAATTCGGAACGAGGAATGTTGGCTAGGCCTCCCTCCCAGTTTGTGTTTTCGTGGATAAGCTCCGTAACGAGATCATAGGGGTCATAGTGAGATTCCAAGAGTTCTAAATAAGAGCAATCATTTACCTCCCCTAACCCATAGAATTGCTCGATTTGAGCAATCCCCAAGGTTACTCCTTTTCCTCTAATGAAGACCGTCCGTCTGGCTGCATTTATGACATTTGCGTACACTTCCTGGACAATAGTTGGGTAGATGAGAAATTTTTTTGTTACCATCTCCCTCCATCCCCGAGGGTGGACTTGCTCAATCGGGACGGGCAAGTAATGCCCAAAGCTCTTTTCAGGGATTAGCTTTCGCTGAGAGGTAGTGGAGAAGAAATGGTGCTCGGCATCAGCTGAAGGTTCCACCGGATGAGGATGCACCAGTCTCCCTCCTTGGATAGACTTTTTTCCGGAAGACATGATGGTTTGAGAAAGAGCAAAAATTATAAAGCAAGAATAATCAAGAGGTGTAAGGAATCACCCCCCCCCTTACCTCTCCTTAAATAGCCTAAGCAATCAAAGGCAAGAGAATCATGGTCATGGGGTCTTCCCCATGCTATAAATGTGACAATCTAAGTGAAGAGGGGGTATCTTTTACAGCATACACTTTTTTGACTGTATGGGAAACCTAAAGATATTACTTTTTTAACTGCATGGAATCCTAGGTGGTCAAAAACTTCCAAATCTGGAGCAGATCGCTGCAGCGCGCTGTAGCGGTCAAGCCTCTGAAACTCTATCGCTGCAGCGCGCTATAGCGGTTTGAGTTTTGCAATTTAATCGCTACAGCGCGCGGTAGAGCAAAAATTTTTTTTTAATTTTTATTTATTTATTTTTATTTTTTATCTTGGGTTGCCTCCCAAGAAGCGCTTAGTTTAATATCTTTAGCTAGACTCGTTAAAAGATCAGATATTGGAGTCTGAAGGTTTTTCTTTCGATAACCTTAAGGCACTCGGGTGAGCACAACCTTTAAGTGTGCTCGAACCCTTGTCCTCTCCGTTTTCCCTCACAGGATCATCCCTTCCAAGCTCTAACTCATGGGGATCTTCTTCTTCCTTTTTCCCCATCTTAGTTTTCTTCTTCTCACACCCTCCTTACTCCCCTTCTCCAAGGAAGAGTTGGAACTATTTTCTGAATTCTTCTCTCCTAGAGTTAGATTTTCAACAACATGTTCAATCTTAATTCCTTCTTCTCTAACTTTTCTCCTCACCTCATCCTCCATCTTTCTTTGTTTAAAACAAGTGGGTTTAAGATCAATCAGGTCTGATTTCCCTTTAATCTTAACACTCATCATCCCGCAGCCGACATCTATAATAGCCTTGGTGCTCATAAGAAAGGGTCACCCGAATATAATAGTGGAGTTTTTGTTCCATCTGTCCCACTCACACACAACAAAATTAGTTGGAACAATAAAATTCCCCAATCCAACAGCAACATCCTTAACAATTTCTAGATGGGTCAGGGATTCAAGATTTGCAAATTCTAAAATCATGGAGGTGTACTCCATTCCTCTTACCTTCAAATATTCATATATATGGTAGGGCATAATATTGACTAAAGCACCAAGATCACACAAGGGATCTAAGAGTACTTCATTTCTGATTATGCAAGAAAAACACAATGTTTTGGGGTCATCACATTTTGAAGTAGTGATCTCCTCACATACGATTCCTCTCACCCCTTCTCTAGTCTCTAGCTCTTCTTCTACAACACTAAAATTCTCAGTTGTATCTCCCCCATACACCCCTTCAGAATGAATCACACTTACTAACTCCCTTGGATTTACTTCAGTTGAACTGGGTAGAGCTCTTTGCTGCTGAATGGTTAGCTGCATGGAGATTTTCCCCAGTTGGGTCTCAATGTTTCTAAGGGATGCTTCCATTCCTTGGATGGAGGCATCATGGCGGGTAATTGTAGCTTCAGTGCGGCACATAAATTGAATTGTTTCAGCTTTAAAGGAGTTAAAGGCTCCTTCTAAATTTGAAAGGTGATGATTATGATTGTTTCCATTATTAAAGCCCTGTTGATACGATGAACCCCCCTCCCCCCATAATAATTTCTGTTATTATTATTATTATTCCACGAAAAATTTGTGTAGTTTTTCCAACGTGGGTTGTAAGTATTGGAGTAGGGGTTATTCGTAGTATTATTGTTTCTTAAATAGTTAACTTGTTCTATGTTCGATTGTACAAAAGGATTATTCAAGTTGCAGCTTTCACTATTATGTCTCCCTCCGCATAACTCACATTATAATTCTTGAATAACGTTAACATTCATTTTCTCAATTCTTTCATTTAAGGCGTAGATTTCTTGTTGCAGTGCAATTATTTGATTTGATTCATTTATTTTAATAGATTCCTTTTTCAGCCTTTTGGAAGGCCATTGGTAAGCATTGTTCGCCATTTCTTCTAAGAGGTCATAAGCCTCTTCTTAGGTTTTACTGCTAATTGAGCCTCCAGCGGCCGCATCAATGAGAGTCCTTGTTAGAGCATTCAAACCATTGTAAAAGATTTGAACTTGCATCCATAAAACAAACCCATGATATGGGCATCGCCTTAAGCACTACTTAAAATGATCCCATCCATCGTAGAGTGTCTCATCTTCTAATTGAGAGAAGTTGGTTATCTCAATTCTCAGCTGAGCAATTTTCACTGGAGGGAAATATTTAGCTAAGAATTTCTTAGCCAAATCGTCCCAAGTCCGGATCGAATCGCTCAAGAGAGAGCTGAGCCAACTCTTAGCTCTATTTCTCAATGAGAATAGAAAAAGCCTTAATTTAACTGCATCTTTAGAGATGCATAAATCTAAAGGTGTCACAAATTTAAAGAAAGGTTGAAATGTGTGAGTTAGGATCTTTAGTGGCTAATCTCCCAAACTGGTTATTTTGAACCATACTCGGTATGGAAGGTTTGATCTCAAAATTGTTAGCTTCAATGTTAGGCCTTACAATAGCATGGGGGTTCCCCTAACTGTGAGTAGTGCATAGTCTCTAAGTGCTCTTCCCCTCGGCTCTCCTAAGGGCTCTCTAGGATTTTCATTAAAATTTTCCATAGCGACTTGTTGAGTTCATAAAATATTTTGTTCTCTTCTAGCCTACAAATAGGTTCTCTCAATTTCTGGATCAAAAAGATATTCAATGCAAACTCTTCTAGTCATGCACGACCAAAATTAAGCTATCAAGAACAAATATGGCAATAATGTTTAAAGATTCAGTAAAATAATAAAAAAGATCAGAAAAGTAAATGGTTAACACCTATAATTACAAAAATCAAAAACTAAAAATTATATGCAAGGATTCGCTTAAATCACCAATTACTGATATATTCTCCTTAATACAAAACAAGTAGCAATTCCCCAGCAACGGCGCCAATAACTTGACAGACTTTTCAGTACGTCTGCACTTGTACGCAAGTGTACATGGTCTGAAGTAATAATTTGGAACGTGAGTCCTGAGATTTATCGTCCTCATGGAATTGGATATTTTGTTACTAAGGTATATCTACGTTCAATAATCTTTAAGCTATGCATATTTTGTTTGGTTGGTTCTTAAACAAGCACAACAATTCTTAGTAGAAGATAACTATGATAAAAAGAGAGGAGAGTTGGGTCTCTCCCACATGGCATATTAGATGACTCATGTATGATGATTCCTCAAGCATTCTTTTCTTTTAGTTTTTAATCAAGTGCATATTGTACTCCTTAGAGTTTATCTCCAAGATTCATAAGTTCAAATCTCATGCTTGAAATGAACACACAGTCAATTCTAATTCAGCACAAAGGCCCTTATAAGATTTTTAGATTATTAGTTTCTTCTTATTTCTTGATCATATAAATGAGAGTTGTTCAGTTAATATCTTACAAGCATTGATTCCACTAAAAACTTCACACGCATCATGCATGGTTAGATAGTAGAATGATTTCATTTGGGCTCAATGACTATGTCATCTCGTTCATGAGCACTTAAAGAATCCCCTCCATCCCTACACGTATACTGAGCAACAGAGTATAATTAGTGGTCTTAGCTTCACACACTTTAACTCCTTAGTTAAGCATAGATTAAGATGCATTAGGCTCAAGAACTTTCTTACATAGTTCTTAGCTCTTATGCACTCATGATTATAGCTCTAAACTAAGAGTGAGCTATTGAGCACAAGACTTATTTAGTCCTTAAATTTATTTAGTCCTTTGTCATTTGGTCCACATTCAAGTCCATAATAATTCCTTACATTTCTTTATCAAGTCATTTAATTCACAAATTTTATTAAAGCTTGAGAAAATTTTCATACATCATAGTATCTTTCAATTCATGTAGGATTGCCCCAACCCTCCCCAAGGGAGGTTTAGCTCTCTATTATACAAGAGATGAAGAAGAACACATACATGGATAAAGACCTTTTCATGATCAACTATGAAAAAAAAACACAAGACAAGATTTTAGAGAATGCTAGGAACATTCCTTTGATGAAGTTCTCTGGACTTCTCCTCTTCTTGCTCGTGGTTGCTTCTCCTAGGTCCTTAGTGTTGTCTTTCTTCCTTCTTCTCCTTAGCAAGAGTAGTTCTTTTACCCTTGGAGAGTTCTCCTTCTCTTCTATGCAGCCCTCTTCTTACTTAGGATGTTAGTGAGCCAAGTTGAGAACCCTCCTTAAGTCAAGAAGGGGGGTATTTATAAGATGGCTGCATTCTTCTTCTTCTCATTCAAATTCTGCATTTCCTTTAAAAATTCTATCGTCATGATGACTAATCCAACTTGAGGAATGAAGTGACCAATACTTTTCCATTCTTTATTCTTCACATCACCTCAAAATGTCAATTTTCCATTAAAAATAATTCTGCTGCAAGAGGAATGATGGCTGGGAGACAAGGAGCAGGTTGGGAGTCTTATCCCAGCCTCATTTAATACATTGTTCAGATAGAAATTCGGCGCACCGCTGCAGCGCGCTGTAGCGCGCTATAGCGGATGAATGTTCGCAAGTTGGTTCGCTGCAGTGCTTTATAGCGCCTGCGCTTCGCAAATTGATCCGCTGCAGCGCGCTATAGCACCAGCGCTTCGCAAGTTGGTCCGCTGAGCGCGCTATAGCGCCAGCGCTTTGCAAGTTGGTCCGCTGTAGCGCGCTATAGTGCCAGCACTTTGCAAGTTGGTCCGTTGCAACGCGCTATAGTGCTAGTGCTTCACAAATTGATCCGCTACGACGCGCTGTAGCACCAGTATTTGCAAACTGATCCATGGCAATGCGCTGTAGCACCAGTGCTTCACAAATTGGTCTGCTGCAGTGCGCTATAGCGCTAGCGCCTTGCATGTTGGTCCGTTGTAGCACGCGGCAGCAGTTTTTTTCCAAAAATCTTGGGAAATTGTCCAGAATGTTCAAAAATTGTTGGGTGGGCATTTTTCCTAAAAAATATATAGAATTTGATCAATGAAGCAGTGTCAATATAAAAATAAATAAAATTTTATTTTATTTAGGATATGAATTATAGATTGATCACCTATCTATATAACTTTTCCTTCGAGAAGTACTGATTAGAAGAGATAGTGTAATTTTATTTTAGTCTTTGAATTTGCACATTTGGATATTGCAGTCATGAATCTAAGTTGCCCCTCAGCTCCTACACCCATTGAAAATAAAGTCTTATCCTTCAATGAACCTGATGAAGTTAATTCCCTAGCCAGTCATATGAAATCTCTAATTGAAGTAATGCGCAACAAGCGCAAGAGACTCATGCTCTTATTCTGAACTCTCGTCAACAACCCAATGCTCAGATGGTAGCTCCCTCTACATCGCACTTTTTTGGAGATGGCATTCTGCACAGTTCCTGTGTCTCCAGACATTAACCTTCATTGGGGCACTGAACCCAATGGACACCATCAGCTGGCTCAAGTTAGCCGAGCTGAGAAGAATTTAGCAAGCATAAAGTGCCTGAACTCTGAGGCCATCTGTCTGACCACCCACCTTTTTCAAGATGAGGCCAAATATTTGTGGGAAATGAGTGTAACACTAAATTTGTAGATTGTGAACTAGAGGACATTTCGTGGGAGCAATTTGTTGAAGCCTTTAGAGAAGCTTTTATTTCGGTATCAGCGCAAGCGACACTTTTAGAATGAACTACTCCATCTTACTCAGGGTGGAAGATCTGTGGTGAATTACGAGTTTGAATCCCGTGAGCTATCTCGTTTCACTCCATACTTGGTTAAGTCTAAAGCCTCATGATGTCATCAATTTATCAAAGGGTTGAGAGACTCTATTCAAAGCTCATTTAAGCTCCCAACAAATTAAGAGTTTCTCTGAATTAGTTGAAGCCACCCATCTGCAAGAGAATTTTCAAGGGCAAATGGATTGTAAGAGGAAAGCTAATTTTGTGCCCTTCCGAAGAGAGAACTTTGGTCACCAGAAGATGGCAAGGGTATATAATCTAGAAGCAGAACAACCACAAATAGAACCTTCTAAATGTAAACGTCATCATCCATATGCAAAGTCTTACCACCAGGGTAACATGTATTATACTTGTGGCTGACCTGTCCATCATCTCTATCTTTGTGAAGCTAAGAAGACCATTGATGGAGTACCCATCACCCACTCTCGGCATGAACAAGTGTTTCATCCCCAACTGCAGAACAGCCGAGGTCCTACCTTAGCTGTAATGCCAGCCCCCACTCCTGCAAATCCTAAAGCAGCAGCACCTGCACCGAAGTCAGCCTACAACCATCAAGGCCAAAGACCTCATAACAAGCAACCAACAGCTCCTGCACGAGTGTACATGCTAACTCCTACTTCTGTACCCGAGGATAACGATGTTATTTCGGGTATGTCTTAAATTTATTGTAATTTCCTACTCTATTATTTCAGCATTCTTGAATGTTTCGAATATCAATTCTTTATATTACTATAAATATAGGCACCTTAAAATAAATGGCAAACCATGTAATATTCTTTTCAATACAGGAGCGAATCACTCGTTTGTATCAAAAAACTAGGTTAAAGCACTTAATCTTCCTTCATATCATTTAGCAAAATCGTTAAGCATTGGGTTACCTTCTTGAGCCCGCATGCGATCTCAACAATTATGTAGTATAAGAAAAAACCCTTTGGCAAGCAAAATTTTGAAGCTAAGTTGATTGTGCTACCAGTTGAAACTTTTATATAATCTTGGGAATGGATTGGTTAAACCAGCATGGCACTACTATTAATTGTCAAAAGAAGAAAATAACATTATACAACAAAATCAAGCTAAGACTTTCATTAGCAAATTCAGTACTTAAGCTTCGTTAATCAATGCAATAAAGGCCGAGAAGCTAGTTAGGAAAGGATGTGATGCGTACTTAGTGATAATGCTAGGTGAGAAGAAAGAAAATACTCATATCACAAAAAATCGTGTACTATGTGAATTCCCAGGTGTGTTTCCTGAAGACCTACCTTGTGACAACCCCAATATTGAGTAGTAACTAAACTCAATATTGATATGTCACCACAACACATAATACTGGATTAGAAAAAAACTAACTCAAATTATTAGATACTGTGTTTGGCAAAGGATTTAGAAGAGAGTCTTAAGTTAAGATGAGAAAATTTTTAAAAAATAATGCATGAGATACTTATGAAGTATACAAATTCAATTGTATAAGATTTAAGTACTTAAAATTTTATGTACAAAGATACTAATGAATTATTTTTTAAATTGAATTGTGCATAAATCTCATATTGAATACTCTTAATATAAGAGCATATATATGTTCAATGTACTTATGCTTAGTAAAGAAAAGAAGACAATGAAGCATTTAAAAGTAATTATAATAACATTCACTGTAATCTAAATAAACTGTAAACAAGTAAAGTACAATACTAAGAATATGGAAAGTGCAAAGCATAGTAATTGAAGAAAGATCTTAGCCTCTTTGTCTAAGATACACATAGCCTATGACTATGTAAAGTAACATAGCTAAGAAACTATGATGAGTCTTCATAATCAATAAGATTGTAGAAGATCTCATATATTATTTAATTGAAGTTATTTTATAAAAATATTCATTTTGCAAAGACTTACAAAATAAAGCAAGGAGTTAAACACATCTATTTAATAAGTAAAGAAAAGCAGAGTTTTAAATACAACAAATACTCATATTCACCTTCTGAGAATATGAGATCTCCTTAATATTTTATACATGTCAATTTGATCCTTATATCCTAAGGAGTAAAAGGACACTAACTACGTTGAGTTTAGACAACATTAATTTTTTAGGGTTTATAGGGGTCCTAATCGGGGTTAAAATGTTAATAGAAAATTTAGGGCTCAAAACCTAAATTTGATCTCATAATATCACTCCTCATATTTTTGTGAATGAAATGAACTATTGTAGTGTCCAATTTGAACTTGAATTGATTGAATTATGATACATATAAAATTTTGAATTTAAATTATAATTACTTAATTAGTCTTAAAATAAATAACAAAGCTAAAATTAAGTAGTACATTATTAATCTATATATTTTTGTGATCAAAATGGTATATAATAATGTGTATTTTGGATAATTAATTTATAATTTATAAAGGAAATGAAATTCATATTAATGTTATTTTGTTTTAATCATATTAACTTGTTAATCTATTCAATTATCGATAAACTAAAATCAGCGCAAAAAATTTTGCATAATCTCCCGCCCGCCACGTCACCTAAAATTTAAGGCGCGGTTCATTCTTGTTGAACCGGCTGGTTCAATGACATTAGTCATTGGACCATCGTCTTCTTCTCCCGACGAGAGGAATCTCGTTCCTTAATGAATTAGGGCTCAAATGAAATGGGAGATTAGGTTCTCCTACCACGCATTAAAACTTCCAAACGAAAGGGCATCTCATACCCTTCCATTCTGGCTTTAATAAATACGATTATGATCAACCTTAAAGCAAGTTACGATGATGCCCTAATCAGTTGCCAAACGGCATTTTAGAACAACTACAATGGAGATTTAAATCAAAGGACATATATGTGGTTGGGCTCATTTAAATATTATGTACTAACTTTATCTTAAAGTATTTAGAACATTGATTCATAAATGGGGCATTTAGAGAGATTCGTGCAGAAGTAGAAAAGAAAATGAAAAGAAAATTAAAACAGACAATATAATTAAATTGGAACAATCCTCTTTGGATTTAAGATCCATTGATTTTAATCATATTCACTTTGTCTAAGTTACATCAATTTTCATAATTAACATTCGTAATTTCACAGTAAGAAGAGTAAAGATCATAAGGCAACTAAACTTATTTCTGATCGATTTAATCGAAGTTCTACTAATGTATCAAACAGAGTCTAATAAGAGAAATCAAGCATAAGATAAAGTACCTTTGATCCAGATATAATCCTTTGTAAATGGAAGAATGCTTTAGTTAGCATTCCTTTAAAAGGTTTTTGCAAAACTCTCTATCTCTTTCTCTATTCCAGCAAAACCTCCAGAACAATTTCTGAAAAGAATAGAAATGAAATGAGGAGGTTAATTAGATGAATGCAGGAAGCTGGAGGGATCGTTGTGGCGACCCCAATATTGAGTGATAACAAATCTCAACATTGATATGACACCACAATATCTAATAATAGATTAGAATGAAACTAATCCAAATCATTAGATACTGTGTTTGGCCACAGAGTTAGATAAGAGTCTTAAGTTAAGATAAAAGGAATTTTATGAAATATGTTATATGAAATACATATGAAGATGCAATGCATGTAATAACATATGGGAATGTAATTTAAAAACAATTAATGTGAGTACTTACAATTCTAGATATGAAAAATTCAAAATATTTAACATGTGAAACATGAATCTACAATTTTTCCAAATTATTCTAAGTCATTAATTTCTTAAAACTTCTGGCAGAGTTTCTGCTGTAAAAGGCTAAAAAAAACACCTGTAGTGTAGACATACAAATCTTCCATTCCAATAGAAGATTAATTTAAAATACAGAAACTTTCCAATTCTAATATAAAGTCAATCCACTGCATGAGATTGCTTATTTCCAGTTCTAATTTAAAGTCAATCTATTACATGGGATTACTTATTTCCAATTCTAATATAAAGTCAATCCATTACATAGGATTGCTTATTTCCAATTCTAATATAAATTGAAGTGAGAAAAACATATGAAGCAATTTTCTATCCTAAGGTACTCACATCCTACATCATTTAAAATTATAAGAAAATGAGAAAATGGTAACTAAATTTCCAGTTAAGTATGCAACTAAATTTTTATTTAAGTATTCATTCATCTATATATATCCATTCATCTCTAACCAAGCATTTAAGTGAGGAATTTAACTTACAACACAAGCATAGTAAATACAAAGTAAGAGACTTTAATTAATACATGCCATGAATAAACATTAGAAAGTAATTAAATAAAAATCTCTCTCTCACTTTTAATATAAATCAAGAATTGAATAAATTAAGTGGAAGCAATTATATTTATTTAAGTGCTTGATCCAGCTCCACTAGCCTCCAAGTGCACATAATCTATCATATTTTAGCATTTAAATGTGATAGGGCAAAGCCAAAAAAGAGAAAATCTGGTTAGACTAAACAGTCTAAGTGCAATTTAAGATTAAGCTAAACATTATATTAATTCAATTGGATATCACTATTAGTTACAAAATTTGTATAAGCAAGGGTGCAAGAAAGTAAGCATACAAGTGTGGAAAAAGTAAGTAAGGAAAAAGTAAAGTGAGTTAGAATACTCACTTAACATACATTCTAGCTTGCAATTGAAACAAGGGTAAAAGCATCCTAAATAGGCTAGAAAGAAACTAAAGTGCATATAAAAGTAAATGAAATAAAGCATGTATATGTTCAATGAACTTATGCTAAGTAAGTAAAAGAGACAGTAAAGCATTAATTGAAATTACATAATATATACTATATTCTAAATGAATTTTAAGTAAGCAAAACATAATACTGAAGATAGAGAGTGCAAATCTTACATAGTAAGAAAAGTATCTTAGACTCCTGGTCTAAGACAAACATAGCTTAGGACTATATATGGAACACAGCTAAAAAGCTATGATGACTCTTCACAGTCAATAAGATTGTAGAGGATCTCACATCTTATTTAATTGAAGTTATTTTTAGAAGGGTCTCATTCTGCAGGGACTTACAGAATGAAGAGAGGAGTTAAGCATGTCTGCCTAATCGGTATTAGAAAATGAGGTTTCACATGTAACTTACACTCAAATATTCACCCTTTGAGAATATAAGGATCCTTATTTTTCTAATTTAGCCTGCCCTTGGCTACTTCAATTAGCAACCCCTATTGTTTTAAATGTGAAAGTTTTATTTATGCACAAAGTCTTATATGAATGATTCAAATGAAAAAGGCTCAAAGCTAAGCAAGCATTTAAGGAAAAATTCAATAATTGCAACTAAGTGATATCCAAAGTTATCTAATTTTAATAATCTACTTAATGATTGGAGCTAATTGAGCTCCAAATTAACTTTGAGATATTGATCTCAAGTTAATTATAATTAATAGTAGTAATTGGAGTTTTGAAAATAGTAGTTCCATTTCATTTATTATGGTATGAAAAAACAAAAAAAAAAGCTAGTTTTAATCTAGTCCTGAGCCTTAAGATTCAATTATGATAATTAAATCAAGGCTTAAATGACTAGTAAAAAAGGATTGAGATTAATAATTATCAACTTAAGGAATTAGAAGTTAAGGTTTAATCCACTAAAGTTCTCTAATTAGGTTATAATTTAAAGGTTCTATCCAAATCAAATACTAAACTAGCTATAGGTCAATGTAAAATGAAATTGGAGTTTTCAAAATAGTAGTTTCATTTCATTTATTATGATATGACAAAATAATTTATAAGTATAATCAATACAAAAAAAAAGCTAGTTTTAATCTAGTCCTAAGCCTTAAGATTTAATTATAATAATTAAATTAAGGCTTAGATGACTAGTAAGAAAGGATTGAGATTAAGAATTATCAACTTAAGGAATTGGAAGTTAAAATTTAATCCACTAAAGTTCTCTAATTAGGTTATAGTTTGAAGGTTCTATCCAAATCAAATACTAAACTAGCTATAGGTCAATATAAAATGAAAGGTTTAAAGTAAGTAAATGCAGGGATTAAGAACTATAAGTTCTATGTTTTCTAATAATTCAAGATTAAGGAAATCAATAGAATTCTTAAACTATTCTAAGTAAATTATGACTCCTATTACTAATGTGAAGACCCACTTAAGTAGTAATAAGTGAAATTCTTAAACATTGAGGCATCTTTTCAGATAACGGTGAAGTTCCTGATAAGAACTCCAAAGTTAAGCGTGCTCAGGTGGGAGCACTCCCAGGATTGGTGACCTATTGGAAAGTTATCTACTGAGGACAAAAACGTGAGGCTTTTCAGGCTAAAGTGGATAATACCTTGGTGCTTAAGAGTTTGGGCTTTTACAAATGGTATCATAGCAAACTATAGGGTGTCAGATAGGAGTTAAGTGCCATACAGGGTAAAGTACTACGTCATATGAGCAGCCTCTTAAACCCATGATGGTTAAGGTACAACATGGTTGTGGGTACCTCTTGCGCATGTAAGGGTCACCTCTAGTCCTATCTACCCAATGGATGGTTCTTGGATCTGTGTGTGGATACTGACGAGGACGACAGTTACTTAAGTTGGGGAGATTGTGAAGACCCACTTAAGTAGTAATAAGTAAAATTTTTAAACATCGAGGTATCTTTTTAGATAACGGTGGAGTTCCTAATAAGAACTCCAAAGTTAAGCGTGCTCGGGTGGGAGCACTCCTAGGATGGGTGACCTGCTGGGAAGTTATCTTCTGAGGGCAAAAATGTGAGGCCTTTCAGGTTAAAGCGGACAATACCTTGGTGTTTAAGAGTTTGGGCTATTACAAATATTGTGAAGACCCACTTAAATAGTAATAAGTGAAATTCTTAAATATCAAGATGCTTTTTCAGATAATGGTGGAGTTCCTTATAAGAACTCTAAAGTTAAGTGTGCTCCGGTGGGAGCACTCCCAGGATGGGTGATCTGCTGGAAAGTTATCTTCTGAGGGCAAAAACGTGATGCCTTTTTCAGGCTAAAGCGGACAATACCTTGATGTTTAAGAGTTTGGGCTACTACAAATATTGTGAAGACCCACTTAAATAGTAATAAGTGAAATTCTTAAATATCGAGGCGCCTTTTCAGATAACGGTGGAGTTCCTTATAAGAACTCTAAAGTTAAGTGTGCTCAGGTGGGAGCACTCCTAGGATGGGTGACCTGCTAGAAAGTTGTCTTCTGAGAGCAAAAATGTGATGCCTTTTTCAGGCTAAAGCGGAGAATACCTTGGTGCTTAAGAGTTTGGGCTGTTACAACTATCTCTTAAAATAATCAAGAGAAGACTTTAAGGATTATGATAAATAAACTAGGCTCCAATATAATCACTAAAGGCTATCCATAGTTTACTCAATTATCTAAAATTACTAAGGCATTAAGACTAACTACTCTTAATGGGTGTAACTAATAGATCTAGAGATCAATTATAATTCATGTTGTAAATTAATCCTAAGGTTTCTACCTTAGGGTTGAAACCTTTTTCAGATAATGGTGGAGTTCCTTATAAGAACTCTAAAGTTAAGTGTGCTCCGGTGGGAGCACTCCCAGGATGGGTGATCTGCTGGAAAGTTATCTTCTGAGGGCAAAAACGTGATGCCTTTTTCAGGCTAAAGCGGACAATACCTTGATGTTTAAGAGTTTGGGTTACTACAAATATTGTGAAGACCCACTTAAATATTAATAAGTGAAATTCTTAAATATCGAGGCGCCTTTTCAGATAACGGTGGAGTTCCTTATAAGAACTCTAAAGTTAAGTGTGCTCAGGTGGGAGCACTCCTAGGATGGGTGACCTGCTAGAAAGTTGTCTTCTGAGAGCAAAAATGTGATGCCTTTTTCAGGCTAAAGCGGAGAATACCTTGGTGCTTAAGAGTTTGGGCTGTTACAACTATCTCTTAAAATAATCAAGAGAAGACTTTAAGGATTAGGATAAATAAACTAGGCTCCAATATAATCACTAAAGGCTATCCATAGTTTACTCAATTATCTAAAATTACTAAGGCATTAAGACTAACTACTCTTAATGGGTGTAACTAATAGATCTAGAGATCAACTATAATTCATGTTGTAAATTAATCCTAAGGTTTCTACCTTAGGGTTGAAACCTTTTTCAGATAATGGTGGAGTTCCTTATAAGAACTCTAAAGTTAAGTGTGCTCCGGTGGGAGCACTCCCAGGATGGGTGATCTGCTGGAAAGTTATCTTCTGAGGGCAAAAACGTGATGCCTTTTTCAGGCTAAAGCGGACAATACCTTGATGTTTAAGAGTTTGGGCTACTACAAATATTGTGAAGACCCACTTAAATATTAATAAGTGAAATTCTTAAATATCGAGGCGCCTTTTCAGATAACGGTGGAGTTCCTTATAAGAACTCTAAAGTTAAGTGTGCTCAGGTGGGAGCACTCCTAGGATGGGTGACCTGCTAGAAAGTTGTCTTCTGAGAGCAAAAATGTGATGCCTTTTTCAGGCTAAAACAGAGAATACCTTGGTGCTTAAGAGGTTGGGCTGTTACAACTATCTCTTAAAATAATCAAGAGAAGACTTTAAGGATTAGGATAAATAAACTAGGCTCCAATATAATCACTAAAGGCTATCCATAGTTTACTCAATTATCTAAAATTACTAAGGCATTAAGACTAACTACTCTTAATGGGTGTAACTAATAGATCTAGAGATCAACTATAATTCATGTTGTAAATTAATCCTAAGGTTTCTACCTTAGGGTTGAAACCTTTTTCAGATAATGGTGGAGTTCCTTATAAAAACTCTAAAGTTAAGTGTGCTCCGGTGGGAGCACTCCCAGGATGGGTGATCTGCTGGAAAGTTATCTTCTGAGGGCAAAAACGTGATGCCTTTTTCAGGCTAAAGCGGACAATACCTTGATGTTTAAGAGTTTGGGCTACTACAAATATTGTGAAGACCCACTTAAATATTAATAAGTGAAATTCTTAAATATCGAGGCGCCTTTTCAGATAACGGTGGAGTTCCTTATAAGAACTCTAAAGTTAAGTGTGCTCAGGTGGGAGCACTCCTAGGATGGGTGACCTGCTAGAAAGTTGTCTTCTGAGAGCAAAAATGTGATGCCTTTTTCAGGCTAAAGCGGAGAATACCTTGGTGCTTAAGAGTTTGGGCTGTTACAACTATCTCTTAAAATAATCAAGAGAAGACTTTAAGGATTAGGATAAATAAACTAGGCTCCAATATAATCACTAAAGGCTATCCATAGTTTACTCAATTATCTAAAATTACTAAGGCATTAAGACTAACTACTCTTAATGGGTGTAACTAATAGATCTAGAGATCAACTATAATTCATGTTGTAAATTAATCCTAAGGTTTCTACCTTAGGGTTGAAACCTTTTTTAGATAATGGTGGAGTTCCTTATAAGAACTCTAAAGTTAAGTGTGCTCCGGTGGGAGCACTCCCAGGATGGGTGATCTGCTGGAAAGTTATCTTCTGAGGGCAAAAACGTGATGCCTTTTTCAGGCTAAAGCGGACAATACCTTGATGTTTAAGAGTTTGGGCTACTACAAATATTGTGAAGACCCACTTAAATATTAATAAGTGAAATTCTTAAATATCGAGGCGCCTTTTCAGATAACGGTGGAGTTCCTTATAAGAACTCTAAAGTTAATTGTGCTCAGGTGGGAGCACTCCTAGGATGGGTGACCTGCTAGAAAGTTGTCTTCTGAGAGCAAAAATGTGATGCCTTTTTCAGGCTAAAGCGGAGAATACCTTGGTGCTTAAGAGTTTGGGCTGTTACAACTATCTCTTAAAATAATCAAGAGAAGACTTTAAGGATTAGGATAAATAAACTAGGCTCCAATATAATCACTAAAGGCTATCCATAGTTTACTCAATTATCTAAAATTACTAAGGCATTAAGACTAACTACTCTTAATGGGTGTAACTAATAGATCTAGAGATCAACTATAATTCATGTTGTAAATTAATCCTAAGGTTTCTACCTTAGGGTTGAAAGGTGAATCAAATAAAGTACAATTGATTCACATATCTAGAAAGAAAATGAGAACTAAGCTTAAACCTAATTGCTTAGGATTATGACTAAGAAGATCATAACCTACGCTAAATAAGCATTAAGGCTAAACACATTTAATAGGTATAACATCTAGTTCTAAAGGATCACCTACAATTTAAGGTATAATCAATCCTATAGGCTACATCCTAAGGTTGAATGATTAATCCAGCAAATTTGCTAAAGATTCATACAATTAAATTATGAGAACTAAGCTCAAAAATAATCATGTCATGGAAAATTAACATGAGAGGAAAAAAAAGTGAAGCAAGTTTACTAGGGTTTTAAACACCTATACATGAAATTAAGAAATTAAGAAATTATTTAAGTAATACTAATTAAAGAGCCAAAACCTATAATCACCAAATATTGTCCAAATGAATTAAAATTCATAAATATGAAATCTTTATTGTATAAGGAGAAGAATGACACTAAGTAGGTCAAAATCAAACAACATCAAGATTTTAGGGTTTTCGGGACTCCTAATTAGGGTTAAAAAGTCATTAATAAAATTAGGATTTAAAACCTAAATTTGACTTTATATTAATGTACATCACATTCTTGTGAGTGAAATGGACTATTGATTCGCCAAGTTTGGACAAGAATCGACTAAGTTACAGCTTTTGCAAAATTAGCATAATTGTTGATTGATTAATTAAATAAAATGCATTAGCATGAAAGAGGTCTATATGAGCGATGTTCACACTGCACATAAGTCTCCAATAAAGTAGTTTAGTCTATCAGAACTAAATATGGGTACCAAGTACTTAATGTACCTGATACGGCACTAAGGCTTTTATAATCAACAATTCAACAACTGCAACCTCAGAAACCTTTACTTGATTGGAGATTCATCTAATGTGAAATGTACTTGAAAATATTTATTGCATTTTCCTTCATTAATAAATGTCTAAGATAATTATGATTTAGAGGTTTCTTGACTACTTATGTATTAAGTTATTCCCATTTATTTGTACTTGATAGTTTGCATACTTAATTTAACATATATGTATATATATGTGGTTTTCATAGCCCATCTTTTATGTGTGCATTTATAACTGCATCACATGCAAAACTATACAAATTCACATACACAAATCCAAACTTTATGTATTAACTTATCTAACAATCAAGATTTGAATTTATAAATTGACAGTCTCATTTTACACCATATTGCCCTTAAGTTTATAATGTTTGGATTAGTACAATTAATGATTGTATAGATGCAATTATGTGAATTATGGTGGTTATACCTACCTCAATATCATATTTATTGGGCCTTATAGGTTGGAATATGGTGATTAAATTTGGATAAATAAAAGTTAATATGTAATCTAAGTTACACAATGACAACGATGCACACCATAGTTCTTGCTTGCTCAAGTAAATATAATAAGATAATGGATTCAAGTAGATGAGTCAATTTTAAGAAAACGGTGGTAAGAATAAAAATGATGCATAAGATATTCTGCTCTATATACATCAAGGTGCATTTAGTTATTGTGGAGATGTTACACTAATGAACTAATACATAAACAAAGCATCTAACATAGTAATCAAGGTCATAGCATGAACAATATAATCATGATGGCAATAGATACATAACATTACATAATCATAATGAGGGATTGCCATTATTTTATCCAAGTATGTGATCAAAGTGTTTGAACATTGCAGCATCATAATTATAATCAAGTTTATCATACCAAATTATTGAGCACCGCTAAATTTCAATATCAGTTATAGATAGAATTTCACGTTGGGATTAATAGGATAGAATATTTGGAAATTCATCTATGTATTGTTGTGAGATCCAACTAATGGGAGCTGCTTACCAAGTGTCATGATTTAATTTAACTAGCATTTAGTAATTACTTAATTTCAGATTTACTAAATTTTGTAAATCATTTGGCATAAGATTAAATAAATCGTACTAAATTATATTATGTTAAGATTTGTTAAATCTGAGTTCTTCAGCTCGCGGGTGAGGTAAGTACGAAAATTCATTTATACTATAGATTTACTTAATATGAGTTCTACAAGGATTTGACACTCACTGAGAATTTACTCCACCGCATAAGAGATTAAGAATTTCATTACCAAATCAAGCCAAATGATTCTATCTACATGACAGATTTTAGGTAATAAATTAGGTAGATAGTACCTTAAACGAAGATCGATGAACGAAGGAGAGGAAGGATCGACAAAAATCAAAATATCGCCTATGATCAATTCTCCGTGGTTCGCCGAGGTTCGAGTATACTTCTAATGCTTGCAAGGGGGAGATAATTGCTATTTGGAGAAGAAGTAGAGGGCTGCACTTGATCGACTAATAGCAGAGAGTGGGGGAGACGCCGGTATCTCAGCCTCTTGCCGAGAGATGGCAAGATTTGGACCTGTCGGCCTCCTGCCGAGCGATGGAGAGGTGCCGCCTCTCGGCCTCTTACCGACAGAGGGACAAGGGAGCAAGTCGAAGTCGAGCGATAAGGATTCGATTGAAGGAGGAATGAAGGAAATAACGGCTGAGGAAAATAATAAAGGAATTAGGTTAGAAGAGATTTAAGCAAAAATATGGTCTAAATAAGTCATTGGATTGAAAATGAATGGCTAAAATTTCAATGCTAAGATCTGAAGCCATTTGAACTCCCAAAATTATAAACAAGGTACCAAAATGAGCATCTCTATGAGACAAACGCACATGTCTAAAAATTATTTAATTCGATGAGTGATTTATTTTATATTAATTTTTAAGTGAAAAACTTTGAAAATTAATTACGATAAATCGGGGATTTGAAAATTAGTGAAACTTAAAACATAGAATCCTTAATTGATACATAACTTAAACATACAAAAATTTCCAAATTCAAATTTATATTTCTCATGTTATTAGCCTGTAAAGTTTAAACTTTACAAATTTATTTAGGACAATCCGGGATCCAAAACGCACTCAAATTTTTGTAGTAGGATCCCTTCAATAGGAATTATAAGATGATATTTTTATTAAATTTTTGTTTGACTTAAATTGGGATCTTAATTTTGACTTAATTTTCTGAGCGATCAAAATACAATAAAATATCCGAGAAATTCAACGACTTCCAAAAATTCCCAGAACAACACTCCTAATTAATTTGGAGCTACTGAGTCTAATGGAGGACTCTGTTTTCGATTCTGAGGTCTAAATAATTTAGACATTCTCAAAATTATCAAAAAACCAGGAAATGCTGGAAATCGACAAATAATCTCCAAATCATATGAAAATTGAAATGGAAGCTCCTAATATTATTATAAAACTAATATAAAAATATTATAGTCAATTAGGTCACTAATTAATAGATAACAACATTATGGTTGTTACAAAGGAGAAGGCCAGCTGGAGTGGAGGACACCTCACATCGTATGTCCCTACGCCAAAATCAGGCGCACGATCCCTCAAACGACATGGACGTACAGTTAATTGATCTCGGTCGTCGGATTCTAGTCCTAATCTGACGGTCATATCAAAAAATTTAAGCCCAGTTGTCTGATTTCCATTAATGACTACTTGACGGTCTAGATTTGTTGGATCGACTGTTTCCTGTTGGAAGTATTACGGTGGATTTGCGCCTTCTTAATTTTAATCGCTGGATATATAAAATGATTTATATAATATATTAAATTAATTAAATAATATATCATATATTTAAGCTAATTTATTCAACTACCTACTTAATTTTAAATATCCAAACGCATTTCATAAAATTCCAAAATTTCACCCTTATCTAATTGAGGGGTGAGGAACCTAAAAATGCGATCAAATTTTGATTGGAGGTATATTTAAATTACCTAATTTTCTATGTATTTAAATAATATTTAAATATTGATGAAAAAATTAATGACTCCCAAACACTTCCAAAATACCACTCTTAGCTAATTTAGGTGTTGTGAGTCCAATGGCGAACTCCATTTTCAATTCTGAGAACTAAATAAATTAGGTATTTTCAAAATTATTTAATAAAAATTGGAAATTATCTAATGAATTTGATTTGAACAAGTTATGGTTTTTTACATAAATGTTAAAAGTACCAAATATGATTTTTGAAAATGTAAATCAAATTGCAAATTGAATGTCATCATAATATTCTAAACATTTTTGTGTGCAAAATGAGATATAACATTGCATTATTTGGATCAGTACGTGAGAAGTTATGAAGCATTGAAGTTTGGAAATTATCTAATGAATTAAATAAAGCTGTGATTACTGTTCATGCCCACTACCCGCAAGCATAACTCCTTGCATGTGGTCCTGCGACCAGACGCACACATGCGTGACCCGATGCAGGAAAACGCGGGTCGGCCCGACCTGACCCGACCCTAAGCTTTTCCCTGTTAGGTGCGACAGGGCTCGACTAGGGCATCAATCAGCTCAGTGACTGGTGAGTCTCAGGCGGCAAGTCCTACACCGTTTGAAAGGTCACTCAGAGACCTTTCGACTGGAACATGTATCCCTAATCAATATCTACTATAATGTCATACTACATGATGCCCCAAGTTATGAGATACTATGAGTGCACTGTTGATCGATGTTCACCCTCTAGCCAAATGAGGTTCAAACAGGCTCGATCAAGCCCAATTGAAGCTCGAAAAAAGTTCGCAATACAACATAATATGTAAACTAATTACTTAAGAGAACAATCAAAATAAATTCAGTGGGTAACAGAGTACCTTGTGTTCATCGTTCGCTAAGTACTCTGTTACGATTCACTGTCGATTCGTGCTTCCAGTCTTCAAGTATAGTTTGGCCCCCTTCTTGACCCAGCAAATCCGCGCCTTCACCGCCGATTTGAGGTAGCGCGACCCTCGAGTGTCGAGTGTGAAGGCGAGGGTCCGCGTCCAATTCGATCGATCATAACTGTTGGATCAATCGAGCGAACGACAGAAGATAGATCTTCCATCGTTCGATTGATTTGACAATCAGATAATTGAAATATAATTTAAATAATTATTAATTAAATATAATTAATTATTAATAATCAAATTCTCACCAAATGACATCTGAAAATTCCCAAAATTTCACTTATTTGAGTGTGAGGAACTAAAAAATGAAGTTGAATTTTTGATTTGAGGTCTAACTAATTATCTTAAATTTTAAATTAATTAAATTGGTCAAAATCCTAATTTTTCTCAAACGACTCCTGATCTTCATCAAAATTTTAGGAATTAGTCTTAAGACTATTTTAAGACTAATGATGAGGCCCTTAAGCTAATTTGGTGATTTAAAATTCAAGTAACAATCATGGGTTGTTACAATTATAACCCTAGAATGAGAATAATAACAAATTTGGGAGAGAAGAAGAAGAAAAACTTAGGGCGATGAATCTCTTCTTCATCAAGGATATTGATAAGTTCTTTGTAACTCTGTAAATCTTTTTTTTATAGTTGATTTTTTGTGTGGTAGTATGACTTTATGATTTTCCCTATTATTTGGTTTTTTACATAATTTCTTGTGCTCGTATGCTTGCATGTTTGTGATTGATTATGTTGTAATTGCTCCTTAGCTTTGTGTTGGTATATTTCATATTTGCTTTATTAACTATCAACAGTTAAATCCCGATCCTAAGATTTTCTTCAGAGAAGATTTATCAGAGCAAGGTTTTCACTCTTAATAAAGGACGCATTCTTGAACTTCATTATTGTGATCAATGTGCCTATAAAGGTTAAATTATTCCCACATACCAGTTATTTTCTTGAGATGGAGCTAGGAACTTGAAATTTGTTAAAACTAAGTATTCTTATCTCAAAAATATATTTTATTATGTTATCATCAAATGATATATACTTGTGGGGCCCCGTACTTTCTGCGACCATGCTGATACTGATATTAGCATAATCGTAGGAAGTACGGTGCTCCACCTGAGGTGGTGGCAAATCCCAAACTCAAGTAGAGTCAGGTAGGACCCAACTCGCCTTAAGCCAAGGACTTGTCACCCTACTGTGGAAGAACTGTAAACATACATCAATACAAATCAAAGTGGCGGAAGCAAGAAACAGAGTAATATAACATCTACAGATATAACATAGTATAAAAGAGTAAAAAAATAGTAACCTAGATCAATGCAGAAAAGTAAATATATCCTGAATTTAATTATTACAAACTGAATTCAATAAAAATTAAAGTTTCTCAATCTCACTGCAAAAAGGAAAAAATCTATCTAAGCAGCAGTAGGAAGATCCTCCTCCTGCACCGGCTCCGATCCTGCAGCACTACCGACGAACAACTCCGAATCTGACATTTATCGGTATCACAAATGCCAGGGCCCCAGCCAACAAAAGAAAAATGTTACTGTTAGACAATTGTCTAAGTACATTTTAGATGATTTAAGTGAACTGAATGTTTAAGATATCACATTTAGAGGTTTTAAACATGCAAGCATTAAAAAGGTATAATAAGCTACAAGAATGGGGTAGCTATAAACTAATTATTTATAGCAAATCAACAGGTATGTAAAATAACATACAAAAATATCAACTAAACATGTGAGGCTAAAAGTAAAAGTAATTGCAACTACTAAAATAAATTTGATCCTAACATGCTTATGATCACATGGAGACATGCTGAGAATAATAAGAACACAAGTACTAAAAATAGAAATACAAGTCCAGCATCCTAAACATGCCAATATCTTAGTAGTAATCGATGAGAGAGTATATACAAATATGCAGATTGACATGAAAAAAAATGCCACTGAGACATGTGGCAAAAGTAAACTAAGTACATGCATGAGCAAAAGTAAAGTCACTGAGACATGTGGCAAACCAAGCCAAGCACTAAAAGAAAGGCCACTGAAGCATGTAGCAAAGCAAAACAAACACTGACAACTGAACTAAAGTAGCAGTAAGCCTAAGACATAGTGCTGCCAAAATAGAACAAGCCATACAGGGCCTCTGAACTGCAAGTTCAACATGTATCCATCCTAGGCATCCGTAGAGCTAGGTCCGAGTTGAACTTATAGAATAAGACATGTATCCATCCTAGACATCCGTCGAGCTAGGTTCGAGTCTATTCTATACCAAAACTAGAACTAAAGAGGCAGACTATGCTAGGACGTACTCTACCAACTAAAAGCACTGAAAGAACTGAATGAATGCTATGCTTTTCAAATACTAACTTAGGAGGTATCTTCCATATCTTAAGTTTACCTATCATGCTTAAGGAACAAGGCTCAATATTCAAGGTGTACGGAGCAATCAAGTCAAAGTAAGCCAAAGACTCAATCTAGACTCATGTGATATCTGTTGTTGTCTACTTTATCCAATCTAACTATTATTCTGAGAGAATACAAGTTTAGGATCTCCAATATCCAGCTATCGAGTAAGATTTCAGATTTATGACCTTAATGTTAATATTAGAACTTAATAAGTTCTAATTCATAATCATATGATGACTATAAAGATTTAAGGTAAATGAATCAACAATTTAATTATTATTATTTTCCTCTCTTAATCCAAATCTTGAGTAAGTAAATCAAGATTTAAGGATTCAGAATTCAAACTCCACATTGGAGTTCAAGTCCTGAATCCAAAGTAGTATCATAATAAGGAACTAGGGTTCACACTAAAAATCCAAATTAAAAGTAAGGAATCCTATAAGCTGAGAGATTCAGAAACTATGATCCTAATGAAAGGTTACTATACGGGTTATAAGATAAAATAATTAATAAGAATTAAGAATCTAAGATCTATATTCAATATCTTATGATAATTACCTTATCCTATAGATTGAATCATTCCTATACCCATATGGAAGGCTTCAAAAGGATTAAACAATAAATCACTTAAGGAATTCCAAATAGAGGTAGTTCAATTTAATTAGAAGATCCAAAGTCTAAGATCTAAGATTTGATCACTTTAGACTTAAGCTAAGTTTGGATTTAGAATTCTACCAAGGTGTTTCTTTTAGGATCCAAGCTTATGGATCAACTTAATTAAGTTATTAAATAAGAATCTAACATTTTAAGATAGTTTAGACTTAATTCTTAAGACGAGGTAATTTTTTAGTACTCTTAAGATCTTAAGATCTTAATAAGAACTAACTTAAGATTTCTTTAATTAACAACCATATTATTACATGAGATTTCAAAAAAAATGCTAATATTCTAATTAGAAATATTTTACTGAAATTTTAAGACTTAAGGGGTGCTTAAACACATTTTGGTCAAATGACCAAAATACCCCTCTTAAGACTAAAAATTGGATTTTATGATTTAATTATCCAAGTTGATTCTAATCTATTTTAATGAGTTCCATAATGGTTAATAAAGTGGGAAATACACTTATCTTAAGTTTTGGCAACCTAATTAGCCTAATTAACACTAATCACATATTTAAGCTAATTAAGATAATTATGAATTTTAGGGCATTCTAGGGTGATCCATTTGCATTTATAAGCTCCATTGTCCTTAATGAGGCATTAGGAACATAGCTCACCAAAATCAGAGGCTTAATCATGGTTTAATTCATTAATCCTTAATTAGGGTAGTTAAGGGATGATTAACAAAATTAGGGTTCCTAAATAACTTTTAATAGTTTACATAGGTTCCTTAGGGTTTGATGAATAATCAGAGCCCTTAATCAACAATTTTGGATATTTATTGAATTTAATATGATTTAAATAAGAACAGAAAAGGATTGGTCAATTATTAAAAATCCAACCATTGGATCTGAAATTTTATTGTATATTCAGATTCCTTGCATTTTTCTAATCAAATGATATATTGGATCATACCATTTGGATAAGTATAACTAAAGTTATTTAAATAATTTAATTTGTATTTTTATTTGAATAAAAATCATAGGATGGATTTTCTGAATTAATTTCTTAAAGGAAATCAATTCAGAAAGCCTTTTAATTTCTCTGTCGGCCCAATTGCAAAAGGCGCGGGTCACGGGTCGGCTCGACCCGTGACCTCGTCTCCTTCCTCTCGATGACACCCGACGCCCGAACCATAGGGCGATCTTCCATCGCCGAATTCCCCGCGCTCCGGCCATGCCACGCCTAGCTCTCGACGGCTACACCTTCATGGCCTGAAGACGCGTCGATTGGACCAAGAAATCCTGTCTAGGAGCCGCCGGATCGCTGGAGTGCTACTCGGCCGAAGGTGTCTCCCAGGCAGACCTTCGAGAGGTGAATTCTCCTTATGGAGCCAATGCCATGTGCTAGAAGTTAAGTCTACACGCTCAGAGACCTAAAAGGACTCAAATGGGAAGCTTGACTAGCCCTGAGAGTGGCAAGATCCCTGGAGTGCTACTCGCTGCATTGCCAGACCCGAGCTCGCACTTAGTCTATCGATTTCTGATCGAATCGATCGATCAGGTCGAGCCCAGTGATTGCCACCAATCAACAATCACTCGAAAAGGGATTGGTGTGGCGCCCCACCCCTTAATCCACAAGAATTAAGTTAAGGAATGGCGTGTCACTCTAGCTAACCCTTCACTTATAATTGGATTAGGATGGAATCCACAATCCACCTAATTAGGAAATGAGTAAGCATAGAATCAAATATGCGGTCACTATCTAAGTAAATATACAGAGTGCGGAAGTGATTTTCAATAAACATCATCCAAGTATCACAACATAAATATAAAGAAAAGTATCTCAGAACATAAGTATAAAATCTAAATACGCAATCACCAGTACCTAAATTATTATATCATTTTAAAGTTTCAAATAATAAAAGAAAGTGCAAATACGCTCATCCTCACATATAAACAAAAAGGGCTAAACAACAGCTTCTTCCACGGGCTCCTCTTCTGGGCATGGCTCCACTCCAAACTCCTGCTTATCTAACTGAAGAGGATCTGTCATTGTCAGTTTCACAATGTAGGGCCCCAGCCAAAAAAGAGAAAAATCTGGTTAGACAATTGTCTAAGTACATTTTAAGCTGATAAGTTTTATGTGTTATGTAAAATTACCATTCTACGACTTCTAAGAAACAATGTATATAAAGGAGCAGCAAGCAGTACAAAAGGAAAGGGAAAGCTATAAATCACATGTAGCTAAAACAAGGTAAGGCATATAAATATACATAATCAAATGAGCGCAGTAAGAAAAGTACGACATCCTAAACATGCTGGTGATCAAAAGAAACATGCCAATTAAAATAAACAACTCAGCAGTGGTAAGTATAAATAACGATAAAATTCTAACATCCTAAATATATATATAAAAGCAGTACAAAGAAGAAGCTGAATGAATAAAAAGGCTGAAAGTAAATAGAACGACATAACTGCATATAAATATCCGTGCATCGACTGCCATACAGAGAAGAGCTAATCTAGCCCATCGAATATCCAAGAATCTTAGCACCATCACGGCTAAGTCATAAAATTGTGTACCCCTAGCGACATAAGGAGACTAGGCAAATAAGCACACAAAGCAAACGAAGGGTCTTAGCACCAGTACAGCTAAGGCACCAACTGTATGCCCCTAGCGACATAAGGAGGCTAGTAAATTAAGCATACAAGGCAACCTTAAACCTCTACGGCTAAGGCACCAACGGTGTACCCCTAGCGACATAAGGAGGCTAGTAAACTAGGCACACAACAAAACAGGTCCTTCCCCTAGCGACATAAGGAGGCTAGGAAATAAGGACATATCTGAGAGACAGCTCATATAATTATCATCTTTTCATTAATCACTTTAATATTTTTATATAGAATCTAAGGAGTCTCCATATTTTCCTAACATTTTATTTATGCATCAACAGTCTTATATGATATGCTCAAGAAATTAAGGCACAAAAGTACAAGGAATGCGTAGTAACAAAATATCAAATAGAAGCAAGGGACTCTACTAAATATGGTGATATCTTTTGTTTTCTACTTAACCATTCTAACTATTACAAGTTACACAAGTTCAGGATCACCATTTTCCTACTATCGAGTGTAACTCAAAAACTCATCCTTATAAGTTAAAAAGGATTAGAACTGACCAAGTTCTAATATAGTTCAATTAGATAGACGACTACGAATTAAATCAATAAATCATACGTCATAATTTTGTGAATTTAGACGTTCTAACTAAGATCTGATCAAGATCTTCTAATCCTATGGATTATGGATTAAATATTATGAGATTTATGTTTAATCACATAATCTAAAGAGGATAAGACCTAAGTTCTAGGTTTTATTTTATAAGTGATCTACTAGTTAAGGCAAATCCTATTAAGTAATCGAGCTTAATAGGATTAATCTCCTATCTTAAGTCTAAGGTTTAAAGACAAAATAATCAGAACAAGTTGTAAAATAAAAAAAAGTCTAGAAACTAATAAAACCAATGTTTCACCCATTGGGTAACCTAATTTACCCAATGAATGAACTCTAACCTATGATCTAGTCCTAGTCTCAGGAGAGGTCCTTAGGGTATAGTGTTTAAAACTTAGAGAGATTTCTATAATCTGATCTAAGGGTTGATTTCACTCACTTACGTGTCGCTAAGATGATTATAGCATTAGTTTTAGTGATTTGGAATGTTAACTAAAAGTTAGGGGTACTTAGTCCAAACTTAGGGAAAAATGATAATCTTGCACCAACTCTATAAGTCAGAATTAGATTCTCTTGGTCCCAACTGATTCCTTACTGTCTAACTTGAAGATAGACAGTAAGTATGTCCAAATTGGACGAGAAAAGGTCAAGTTATGACCAAAACGAGACCAGGGGTAATTTGGTCATTTACCTAAATTTCTAGGGTTCAAATCCTCAATATTCTTTCAGTTTAATGATGACATTAGAATTCTAGGCTGGTTAGCATCTTGAATTTTTAAACTTGGAGTTGATTTAACTAAGTTGTGGCCATTTGAAATCTATGAGTATTTTGATCATTTTTCACTAAGAATTCTAAGGTTGACTTTTTGTCCTGATGTCCAAATGAGAAAACTAATACTACTACAGTGATGGGGCCACTCTCCTGAGCATTTTAAGACCCATATTGACTATGTTCTGATAATCGAGTAAAAAGTTATGAGGCTCTAAAAAGATCATAAAATGTTACCTCATTATACGTACTCCAAAATAAATTTTTACATAACATTATTTGATTCCTTATATTTTTTTGAGTATTTTGAGACCTATATTGGCTATGTTTGGATCATCCTATAAAAAGTTATTAAACTTTTAAGATTACTATTCAAAAATACAATTTGAATTAATTTACTATTCATTTATTCAAATTAAATGATTTTATTGTTCATTCCTAAAGTTTATTTATATGGTTTCTGAATTTATTAATTTTCAATTAATCTGTAATTAATTAAGCTTAATTATTAATTAATTAATCTATAAATTATTTAATTAAATTATATTTAATATTATTTTACAGTAGCAAAGTCATTAGTACTAAATACTGTTTAATTAATCTTAATTACATGTTAATGCTTAATTTAGAATAATTAATTATATTTTACTATTTAATAATAATTAATTATTCTAATTACTGTTAAGGTTAAATTAATATTTAATTAACTCTAATTAATCTCTTAATTAATAAATTCAGTTAATTTAATTATTAAAAGTTACTGTTCAAATGTAATTAACACTAACCCTAATTTAATTCACCACTAATTACATTTAATTAAGCTAACAGTAATCTGCTAATTTTAAATTAACAGTCAGTGGGCCCCCACTGGACATGTGGCACTGCCAGAGGCTGCCATGTGGCACTGTGGGCCCCACTGGGAGGCTGAGTTAGCTCGGTGACTGAGCAGTGGGCCCCACCTGACACATGGCACTGGCAGAGGCTGCCACGTTGCACTTTGGGCCTCACAGGGAGGCGAAACGGCTCGGGTGACCGAGCAGTGGGTCCCACTTGACACGTGGCACTGCCAGAGGCTGCCACGTGGCACTGTGGGCCCCACAGAGAGGCGAAACAGCTCGGGTGACCGGGCAGTGGGTCCCACTTGACACGTGACACTGCCAAAGGCTGCCACGTGGCACTGTGGGCCCCACAGAGAGGCGAAACAGCTCGGGTGACCGGGCAGTGGGTCCCACTTGACACGTGGCAAGCCCAGAGGCTGCCACGTGGCACTGTGGCCCCATAGGGGAGCCAAAAGGGCCGCGCGAGCTCGGGCTGTGGGCCCCACGGGACACGTGGCGTGCCGGCTGGCTGCCACGTGGCGTCGTGGGCCCCACGACCGAAGCTGAAAAGTCGCGGGGCTAGGGCAGTGGGCCCCCCACATGCCACGTGGCGTGTCCAGTGGCTGCCACGTGGCTTGGTGGGCCCCACGGCCAAAACCGAGGGGTCGCGGGCTCGGCGTGTGGACCCCCACGTGACACGTGGCGGGCCCGGAGGCAGCCACGTGGCGTAGTGGGCCTCACCCGCGGCTTACGCGGACCCGACGCGGTCAGGTCGGGCTCGGGGCGACCCGGCCCGACCGGACTTCGTCTCCCTCCTGGAGACACCCGAGGGCGCTGGACTAGGGCACGGCTTTTGCCGGCCTTCCCGGCGCCGAACCACCTCGGCCCGCACGGCCAACAGTAGCCCTTGACGAGGGCTACACGCCGGTGGGCGGACCTTCGCCGGAGGGGGCCGGGATCAGCGGAAAATCGGAACCCTAGTTCCTAGGGTTCGGCGTTTGGAAACCTAATGGTTTCTACTGTGGAGTCGATCCTAAATCCCGATGATCCGGTCGGGCTAGCCCCGATCGGAACTGCTCGATTGCTAATCCAACACATGCAATAGGTTTAGAAACAATAATCAAAGGAAACGGAGTTGAAACGGGGGAGATCCAGTACCTGGAAGATTGACGGCTCGCGGACGGTCAGCTTGGGTCGGGGCTTCGGGGCTCGATCGGGGCTCGGGTTCGCAAAACCCGGAGCCCAGAGGCTGCCGGAGGCTTTATAAGAGGTGCCGCCGACCTCGACGAGGCTGGGGAGGCCGCCGATTGGCCAGACGGGGCGGTGGAGTCGTCGAAGACGACGACTCCGAGCCATTGGAACCGGACGCGATCCAACGGCCGAGATGGCGCCATTTGGATAGACGGTGCCGTCAGCTACAGTTGACGGTAACTTTAAATACTTAACGGCACGCCGTTAAGTATTAAAATAATATATATTTTTTAAAAAAAATAATTTCAAAAATTTTGAACATGTTTTTCCTATCTAATTTGGGGTCAAGGAACGCAATAGTGAGGTCGGATTTTCGATCCGATGAGTATTTTGATGCCTCGATTTTCGGGGTATTTTTATTATTAAAATATTTGTCGAAATTTCGATGACTTCTGATTGACACGAAAACTTCACCCCAATCTAATTTGGGGTCAAGGAACGCAATGACATTGTCCATTTTTCGATCGGAGGTCAATTTTTAGGTTTTTCTGGATTTCCAGAAATCATGATTCGATCCATTTAACTCCTAATTTGGACTAGGTCTCAGGGGTTGACTCCAATTGACATAATTAGCACTTATACTCATATTTAAGACTTAGAATTAGCCCTAATTAACTATAGTAACAACCTGGGTTGTTACAATTGGGACCCTTGACCCAATACCTCAATGAATTGTCGCGATTCAACGGTTGAGGGGCCGACTGCCAGTGCCTTTACAGATGACGATCACGCCATCTATTTCACAGCCAGTCCTCCCCAATACTTCAGCAAGCAGGCCAGACACTGGGGTATAATCCTATCACAGCACCTAGAGTTCAAGTGAGGGAGAGTCGAGCCGAAACCATCTCGACAGAAAAAGGGACAGAGGCTGTACCTTGGTTTGAAGAATTACAGCGACAGAGAGGAATTGAAATTCTCCCAAGCTCACTAGACCAACAACACAGGTTCACAGGGGGTCTGAACACCAGAAGGGCCCTTTATCAGCGGAGCGCAGCCCTGGGATCGCCTGGAATAGCAAGCACCTCCAATGGAGATTGGCCGAGAGGAAGAGGAGAGGTCGAGGGAATTACAGTGAGCAAAGGAGTTTACTTAGATGGGGGACAGCTATTTATAGGCCGGGAAAGGCTTGGGGGGTGGAAGCCATGGCTGAGGTTCGAAGTTTGGCTCGGACCGAGAGGCTCAATCACCATTCTCCATTTGGATTGGCCCGGCCATCCCGACCCGCCCTTAGGGTTCGGCCACTAATGGGGAAGGTGCTAACGGCTTGCAGAATCGGGCAGAGAAGCGACAGACAGGATTGACGTGACGAATATTTGCGAAATCTTCTCTGTCGGGCCTGCGATCGAGCGAAGATGACGATCCACAGTGGCGGGGTCCGTCTCCATCGTCTGATTGCGAGGCCGTTGAGGATAGACGGTCTGATGCGGCATTAGAGTCAAATCTCAGGTAAAAACACTGATATCAATGTAATGATATTGGCACACTTCCCACTAAAATATTATCAATGCCTCATGCAACCCAACACCTCTATTTTTGGAACTTGAGATCTATTTATGATAATGTGAAATGTTAAAAATTCTTCTCTTGGTGGATATGATGAACCAAAACTTATACTTTTACTAAATTGGATATAAAACTCAAGCCCACTTCAAACTAAGTTAGATATGACCAATCAAATTAAGCTAAACCCTACTCTAACCTGGCTCATGAGGTATTTACTTATAATACACTGTATTCAAATCATAATATTTTCTTTTCTACCACTCTTCATATATATCCCAGTAGCAAAAGATAATTTTAAATAGACTTTGTACAAAATTTTGAGATTATATACATTTGATATATTTCGATTCTCGACCTTCATAGCAATCGAGTCTTATATACGTAAATATATTAAGTGAAGATTTATAAGAGTGTACAGTGTAGTGTACACATGGAGTTTTCATAGGTTTTTTGTTTTTTTGTTTATTGAAATTGAGATTTATAAGTCAAATATGTAGCCATTGAGATTTAAACTCTTGACATATCAATAGTTCAAACTCAAAAGCTCAACCATGAGCCACCTCATCATTTATCCGCATTTTGAAAATGTGAAATATCTTAAGAAAAGAGAAATAGTAGGATTTTTTATCAAATATTTATGTAGATGTAAAAAATAGAAAAAATATTATTTGTTTAATTTTAAATAGAGAAATTCTTAAGAGACCCGCCTATGTGTAACCCATCCCTCACCCACATACGTGACATACACGTGGCATCGACGTGGCGTACATATGTGGCGTATACATACGTTCACTCAAATCGTAGCCATTATTCGCTCCTAGGGTAGAAGTATACCTTAATGACATATTTTGGGCTGGCATGTCTACAACACAATGAAATGAGAGTATTAATTTTTTTTTTTGATGGTTATATCAATTCCAAGACATCATTGCACCAATTTGTTAATAAGTACGAACTTGCACTAAAGGACAAAATTAAGGAGGAGAATGCTAATTTTGAATTATTCCACAAGAATAAAATATTGATGACAAATTTACCTATGGAAGTGACAGAATCAAATGTATACACTTTAGATATCCTTAAGAAATTTCAAGAAGAAATGAAAGGAACATTATATTGTAATATTGTTTCAATCAATAATGATGGGACAATGGAAACATTTGAAATTTTTGAATGCAGTTATTATAACTTGGGCAAGCATGCGCACACATCAAGGGTGAGAAACTATCATGTTAGTTTTCAGAGATTAACAATTGAAGTACAATGTGTTTGCAGTAACTTCAATTGCAAGGGTATATTATGTCGACATGCTTTAGCAATTTTAAAATTGAATCAAGTATATGATATTCCTCCAAAAAATTTATTGGATCAATGGCGAAAGGACTTCAAGCGGTTTTGTAGTAGTCCTAATCACCATGAGTCTTCTGCAGTCATAACCGAGATGGATAAATTTGATGCATTTAACAGCCTTGCACATGAAGTTGCTGAAGTTGTTGTGGGTTCAAAAGAGAAATATGAGTATGCAATGAGTGAGCTACAAAGATTAAAGAATAATTTGTTATCAAACATAGTCGCTGATGTGGTGCAAGAGAAGTTGCAAGATCTTGCACATCGAAACGAAAAGGCAGACTCCATGAAAAGCGAAAACAATCTTATAGCGAAAAAATATCAAAAAACAAAAGAAAAAAGGTACATATGTTTATTATATCTTTTCATTAATAATCTAATATGTCATTCCTAACTTTAACTTTTATAGTTATAGGTTTCTGAAGGTGCAAACAAATCACAACCAAGTAGAATATGTACGGTAGTTGAACAAATTAACACTCATCAGGTTTACAACCAATCACACGCATCTAATGTATGGCTTAAATATAAACAATTGGTATATGTAGTTTATCATTTTTTTAGCTTAATTATTACATGTTAATAATTTGTATATTATGTCAAATGCAGGCCAACTATCCATTCTTGCATACGGGATTGAGTGTATGGCATTAGCATGGACCACCATTCCAGTACATGAATAACACATCATTTGCTTCCCCTAGGTACACCCAGATGATGCAAATGGCCTTACACAACACATCAGAATGCAAATGATTTGACAATAGCAGAATGCATACTTCTAGGAAGAGGAAAGAAGAGCTAGATTAGAGTTTTGCATTTAGTTTTTGAATATTTAATCAATGTTTAATCAATATATTACATGTTTCCAAACTTTGATATTAGACTATTCTTTAATGATTTTAAACTTGTCATTTATGTTATTTGTGGAGTTGTTCTTATAATATTGCATTTTCAATACAAGAAGTGTTGGATTTAGTGCTACGTGTCGTTTGTGTAAATACATGTATTAACTACCTTTCGACTTGTCGAGCTTCTTTAAGCTAAAATTCTGAGTTCTTGTCGAACTGTAGAGGATGGTTGTTCGATTCCACCAAGGCCACAACCATACGCTTTTTTCTTTTCTTCAAGAGGTTTAACCGCGTTGCATTGATGGTCTCTTAACTGATTAACAACAGCAATAATATCAGCATTGTGCTGGAAGACGCCCAATTGAACCAAATAAAAAACCTCTCATATATTGATCGAGAATACTTTTTGTGCTAGTCAGAATAATTTTCACCATCGCTTCAATAGGAATGAGTTCTAGATTGACGGGATCATCATCCACCTTAGGAAAAGGTGCCTGAAGTTCCCAGTCGGTGATTTGACAACAACAATTTCCATGTCTCTGTTCACAATCTCAACTTTGGCATTTTTTTTCTGGGAAATAATTACAGCCGGATTATCATTTGCTTTTATTTACATTTAAATGGCTGTCACAGAAGATGTCAATAATTTAAACCACTCGTCTAAGCTTCATTGTACAAGGGAGGGATGCCTTTCGCATTATTGTTGTCCCACATCTTCTTGTGTACAAGAGAACCACTGGTGAAAGTGATGACGATGTAGTTATAGCTCTCATGAAATCGTGCATGACGGTCTGCATCATCAAGAATAAGGCTACAATGCGGCATAAAGGCTCCATGCTCACATACACTACCAATGCAACCATCTTAACGAAATTCATGGAAATTGTATTTATTGCCTGATCTTCGTAAAGATCTTAATCGTTCACATGTCTTGTACCCAAGGAAGATTAGTTTGATGATGTACCGATGGGTTTCTACGAAAGACCATGCTGACGATCCACCTATCAACTCTGTTGGCTACAAGGCTGGGCACAAGCTGTGAAAACTTAAAGACCTCAAAGCCATCAATAAGATATGTCATGATGGATTTTGGCTGCTGGGGTTTCACTCATCCTTGCCATATTATGCTTTACTCCCATATATAAAGACTAATATCTAAAGTATTAGCTTGGGAAGATGAATCCGCTTCAGAGAGATGTATCTTCCAATGTATTACTTGGTGATGCAGGGATCGAACCCCGACCTCTTGCATACAATGCAAGCGCTCTACCATTTGAGCTGCATCCCAATACAACATGACTCAAATACATGTTTCAACAATCACCCAAAGTTTAAACAGCAAAATGAACATTTCAGTTTCTAGAATTCACCAAGGTAGTAAAAGAGATAGTAAACTTTCAGTAAATATATTAAAATAAAAGAGCAACAACAAATAAAATAAAAAAGAAATAAAACTAACTAAGCATATATAATGAATGGAATAAAATAACAGCAATAGACCTCTTAAACTTGATCTTTATCCACGAGTTCTACAACTTTAAGAATAATATGTGTTGTTAGTAAGTTACAATGTAACTTAATAGGTATATTCTCATTCTAAATTACAATATCTTGAAGTAATACAATGAAAAATGTATAAGCAGGATCAAAATGCTAAGAATTTTGAAATTTTATATTATTTTGAATTAGCTTTAAGGTAAAGTTATTTTGTAACTTAATAGGTATGGTCTCACCTAAAATACATTAACTTGAAGTAAAAGAAAACAAAATGTAAGCAGGATCAAAATGCTAAGAATTTTGAGACCTTATAATACTTTGAATTAACTTTAAGGTATTCTTATTAGCTGTTGCAAGGACAATAAACTTTAATAATTTAAATCGCATAAATTGGGACTTTATCATAAATTTAGTACACACTTTTTTTAATATCATAGATAACAGCATTTAATCATTACCAAATAACAATTTTCTATTAAAACTTTTTCTATTTTATTAAGAAAATAGCACATCATACTATTTAATGATGATTTAAGAAGTTCACCATCAAAACTAATATCATTTCTATTAACATTATTATGACATCCTAAATACAATAAGGAAATATTGAGTGATTGTTTGAGAGGATCCACCGTGCAATTCTTGTCACTTGCGTGAAAGTTTAGAGTCCAAGTGCTAGGGTGAGATAGTTTAGGGGCAAGATATTTCTATAGGATTTCGTACACAATTTTTTTACTTAAATAGCATATAATGTACATATTTTATAGTCCAGAAGCAATTTCAAGGGTTTGGAATGTTATTTGAATATTATAAAGGAATACCATTGGATACCTACAAGAACAAGATAAGTAGATACTAAGATTGGTCCTGTTCCACATCTTAAGTCGAGCAGCACAGCATAGCAGTAGCAATTGTTCAGAACTCTTGCACAAAAGGGCACTCGACCTAGCAACAGCCCAGCACAGGTACAGCAGGTGTTACGATTATAAGGTTTGAGCACAACAAAAGGAAAAGCCACAAAAAACAGGGATTTCTGCTCTCAACTCTGTAGAACTGAGAGTGGCATTCAAATTTTCCTACAAACAAAAATACTGAACTTTTTCCTTCAATTAAACGAGCTGCAGAACTAACCATAGAAGGCAGAGGAGAGAATTGAACTGTTTAATGCTGGAATTACTGAAATAGTAAAGTTCGATCTAAACTCCTTTTGGTAACCATTCTTAGACTTTTGAACACAGAAGAAGATCAGCAGATAGCGAACAGTACAGTGCAAGGAAAATTGGAAGTTTGCAAGCAAAATTAATGTTGTAACACCAAAATTAATGCTGACTATAAAAACTACTCGAAAAAATAACGCAAAATAAATTGTGCTATCTTCTCTGTCTAGTGAAAGGCGTACAATTCCAATTTGATCACTTACTTTTGTTCATCAATTAAGAGCAGCAGAATTTTTATGATTAAAAAAGTATTCATAGAATATTGGAATTAACTTGTCATAAATTTCAAACTCTACCTTCTCCTCAACTCGAGAAAGATAAGATCTTCCCTCAGAATCTTGGTAGAACTGTACTCTTCCACCCCGTTTGCCGCATTTTGTCCACTCTTTGTTGACATTTGGATTTTTCCATAAATCATCCATGTCTTTTTTAGATACTGTTAAATTCCAATATGTTCATCCATTGCCTAATTTAAGAGAAAATCATAAATAAGTTCTGTGTTTTTTATTGCAGATGTATGAAACATGACAAATGTAGCAAATTTGTAAGAAAAATGTTAGCATTCAACGGATTCTTGAACTTAATTTAAGTAGAAGACAGAAACAGCACATTGTAACCACTATTCAAATTAAGCAAAGTTTAATATGTTACACCATTAGACAAAATATGCAATGAATTGCACACTTTAGTCTAACTCATCTAATACCAAGCTGAGTCTCACAGTTAAGCATGCTTGTTGTGGCGCATGATGGCAACCTTATGAGAAATTATTGCGCAAGGACTAAGCAGATATATCTAGTTTGCATGAGATATAAAGTGATAACCTGATTTGCTAAATAATGTTCTATGTTTAACATAGAGATCATTGAAAAAATAAACAAATGCAAAATTTATAGTTTTGTAGTACCCAATAGAAAAGAAAGCAAGATGCGTTTGAAGTTGCATGGAATTTCATCTACATTCTGGTGGAAGGCTATGTAACTAATGGGGGTGATTCAATTGGTTATATAGCAAGGAACAGTGGCCAAAATATGGAAAGAACACTGAACAAAAAATGCAAGGAATCACAATTTAGTCTGACCCATCGATTACTAAGCTGGGCCTCATGATTAAGCATGCTTGCTGTGGTGCACTTTGAGATGATGACCTAATGGGAAACTATTGCACAAGAAAAAAACAGAATATCTAGCTTGCAATAGATAAAAAGTGAACTTTATAACCTGATTTGCTAAATTAGATATAAATTTTCAGGAACTGTGGCAAAATTCAAGGTAAAGATGGCAACCTTGCTTCACCTCTGCTGGATCATCAATAATCAGAAAGTCCGGGGTAAGTGTATGGCCATTATATTTCTTCTGTCTCCTACAAAATGAAAACGCAATCATTGAATGATTGAAGTATCTAGTAACAACAGATTGCATACCTGGGAAGCAACAAAAATTACAAAATTTTCACAACATTAAACTGGAGCACTTTTAGCATCTATTGAAAATTAAACAGAAATTTTTAATTTGGAATGTTTGAGAAAAGGATTGTGAACCTTCAAATTAAGAAAACAGCAAAATAAAAAACGCAACATCTTCCAAACTGTAACAAGAATCCGTTAAAAAATCTGGATAGTGAAGAAGTTATGAAACATGAAATAATATTATTTTACATTTATGCAATTCAGTGAACCTTCAAATCGCGGGCGGGATGCCGAACGGAGAGGAGGGCGAGCAAGCGTCTTCGAACGGGCGAGTCGAGCGAACGGGAGCCCCTTCGTCACGCAGGCTCTTTAAGGACACTTAAGAAATCCCTCCACGCAACATCAAGCAGCAAGAGCATGCTATCACTCATTCTCGAAGCAGCATGACAAACAAAAATGTATATGATATTCTCATCGCTTCAGGAAGATCCAGAACCATCTTTACAGATTTTGCAATACTAACATTGTAAAAGGAAACCTATCAAAAACATAACGGCAAACATAACGAGCGTCGAGCGAACGGCCGAGCGAGGAGAAGGCGTCGGGCGTCGGGGAGGCGTCGAGCGAGGAGAAGCGTCGATTTGAGCGAGGAGAAAGGCCGAACGGGATCCCTAGGAGCGAACAATGGCTGCGATTTGAGCGAACGTATGTATACGACGAGTACGCCACGTAGACGCCACGCCAACGCGGCGGTGAGGGATGGGTTGCGCAAGGCGGGTCCTTGTGCATTTCTCTTTCAAAAAGATTTGCATGATGTACCAAATATATATATATACATATATATATTTATATATGTAAATTTTTATTATTAATGTATATGATATAAATATAATTTTTATTTTTGAGTTTATATTATAAATTATTTAATTAAAAATCAATACAATGATAAATGAGCAACTGAAAAATATAATACAATTAGTCACGTAGAACCGAGCGCGAGCACATTGGGCGAAGGAGCATGGGTGCAGCAGTTTGTGAGGCATAAAGTGTGCGAGCATTATGGAGAAGGGTTGAGGCATCATCTCAAGTTTTTGCGAACTTACACAGGAAATACTTGATGGGCGGGATCTGCATAAAGACGGGAAAGCTCAAGATATATTTATAAGCGCCCATTTGATGATCACACTGATCACAATGGAGGAAAAACCCTCCCATGAGCTCTCCTCGTTCTTAAAATCGGGACTCTATCGTCTTCGGGAAAACAGCGCTGTCTTTATAGACCCCGTTCGTCTTCTCAATCTGTCTTACACCCGCTATTATATTTCTGCTTCCGGTTACTACTGCCGCAGCTTCGATCCGTCGGGGCAAGGGAGAGGAACGAACCTAGAAACGAATGCCTCCGGACCCTTGAAGAAGAAGAAAAAGCGGAAGAGAAGACGTCTCCATGACCTCAATGAGCATGAACTAATAATGGAGAGATGCCATCAGGTGATCCAGCTCTACTTTATTTTTCTTATTTCTCTTATTTCACCACTTTGGTGATGTCAAAATATGATTTTGGTTGGGTTTTCCATGCCAGGAAATTAGGCCTTTGTTGCTGAAGGCTCAGGAGGCATTACTTGGAACAAGCGAGCTTCTCTCTTTTCTTCCTAATCTAATGAAAAACGAGAAGTTCAGTCTTGATAAAAGAGGGCTGGAGCAGAACTTTGTTGAACTGGGAAGGATATGGCAGGCACCTCTTTACGAGATAGCTATGCACATTGACGAGAACTCCAAGGAAGTGCAAGTGGAAGGTTATATTTGTTCTCTGTTAAGAACTTCGAGCATGAGGATTTTAGTGCATCAGGCTGTTTTTATAGAACCGTCTCTTAAAATTTTTTGATCAAGAAATTTGTATTAAATTCTAAGAGGAAGATTGACTCACTATGCTATTTGAGTTTTCTGTAGATGTCGCTTTGTCTTTGTCATCAACTAGGGCTTGAGTGCAATACCCTCTCCATTTCCTTGAGTTCATTATCCACCTTGTAATTTATTTGCAAGCTTTGTCAGCTGTCGCTGCTGCAACTTGTAATGACAATTTGCCAACTTTTGTTTGGTAGAATCTTCTAATTTGGTTTCATGAATTTTTCTTGCATTGTTTGTCGCTATCTTCAATTATTTTTTCTAACCTTACTATACATTTGTAATTTTTCTGCAAGCTCTTATCAGGGGCAGAATAAAAAAAATTGTATTATGGGGGCACAACAAAATTATAAAATTGAGAATAAAAAAAAACCATTCCATTATGCTATTATTTAAAAAATAAACACTGTGATAATAAAGCATTTAAAATATATTGTTATATATGCTTAATATGACAAGCAAAAAATAGAACAAAAGAGAGCATTTAAAATATATAGTGTCCCACACACTTAAGATATGACAACAAATAGATAATGACAATCATCACCTAAAACATAGCATCTCTCATGCTCAATATTTGACATAAAGCAACAACAACAACATCAAATGTTAGTCCCACTAGGTGGTGCTGGCTTTTCTATTGTGCATGATCATTTAGATCGACCTTCTCAAGTTCCAAATAGAGAAAGATTATTTTTAATGATTTCTTCCCATATCTTTTTTGGTATTGTTTTTATCTTCATCTTTTAACATGGGCTAATCTCATATACTCAATTTTTCTATTAGGGACATTGAATGTTTTAAGCTTAATATGCCCAAACCATCTATGACAATATTCTCTATTCTTATCGACTTTTGTAGTCACTCCAACCTTGCTACAAGCTAATTCATTTCTCATTCTATTCTTTTGAGTATGCCTACTCATCCATCTTAGCAACCTCATCTATGTAATACTTATTTTATTGGTAGATTTCTTTTTTGTTGTAGCATTCAGCCCCATATAACATGGCCGATCGTGTAGCTGCTTTATAAATCTTTCTTTTATATTGAGTGGGATTTTTTTTTTACACAATACTCTAGAAGCACAATAAGATTCTATAAAGCCTTACATTGGCTATCAACTGCTTGGTACAATAATAGAACAATAATAAAACATTTAAAACGATGCCACTAACACACATTATTAAGTTTAGGAAAGCATAATAATAATAAAATATTTAAAATGTAGTGTTACACATGCTTTTTATACGACAAAAAACTAAAAAATAAGAAATAATCCATATACACATTGGGTATGACAAAATTTTGGATGAGCAAGTGAATAGAGATATACTGCCATATTGAGCATTCACAGATAAAAATTAACTACAATTAAGATGAAAAATCAGCAAGTTTGAGAAAGTAAACGGCTAAAACAATAGATCAGCATAGTTTTTAATCTACTAAAAGGATAATTTTAGCAATTGCAAGTATAAATATAATCTAAATAGTGAATCAACATTAAACCTAATGTTCCAGCTAAAAACATTAAACAAATATGGGCACATTAGTGAACTATAAAGAGCTTGAACATCTTAAACAGTAACTTTAAAATTTAAATTTAAGACTAAAATAAAGTTGTAAAAACCTTAATAAAATTCTTGAGTCTTCTTTGCTAGTCTCAGTTATATTTCACTGACTTTTTATCATGCAGTTTAATACAATCACAAGCCCATAGTCAAATTGGATTGCACATTTAAAAATCAGATTGGCTTGCCAAATTTCAATCCAACTATCTTCTCTCTATTTTGTTTGAACCATCCCTCTATTATAATCCATTCCGATAGTTTCCTATTACTCAATCTAGATTTTATTTCAGGGATTCTTGGTATCTTTGGTCTTACTTCAGCCAATTTTCTTTGAAATATGAAAAGTTCCATTTTCTATTGTACATAAAAAACTCAATCTTATCAAGTTTTGCTATAAGATGAGGGCTTTGATTAAATGCTAAATTCAAAAACTTTGAATTTAGCTGAATCAGCTTAAGAAAAATTTGTTCCAATTCTATATTTGTGCATTCTATCATAATCTTAATACATATTACCAATTGACTCGAATATGTTATCCCTAAATTTATCACGAAAAAATGAATTTATAAAAACATAAATAAGCACAATCATAGTTATTATATTATGCCACAATGGGTAAATTCTACTCAAGCAAGAAACGCTCATTTAAGATAAAATCAAAATAGTGGCAATCTGTTGGGTGTGGGCCGCATGCATGGCTTTGATTTTGAGGACTCGAGGACTGCTCGCCAACTTATTGATAGAGGGTTTGAGAGATGTGACCCAAGACAATCACTTTTTTTTTTGAGATGAGAGTGGAGATTCACCAGCGGATATGGACGTGGGGATTTCATTTTTATTAAGTTGGAGATTGCTGTTTGACGGTAGATACACATAAGGGGAGATTCTTATGGAAAAGGATTGTAAGGCAGAGACAAATGCAGAAGAACAAGAACATAGAAAGTAATCATTTATGTGTAGATGTGGGCGGGAATATAAATTTTTTTTTGAGACTTAAAGCTAAGATATCACTTGATTTTGCAAATTTAGGCATGTGACTCAAAACATATATGATATAAAGAATGATTTAAACATAAGAATGTGAATAATTGGAATAAATATAAAGTAATTTATTGTGAATCCACAATAGCCGTTCTTGATGCTTTGATTGTTGGATCGAGGATTTATATGATACTTTAAAATTTGTTGAAGGAAAGAGATACATAAATAAGCTAGTTAAATTTAGAGATAGGTGAACCAAAGAGTTGATCTAAGTAAAATGCATCAAAGATTATGATCAAAAGTTTTCTTAAAGGATGAAGATATTTAATATAGATGAATAGATTATTTTATTGAACTCTTTAATCAATATTGTACCAGTCCTATTAATACGAGTGAGTATACTAATTATAAAAATACTATATTAGATGGCATTTATATGGATGTGTGTAAACGTTAAAGTGAAAATGGAATTTCTTGGCTTTCAAAGTTATTTATTGTTATTTTGAAGACAAAAGATGTTAGATGGAGTATTGTTGTACCTTTTACAAAAACAAATGTGATGCTCAAGATTGCATAAATTATAGGAGAATAAAGCTCATGAGCCACACATTGAAGCATTAGGAGAGTGGTGGAAGGCAGACTATGAAGGGATACTCATATTTTGCAAAATTGATTTGGTTTTATGCAAGCAGATATATTATGAAAAGCATACTTTTACTAAGAGATTTAATGGAGAAATTTAGATAAAGAATGAAGATTTTCATTTAGAGGCTGTTTGGCATGAGGAAATTTGAGAGTAAAGTAAATTGATTACAGTGTAATCAAATTACAGTTAATGAGATTACTTTAATGTTGTTTAAGGAAACTTAAGATTTTTCAGTTTGGAATGAAGTGATTTTTGAGTGTCGTATTTTGAGTAATATTGAGGGTCAAAATTGCCTCCAATTTTTTTTCAATTTTTTTTAGGTTTAACGAAATGAACGAAATAGATTTCGAACTATTGATTTTGAACGAAATTGAATTCGTTCAAAATCAATTCAAATGATTCAGAAAACTTTCGCTGTGGATGGAGAAGACCTCCTCCGCTCGTTGACTGCTTCGTTTAGCGCCGCGTGATTGTGAGTTACGCCCGATTCAGGCATATTTGGATTACGCCGTTTCTATATATACTAACACAAAATTCAATTACAGTGCAAAAGTTTTTCACCCGTTCTAATTCAAACCAAATGCTGATAATCTTAGTTTACTCAAAAATATTTTACTTTATGCCAGTTTTACCTCAATCCAAATAGCCCATTAATATTTTTTGATTGTGAAAAGGCTTATGATATAGTACATATAGAAGTTCTTTATTTAGTTTTGGAGAGAATTAATTGTGTGGCTTATTTTGATGTTATTAAGGATATGTATAATGGGGTTGTAATATGTGTTGGGTGGTAGCACAACAATTTTTTTTTATTTGTCATGTACTATTGAATTACATTAAGGGTATGCTCTCATTTCAAATCATTTTTCTTTAACTATGGATGTTCTTACTGAACACATTCAGTAGAATGTTCCTTGAGTATTTTATTTGTTGATGCCATTCTGTTAATATTGATAATACTATGGATGAAGTTAAAGAAAAATCTAGTCGTGGAGGATGATTACTTTAGAATCTAAAGATTTTCATCTTAATAGAACTTAAAAAGAATATATGGAGTGTAGGTTTAATCATTATAGAAGACATAATCTCAAGAACATAGCTATTGAGGACCATGTGATCAAGAAGTGTGAGAGATTCAAATACCGTGGTTTAATTATTCAAAATAATGGTGAATAGAGAGAAATGTGTTTAATAGGATCCAAGTTGCTGGATGAAATGGAGGAGCCCTTCTGGAGTGTTGTGCGATTGAAAAATTTCACTCCTAACTAAAGGAAAACTTTGTAAAACAACTATACGATCGACTATATTATGTGGGGCTGAATGGTGATTAACAAATAAAATTTTTACCATTAATTAAGTGTTACATAGATGAGGATACTAAGGTGGATGAGTATGTATGCTCAAAAGATATAATGAGAAATTAGCTCTCATTCATAGCAAGGTTGGAGTGGTGTTAATAGTGGAAAAGATTAGAGAATGTCATCTTTTGATGCCCCTCTTAGAAAGATTGAGTATATGAATTTTGCCCCAAGTTAATGGAGGAAGAGGTAGACTAATAACATGAGAGGAAACCATTAGAAAATATATTCTTTGTATGGAAAATTTAGGTGGTGCTTCTATTTGGCACAATGGAAACCAAAGAGCCAAGTAATTGACCCAACCTAGTGGGACTAAGGTTTTGTATTATTGTTGTTGCTGTAGTAGTGGGGGCACATGCCCCTGATGCATATCTGTTACTCGATCTAGTGCCATACTTTTTATTTTATATATTTTTAAATCAAATTATTTATGCTTTTTTGAATTTCTTGAAATATGCAGATCTTTTCTTTTTTCCAAAAAATTCATGATTGTTTTGCCTTATTCATTGGTTAGTCTTTTATTTGTGAAAGGGCATATGGAATGTTTGTTTAGGGCCTTATTGCGTTATGAAAAAAAATTTATATTAAGCAAGTTATCTGATAAAAAATGTTTGCATAAAACTCATGCTTTTATAGCATGTGCAATGGTCTTTAATGTTCTTAAGGATGAAGATAATGTCTAAATGCTATGATTTAATCGAATATATTGCACCATCAAAAAATATTGCAAAAACTTTTTGAAGGCAATTTTTTTGTATTCTGATTTTCATGATCTGTACGCATAAAGTGTTTTTTGTAAGCTTGGCAATTTACCTAATCAAGAGCCCTTTTGTGATCCACATTGGATGGGTGATAGATGAACATGTGGCTATATTTTTGCTCAAACTATGATGGAGTGCATGAATTAGGCTGTTTCAATTTTGGGTTAAACATTTTGATTAAAATGCTTGCTAATATTCAATTCTATATTACGTTGTTTGAAGAATGAATTTGTTTTCCCATCAGAGCTTAAAATTATTGCGAAAATAACAAGCATTTTAAGGTCATGCTATGATTTAAGGTGAAAAATGCATGAGCTGCCTTGATTGCCATTTTCTTATAATAAATAAGGATATAATTAATGCTTGCATTTTTACTTCATATAGGATTTTCTTGAGCATTGAATGGCTTAAGGTTGCCATGTAATGTCACAAAAATGGCTTAAGTGAGTTAAAAAATTAACCTTTTTTATTATTAAAATTTAATTGGGGCAAATATTTAATTTGATTATATATAATTACTAAGGAGACATATAGATGATGAGCACATCTTTGTAGGGATGAAGATATATATTATAGAAGGATAGATTATTTTATTAAGTATTTTAATAAAAGTTGTACCAATATAATTAATATATGTGATTTTGGTAATTGTAAATATAATCTCAATTACATTTTTATTCAACGAGTTAGTAAAAATGAGATTTGAAATGCCCCAAAGAGGATGATGAATGGAAATCCGTATGATTTGTTGACATCTTTATCAATGTGTGGAACACCTGTTTTGGCCAGATTGGTATTTGTTTAGTCTAACATAATTTTGTGAACTAAAATGATGCTGAATGAGTCAATAGGAGATATTATTGAACTCTTGCAAAAATATGTACAATGCTCAAGGCTATTAATTTTAGGGGAATTGAGCTAATGAGCTATACATTAAACTTTAGAAGAGGGCGATTGAATACAAAGTTTATGGTATATTATAATCTCACAAAATCAAATTGGTTTTATGCCAAACAGATCTATTATGGAGGTCATGCATTTTCTCAGATATTCAATGGAGATCTCTGTTTAAATTTTATTGATCTTGATTAGATATATAATAAAGTATCCAGAGAAGGTCTTTGGAGAGTTTTGAAAAGAAAAACTATTTGTGCCGCATGCATGGCTTTCAGTTTTGAGAGGACTATAATTGCTCGTCAACTTGTTGATAAAGGGTATGAGAGACCTGACCCTAGACAATCACTTTTTTTTTATGGGAGGGGAGATTTAGCAACGGATATACAAGAAGGGATATCACTTTTATTAAGTTGGAGAGAAAGTTGCAGATGGGCGATCGCTGTTTGACAGTAGATACACATACGCGGAGATCCTCATGGAGAAGGATTGTAAGACAAACATAAAGGCAGAAGAACAAGAAGTCAAGAAGTAATCATTTGTGTATATATGGGTGGGAAGATAATTTTTTTCTTGAGACTTAAAGCTAACATCATTTGATTTTACAAATTTAGGCATGTGATTCAAAAATGATATGATATAAAGAATGGTTTAAACATAAGAATGAAAAGAATTGGAATAAATAAAAAGTAATTTATCATGAAACCACAGTAGCCGTTCGTGATGCTTTGATTGTTGGATTTAAGGATTTATACGATAAATTAAAATTTGCTAAAGTAAAGAGAGACATACATAAGTTAGTTAAATTAAGAGATAAGAGAACCAAAAACTTGATTTGAGTAAAAATATCAAAGATTAAGATCAAAAAAATTTTAAGAATGAAATTATTCAGTAGAGATGGATAGAGTATTTTACTAAACTCTTTAATGAAGGTGGTACCGATACTATTAATATGAGTGAGCATATTGATTATTAATATAATATCAATTACGTTTTCTTTTGGCGGGTTAATAAATTTGAGATTTTGAATTCCTTAAAGAGGATGAGTGAAAAAGTGGTTGGATCTGATGACATTCATATTGATGTGTGAAAATATTTAAGTGAGAATAAAATTTCTTGGCTTTTTAAGTTATTTATTGTTATTTTGAAGATAAGATTTAAGAAGAGTGGAGCATTGTTGTACCTTTTACAATAATAAAGGTTCTGTTCAAGATTGCTTAAATTATAATGTTGATGTGCCATACGTTGAACTTTGGGAGAGGGTGGCAGAATGCAGACTGTTAAGTGATATTATACTTGCAAAATCAATTTGGTTTATACAAGTAGATATGTCATGGAAATCATACATTTGCTTAGAAATTTAATGGAGAAATTTAGAGAAAGAAAAGAAGATTTTTATTTAATATTTTTTGATCTTGAAAAGGCTTATGACATAGTGTCTTGAGAAGTTCTTTAGATAGTTTGGGTGATAAAATCATTTGTTTGACATATGTTGATGTTATTATAGATATGTATAATGTGGTTGTAGTATGTGTTTTGTCATAGGCTGACTTATTTAATGATTTTCATGTACTATTGGATAATTTGGATTATATTAAGGGTATGCTTTTAGTACAAATATTTTTGTTTTAATTATGGATGCTCTTGTTGAACACATTCAATTGAAGGTTCCTTGATGCATTTTATTTGTAGACGTTATTCCGTTAATTGATAATACTATAGATGAAGTTTAGAAGGATTACTTTAGAATCTAAAGACTTTCTTCTTAGTAGAACTTAAAAATAATATATGGAGTGTAAGTTTAAACATTATAGAAGACAATCTCTAGAACATAACTATTGAGGACCATGTGATCAAGAGGATGGAGAGATTCAAATACCATGGCTTAATTATTCAAAATAATGGTGAAATATAGAGCAATGTGATTATTAGGATTTAAGCTGGTTGGATGAAATAGAGGAGCACTTCTGGAGTGATGTGCGATCGAAAAATCTCATTCATGATTAAAGGAAAAAACTTTATAGAGTAGTTATCCTATCTTTGTCGATGTGCGGAAATGTTTTGGACAAGGCAGGTTTTTTCTTAGTCTAATATTATTTTGTGAACTAAAACATGCTGAGTTAGGTGAGAAGAAATATTTTTGTACTATTACAAGAATAAAGATAATGCTTAAGACTACTAATTTAAGGAGAATCAAGTTAATGAGTCATATATTAAAACTTTAGAAGTGGGTGATTGAATACAAATTTTGATGGTATATTTTAATTTCACAAAATTAAATTGGTTTTATGCCAAACATATCTACTATGGAGGCCATATATTTTCTAAGAGGTTCAATGGAAAAATTTATTGAAAAAATTGGATATTTCTATTTAGTTATTATTGATCTTGATTAGATTTATAATAAAATACCCAGATAAGACATTCGAAGAGTTTCGAAAAGAAAAATTATTTGTATGCAAAATTCATCTTGAGGAGAGCTACTTTATAATATAAAACTATCAACACTTTGAATGTCTTTTGTTTATCAGGTTTGCAACATGTGGAATCTAGTGGAAGAACGACTGTTCCTCTCTTCAATAACTTAATTAACAATGCTGCATCAACTGAAGTGGATGCTGAATTCCATGGCCGAAAATATATATTACCAAGAAGAAGCTGTTTTCATGTGGTGAGTTACTTACATGCAATATTCTTGGTTGATTAAACTAACTTGTTAAAATTTCTCATTTTGTTTTTCTAATCTTATGTATTTTCTTAAAATAAGCTTTTCGGCATACTAAGAGTTTACTTAAACTAGGTTTTTTAGCTTTTTTTCTTGAAAAAAAGTGCAAGCATTTTTTTGTACGTCTACATTTTTTCTAGATGCTTTTTAAAAAGTTGTTTTAAAACGGGGAACCTGTGCAGCGGTTTATAAACCGCATATTCATTTTAAACCGTGTTCTACATGTTTTTGTCAATATCAAATACTGGAAAATTGTTCTTGTTCATGTATCTAGCAATGATTGCTCCCGTTCTTGAATAGGGTCTCATTCATGTTGACTATTTTAAGGTTTTTGTCATTTTCATTTATGAATAATAATTTATTATCGAATTCCAAATTAACATGCTTTAAGCATATCAATTTCAAATAGTAACTTCTTGTGTGGCAGTTTGGCTACTGTTTTCTTAAATAATTGTAATTGTCTCAAGTAGACTCCAAATGTTTTGTGCCTGTTTTGTAGCTTATCGAGCTGCATACATGCTTCATGAATTCCTTATTTTCTTTGACAGGAAATTAACCGTGAAACTGTTTTAATGTTTTCATTTGAGAATGTAAACTGGCCATAAAAAGATATCATATATATTCATTTATATATATATATATATATATATATATATACATGTATCTAATTATGCACAAAATATATGTATACTTTATGCTTCCAATCTATGATGAAGATACACTTGTCTTTTTCATCATATGCTAACAATCTTACATATTTTTCCCTTTTTCTGCTTTTTGTAATTATATGTTTGCTTGGAAGTCTGATTTGAGACAAATCCATGATCTCATTCCAGGTAATACACATTGATCTCTCCTTTGCATTGATTTCAACTATTGAACAATTCATTTTCCCATGGCTTGTGCCGCATCTTCAAAAGTTTTTCAACTTGTATGTATATATATTTCTGATTCTACTGCTACCAAATCTTTCTATAGGCTGTTCTGATCATGGCTTTAACATAATTGTTATTGATCCACCATGGGAAAATGGAAGTGCTTATCAAAAATCTTTGTATGTCATCTTGTCTTCTCTTAGTTATTTTCCTTACTTTTTTTTGTCATAATTTTTATTTGTCATTGCCCGTCCCAAACTTTTATGTGAAAGAAAGATTGAGAATGAATATTTTGAATGACAGGGACACTAACAATGACATTTAATAGAAGTAAATGCCTTTTAAACATTATCATTAGTCAAATCCCAATTAGAAGTAAATGCCTTTTAAACATTATCATTAGTCAAACCCCATCAAACAAGTGAACATCAGTTTTTGCCTGCAATAATAATCATTATCATTAGTCTTATCCCAATTAATTCTACCCGACCATATGCATCCTTGTTCACTTGTCATTTGTGAGGAGTGCTGCTTGGAATGCTTAATCAAATCGGTTCAGGTCTGATGGGGTGTTCCCCATCAGACTTGGGATAGCCGGAAATCTGATGGGATTTTCCTGAACTAACCAAAAGCTTGCTTTAATTTTCTTTCTTGCCTGATTTGAACTTTAAATAAACTTTGAGGATTTGATTTACTCGTAATTGACTCACATAAGTGTTGCCACATAAATTTCAAAGTTAATTTTCTAATTATTAAAGAAAAAAACTATAATATTCAACAACTTCCCTTTCATGTTTATCCATAACTTTTTTATGATGAAAACTTTCCCAGTGTAATTTTGGTTTTTGAACTTTCGATCACTTGCACCAATTAAATTGCACTAAATGAAGCTTTTCTTGTATGGAAATTTCGCTAATATGAATTCTTAAGAATTTGATTGCCTTCTCTATTAATTTGTATCATTTTCATATTGATATTGATGATAATTATTCCCACATAGGATTATTACAAATTTTACATTTTTTGGTCCATATAAATTTTTTTTGCATAATTTTTGTTGATTTACATTTGTTCTTTTTATCTTATTTTCTAATGTTTTAATTTTATTCATATGTGCATGCATTCCTTACTTTTCATTGTTCAAACTATTAAATCTTTCTTATCCTCATAAATGTAGCTCCCATTGTCCCTTTGATATAATCATTCCTTAATTTTTCTTAGTTTTGCCTTACATTCATATTAATGTTTTTGTTTCTATTATTCTTAATATGACTAATAATGACTTTTACCGACCAACTGTCACATCCATACAATGTAGATAATGTAATCATAAGTTATAATATTAATAACTTTAACTGCATGTTAGTATCCGAGCAATAACTGGGTATCTATGGCGAGCGATTTAATATTGACCTTTGAGATAAAATGAAAAATAAAATCGAAAGTAAAGAGAAAATGGAGACGAGGATTTAGCTGTTGGGTTTCATAAAAATGGAGTCTCCATCCACTTAGGGGTTGTAGCCTCCTGTTTCACTATGCAATTTTGCCAGTACAATTAATAGGATGCTTCTTTTCTTGAGTCTCGATTCAAGCGTGACAATGTATGGGGCTACAAATATATTCTTGTCAATCTTGGGTGATGATTTGATTGGGGGATGCTAGAGACGAACTCTTTTTGAATTCGCGAATTAGCAATTGCTTGAAGATGTGAATTTTGAAGATTTTAGGGCCCCAACTCTGAAGATGCCAACCCTTATCTCATGGAGGAATTTTTGTAGTGAGGAGATAAAAGGGTAGGGTGTTAGGACCTGATTGATGTTGTGACTTTTTGTTGGCCTGCTAGGGCACAGTTTTTGAGGATGGAATGACGTACTGTGTTGAAAAGGTGCGGTGTCTGGCACATACTAGGATATGCTGGCTTTCATGAAGGTTCTGTGGTTGGTGGCCCTAATGAGTGGAACGGTTGGGGACTTGGCTTTGCATTTAAGGATCACTGAGTAGCTTCCCAATAGTGCTATTGAGTCAACAAGGTCTGTGTCTGTCTCAGGAAGACAGCCGAGTTGACTTCATGAAGTTTTATGAAAGGTGCTGACTAGAAATACATGGAGGTTAAGCTCAATTTAGAGGAATAAATAGATAAATAATATGCAAAGTGCCGTACATGTGGACAGCTCTACCTACGCACAAAATTGAATGTAACACTTCCCATTTTGTGCATTCATACAACTTGGCCAATTTAATCATACAGTATGTTATTTCTTGTAGGCTCCATATTATTCTTGTATTATATATTACTTTTTGAAATATTTTATTAGGAGGTCATAAGGCGGGGGCGATTTACTTTGTAGCGGGAGCTTCAAGACACAAGACACGAGGCCTAAGCTCTACAAGATGCAATTCTTAAGCACATTTCATCTTTTACTTTACTATTCCAAATCATTTATTTAAAATATAAATAAGAATGCAAGTCTGTGCATATGGGCTAGAGATTTTATTTTTTCTAAAAAAATGCTCTAACCTCTAATGTACAATAAAAATGTAACCATGGGTTTTGAGCGCATGCTTAAAGGACAAATGCCCCATTTAAAATGCAAGTGTCAAATTAGGATCTCCTCACTTGGAAGAAAACCATGGTTGAGTCCCAATTAATGTCTTTTAAAATAGTAAGTGGAGTTGACTAGATGAACTTTTGCATCACCATACTCAAAAATAAAAACCTTCTCCAAGCTCCAAGTTTACGTGGCCATTTTTATGTATATATGTATGACTAATAATAATTCGATTAAAATAATATTGCGTTCATTTTTATTATTCCATTTTGTCCATTTTGTCTGTCAAATTTGTTAATGATTTGACTTTAGTTTTCAAACTTTTAAATATACAATTTTAGTTTATAAATTGTTAGCATTATTTTAGAGAATAAGGAGGCTTAGGTGGATGGTGGGTGTACTCGTAAAGATAGTATGAGAATTGAGATTATTCGTAGCAAGGTTGGAGTGCTCTATAGTGGATAAGATTAGTGAATGCTGTTTTAGATGGTTCGAGCATATTAAGTGTAGACCGTGTGCTATGTCCCTATTAGAAAAATTGAGTTTTTAAATTTCACCCATATTAAAAGAAGAAGAGGAAGGCCAAATAAGGCATGAGAAAATTTGTTAGGAAGGATCTTTTTTATTTTGAACTTAGGGAGGGGCTTCTATTTGATGGTGCACAATAGAAATAAAAAATTCATATAGCTGACCCACCTAGCAGGATTAAGACTTGGTTTGTTATTGTTGTAGATTTAGTTTAGCCATCATTTCATAATTTAAAGCATGAAAATATAAATAATTTGTACAGTTTTAGAAAGTTGTTTACAAAAAAGAAAAAATAGGAACATAGGACACCTTGAACTCTTTGTAGCTTGAGCGTGCATGCCACCGCTCATCAACCAACTGGTGGCGAACACGTACAAACCCTCGTCCTTGGTCACACACGAGTGCATGTTCATGTCACGCTAGTGCACCATGTTTATGTCACTCGTACATGTTCAACCACCTGATGATGTGTAATATGCACGATCACGAAACCATCTTCCTTGCGGGCCTGAACAATCAGCCCTATGTGCGTGAAGCACGCATTATTTCGATGACTCCTATCAACCGCTCTTTGGCTACCCACGCTCTCACGAGCATGCCTCATGTTTGCCTCTGCGCTTTGCTTCGCACATTTCCCCGAATTGAGTGCCGCCCCCGATTCTTGAAGACTCGGATTGCATGAAAAACAAAACATCTTAATGACAGTTATTGAAACTAGTCAGAACTATCTAATGAAACTGTATTTAACCGTCTCTCCCCTCTTCTATAAATACATGATACACTCTCCTAGCTAAAGTACACAAGTCCCAAGAGGCCCAAAAGAAAACCCTGGCCAAGTAAGCATTGTGAAGGCTCCTGTTTCAATGCTCTTCTGACTAATTGGAAAACTTAAACTCCATCCATTTATCTTCTCGATCGGAGAAAGGGAGCAATTTTCGACACTATTATGAGCATCATTATGTTGCGAAAACGTACACTTAAAATTTGAACAAAGTTGAAACCACCTAACAGTTGTCGAAATTTTGAGGGAATGAAAACTATAAAGTTAGTTTAGTTAACTAGATTTATATTGAATAATTAATTTAATTAATTTAATATTTAATTTATTAAACATTCTCTAAATTATTATTTAAATGTTTTAGTATTTTGATTTAATTAAATATTCAAGTGTAATTACTTAATTTACTAATCTTGTCTTTAAATAGAGCAGATGGATACACCCAAGTGCTTAATTATACACTGATACTTAAGTTAATTTATAATGGTGTTTCTTGATCGAATCACGTGTAATGAGATTAGTAATAGTAAAATTATTATCGCTATTGTTATTAATATATAACATAAGGTAAAAAGGGGAGAAAAGGAAATTTTCACACTATTTATACAATTGATACTAGATTTTCAAAGCTTAAAGTACATTGCTCTCACCCTTTGAATATACGCTTACTGTTATTCTCTCTGTTCTCATGCTTTATATTGTTGATGCTCGCAAGTCCTCAAGAGTACAGACCTGCTGATGTACATAAATATGAACACTTGTCTGAGCATCTGCCTAATTTTAGAACTTGCAAAATACCCATCACCCTCGTGTAAGAAGTAATCTGTGCATAAGCAAGAAATGATCAATGTAATGTGCAATAGAAAAATGTTTGTGCAAAATGAATGTGTAAGAAGTAAAATCTGTAAAAAATAAAAGGTAGCTGCAATCTAAATAAGCTAAGCAAGTAGGCTAAGGACATAGACCATATGATTCATAGCAAATTTATATGATCTTAGTTGAATTTAGTTTATTTTTTTAACTCCTATTAATCTTGTTATTTTAAATTGTGTTAAGCCTATGTTAGTATTTCAATTCTTAATTTATGAAATTGATTCTAAGAAATTAGATGTTTAAACTTCTAGTTGATCTAACTGATCTTAGTAGAGTTAGTTTATGTTAATGAAATCTAAACCCTAGTTGAACTAATTGATCCTAGATAATCATTGTTAAAAGATTTAACTAAAAAATTTAAGTCAAAAGATTTGATTCAGCCTAGTTAGAAAATCTAATTTATCCAAATCAGAAGATCTGATTGATCTAATTTAGATTATCTAATCTTTAAAGGATCCAAATTGATCCAATCAACCATTTTATATCTAAATAAATAATTCGTTGTTGTTCTAAACAATCCTAATGGAGTCATGAATTGATTAAATTGTTTCCAATAGATTTTATAGTTTCTCATCCGTTCACTCATGTCTAAATGATCCTTTATCCAGATAATCCTATTGATAACAGTTAAAATGATGTTTATCTCATGTAAACAATCAATAAGAGATCTAATAGATCTAAATCACATACATATATCGAGCTACTTAGTCTAAATGGCGTTGGCGGCGAGACTCATTATTATAAAGAATGTAAGGCTGATCTCAAATTCAATCAAAATTTGGGACACATTGTCTAGATGACTAACATTGTAAGATCTTTTAGTTTAGGCATTCTATAGTGATGTAAGTCAATCTAAACCAAAACTTGGGCTCTCTAATTGATATAAGCTCATCTCAAATTCAATTAAAACTTAGGCCACATTGTTTAAATACCAAGGTCGTAAGATCTATCATCTTGGGTATTTTAAATTGATGTAAGCCTCAATCTAAACATTTCAAATTCAATCAAAACTTTGGCCACATTGTTTAAATACTAAGGTCGTAAGATCCATCATCTTGGGCATTTAAGTTGATGTGATTAAAAATTAGGTCCTCCAATCGATGTGAACCCCAATCTAATAGCCTAGCTCCATGACAAGCACTAAAATCTAAATAAGAAAACACCAAATATACATCCCAAAACATAATATTTTAGATTTGTGTCTGGCATGCCTTCGAACCTCTAGTAGTCAGACCTTTGAACCCATGTGGTCATGCTCTTTAAGTGCTAAACTGTTGAGTACAATATCACGACCAACCCTTTGACAGCTTAAGAGTCAATGTTAAACTCAAGGAGTAAGTATATAACAAATTTCATATAGTCTACTAGGGATATTTGGGATGTGGTAACCTATGGTTGCTAACCAAAAAAATTTATGCCTTCCATAAATGGTTAATATCTCAATAAGTTTACACATGCATACTTAAAATGAATTAATTGTCTTAATAAATCTTTTCATTAAGATGACTCATAAGTGATTTGATTTTTAAAATCTAAAAGATTTTTCTTTACACATGTTTTCAAACCAAAATTGTTAATTGAATAGATTTAAAATCTTAAATATCAATATATATATATATATATATATATACATATATATATATATATATTCCATGTGGTATATGTAACAATTACCTATAATACTAGATGCAATTCTATATTTCTATAATACATAATGCAATTCAATTTTTACACTAATCTGATGTGCTTGAAATATAATTGGCAATTTTATATTTTTTGTATATATAGAACAATTTATATCTCATGCAACAATACAAAGGGTAATTATATACCTCTATAATATAATGAGATTATATATTCCCTGTAGAATAAGATGATTTTAAGTTCCTATAATATAAGTGACTAAATATATCTAGATTCACAAATCTTTTGGAGGTTGAAGTTCTTAATTGAATCAATAAGCCTAAATGGCCAAGCCGGTATAAAGCTCAACGTATAAAGCTCAAGGTATGATAAAATCTAAAAGATTGAATAGGTAACAACTCACAAGCCCTAAAGAGGTTGAGCTTTTTAACTGGCTCAGTAAGACTAAATGATTGGGTCAGTACAAATATCAAGTTCAATAAGTCTAGTCAACCAAACTTGACAAAATGTCTTGTTGTTCAACAAGCTTGAGGGTAAAACAGATGAATTCACAAACCTAAAAAGCGAGCAATCTCATGACTCATTATGCTCTTAAAGTAGAGTCGACATAATATATTTAAGCTCAACATGTCTTAAAGGTTGAACATATCAACTTAACAAGTCTAAAGAGTTGAGCTCATCAATCAAATTAATATCATATATGGTAAAATTTTCTTCTTAGCTCAAAAGTGCAAAATTTTGTAGATTTAACATGCTAGTTCTTGAACTTGATAAAGTTTTAAGGATTGATTGCAAAAATACTTATATAATTCAATGAATTTTATGTGCTTCATTAGTACACCATATTCGTTGAAGGGCAATTTGATTATTAGACAAAATAGAAGCAGGGGACTCACCTTGAACTCTCTGTAGCTTGCAACTCACGCAATTAATTGCTCCCCAAGCAATCGGTGATGAACATGTAGGAACCCTCACCCTTAGTCGCATGCACAACCTATGACTCACACTGATATACCACAATCATGTTTCTTCTGCGTGCTTAGCCAACTACCAATGTGTGTAACACTCATGATCACAGTGTCGTCTTCCCTGCATGCTTGAACAATCAGTTCAAAGTGTGTGAAACACGCATGATGTTCATGATTCCAAATAGCTGCCTTTGAACTGCCCACATTCACATGAGCAAAGGCCTCATCACATTTGCCTCTACGCATTGCTTTACCTGTTTCCTCAAACCAAGTGTTGTCCATGATCCCCTAACACTCGGGATTTCATGAAACCATTTAAAACCGTCTCATGATATCACATTTAATTGAGTCTACCCTCTCAAATGCAATTAAACTCTTGGCTAATAGTTATATTGCTTTCGATCTGAGTGAGATTTTTCAGTTGCACAACACTCTTGAAGCACTCTTCAATTTTACCCAACCAGCTTGTATCATATTAATAACATCTTTTTTTTATTCAATGGTTCTTGAAGCCATATAAAACCATCTCATGAAATCACATTTAATTGAGTCTACCTTCTCAAATGCAATCAAACCCTTGGCTATTAGTTATTTTGCTCTCGATCTGAGTGGGATTTTTCGGTTGCATAACACTTTGAATCACTCCTCAATTTTATCCAACCAACTTGTATCACATTAATAACATCTTTTTTTTTTTTGAATAATTGAACCATGCTATTTAAGTTTCTGGTTCTTCTTGATTACATCGTCTTCAATAATGTCCTCGAGATCATGACTAGTACATTTAAACATGCACTCTATATATTATGTTTTAGATATGCTAAAATGAAACTTTTTAGATCCTAAACTAGTTCTCCGCAACTTGAATTCTTCTTTAACTCCATTCCTAATTTTATCAATTAAGAGAATGATATGCAAATAACATGCACCAAAAAATCTCTTCTTTAGTGTGCTCAGTAAGAATATCTATTTAAGGGGCTATTTGGCATGAGAAAATATGTGAAATTTGAGTGTAAAATAATCTGATACTTTACGATATTTGGTAGTTTACAGGAAATTTAACATTTTCTGTTTGAAATGAAGTGATCTGTGAGTGTGGTGTTTTGAGTAAATTGGGGGTTAAATTACTCAATATTTTTTTTGAAATTTTTTTAGAATTTTGTTAGAACGAAACGAACAAACGAATCGTTATTTCGAACGAATCTTTCCGTCAAATCGATTAAATTTATTTTATGCTTCGTTAAAACAAAACAAATGAACAAATCGTTTGTTCGAACGATTCCTTCGAATCGTTCGAACGAAGGATTCACTAGAATTGTTCATTTGTTCGTCTGATAAGATAGACGTTTGCCGGTTCGTTTTCTCGCTCGACTGCTCTGCGTATTCTCTTTATACGTTCGATTCAGGCATAATTCCTTTACCCCATTTCTATATATATTAATGCAAAATCGAATTATAATGTAAATTTTTTTAATGTTTTACTTAAACTACTTATAATTTCCCGAAAAAAAAATTACTTTACATTGATTTTACCTCATACCAAAAAGCCCCTAAAGCAAAAAATATGAATTCAGAGCAGTTTTGTTGTAATTCTATTGTAATAGGAAAATTATTAGAGAAGCTACTTTGCAATCAAACACATTTGCCACAAATTCATTATTTCTCCAAATTTCTTCATGGAACTTCTCTTGGTATGAAGCTGGTCTTTGATAGAGAGCCTTTCTTTGTTGTGTATAATTTGCTTCTGAGTTGTTGATTTTTGATATTGGAAAAATAGATGCGTAGATGCCAACAAAAGGATTTCACATAGATTGAGAAATTTTTTCATCTATAACCTAAAGGAATTAAAGGTTAATAATAGTTGAAATAATCTAGGTAAAGATGAGCTGGTTTATTTGCTCATGTTTGAAATATAGGTGCTGTGGTACTATTGGGAGAAGGTGTGCCATAGAGATACCCCATGAGGTTACTAGCTCGGAGGATTGGATGAAATAAAGGATTAAATGGGGTAATTGTTTTTATCGAATTTGGCATTTCTTAGGTGATGGATATTGTTGAGGCCTTAGTAAGCGAGATGGCAAGTTGGGCAAAATTAGTAAGGTTAAATGGTGTAAATCACAAAAGAAAAGCATTCGATATTTTTGTTAATAATGAAGAAGCACAATTTAGTGGGGAATTGAGTGTTTGAGAAAGGGTGTGGGAATGGGGTTAGGAAACAAGTTTCGTGAGGAATTATGAAGTTAGCGGGAGGTGTCGGGAATAGGATTTGTCATATTGATTAGGAATGTGTATCACGAATTGGAGTGGGGTAGGGAATTTGATTTGAAATGTAGATACTTTGTGAGCACTATCTTTTTCTCAATCAAAATGAGTGTTAGCATCTATAAGGCTTATGCAGGTTTGTTATCAACTAGTTTTCCTAGAAGTTACTCTTTTGTGATACTTGACTAATGAGTGATAGAGTTAGATAACAAACAATAGTGATGATTCTTAATTTTGTTATTGAAATATATTGTGGTCAAATGCTATCGTGTAGCTAAAAGCACAGGTTTATGCTGGAGAAACCTCTTATAATAACATAAGGCTTTATGCAGTTGGCCCAAGTGGTTTGACCCTTTCCTAGATCTTGCATTGGTGAAATGCTTCGTACATGTGACTGCCCTTTCTTAAATTTATCATTGCCAGGCTCGAAGTGACCCTTTCCTAGACCTTGCATTGGCGAAATGCTTCATACACGTGACTGTCATTTCTTAAATTTATCATTGCTAGGTTCAAAGGTTTGATGAGAAAGGTGAAGGATTCCGTTGGGTAGTTGACAACCAACATAAAACTTAGCCGTCGTGGAATTGACTTTCAATGGTTTCTTGACATACGAACCCAAAGCATAGAGAACCAAATGGGTGATCAAATGCACCTTCAGGAGTGTAAAATTGATCCAAATTGGTGCAATTGGCGGTTTGATCAAAAGTTCTCCATTTTAAGAGTTTGATTGACCGATTTTCAATGAGTAGCTCCCCTTAGCGAAGATTCGGGAGTAGTCCATTTCATTCGACAAATTGATGAGCACATGTTGAGTATCAATTAACCGTACCTGGGAATCGGCAAGTAGGTCCCGGTTTATGAAAAATTTTTTGGTGGCACATATGGATGGTCTGCCACTCGAAAATTTTCCAATCAAAGTAAACTCGAGTGGTTTTACTAGAGCTTGAATTTCCTCTTTTGATAGAATAAGGGTGGGTTTACCTCGAAGATGGACTATGGGTTTAATGCCAATCAAATCAGTCACAAATGTGGTGTTTGTCAGGGCTTCTTTGAAGGATTTAGAAGCAGCTAGGTGTAACCTGCTTCGTACGAGAAAATGGTGAAGAAACGCTCATCGAAAACGCTTCATGACGTTTTGCAAGCGAACATGAGCGCCACTAGGGTTTCGAAAGGGAACGGGAGGGTGAACAACGCGTGTGTGTATATATATATATATATATAGTACGGAGCCAACTTAAAGATGACGTTCCTCCTAAGATAAACGGAGAGTTTTATTTCAAAATGGTTCTTTTTTATTTTTTTATTTTATTTGTATGCTATTAAAAGGAAAGCCAAAATCCATTTGAAGAAGATTTTTCTAGAATGGATAATCAGATGCCATTCTACTTCTCTACTTTAAAGAGAGATCTGTATTTTAATTACAGCCATAATACTCAAGTTTTTTTTATTTGTGTTTAAAACCTAAATTTATTATATTTTCACCTTGTTTTGCCCATGGAATATATGAATTTTCAAAAATATATATACCTATATATGTATATAATGTTTGAGCGTATATATACTTTTTAATGGGGGTTATATAGTAACAAGAACAACATGCTTATATATTGAGTTTTGTGTGCTAACAAGAATAATAGTGATAAAGAATACATTTCAAAGAATAGAAATTTGAGCATGAAACTACAACTTTACAATTTCTTTAGGGATAGTGTGGAATGAGTGTAAAATTAAAAGAAGATATTTGAGTTTGCTAAAGTATATCTTCTTACCCTTGCATATTGTGCTGGCTTATTGGCTTTTTTTAGAGAAAAAACTTAGTTTGCTTCAATTTTATGTTTCATCATTCTTTAAATTCATTGATGTTTGTATATGCATATTATAAAATTATGGGTGCGGTGTATGTAAAGACATCCTTTTTTTAAAATATTTTTCTCCCTCTGAATTTTTCTCACCTTTATTATGTTTCTTTAGTGATTTTGCTTATATAGCACCCAAAATATTATAATGCATGTATTCAAAATCCAAAATTTAAAATTTACTAAAAACACTATATCTTTCATTTCTATTAGATGATATATCATATCTACTTGTAATTAAAAGCATTTCAATTTTTGTAAACGTTAAAATATAGATGTTTTTGTTCTGGATATGTATATTATAAACTTATCCAGCACAAAACTAAATTCAGGTGTTCAAAAATTTAATGTTTTGGTGTTTCTTATAAGCAAATATTCTTTATATAGCACCCAAAACTTAATGTATACAGTCAGCACTCAAATTTTGAATTATAAAAAAAGAACTATCATCATGCCATTTTTAAATTTCTCAGCACCTTATATCTATTTTCATTTAAGGGGTTGTTTGGTTTGCAAGATTTTGTGTGCAGAGCAAATTCAAGTAAAATTAAACTTCATTATTTGGTTGTTGTAAATTGAATGTAGTGTAAAATTTTTGTGAAGATTTAGAGTCCCTAAGCCCTCAATTTTCCTTGGATTTTCTTTACGCTCAAATTGACTTGATTTAGAACAGAAGAAAAAAAAAGACACGCTTACAAAACAGTTGGACCATCTTAGACCCCGACCTCATAAAGCCCTCATCAGTTTTTTTTCCCCTTTAGTTGTTGGGGTAATCACCTGCCCTCACGGATCCAAGCCCGTCACCAACATTCACAAGCATTCTCATCCCTGATTGAGCCTGCATATTTTATTTATTTATAGTAATAAAATTGCCTTTACATTTAAACAGACTTCCAAAAAAAATTCTCAAATTAGTGAGTTTATAAATTTATTTGCATTGTATTTTTTTTTTTGCTTAAAATACTCCTACAATAAATTTATTTTACTTAAATAATTTTTTTATTTCAAGCCATATAAATTAGCCCCCAAAAGAATTCTAAGATGAGAAATGCTAGGTGTCTCAATAATTTAACCATAAATTAAACAAAAATTTAGTAAAAATTAAAAAGTGGAAAGAGATATGTAAGTGCGCATAACAATCCCTTTTTTCCACTTAAACATACCACCACATCAAGCCCAATTTTTGTTTAACATAAGATGAGTAATGAAACAATAGTACTATATTTGTACTTGTTAAAGTTAAATATGCATATTATAAAATTTTGAATATGTTGCATGTAAAGACCCCTTTCCTAGCGTCCTTTTTGCATTTTTAAGCAATTTTTACTTGTGTGCGCCTAAAACTATATATTGCATAAGCTTCAAAATTTTAAAATTTACTAAAACACTATTTCTTTTCCATTACAAAGTGTATGACACTTAATATATCTACTTACAATTAAATGAACTATGATTAACGAAACATAGTGTTTTATTTACAATTTTATTAATGTGTACTGGATATGTATTTTTTAAATATTTGGGCGAGATGTATATGTAAAGATCTTTTTTTTAATCTCACTAATCTTCTTTTTAAATAACATTTTCTAATACGATTCTTGTTTTTTCCTTCATTCAATTTCATCCATTTGATATCCATCTCTTTATTTTTGGTCTGCAGTTGGCCGCCTCCCTCCTCCCTTGTCCAAGTTCATCTCACTGTCAGCACCGGCACACCACGACCAAAAAATAAAACTTCTCCTGTCACTTGATTTCTCCTCGCCACAAAAAAATTGCCAATTTTTTTGCTCTCCTCTTACCTTTTTTCAATAATTATTTTTTTATTGTAATTGGCATATTATGTAACATTTTCTGTAATATTAAAGATTGTATAATTTTGATAAAATATTTAGTGTTCTACCACTAAATAAAATTTCTGACATCACCCCTTAATACAAATACCTCCACATGGCCTAATGATAAAAAAGTATGTATTACTTTTATAGGGCTATTTTTCACTTGATTAATTTGTATAAATTCATTGTATGCCTCATTTTCTTCTTTATGATTTTTAGGACAAAATTTTGTAAAATTTTTATTTAACATTTAAAAAAGGTTTTTTATTCTTAGTGGTTTCAAAGTTTGTTTCTTATTATTGTGCTTGAGAACTGTTTATCTCTCTTATCTTTGGCTTAATTTTTTGAGATAATTACATGTATCCAAATCTTGGGTAATTATATATCCAACATTCAAAACTAAATATTTACAAAACTAATAGAACTTTAAAATTGAGAGTTAGATATGTAAATAAAAAAAATTGAGTGGTAAATTCTTTCTTATTATAATATGCAGCTCATTACTAACTTCGCAATAATTCTTGCTTTTTCAACGTAAACAACTAAATAGTCAACTTCTTAAAATGTTATGCTATTGTCAATTTAACATCAACTCTTTTACTCAACTTTGTCTCAGTCAAACCGTTTGATTATTCATTAGTTGTAGAAATGGATGGAAGGAAAATTTCGGTGGAGAGATATTTGGCCTTTTTCTCTTATGTCAAAAATTTACAAGGGACTCTATGATACATATTTTAATAAAAATTTGATTATTGTATTTTATCTTTTGTATGAAATGCACCTCCAAATTTATAGCTTAAATCATCGCAGGTACCCGACATTACCAAACAGATACTTCCTGTACCTCCCTATCAAACAACTTACTCATACAGATGGGGCCCTAGTGGCATTATGGATGACAAACAGAGGGAAACTTCGTGCATTTGTTGAAAAAGAACTATTTCCAGCTTGGGGAGTGACAGACATCAGAACATCTTACTGGTTGAAGGTATATTTGACTTCCCCATCATAGATTTGAAAATTCTGTAAGCAGTAGAAATTTAAATCCATGTTTTGCTTTGGAAATTTTAATATTATTTTATGAATTTTAATTATTGAATATATTGCTCAACTTTAATAGAACTTTTGTGTTCATATTTTTAATAATGACCTGCAAATGTTTAATTATTGTTCCCATATAGATAAAACCTGATGGTTCCATGCTTTGTGACTTGGATTTGGTTCACCACAAACCGTACGAGTACCTTCTTCTTGGCTATGTTAAAGAAAAGGTCGAAGTTTCCAGGATTTTTTCAAATTTGCATGTGAAAACTCAGAACCTGCTATATAGATGGAGATTTGCCAAAATATCTCTCAATTATCTCTAGTTGTCCGATGTAGTCTTTGACTATTTAAAAATATATAATGTTATTTTATTTCACTTAGTCCCTCAAGTTTTCAATTTGATCTCACTTAGATCCCAATTTAAAACTATAAAGGGATCAAATTTAATAGTTAGAGAAAAATTGACTCGTAGATATTTTGGGATTAAATTTGTTAAATTGTAGTAGCAGGGAGTTTTGGCAAGTTTTCCTATACATGTATATGTTTGTGTAAATATGTGATTATATATAATATACTATTGAATGCTGTTGCAGAAAACTGAACCTGGTTGCCTACAAAGTCTGCAAGACAACCAAATTTTCATCAGTATACCTGGCGCTTATTCACGGAAGCCTCCACTAGGAAGTATCCTTAAGTGCTATTTTTTTCTGAATTGGCAAATTCAGTAATAATTTAATAGTTTTTTTAGCAGTAGCTACATGAATTAGGAGTGTAATCAAGTCTGTTTGAACCCATGTTGACTCACTTTTTTATGAAGGGCTTTAACTTGAGCGTGGCAAGCTCAAGCTAGTCTCTCTTGTTAAATAATGGATTCAAGTTTGACTTGAAAGTGCAAGCCTGAATGAGGAAAATTGGGCTCAACTTGATATATTGGCTCAATTTCTTAACATAGGCAACATTTTGTAGCTTATTAACATACAAGCTTATGAGCTAACTTGAATTCATTTCAATGAAACTATGAAACCTGAAAAATAAGCTCTCAAACTCAAATTTGAATCCTGTTAAAGAGTTGAAATCGAGCTGGCTTGCGAAAAGTTTTCTGTGAAACAAATACCACTGTTTTTGCAAGTGAAGAGCACCCTCACTTTTTCTGGGATATAATATATTTTTTTCTTAATATGTGCTGCTAATAGTTACATTTAATCATGGATGACCTAAATGTTGATTCCCCAATCAGGCTGACGCCTTCTGAATCACACCATTATTCATTAACAAGCTGTAATTTTGATCCCGAATTTGATTTTTTTTGGGTTTATTTTTTATACTGATTATACTTTTGGTTTATATGATCTTTTTCAAATGCTGACAAGCAAATCAAAATATATAATTGCTTTTCTTAACTATATATGTATGAAGAATTGCTGGTAGATTATGCTCCAGGTCCCAAACCTTCCAGGTGCATAGAACTCTTCGCCAGGGAACTTTTGGCTGAGTGGACTTCTTGGGGCAATGAGCCTCTTCACTTTCAGGACTCTGTATACTTTATTCAAGCGAAGCTGCATGATAGCCTTCTTAGGTATTTGAGTTTCTTCCATTAAATAAAACATCCCTTTTGCAAATTTCATTTTCTTATTGTGTGAAAGCCGTCCTGCACGGCATAGAAATCCTAATCCCATTATTTTATGAAACTAAGATTCAAAGGTTGATGATTAAAGTGGACTCACCTATTTATTTATTTTGCTGCAAATACCTTATTTTATTAAATTTTCAGGTGTTTACATTGTTGATTAATATCTAGTACCCGCCTTTACGGATTTTGCATTAAAAAGAAATCAAGGTTTATTTACGGTTTGTTATCTTTAGCTCGTGTATTTTATTGTATGATTTGCATGTTTCACATTATTTAAGTTGTAAATCTACCCAATTTTTTTTTTTGGCAAAATTTAACATTAATAGTAGCTAACATACTATTATAACTATCATCCCTATCTTAGTTAGTACTAAACTATAAACCCTTTCTCATGGATTGATTATTTAAATTTTTTTGTGTTCATAAAACAGAGTCAATTCATTTAACGACAAAGATCTAAATAAAATAAAAAATTGCAAATTTTAAACAGAGTCAAAAGTAATAAATCAGTAGGTAGCAGTATCAATACTACTTGATTCTTAATGCCTTTCCTCTAGGACAAGCTTCTGATTTGGGCACGTTTCAAATGTGCGGGCATTTGAATATCAGTTAGTTGTGGAAACTAAGTACTGATAGATGTGAACTTTATAATTGTTAAATAATAAGTAAAATAATCAATAATTTAATCAGAAATAAAAAGCTGTATAATTTTTATCGCTACAAAAACTTGTTTCAATTGCACTGAAATTTTAGCATAAAATAATTATTGTCGCAAAAATAAATATAGAATTTTAGCGTTCGATATTGATGCAAAAATATAATTTGTTGGGTAAATACAAAATTGAGGAAAATGGGGATTGTATTTTGTGTTGCAATTCTATTTTTGTTGGGTAAATACTTACCCACTCAATGGCTTATCAGTATAGGTTCCTTATGCCTCCCGATGTCAGACAACCTCGTCCTAGCAATTGTTTAATCAGACTAAAAATAGATTAATAGTGAAACCTGTGCAACCAAGTTATCCAAACTTTTAAATATCATTTTAATGACATTAAAAACACTTTTATCAAATTTGTGCGATGCTGAACGAAAAAATATGTTAAACAAGAGTAATAAAAATTATCCAGTACATTTTCTTTATATATAAATCAGAAAGTCAAAAGTCAAGTATATCTACACGAATTTATACTTAATGAGCAATTACTCAAAAACTTGATAATCCATTTATTTAATAGCGATAGCTATTATTTGAAATTTAATATAAAACACTTATATGAAAGCAATGACAAAACAAAACGATATTTATTATATAAGAGAGAAATAATCTTTCATTTATTCATTCTCTTCTCTTTCTCTCTCTCTTATTTTTTAAAGAAGTTATCCTTTTTTGTCTTTCTCTCTTCATTTCTCTCTCTCTCTGTAACAACTTTAAGCTGTTATCCTAGTTAATCTGAGCATAATCACCTCTTAATTTTTATTCCATTGCTTTCATCCAGTCATTTGAACCTAATCCTGAAGTTTTGAGGTCAATCGAACCTCATTAGGATGAATTGGCTATTTTGCCAATTTTAGGACTCAGAAAATTAGCTAAAATAAATTGACATCAGATTAAAAATCCAATTTCGCCATTGAACTCCTCGCCCCCAAATTAGCTAGGGGCGAATTTTTGGGATTTTTTTCATGAAAAATTTCCCCTGTTATTTTATGGTCTTAAATAAAAAATAATTATGGAAAATTTTTGGGTGTCAAAATTGAAATATTCTTAAAATTTCTGAATTCTCCATTATCAAATTAGTTAGCAATAAAAATTTCATAATTTTTGGAGCTAAAATGGATGGATTGTGATAAAAATATATTTGGAAATAAAAAAAATTTGGCCGTTACGGTTTCGCCAACTTTAAACTCAAATCCTAGGACAGCCACTTGGCCAAATTGGATAATTTTTGTGTCTATGGATTCTTCTCAATGAAATCTACACTTTGGAATCTTAAATTTGAATTTTAGAGGTATATTTTTTATTAATTCTGAGAAATACTGAAATTTTATTTTTGGCTAAATTAGGCAATATTATGTCATAATTGTTAGGACTTTTGTATGTAAATCACCTAATTAAAGGCATCAATCGGTATTCCAAAGAAATTATTCTTAATTAAGGATAAATTTAAGACAAATTATTTTGAACTATTCAAATTTCACCTTAATCAAATTTACACCATTGGATTTTTGATTGAGCCTTAAGGCACTCCTAGACCTTCTATCCCTAAACCTAAAATCCTACTTTTATTTCTTATTTCCATTTGGAAGCATTGGTCAAACTCCCTTTCTCTTCCTCTTCTCCTCTCCAAACCTTAACGACTTCATCCATAAGCAAATCTCACGGTAAGGAGAATATCTTGAAAGCTCTAAACCACCTAAAGAAGGAGATCTAGGCTGCTCTATCTCATTCTTTCCACGGCAAGAAGAAATATCTAGGCTTCATCAAAATTTCTTTGCTTCAAGATACTCTTTTCTTTGATTTTCTCATTCTTTCCCTTTTTTACCAAATATATTTTATGTTTGAAATATCTATATATCGATCAAATAAATGATATTTGCAATATTGGTAGGTTATAGGCACACCCACAATAATATTTTAGATTGCATAATTTATGTGTATATTTATAAAATTTCAAAAAAAAAGTTTCTTAGATTTATTCAAATATTTTATAATTCTTTATCCTCATTTTGTACTATCATGATTCTTGTTCTATTCAAAATTAATTGTTGTAAGTTTGTACACACATTCTCATGTATTTTTAACAAATCACTAAAAGACACTACATCTTAGTTTTGCCTTTAAGATATTCAAAAATCATCTTAAAGTTGTGAAAAAAATTTTATTTTATTTAAATATTTTTTCAAAAATTTTATTTGTTTGTAAATTTTGGAGAGTTGTAACTTTTCAACCACTAAGATTTGAGTGCTGTGATTTTGTATATTTATTTTTTTATATTTTGTGAACAATTTCATAAAAGATCTTATTGATCCATTTGGAATCTAAGGTCACTATTTAAGCAATCAAATTTTAGCAAACACCCATTTATTTAAATTTATAAAATAGTTTTTGATAGATTTTAGAAATTTTCTTACTATGTTGTTGTTATCATAACTTTTAATTTAATCGTTGGATTTCGATGATCTTTGGCATGATTAATTTTTTATGTTAGTAACTTCACTGTTGAAGAAAGATCTTAATTTTTTCATTTATGTCTTCATATTTAATTTCAAAGCACGGAAAATAAAATGACAGTTTCTTAGAAAATTTTAGAAATATTAAACATTTTTCCCTAGTTTTGCTCGTTCATAACTTTTAAAATACTTTGTACCAATATTTGAAATTTGACATGCTTAATCTCCAATCCTTTAGAAACAATTTTCATTTAGACATAAGTAGTTCAAAATGTCATTTGGACCTTCATTTATGTGTCCAAAGTTCATTATAATATCTTAATCTCAATTATGAATGTTGGTTGGGGCCATTCTTGTATGGTACTAATCTTCCTTTAATCTACTTTGATTTCTTCATCATTTACTAAATGACCCAAAAATACCATTGAGTCCAACCAAACTCACATTTTGAGTATTTGACAAACAATTGATGCTCCCTAAGAGTTCCCAATACCGTTTTCAAATGGCCCTTGTGATCCTCCATTGACTTGGAATATATTAAGATATCGTCAACGAAGACTATAACAAATTTGTCGAAAAAGGGCCGAAGGATTCTCTATATTAAATCCATGAAGATAAATTGCGTGTTTGTGAGTCCAAAAGACATGACCTAGAACTCAGTGTCCGTAGCGAGTTCTGAACGCAGTTTTGGGGACATCTTCTTCATTGATTCTCATCTGGTGGTATCCAGACTTTAAATCAATCTTGGATGATATTTTAGCCCCAGCCAGTTGATCGAAGAGGTCATCGATGTGGGGTAGAGGATTTTTTTTTTACTGTTACTTTGTTGAGTTCTCTATAATTTATGCACATATGCATAGATCCATCTTTCTTTTTCATGAAGAGTACTGGTACTCCCTAAGGAGACATGCTTTGTCGGATAAACCCTTTATTGGTTAGCTCTTGAAGTTGTTCGTCTAATTCCTGGAATTCTTTTGGTGCCATACGGTATGTTGACTTTGACTTGGGTTGAGTTCCCGGAACTAGTTCTATTGAGAACTCAATTTCTCTCACGGGTGGTAGCAAAATCTCGAAAAATACGTTGGATGAATTAAGTCTTATAAATGATATTGTGATTCTTCTCAATCTTTAAATAATAATTTCTTGATTTTTTCCTAAGTAAGAAAATCAGCATATATTAACCTTTAATTGATCAATAAGATATGTTTTATTTGTCAAATAACCAATTTCTAAGTTTTAAAAATTTATCTCATGACTTGAATGGATAATTTGTAACTCTAGGAGTTAAAGGATTTGCATACTTAATTTGTTCCCTTTAATCAATGATTAACCTTATAACTTGCATGCAATTATATTTACCTTGATTGTTGAATCAATACTTAGAAATTGTAGATTGTAGATGTATGTATTAAGAGTTTTAGATTCCTTGAAAGGTAAGAATAGTATTATGTTTAAATGAATAATACCACTTTAGATAAGATTATTCTGAGGTAGGAAATACTTATTTGATACATATTGAGGTAGGTTCTTAGATGAACCTCATGAACATTAGATGATTGATCTTATACCTTATGATGAGATGACCTAAAAAGACTTAACTTAGTTATTCATTTGTGGTAGATCACCTAAATTGAGTGACTTCTATGTCACATCCTTGAAACTATTTTGATTAACACCTTGGATTTTAGAGTTTGAACCCATGTTTGGAGTTTGACCATAAACCCTAAATTTTGATTTTCTTAATCAAAATTTGGTTTTGGGATGAATAAAATATTAAAATAGGATGAATGATTATTTATTCAATCTTTGTAGATGACATTTCTGATTTTGAAATAGAACTTACTAAATTCTATTGTTTAACCTCATAAGGTTGTGAAACTGAGATTTTACTTGATAGTTGGATATTGAAAATCCTGAGCTTGTATTCTCTCAGAATAGATAGAATGAATAAAATAGATAATAATAGATATCATGTGTTTTTAGTAGTCTTACTTACTTTGACTTTGACCTTATACTTTTAGACATATCAGTTGAACATAGAATATTTGACAAGTATTCTATGTTAGTTTTGAATGCATACATCATATTTATGATAATTCAGTAAGTCCAGTATTTAAGTTATATGATTTAGACGTCAGATCAGTTTTATATAGTGTGTTCTAGTTAGTCTGCCTTTTCACTTTAGTTTTTCTTTGGCAGAAAAACTCGGGTCTAACTATGTGGTTGGTTAGAGGACATGTCTTTTTTGGAGAATCAACTTGAATCTAGATTTGTGGTTGGTTAGATGCTATATATTTGATTCTTTAGTTTGACCTGGATCTAGCTCTATTGTTGGCTAAATGGTTATGGGGGACTAGTTTTACTTCTGTGGCTATGTTAGTCAGTCGTTGTTAATGCAGTACTAATCTAGGCATACGTTTATTCAGTTCAATTAGTTTTAGTGACTTTATTGATCAATTCACCACTTTTGCATCTTTGTAGTTACTCTTTATTTTTTACACATTTTTTAGTTCAGCTCAATTTTATAATACTTATTTTATTTATGCATGCTAGGTTACTAGCTGTTATTTTTGTTTCAGTACTCATATGCATCAGTTTTACTATTTTATGTGAATCAGTTCGTATTCAGATAATCATAAGTATGTTAGGGTAATTTTACTTTCAGTTATTTTAGTGCTTTCAATCTTACATACTTTTATATTGCCTGATCATTGTTGCAGCAGCTTTTGGTTTGATGTATGTTGCTTTACATACTTCCTTTTGATAAGTTATAAATGTATGATTTATAGATTTCCTGCTACTTGTAGCTTGCTACTCTTTGTTTAGTTGTTGCTTTATGTTTTAAAATGTGATATTTTAAAGAATATAGATTTCATTAAATCAGCCTAAATGGTACATAGACAATTATCCAACCAAGATTTTCTTTTTTTGGTTGGGGCTCTAGCATTGTGATACCGATAATATCAGATTCAGAGCTGTTCGTTGAGCTTAATTTTGGTAAAGAGCTTAGACAGGAGGAGGAACTTTGTAACGCCCGTCCCATCGCCACGCGCAACCAAGACACTAAAGATAAAACAATTGGCAGTGGAACTGTGCGTTACTCGAGAAGGACTGCTGAACCTCCTCGAATGCTGCTGAGACTCTACTCAAGGTAGGATTAAAGTCTAATCCTTAAGATAACTGCTATAATCTTATCTTAAGCATTATATATGGTACTTATATACATTGGATTTATGAGAGGTGGTTGTAATAAGAATTCAATGTATATGAGTATTTGCATAATTTACATGCCGATCACATCACAATACTAAGTATAAGTAGTGGTAATAACAGAGTGCGAAAGTTATAGCATTCATCATATCATTCATCACAAAAGTTAAGTAAAAGTATTCATCTCAGAAAAGAAAGAAAATACATCCAACGTTAAAATTATTACAAACCATTATTTAATAAAAGATAGTAAATATCTCTCAACTCACAACAGAAATAATTAAAATAGCAAGTAGAAGTTGAGCTAATTAATACTCCACTAGCTCTTGGATCTCTTGGGAAGCCTCCAAAGCTTGCTCCTCAAATTACTTCGGATTCGACAAATTGTTGGATCCCAAAATGCTGATTTCCTGGACAAATGAAAAGGAAAAGTACTTCTGTTAAACAATAAGTCTAACACTACAAAGGCTACAACATACCTTGTTATAGTTTTAAAAAATTAACCTTTTAAATAAAATAGAACACTACTGCAGAAAATAGCTGAAAGATATAAAACTATGCATAACTGAAAGTAAAGTAAAATAGTAACTAAAAGATAAGGTGCTGAAAATAGTGATATGTAAAGAAATTGAAATTGAATAAAATATTAAAATAAAATTGTGTTGTATGCCACTCTATATATGTGTGTGTATATATATTCATATATATCTGAATATACCATAGAATATTATGTCTCAAATATGCATAATTTTGATATTACATGACATCCCACAGATCCTAAGTGAGCAGAACCGCTCGGCTAACAATTTCTATGTGAGCACAACGTTCCGCTAATGCATTAATATGCTTATGCAATTCATGATATGCCAATGTTGTAATAATTGAATGCTTTTAAATCAATGAGAACCAGAAAGCAAACAAAAACTAAAGTAAATATTCATTTGTCTTCACAAATTTGAAATTTACTGTATGAATTATATAATTCTATTTTAATTCCATTGAATTCAATATTTAATTTGTAATGCAATTTCATAACATCCTAATTCATCATAAGTTAAGAGTACATATGCATGATCTAATTATATAGGAAGGGAGACTTTAAACACTTAATTTGTTTAACTGCACTTGTCAATGCACACAAGGATAAATGATAGAATTCTTTTACAGTTTATTCTCTCAAACTAAGCTTTTAAATTCTCAATCAATAACACACCTTAAACTTGGGATGTTTCCTGAACTGAATTATACTTATCTAATTATCTAAGATAAGACTGAAAATTTACAGTTCTATTCAGGATAAATTAACCAAATTCATATTCTATTGAATAATTCAATTATATGGATATGCACTATAACCTCCATATGATGAAACTAGAGTTCTCATTCTAACAATCTATTTAATGAACAAGGATTTATAAGCTACTGAATCATTTCTTCATTGTGGTAAGTCCTACACAAATGGCTATAAGGGAGTGACATATAAGTCTTTCAATTTAGGATACTACCACAAAAGATAATCTCAAACAAGTCTTTTAGGTCTTTCTACCACAAGATATAGGAACAATCATCTATGGTTGTTAAGGTTTATCTAAGGTCCTCCTTCAAAATGAGACAAATAAGGCATTTACTTATCTCAAAATAGTCCTATTAAAGGTAGAGCAATTACTTAAGCTTAGAACTATCTTTATACCTTAAAGATTTAAAGTTTCTAATCATCACAATTAAAATTACAAGTTAATTCTAAGAAATTACGATGATGAAAATGATGAAACCTCTTGTAGGTTTATGAATTTAATCAATAGCTTAAAATGCAAAATCATGCATGCTAATCTTTTAAACTATAGCTTAACCAAAGCACATGAAGTGTGGGTAAAATAATACACTTATTAGGAAGTGATTGTTTGTAAATCAATCATATCTTATTAAGATTAATTCATGCTAGTTATCTTGTTTAGGAGAAATTATGGATATTAAGATATAATAAAGATAATTAATCACATGAGTCACTTTAAGACCTATTCTCTTACTTTGCTAGTCTAGAATCCAATGCCAAAATTAGCAAGTGTTAATTTAATCCGTGCGAATTGATGTGTGTAAAAACATTGATTGAACTTAAGTTTGATAAATTTCAGGAGTTCAACTTAAGGCTTAATTAAAGTTTGAATTAGAAGACATAATTAGAGGTCTAACCTACAAAATTTGAAATACACAACAAACATTAAGTTACTCATTCATCATCAACATTAGAATCAGCAATATTTAGGGTGTTATACAATTAGCAACTAATTAAGGAGATTAATTGTAGGAATTAAAATCAAACTTTGCAATTAAGTTTAAAACATTAAAATGAAAATATATTGTTTGGATAAGTGAATTTGTTACTAATCATACTATTTGGATAAGAAATGAATTTCATATTTGAAGTTACCTCTACATTTACACAATGCATGATTTTGTTGAAACCAGTGATTGTTGTAGTGTATTTTTGTGTTATTAGGGTTCTTGAGTCGACAGAATACCAAAAATATGAAGTTTGTGCAAAACTGGGCACTGCAGCGTGCTGCGGAGCCAAACATCCCAAGACGCAGGCGCTGCGGCGTGCTGTAGCGCTCACTAGCCGAGAGCCAGGCGCTACGGCATTGCGGCGCGCTGTAGCGCCTCCTGGTCAAAAGCCAGGCGCTATGACGCACTGTAGCTAGCACCAGCCAACCCAAGACTCGGGCGCTGCGGCGTGCTGTAGCGCTTCCTGGCCAAGAGCTAGGCGCTACGGCATGCTGTAGCGCCCGACGGACATTTCCGCACGGACAAAAGGCGGTAGCCTCCTCTAGGGCATCCAAATACTGTCGATTCAGGTACCTCAAGTGCGGTGTCATATACTGATGGAAAGGTCTTTCCGGGACCTTTTTATTGGTACCAAAATTGACAACAACGGACCACTCTAACACCGCAAATAACTATACCTTATGGTATACATAAATTATATTGCTTTGACTATGTTCTAATGGACGAAATGAGCTTCGTTCGAACTTGTTCAGGTTCATTGAGGCTCGACAATCACACCCGATGCCACACCATAGCTAATCGAAATATATTTCATAAATACATTGATTAAATCAAAGGGTAGAGGGGTACATGAGCTTGCAAATGGAAGGGAGAGATCCAGCTAGTTTTCTTCAAGGGCTTGGGAGGAAGAAGCTTTAGCTATCAGCAAAATAGGGAGGGTGGAGGCCAAGGGTTCAAGTTTAAAGAGGGGGGGGCATGGGCATGGACAGGGGCAGCAGGTCTCTCCCATCAGAATGGGGAGGGAGAGTTTCGTGCGCAGGCGTGGGAGAGGGGCTCATATGCTTGAAGGCGGGGAGAGGGGAAGTGGGTCTCAGCGGAGAAGGATGAAGGGAAATAAATTTTATTAATTATTTTCTAATTTTGTTAGTACCTTTAGTAATATAAAATTTGATGGATAACGAGCTCAGAAAATACAAAAAATTCACTCATAGCTAATTGAAGGGTGAGGAACGCAACGATGAAGTCGGATTTTGATTTCAAACGACTATTTAATTATTTTATTTTTCGGGGTATTTTTAAATATATTAAAATATTCAGGAAAATCCGACGACTTCCAAAAATAACCAAAACATCAGCCCTAGTTAATTTGGTGGTGATGAGCGCGCAATGGCGAAGTCAGATTTTCGATTTGAGGTCAAATTAATTATCTAAATTTTCTAATTAATTAAATATATTAAAATAATCATAATATTCGATTGAGCTCTGAATCGCTCCAAATTTGCAGGGTTTGATCTAAACACCTTATGGAGACTAATAGAGATAATTATGAGTTGATTTGATTGATAAATATTGATTAACAATATTTGGGGGTTGTTGCAAACTTCATTTGTTGCTGCTTAGTCATTTTCTTAATTTTTGAGAGCATGAGCATTTTTCCTCTTTCCGCGAAATTCTCATTTAAGTTGTAATAATTCTGAAAGCACTTTTATTTACTTCACTTATATTCTAGGATGACTGAATGTTTAATTTACTATATTTATAGTTTAATGAATGTCTTATTTCTTGCTTCCGCACACTGTCTTATGTATGATTCATTTAGTGATACTCAGTTTAGATGGGTCACATCTTTCAGTTATTGATTGGTTAGGCAGAAACCTAATCTGACTTTAATGAAGGATGTGGTCTCAGTGATCACAATAATCATATTATTATTAGTGTTAACATGAACACGTCAGGATGGGGCTTCCACTCTCTCTCTATCTCTTTCTCTTGAAATTATCATGTTCTCTCTCTTTCCCTTTGTCTGTTTCTTTCATAATATTATCATCTTTCTCTACCCTCTATCTATTTCTTCTTTTTTAATGAAATTATCATCTCTTTCTTATACAACAATAACAATAATAGCTATAACAATATTAATAATAATTAGATCCTTATTATTATTATAGTTATGTAATGATAATAACTTTATAGTACTAATAATAATAAGTTTCTTATTATTATTAATATTATGTAATAATGGTAAAAATAGTATATATATAATAATATAGTAATATGAATTGAATGCTGAAATATTGCTTGGATCATGAATCATAAATAATCAATAATAATGAATATCTCTAATCACCCTCCATCTCATTTTGACAATGCATCCTTGAAATTGTTGAACATGTACATATCTCTTCCTTCTTACCTATTTCTTCTTCTCGTTCTTCTTCCTCCTCTGCTACTCCTCCTCCTCTCCTACTTTGCCCTGCCCCTTGCCCTTGTTGCCCCTCCCTGGCCCCTGGCCCTCCTCCTCCTCCTATCCTCCTACCTCCCCTTGCCCTGCCCTTCTCTTGCTCCTCCTCCTCTCTTCTTCGCTCCTCCTCGTCCTCCTCCTTCTCTTCTGTCCTCCTCCTCCTCCTTTTCTTCTTCTTCTTCTTCTTCTTCCCCTCCCCTCCCCCGCTCCCCCTTTCCTCCCCCTGCCCCTTCTCTTTTTCTTCTTTTCTTCTTCGTTCTCTTACCTAAGATTAAGGATGGTGGCCAGAGGGGGGCCGGAGGTGGCCGGAGTGGGGTCGGGGAAAGTGGAGGCGGCGGCTAGGGACGATGGGGGAGGAGGATTTGAGAGGGGAGAGGGGGATTTATGGGAGAGAAGGAGGGGGAAGGGAGGTACGGTCAGGCAAGGGGCAGGCAGACGCCGGCCGGCTTGGTAGGGCCACCGGCAGCATGGCGTGCGATGGAAGAGCCGTGCACCGCACTGCTCCGAACGCGGCACCCACCCACATGCCCTAGAGCGTACAACGCCTGCCTCACGCGTGAAGGGTTGGAGAGAGATTGCAAGAAATTTAAATAACTATTTTTAATTAATTTTTTTATATTTTTCTATCGTTTGATTACCAAAAATAATGAAACTTGACACGGAGGTGTATTTTGATGAGACGGACACACTCGCGTCAAAATTTCTCGATTTAGAGCAATATTTTATTTTATATTAATTTCTGAAGTTTGAAATTTCAAAAATTAATTACGATCAATCTAGAGCTCTAAATTTGACGAAACTTTTTGTATAGCATTTTTATAATATTCTTAATCCAACGACACCATAATCGTTGAATTTAGCTTTATATTTAATTTTCTCAATTTACTGAAGTTATTTGGATTGCTCTAACTTGAGAATTACAATCATAAAAGTATACTTTATCAATGGTATTTATGGTTTGCCCTAAGTTTGAAGTCGCCTGAGATTCTAATTTTTGAGTCAGGTTTGGTCATAATTAGCATAGTAGCGATTTGTGTCGTTACACGTGGCACAACTTGATTAAGGTGCCACTTCTGGTATGCTTCTAAGAGAAATGTATCATGAATGAGCTAAATCCACATTGCAAATGAAGAAAAAGATTCATGGTTATATAAATATAAGTTTAAAAATACTTAGCAAGTCACTATTTGAGACAACTGAGTTTCTAGTAAGAAGTCCCAAGTTCAGCATTCTTATAGTGGAGCATATAGGGTGGGTGACCTAGAAAGTCATCATTTAAGGACAAAATCTTGACGTATGATTTGGTATGGTATTGGCGTGAGCTAAAGTGGTCAATATATTACTTAATATAACCTGGGATATTCTAGACATGATTGGAAGTTACATGGGTCTCACTAAACTCCATATCTATGGTTTTAGTGAGTGTTCTGAGGGAGTGTAAGATGGATCCTATCACTTGTCATAGATAAACAATTCATTGTGCCTTTACAAAGAAAGGCATCAAGAAAATTTGAACGTAAATACTAATATATTTTTAGAAAAATGGTAAGCTACACTGATGAGTGAGGTTTAGGAGAGTGAGAGGATGAGAATGTTAAAAAAAAGAATGCTGCTCAATGATATTGTATTCTATATCGAGCTCATGATCTTTACATTTTGTATTTATTTTTAAGTATTTCAATAATTTATAGTAATTATTAATATATATATATATATATATATATATATATATATGTGTGTGTGTGTGTGTGTGTGTGTAATGTGAAATACAAATTTTGTGTATAATATGTTATGGGGTTTATTTTTGAATGTTTTGTTGTATATTTTATGATATTTGTGCTGTGGATTGAGATTTGAATTGTGTTTTTTTTTTTAATGTAATTTTGTAGATGCAATCATAATTAACTCTAACTGGTAGGTGTATTGAGAGACTGCAAGTTGAATCCAACCTCACCTTGTCATAACAAGCAACCCATCATACCCAAATAAGGATATCAAGAGGATTTTGAGGCAAATTCTATTATATTAATTGAAAAAAGATGAGCTACAATGATGAATATAGAGCTAGGAGAACGAGAGAGATTTTGCAAATGATAAAGAGAATAATGATTAGCGATGTTTTATTCTTATGGTATATAGTTCTCTCACTATTATTATCATTGGATGGAAACAATTGCACTTTTTGTCATCTCAGAATTGAAACATGACTGAATCCTAGTCAAGTATAAAGTAAAATTATAGTAAAAGCATCTAGAATAATTGTTCACCATTTTATTTTTATTTCTTTAACATGATACACTTGTAGCTTTGAATACAAAATGCTCATAAACTTGTAAAGCTCACAAAAAAGGGTGCAATGTGCTTATGCACTTGGCATCAAAATTCGCACATTCATAAAGCTACAGAACATACGTAAAATAACCAAATAAGCTAGTTGAGTAAAGCTTTAACGGTGTCAGTAGTTCTAATACTTAGGATTTCTATTCAAATTAATTTGTTGTAGGGCAATAAAAAATTAAAATGGATATTCTGGACAAAGGCAAAACCTAGAATGGGTATTGAAATGGAAGTAAAAACGATAGTAAAGTTAAGAAATAGAGAAAAAGTCTGAATTAGACTACTTGGTCCTATTATAATGAGTGCGTATAACGCTCTTCTGGAGATTGTCTTTCTATAAGCTTCTAAAGCCCCCAAAATTGTGGTTAGGGTTTAGCCTTAACACTACTTATTGGCCCCCTCTTGTACTTGATCGAGACAGAACAGAAAAACAAAAAAGAGTATCAAGACTTGCTGTATATAATAGAGTTTAAACACCCTAGAACTCAAGGATTATAAAACCCTAGAACTTCAAGTTTGTAACCTATTTTCTTAGGAAATATATGTTCATTTTATATATATATATATATAAACATACAAACCTAGATTTATAGAAATTCCTAAAAATTAATTTAGATATTAAATTAAAGAATGATCATTTGGATAGAAATGAGTTTAAACAATACATGTAAAGTGATAGTCGCAGGTTCAGGTTAAGCCACATCATTCAAACATTATCAGCTCAAGAGGCTCAATACATAAATTAATAAAATTTCTTGTTAATTTAAATAAGTTCAGCATTATTTATGTTCAGAGGTTTGATCGAGTGATTCTTGGATTACATGAGCTTATTTTTTGAGTTTATAATATATTGTATAACATAATCCTCTTACAAAAGGCACACACAAAAGGCTAAAGAGATAGAAAAGACAGATTTATAATGGTGTTGGCCCTTGTAAAAGCATGCAACTACTTTTGGAGATAAATCTGTGAGGTTTGCACTGTCTCATTATTATTTCTTACAAGTTATTGTTTGTATAGAGAAGTTCGATCACTTTGGATCCTCTTTGTGCAAGAACGATAAGTTGATGCCGTTAAACTTCTTCTGGGGAAGTGCTATGGATGTTCAGTAGCTTGTATGCTCACAGATTTCAATCCGTTGGACCTCTGCTAAGAGAAGCACAATGTTTGGTTGGCTATGGTAAGGGATATGACAAGTGCTGTCAGCAGCATGTTCAGGAACTACTAACAACACCAAATAGAATCACATGGAGGGCAATGACTTGCGGATGCCTGCAGAGATCGAGAGGAGCCAGCCTTAAGGTGTTAATTAAGAGGATCTCAGCAGTTATCATGTAGATGGCTGGCTCATATGAGGTGAAATCCTTCCTTACAAGCATCATACAAATGGGATCTAAATCGCCCCCAAATAAACATGATACAGATGTGCGCTTTTTTTTTATATTTAATATGTTGGGCGTTCTCTATGCACACATAGTTTGTGGTCCCTTTCATAATTCAATTTACTCCCAAATAAGATAATGCCAACCATATCAAATGATAACACCTAAAGCTATTAAGTATTCAGATGCAACCGAAACCCTTAGTCTTTAATAAGACAATAAGAGCTTGGTAAAATTTAATCACGTGAAGATGTTCTTTAGTGATACATAGTATTTCACAAATTAAAATCCTCGAAGCATTCTTAGACGAATGGTTTCTCTCAAATGCTAGCATTAATTTTATGGAAAATGATAAGCCTTAAACAAAATAACCAAAAATTAATATTTATGATCAATAGAAAAAATGTTTTTTTTTGTTTTGTTTTGGTTTCAATATTAATTCACATAAAAAATATATTAGGTTAATTATATTTTTATACATAAGATTATTATATTTTATTTTAATTATTTTTTTAATATTGTAGCAGTACTCTAATTTAATTACAAATGTACTCTCAAACAATATATAAATATATAAATTATTTTTTTCTCTCACTATATATATATATTTATACTATCTATGCTATATATATATATTGATATATGAGAGAGATAAAGAGTGTTCGAGAGTCATTTAAAAATAATAAGATCTCATTAGGTGAGAGAATTGATAACGGTTAATAAAAATAATATATACATATAGATTTGTATAATAGTATAATATGTATTATTATAAATAAATTAATGCATAAGTGATGATGTAGCCATTAATTGCACGCTTGTATATTAATTAATTATATATATATAATATATACTTTTGATAAAATGTAATCTTTTTCTGAAATATAGTTTAAGCCTACAAAAACTTTAAATAATAAAATTATAGAATTATTATACCTTCCAACATTATATTAATATACATATATGTATATAAGATTAATGCTCTCCATTTTGTTACTTATATATATATATCTCTGTTTAATTAGTTCTAATATCTCTATTTCTTCCTACTTAACTTAATTAATTATTAATGTCGGCTAGTTAATTAACTAATATCCTAACTAATCTATAAGAAATACTCTGCTTATTATATATATACACGTAACTGAATATTTATGTATATATATATATATATAGAATTATATTTAATTAAATCTTTCAGTGCGAATTAAATGCGCGGGACCGCTATTGACACGTGGCGGGCTGCTATTGGCCGCGGCAGAGGGTGCGTGCCCGCCATGACACGCGGCGGCACCCGGTTAGACGCGAGCCAGCGGGCGGGGCCCACGCGCTGACGCTGGTGGGGCCCGCTGCAATGCGGGGCGACCTGCGCGGGCCGGGTCCGACCCCGCTAGGCCTAGAGGCACCTCGGATTCCTTTGACGCGCCCACTGACACGTGGCGACCTGTATCTTTATGCGGGTCGCGCTAGGCCCGACCCACTCGAGCTTGGGTGTAACAATCCAAGTTGTTACTTAGGTCAATTAAGACTAATCTAAGTCTTAATTGGGGTTCTAGCACACTTAACTATGTCATTTAGAATTTATTTCTAAGATCTAAGTCAAATCTTAAATCAATTGAATTAAATCTGAATTTCTAGAAAATCCTAAAATCTTGGAAATTTATCTTTTATCTAGATCTCAGATTGAAAATCCGACTTCGTTATTACGTTCACCACCCCCAAATTAGCTAGGGGTGAAATTTTGGATGCATTTGAAAGTCGTTGGATTTTTCATTGAATATTTTAATATTAATTAAATACCCCTAAAAATCAAATTTATAGAAGTAATTTTATAAGTTTTTTACTCTTTTTTCTCATTTTGATTGTTTTGCTCATTTTGATTACTTTGCTGAAGGTATTAGTTAATTAATAACTATTGCTTAGTGCTTATTTTTGCTTAATATTATATATTGATTATGCTAAAAAAAAAAATTCTTAATTTAGGAGTTAAAAAAAAAAAATCTTCTGCTTCTGCAATAATATAAGAAGCATACTACTTTATGATTAATCGAAATATATTTTATTTATGTTCTCTTACATAATTTCAATTTAATTATAATGTCAACTTTATTTAATTCATGAATTATTATTATTTATATGATAACAATTTAGACTCTTATTTTTTGTTCCCAAATTTTGAGAAGAATATAGTCTTAAGCTTCAATTATTTTTTTAATTTTTGTGTGCATTTTTTTCATTATAAATGCAACTTAATTTTGAAGAATTAATCCCCAAATTATGAGTCTTTTACGATATTATATTCTGTGTTTCATTTTTTTTCAGTGTATTGTCCTGCACAATGTGCGGATTTCATGCTTTTATATATATATATATATATATATTAATTATAAAATTTAATAATTTAATTTTTAGGAGCCAAATGACATTATTCAATAAACTTGCTACGGTACAAATTTAAAAGCCGTCGTAACTTATCCAGAGATTATTCTCATTTTATTTTTCATATAATTTATTAATCAGTAATAATAATAAAATTATAAAGGATGAGATTGGCATGAAATAATTATTTTCTTAATATAATAAGATTTTTACATTTATAATACAAACTTAATATTATTTAAGATATTTAATATTATTTTTTGTTAATACTCTTCAACTTCATAAGTTTGCCACCAAATCTCTAAAGTTGTTCCGCCTCTCAAATAATTGTGCTATTTAGATCTACTGATGTGGCATCCAAAAAAATTCATCCGATGAGATTTATATATCTCGGTTCGGAATGAAAACCAGAGTTAAGCTTTGGAATGCACACTTGATCATAAATTAATCGTTGTGGTTGATAGATCATGATTCACATATTATGGAAAGGCCGCGGGCGGAGACGTGTCGCAGAAGAGCGGGTGCCTCGCATGTTCATCACAACGCTATTTAAGCTTCTAAAGGTGAGAGATCCAAACTCGTTGCTGTTATTGTCTGAGAAAGAATTCATATAGACACAAGCATCACTATATTCGAAGAACTCGAAAAAAGAACCCTGGATCTGGGCACGGATGATCGCATCATACAATCTTATTTGTTATATAATTTTATGAGTTTTTAATTTTAAGTTTTTGCATAAATTGTATCCAATTTTTACATATTTAACTCAATTTTAATATATATAAATAAAATATTATCATGTTTAAAATTCTTGATGTATAGATTTGAGATGTTATGCTCTTTAGAATATCAACCTATCTAATCTATAAATATTAAATAATTATTATTTAAAATAATATTTGAGGTAATTTTCAATAAATGTCATTATTACTTCACAATTGAAAGATTTGATAATAATATTTTTCTTAAATTTTCTAATCCACATATTTTGTTAGTAATTAAGAAAATAATTAGACAAATGATGTTTAAATTAATATTTTTATTAGTAGGGTGATATACAAAAGTAAATTGAAAAATGATAATTCTCCCAATTAGCTCTCAAATAAATTCAAAAAATTACAAATAAATATTTCTAACAAAAAAATTAAATTCACTTTTTAGGCCTATAAAAAAATGCATATTTAAATTTAAATTTTAATTATCAATATGTTTTAGGAGCAAAACTGTGTAGATTTTGGATAAATAAATAAATAAATAAACTAACCAACGAATCATATTAAAATCGAAAATGATACGTTAAGCGCATCCTATCCACATGTTTAAATGTTGAGAAATGATATTTAGATTCCATGAGGTAGTATCAAAATAATTTATTAAATAGAATTTAAATATTATTTTATCAGTATTTATTTATTTATATTAAAATAATATAAATAATATTTTTAAAATTTATATTAAATAATGTTTAAATTCTATTTAATGAATTTTCTTGTGCCAAATATCGCTTCGCTGGTTATTCCATTTGGATGAAGATTGAGGTGAGATAATAACCCATTTTTATATGATTTAAATTAATTATTGGGCACCATATATTTTTTTTATAATAATAATATTGTAAAATAAAATAAATATATGTTCGATGATATTTGAATTTTTAAATAAAAAATCTAATTATGATGTTAAATATTTTTGTTGGAGTTTTATTGCATTTCTTAATCCATATTATATTAGATAGTGTGATATGTATAATTATAATTAGAACTATAAATTCAACTTTATTATTTCTTATTCATTTTCTATTATTATTATTTTAAAATAAAAATTGTCATATTTTAAAACGTATAATAATTCTTATTTTATGTTATAATAGATCCGCTGATAATTCAAAAAATTTATCATATATAATTTAGACATTATTTTAATATAAATTTTAAAAATATTATTTATATTATTTTAATATTAATAAATAAATACTAATGAAATAATGCTCAAATTTTATTGGATGAATTTTTTTGAATGTAAAATTAAAGGGTCTAAATAGTATTTCTCTTTATTTATTTTACATTTTTTTCAAATATTTGGCACTTTTATCAACATTATAATATGAAGTAAAATAAATATACTACATTTTATTAAAAAATAGAGAAAAATTAAAAAACAAAAAATAGAAGTTATAACTATACAAACATATCTTTATAATAAGGAGTTTAACCTCAATAATATACATATATAATTGAAATTTTGTAAAAAAATTATTTGATCAAACATAAATCCCAACAATCATTAAGACATTAATTTCTTAAATCTAAGAAGGAAAATTTTTGAATGTAATGATTTTGATTTTTTTATATGATTGTTATTTATTTATTATGAGTTAATTATTAATTTTAAATATTTTAATAATTATAAAAAATATATTTAAAATATTATTATGTTAGTATACATTAAAAATATATAAATAATATGTCAATAAAATGTGTAAATAATTTATTGGTTGAATATAATTTAATGTGAAACTTATTTATAAGCATAGCATTCTTGTAAAAAATTATATATAATAACAATGATCACTCGCAAACACATTAACCCTCGATGATTTGGTTTCCACCCTAACCCATATAATCAGGCTATATATTCTCTCGCTCGCTCGCGTTACTGCAATTCGTCTTCTTTCCCTTTTTTAACAGAGGAAGAAAAGAAGGGGTTCCCAATGGCGTCGTTCCTTCAGCTCAACTCAGTCCCCATAGCTTCCAGTGCGCTCGGCCCCCTCTTCCGGCGGCCATCGACGGCATCCCTCCATCATCATCGGCCCAAAGCGCTGGAAACAAACGCAGATCCCGCCTCCGTTTTCGATCATCGCGTTGAATCTGAAGAAATCGAATTCAAATCGCAGATGCTCCGGAAGGCGGAATCCGTTAATCGAACTCTGGATCTGGCGGTTCCCGTGACGGCCACCCCGAAGCGCATCCACGAGGCCATGCGGTACTCCCTCCTAGGCGGGGGCAAGCGCGTCCGCCCCGTCCTCTGCATCTGCGCCTGCGAGATCGTGGGAGGGGATGAGTCCCGCGCCATGGCTCCCGCCTGCGCCGTGGAGATGATCCACACCATGTCCCTCATACACGACGATCTCCCCTGCATGGACAACGACGACTTCCGCCGCGGACAGCCGGCCTGCCACCGCGTCTTTGGGGAATCCATCGCCGTCCTCGCCGGCGATGCCCTCCTCGCCCTCTCTTTCCGCCATATTGCGGATCTCTCCAATTATCCTTCCGCGGTCGCTCCTTCCCTCGTCCTCCGCGCCGCCGCCGAGCTCGGCCGCAGCATCGGCGCCGAGGGCCTCATCGCCGGCCAGCTCCTCGACATGGAATCCACCGGCCGCAGCGGGATCGACGTCGAGCAGCTCGAGTTCATCCATGTCCACAAGACCGCCGCGCTGCTGGAGGCGTCGGTGGTCATCGGAGCAATACTCGGGGAAGGCACCGAAGGGGAGATCGAGAGGCTGAGGCGATACGGGCGCTGCATCGGGCTGCTGTTCCAGGTTGTCGACGATATCCTGGATGTGACCAGTTCGTCGCAGGAATTGGGGAAGACGGCGGCCAAGGATTTGCTCAGCGATAAGGCTACGTATCCGAAGCTTTTAGGGTTGGACAGATCGAGAGAGTTCGCCGGAGAGCTGCTCCGGGAAGCCAAGTCGCATATCCAAGGATTCGACCCCAGCAGGGCCGTGCCTCTGCTTCAACTCGCCAATTACATCTCTTACAGGCGCCGGTGACCGGTAGATGGCGGTAACCAAACCTTTTTTTACTTTTTACTTTTATTTCGAAATGGAAGTTCCGTATCGATGTTCGTCTATACAGTGCTGTTCGTATCCGAAAATGGCAATCTTTGTTGTTGGGTGAGAGGATGGATATTTTATCTAACAGATTGAGGAACAGTATTTATTTATTTTCTTAATTTTTTTTTTTTTTAAATCTGAATGCTCAGCCCAATTTATTCTAATTGTGTATCAAAACTATTTACCACACCAGAAGAGAAATTTAGAGCAAAAACAAACTTTTATGAATTGCACATTTATTTATAATTAGTAATATTTGATTTTAGATATTAGTATAGTCACTATGGTGTCATTAAAATATTAAAAATAAGTTTGGTAAAATAATACTGTAAAATATAAAATATAGTCTTAAAATTTGAATAATTTCAAACAACCCTATCGTTTTCAATTAAACCCATAGCTGCATACGTTTAAGAAAACTGAAGTGCTGTGCATAAAATTTTATTCTAAATATATGTGAATTATATATACTATTTAATTATGATATAAACCCGCATAAAATTTTTTGAGGCAAAGTGGTATTCTTTGGAATAATTTCATAACCACTAAGTCGTTCTTTTATATTTATTGATATATATGTTTATTATTAATTGTACTAAAACTTTGTTTAATTAATATAAATATTCTAATACTAAATATATTAATTATAAAAATATTGTGATTTTTTTAGTTTTTGAAGTTATTATTCAATGCCCCTAATAAATATCTCTTTTTTTTTAAATAATTATTCATTTTTAATAAAGTTTTAATTATAATTTTAATTAGTTAACAATTATTATAAGTTAAATAATAATTATAAATAATTTAATAATGAGAGTATGAAAAAAATATAAAGTTTTACTATATAACTTTTATATATTTTTAAAAAATATGAATGATTATGATTTAAGAAGTTAAATATAATAAAAATTATTATTAAATTAATTTATTTGATGGTCTCTTAACTTCAAATAATTACATACTAGATGCCATTAACAAGCAATTATTTAAGGATTTAAAAATGAGAAGCATCTAAAAGAATTTATTTAACAAAATTTTGACATCATTTTTATTTAATTTTAAAAATAATATTTATATTATTTTAATATAAATAAATAAATAATAATAAAATAAAAATAAAAAATGATGCAGATTACATAATCATATGCGGGTGTAAATATTTGACATTACATGAGCCTTTTACTTTTCATCCAAAGCAGCTAAATTAATAATAAATACTTGAAAAATATTATGGTGCCGATAAAAAATATCCTAACTTTTATCAAAAAAATAAGAACAAAATAATATTCATTTAAACATTAAATTGAATATTGTATATGATTTAATTTTAATATTGTATAGAATTTTTTAATTATATTCTTGAAAATTTCATAGATCTTTTGAAGAGCACTCCAATAGAATTTGAGGTTAGATACAGCTTCAATATAGTCGGAGCAAACCAAACTTTTTATGTGGAATTTAGAATTTAAGTGTGACAAATAAAAAGCAAGGTAAATTAAAATTTAAAGATAAAAAAAGCATGCTATAAAAGGTAAAGATTTTGTATTTTAAGCGAAGGAAACAAACTCATTCTTGCAAGGAGATGAAGCCTTAAGAGGCAAATCCTTGAGAGTTGAACGAAGGAGCTTTCGGATATGAAGGAAGCTCGTTCTTGTTTGATTCGCTAGAGCTGAATGAAGCCGAAGTTTGAAGACAGCTCTCGTTTGAGTTCGAAGCTCGTTCTCGCAGCTCATTTGCCCTCGATTCCTATTGATTATTTAGCAATTCGTCGTTCGTTCATTCAGGCCGATGATTACTATGGGTTCGTTCACAATTGCTTTCAAACGTAATTCCTACTTTAAATTTTCTTATAAAATACAAAAAAAGATAATCTTACCTCATAAAAAGTAAATTTGTTTCGGATAAACCAAGATTGCTGGCATTTGACATAAGTAAAACGAGTGAAAAACTTTTACGCTAATTCAATTTTGCATTAATATATACATAAAACGGGTAATCGGGTTACGCCAGAATCGAGCGCAACCGTAGATTATGCAGCTTGGTGGAGCAGCCGAGCAAGGATAGGCATTTGTTCGATCGTTTGAACGAACGATTCTTGCAGCCAGCGAACGATTTGTTAGTCATCTTCTCTGTCAAATGATACTGTTACTATATTCACAAATTTTCTGTAAACATTTAAGGGTAATTTTAACACAAATTTTACTCAAAATAATATACTCTCAAATTACTTGTGCCAAACAGAAAAATGTTAAAGCAATAAAGTAATACTGTAAAAAAATTCAGTACTTTTAAAGAAACAATTATATGTTTTTTCAAATGATAGGAAACTGAAACTAAGATTTTTAAAGTATAAAAGAAAATGGAAAGTAGAAAAGCTACAAGATCAAATGATATTAGTGATACCTGAAAATGTTTGTGCATGGGGTATATCATAGCTTCCTAAAGATGATTTTGAGAATGAAGACATACCAAGATGAATGGAAAAGTATCATAATAACTATTTACCAAAATAAAGAAGATGTGCATAATTGTGTAAATTATACATAAATTAAGTTGATAAGCCATCCTTTGAAACATTAGGAGAAAGTTCCATAAAATCTATGTAGACCATACGCATATTGAAAGTTTGATGTAAAAAAAATAAAATAGAGTAAGAAGGAAAATCTCCATTTAGATAAATATAAGTTTGTATTAAAGATATGTATATGATAAATGTGATATTATTCCTTCAGAGAGTATTGGGAAAATATAAGTTTGTATTAAAGATATGTATAATGAAGTAGATATATGTCTTTGAATGCAGCAAACTTTGTCAAATGATTCTCTTACTTAATCAACTCAGAGCTTGCATTTCTTTGCATTAGTTATGACTGTCCTTATAGAACACATATTAAAGGAGGTAACTTGATACATATTATTTGCAAATGATATTCTTATTATTAGTAAAGACAAGAAATGAGATAAAAGCAAACTTGAGTGATAAGAACTATGTTAGAATCTAAAAGGTTTAATCCTAGAAGATTGAAAATAATATATAGAGAATGCAAATTTAATTGGATTAGAAGTTATAACATTGAGTAGATGATGACATGTCGAAAAGAGTGAGAAGTTAAATATTAATTAATTATACAAAACAATGGAAAAATAGAAGATCATTTGATTAACGAAATTCAAATGTTTCGGATGAAATGGAGCATTTCTACGGTATCAATGATTAAAAAATCCGGCTCCAAATTAAGAGAGTTTATATAATGATTACAAGGCCAATAATGTAGGGGTAAAATGTTGGTCTGCATAATCAAAAGCATTTAAGAAGATAAAGAAAGGAAGATAGATGAGTGGATACACATAAAAGAATGGATTACAATTGAATACATTTGTACAAAAGTTGAAGCATCTCCAATTAAGAGTATGGTCAAAGAAAGTTGTCTTAAATGCAAATGGTGTTGTAGCCTAATAGTTAAGGCCCTTTAATTTGAACAATCATAAACGGAGCAAACATATTAAGCATAAAATGCTAGATGCCTTCAATTATTTAGTTAATAAACTTCACCCAATTCAAAAGAGGACAAGAATAGTCAAAAGATTTTGTAAGAAACCATTAGAGATGACTACATAAAGAGGGGATGCTATTTAATTGAGCCTAGTAGATACAGGGGATTCTCAAAGCCGATCCAATCCCACTTTGTGGTACTAAAGTTTGGTGGAGGTGGTGTAGCTGCTTATATTTTAGTTCCATTAGAGATAAAGAAAAAGTTCGATCATGGTTGTCTGAAAATTGTCTTTATCAGGCATGATGAATACAAGTAGCAAAATACTATGTCAATAAGGTGATTGTTGTAAAGAGGTTAATTTTGTGCAATATAAAACTTGGGTATGGAAACCCTGTAAGCATAATGACCCTAAATAAAATTATATAATTGTAACAAAAATTCATGAAACTGGTGTAGTTCCAGATGCAAAAGAAAAAAAAATCTTTAAACTGAACGACTTATCTTGAATGAAGAAGAGCTTGCTGAAATTGTTGTACCTTCAACAACTACATGAAGGTTTTCAGCCGAAAATGAATGAGATAAAGCTATAATAACAAGTCATAAATAAAAAGTTTTAAGATGCATAGCTCATGCAATTGAAGATGATAGACTTGATGCATTTTGGTGTTTGTAGATTAAAATCCTATGAATTTGGAGAAGACACTGCAGATCATAATTAAAGTGGAAATAATACAAATGAAAAGAACAACTATAAAAGCTTGTTAATATTCTACAAGAGATAAAAAAAAGGTAATGATTAGCAAGAGGATTTTTGTTGCATTGCTAGAATAGAAAGCATCAGACATTATTGTATTAGCTGTACAAAAGACAGAAAATTCAGCAGCTGGATATAATATAAACATTTCTAAACGATCAGCTTGATGAGGAAATGTTTGCCAAGAATCAGTTAGTTTTTGTGGAGGACCGTGCTTTACATTGAAAAAAACATCATATGGTTCCAAACTAGCACAAAAAGCATAAAATTTGAGTACTGATTTATTCTTTAAGAAGACTGCATTTCATAAATTTCCTTTGAACATGGCTTACATCTGAAAGTAATCAAATCTGGTGATATTTAAATGCTGTATTTACATCGATAGTAAAATCATCACAAAGAATATTATTTTTTGAATAAATAATATGAGCTAGTAAAAATAATTTGATGCGATAAACTTAGTCTAACATTTTACTTGGAATTTGAGCAGTTTAGAGAAAGAATGGTATTCACATTGATTACAAAATATGCAACCGAAGTTTTGGAGAGATTGGCACAAGTGAATTCATTCCAATCAGAGCTCTTAATGAATTTGGTACCAACCTATCCAAAAGAGAAAAAGAAATTTGAGGTAATCCTACCACTACTTATAGTTTATGGAGCTGATCTAATAAGCAAGTAATCAAATCTGGTGATATTTTATGTTGTATTTATGTCGTCACAATGAATAATATTTTATTGAATGAATAATATTAGTTGGAGAAAAGTAGTTTGATATGATAAACTCAGTCTAGTATTTACTCGGTATTGGAGTTGTCTGTACAAAAAATTGTATTTTCATTGGCGACAAAATATGCAATCGAAGTTTTGGAGAGATTGGCACAAGTAAATTCAATAATATCAGAACTCTTAATGAATTTGGTACCAATCTATTCAAAGAAGAAAAAGAAACTCGAGTTAATCCTGCACTACTTGCAGTTTATGGACTTGAAATAACTAGCAAGTTCACAATATTATCATCAATCAGGAGAGTTATGAGATGCATACTACAGAAACATTTGACATAAACTTTCTCTAACTTATGCAAAGTAAAAGGCTATTCAATTCTCATAGACAAATAATAGACATACTCCTGTAAATATGATTACTGCGACAGTTAGGTCCCAAAAAATTCCTGTTGAAGCAATCAAAACATTTGTTGCTAGAAGTTCAGATCCTATAAATAATGGGAGGATTGATAGCAATACTTATAAAGTAGAGCTTCTTATGGTTGTTCAATCTTATCACTAACAATCAGTTTAGCAGAATTATTTAATACCACAAACTAGCCCTAGATGCACTAATATTCTGCGTACAACACTAACTTGAAGAGTGGCATTTGTTACAAAACACTTGAAACCTTTGCTTATAGCTTATTCTTTTATTTACATGTTACTAAAAGGGTTATTCACCCCCAACACTACTGCCCCTATCAACTAACTAATGAAATCTAATGTGTTCAAAATTCATGAGTTACTTGAGTAACCTCAAGTATAGAGATGTGCATAGTATGATCAAAACTGAAAAATTCAACAAACAGATCAAATTTACTCGGTTAGATTCAGCTTGTAAAATGATTGTTCAGTTTCTAAAGTTTTTGGCTATTAAGATTCAGTTTCTTCCATTGTATAATCAATCATCTAAATAACCAAACCATTAAAATAGACAATCTAGATTCATTTCTCATTTTTTGATCAATTTATTATAGCACTGATCAAATATACATGCTAATGCATTTCAAAAATCATGAATGTTTTGGGGGCATGATCAACAGCATTATTACATGTGCAGGCCTGCGCTTTATTTTTATGAAACTGCATTCCCACATAGCTAGCTACATGCAGTGAACATGCTCATCGTCTCCGTATCATTTTATGTTTATTGAATGTTTAAGAGGAGACTATCTTTTAGAACGATATAACACTATTTTTCTTTCTAACCATTTTTTGTATATCATGAATACTTATTTTAAACTCCAAGATCATCTTTAAAGTAACTCAAATGATACGATTTCAATTTCAGGCAATGTAAAGTGACAATAAATCATCAACTTCAAAGCATACTTTCCATCTACAGAATATCCAAATCAAATCCACTTACAGAGAGAAGGCCAAGCCAAAAACGAAGATGAAACTGGCTGCTCTACTGAGGGATCTGAGCCGGCTTTGAGAAGAACTCATCTATCCGGCGTACACCGGCCGGCAGTGTCTTTTCCAGATCATCGTTGTTATGAGCCGCTGACTGCGGGCGCGATGGCTTCGCCGGCTCAGGAAGACAGTCAAGGAGGAAATCAGAGGTCGGGGTATGGTCAGCTATGGCGGCTCTCAGATGCTCGAGTTTAATAGTCTTCCGTTGCTTGCGGGAAGCGAGAGTTCCCGCTCTTTCGGTAAGGAATTCAACGAAGAGCTGAGTGGAGAGCGACATAAGTAATAGTGCCTCGGAGTTCACCTTCTTGATATCTCTGTCCAGCTTCATGATCCTCTTAACTCTTCCCGTAGGAAAAGAAGGAATCCGAGAGGAGGCGGTGGATTCTGGCTTGCCAGTGTCTTCCGCATCACTTGTTGGTTGATTAGCCGTGGGGTACTCAGCGATTGCCGCCATTATTGTGGTGAGGATGTTAGGGTTTTGTCATTGTTCATATTTGATGTACCCTTTTTGTTGAAATGTCAGTTGAAAATTTATTAAGAATAATATGGATTATTTGGTACAGTATTATTTAAATAATAGTTACTAATATTATTATATTACACATAACATAAGATTATTCTCAATAGTAAGATTTAAATATAAATTGAAATATCACAATAAATAATTAAAAAAAAATGAGTTAAAATGTACTAAAACTAAAACAGTATAAATTCAACCCTAATAAACAGTAAAAATCACAAAATAAATATAATCTTAAATTATTTATAATCAAATAGCAATATCAAGCAAATCTTTCTGAAAAAACATACATTTAAGAAATGAAACGAATGGGAACGTGAGTATCGGCGTCCGGCAATATCACACGTTTGTGCATTTTTTCCTCTACTTCTCGGCGAGCTGCGTCGGGCCAAAGCATCAGCAAAGCCAGCACGCCGAGAGAGGCATTAGCGAGACGAGCACGTTAGTGACGCGAAGTGAAGGCGGAGCACCGAAGGCGGAGGCGAGCTTTGGGAGAACAAACACGAAGAACTCCATTGCTAGCGATAGATTGTGGGCGATGTTATCTAAATATCGACCGATTTTAGCCGACATTCAGTTAATATCAACTAGTGGCATGTTGGTAAATTTTGAGATGTCATTAAGAAGATAACATTGAACCAAACAACCCTTTTCCCACCAACATCTTTAAATGAAATAGCATTATGAGAGATGTCGGTGAACCAAACAACTCCTTAGCTTCAAATCTTCATAGCTATCATCTTCTCTCATTCAAAGTAAAATTAAACATGACAATTTATTATTTAGTGATGCCTTTAAAGCTACTTTAAGCCTTTTAATGGCATCATGCAAGATGCCCATTATCTCTTTTATTATTCACTATTAGAATGATGGTCTTTCATGCTTATTTGATGAAGCTTGAGGAAATTCTACTTATACACCCATCATCAGTTGTATTTTCTCTTGATCTCACCTTTTTTTGCGAAAGATTTATTGGTATTTGGATATGCATCTTTCTCAAATTTAGCATAACTATAAATTATTTTGGAAAATTTCAATAACAAGTGATCATTAGTGCAACTTGGACAACAATACTCTAAAGGTGTCACTAAATTGTAACAACCCCTTAAGTAGTATTAAATTGAACTCTTAAACATTGATGCACATTTTTCAGATAATAGTAGAATTCATGATAAGAACTCTAAAGTTAAGGGTGCTCCAGTGAGAGCACCCCCAGGATGTGTGACATACTAGACAAAATTATGAAGCCTTTAAGGCCAAAACAGACAACATATTGGTGCTTAAGAGTTTGGATTGTTACATAAACTAATCTCTATAGTAAGGATTGTAATTTTTTTTATGGCTTTAATCCAATTTATTATTTGGGTCTCCCAAATTCTTCTACAAAAACTAATATTTTCTTTGTTCTCTATTGGATAAAATTACAAAATACACTAATGGTTAGAGTAATACTCTTATAATTTGTCATTTATTGGCATATTATACTTCTTAGAAATTTTGGTTTATAATTTTTTTTAACTTGCTAATTTAGAGAGATTCATGTGCCTACCTGTATTATTAAAAAAATTAAGAGTGTTTGTGTAAGATTCCTTATTGTTGCTAACAAGCACAATAAAATGTAATTAATTGCTTAGGAGACTACACTACCATAACTCCTAAGAAATGTAGGGGACTTTATTTGTCATTTATTAATAATCTTATAGTTATTTTAAAATATATACTTTTTAAGGCCTTTTATAATACTTCCATTCTAGAACGATGAAAATTTAATATTTTATTCATATTCTTAAAAGGCAATGAATTGAAGAAAGGCTTCTTTATTTTTAAAAAATTCTCAAATTTTTTAGATCATGGCTCTAAATATTACTATTTCTTAGGATGGTGGAGGTGACTCTTACTTATTTGATAGTGAGCGTCCCTTGTCTTTGTCTAGGGCTAAAGCTTTGCTTCATTGTTCCATTAAACTGATGCATTGATATAAGTGAACATGGTTCAAAGGTTGTATTATCATATATACATACTTGTTTTCTTTGAAAAATCATTTGAACCTTGTAATAACTCAAGTTCTTCTTTGATCTTAATAGCCTCACAATTTTATCATCAAAAGATAACTTCCAGTATATCTCCCACCATAACAGTGCTCTCACTTGAGCACACTAAACTTTAAAATTCTTATTAGAAATTTCACTATTTTCTTAAGAAATACCTCAATATTTAAGAATTATGTTAATTATTCTTAAATAGATTTCACATTCTCCGAATTTAAGCAACTTATTCTATCATTAGTATCTGCACAGATATCTTAAAATAATATATCAAATAACATAAGACTAAAGATAACCCTTATATAATAATATGAGATTGTTAAGCTGCTTAAACGAGATTAATTGAGTATACTTGACTTAAATTAAGTGTTTGCAAATTTTTTAATGATGGATCCATAAATCAACTCTTTTTGCGGTTTATGACTAATTGTGGACTAACATACCTTTCGTTAGATGATATGGGTGTCTTTCTACAATATAAACCTGTTTGGATTGCATCTTTACTTTTATCTGGGATTATAAACCAAATAACACACATTTATTCTATTTTCATTTCTTGTGATAACATGTGATGATGTACATGCAATTTAATTAATAATAAATATATACATACATACATACATACATACATATATATACATACATTAAAAACATTGAAATCATTGTTATTATCCATGATTATGTTTTCCATGTGTTAGGAAAAGTCATTAGATGCAAAGAAATTGAAACTTAAATCTTTCCTCCAAAGAAAAAATATAAGAAATAGATAAAATCAGCATCCAAAGGGGGGTTGGTTCGACATCTACCAATGCTCACATGTTTCTAAGAATGCACAGGAAACGCTACCTAAGAGATATTGAAAAACATCCGAACATGATACTGCTATTGAAGGGGTGATGAAAAAGCTAACCAATGTTAACAATCACATTTTAGAAAAAGATGATTGGTCACATGTTCTTCAAGCGAAGGGTAGCAGATCTTCTAAACTCCCAGGGAGGAAGGCACCCTTTCAAGGGAGAAGGCAACAACAGAGAGGAGGAAGAAGAAGACAGAGGCCTCTGGCGCAGAGAACCTGAAGATAAGAAGCTGAAAGTGCTCCTCAGGCGCTCCTTCTCCTCGAACGTGGAATCAGGACCATGGCGAATCGCGGATACCTTAATGGCCTCCGGAAGGAGGCAGTTGCAGAAAGAACCTGCAACAAAGAGCGTAACGGTCATATGGCTTAAAATCTACTTCACCAAGTTAAGGGAGACAAAGAAAGCTATTTCCTTCTTTGGCCGGTTTAGCCATTCATTTCAGCAAAAGGTTATTTAAATCCTTCAAAACAAACCGAGTGAATACAAACGCATGTTTAGATAATCCTAGTGAAACTATGATACAAGCAAGAACAATGTTAACTAGTGTGATCGTTTGTTTCCTACTGTAACTAATAAGTTCAAGCATAACCACAATAAGTAATACCAAAATGCAATTCAGAAACAAGATAACGTTGTATTGCATGCAAAGATTACTTTAACCAAAGTTAAATAAATCATAATAAAGCATTGAAAAATAATAAACTAAATTATTGCAAAAGCAAATCTAGATAGCCCAAGTAAAACTATGAAGCAAGAGAGAAAAATGCTATCAAATGTTAGCAAACCAAGAAAGATAAAGAGAGAGTTCAACCTAAATATTGCAAAGCTAAAATTTAAAAAGAGTTTAAGCACTGAAGTTGTAATTGACACAATAGAATCCATTTCGAATAGACTTGAAATTGATCGAATTACCAATCAATTCAATAGATTCAAATAACTTGTAATGGAAAAACTTAAATATGTAGCCCAAAGGACTCAAATCAAAGGTCAACCATCATATAGGAAATTTACTTTCAAGTTGTCAACCACCATGACAAGATGAATTAAATTGTCGGTTAAAATACTTTATTATGTATATACTATAATGTTCAAAATTATTCATGAAAATTTTTAGTTCAATCAACTTTATGTAACTTTCAAACAAATTGCAAGTTATGATCATTATCATTACCATAGGAAAGAAGCATTATTTGATCATGCATAATGGAAACAAAAGATTTATGAACCCCATTGATAGGAGTGAAAACCTTGCACAGGGAAATCTTCTATACTGAAGATAGCCCTAGGATCGGGGATTGACCATTGAGTCACCGAAGCAAACACGAAATATATCAACACAAAACTAAAGAACAATTACAGCACAAGCAATCAATACTATGCAAGCATACGAACACAAGAAATTATGCGAAAAATCCAAGAATGAGAAAAACCACGGAGCCACATCACCATACGAAAATTCCACTATAAAAGAAAGATTTACAGAGTTACATAGAACTTATCAATCACCTTGAGGAAGCAGGAATTCACAGCTCTAAGCTTTTCTTCTTCTCTCCCAGATTTATTCTTGTTCTCACTCTAGGGTTCTAGCCTCCAAGTTCTCATAGGATATTTTGGCACACACACAACCATAACCCTCATGTTAGAATATATAGGAGGCCCCAAATCAATCCCTCAAAATGCCCTAAACAACATTGACACGTCACTCCTGGGCAAACATTATTGCGGGCGCCTACATTTCTGCTGTAGGGGCGCCTGAGCGCTCTTGAGCGCCAGAATTTCTGTCTGTAGGGTGCTTGAGCGCGCTTGAGCACTAGACCTCCTGTCTGCTGAGCGTTTGAGCACACCTAAGCGCCAAACCTCCTGTCTACTGGGCATTTGAGAGCTCCTAAGCGTCGGACCTTCTGTCTACTGGGCACTTGAGCAAGCCTGAGTGCTTGACCTGTTGTTGGCTCATTTGGTGATCCAATTGGTTTCCACACAATAACAATCTCTCACTTGGAGATCAATTGCAATCAATCTATCTTTAACCTTGGATTTTCTTCAATTTATCTTCCTCCTTGCAAAGGATGTAGTGTGGCTCACCCCGCCCTCTCTTTATCCTTCAAGGCCAGCTGAAGTTGAACATAACTTCAGTTTCTCTAATCTCACTGATTTCGTGAGCATGTCAGTGGGATTCTTTGATGTGTGAATCTTCTCCAACGACAGCTGACCATCTTCTAACAAAGATCGGATGAAGTCGTAACTTGTCCAGGCATGAAATGTTACGTTCTTAGCAAGGTGGATAGCACTCATACTATCACTATGAAGTTTTTCATCCCTTTGCTCCTTGCCCAACTCAGCTATGAAGTTCTTCAACTAAATTATCTCCTTGCTCGCCTCATTAATGATGACATTCTCTGCCTTAGTCTTTTGAAGCCTGAAGATCCAGCTCACCGCAACACTTCCCAATGTAAACACATTATGTAGCGCTCCTCCTGCTGTCAATCTCCAGCTAAATCAGGGTCTACATATCCTTGTAGCTCTATATCAGACTTCCCAAAGCAAAGTGCTTTGTCCATTGTACCTTTCAGATATCTGAGAATCCATTTAACTGCCTCCCAATGAGGCTTCCCGGGGTTGCTCATGTACTAACTGACCACTCCCACTTAATGGGCAATATCGGTCTTGAGCAAATCATCACGTACATAAAACTCCCAATTGCTGAAGCGCATTTAAATTTAAATGAGAACTCAAAGAAAAAGAATTTAAGTTATTTTCTTAAGAAAATGTTAAGTGATAATTTTTATTAATTATTATGCAGATAATGATTTTTAATTTTGCTTTTAATCATACTTAATTAATTTAGATACAATTAGCTAATGTTATTACAGAAGGACAAGTCCAGCTACGAAGGAAAAAGGTCTTTTTACAATAATACACATGATAAAATTAGCATTTAACTACTCATTAATTAATTATAAATTAATTAATATATTATAAATGGTAGACTCATAAAAGTTGAGGACAATTTCTAGCAAGAACAAATTGCCATTAGTCTAATTTTCATTAACTCAATAACTTTCTTTTTCCCCTAATAATCATTAACAAAGAGATTTTCTTGTGAAACAGAAAACATCTCTTGTTGAAGCTCAAAGAGAAAAAACATCACCTTGAGAAAACCTTGCTTTGATGTCTCCCCATAGATTGATAGCATTGCTAGAAATAGTCTTTGTGTATGGAAGAAGAAATTACTGGAAATAACCATGAGACCACCATTGTGTTGCATTCTCTCCCAAGCAACAAATATGGGATCATTCTTGCTATGAATGCTTATTGAACTATCAACAAATTTTAGTTTATTTTAGACAACAATGTCACTCTCATTGCTTGTGCCCATGTATCATGATCCAAGCCAGAAAGTACATGAGTAGCCAAGATAAGAGATGGATTCTCAAATGGATGAAGTAGGGGCTGGATGGATTTTCTTCAAATCTTGATATTGAGGAAGCATAGGATGTAGATGAAGATGAACTACTCATCCTTGCTCTATCATTTTTGCTCTATTGCTTTGATATCAAGTTAAGAAATCTGGAACTGAAATTAAATACCTTTTTTTTGGTATTGAAAAAGAGTATCTTCTTACATGAGATGCAGATCTTCCATCCAGTATGCATATATACTACTCTATGTTGCTCACATAGCTTCATTGTCTTGTTGCTGCAATTTTTTTGTGGCTAATCCATATGAGGGGCCTAAAAGAGAAGTATATGATGTTTATGAAGTGTTGAGCTATAGTAGGGCTTTGTACTAGAGAAGTTTTGGGGTCTTATGGAAGTAGGGGAATTCTCTTTTAAGAAAGATGAATACTGTCAATATTGCAGCCTAAATTAAGGTGAATTACTGCACTTAGAACACATCCTACTTATCACCCAGCACACATTATAGGATCATAGATGTCAAATGCCAAGAAAAGGAATACAAATTATCCAACAAAATAAATTAACATTACAAATACTTTTCTGCCGGAAACTATATTAAGCACAGCCAACTTCTCAAACATTGTAAAGCAGTTCATGAAATTGATAAAGGCTCAATGCTTACCTATACTAGCAAGCCGGTTCACCCACTTTGGGATTAAGTTTCCAGTCAACTTGTAGCAAACATCTTGGCAGAAATGGTTGCAATTCTTGGCAATTAAATGATATGTATCGCCATTGTACTTTGCAGAATGATGCTCCATAAACTCTCTGACCTGAATTGGATCAAGACAAGTTGTGCCCACAAATATAGACTTCCGAAACCTGAACCCTGGGCATTGCCGAGGCTCAACCTCAAAAACTCCACTTGTTGGATAGTCGTGTGCCCCAAATGCATACTCTACCCCATAAACTGTAAGCAAGTAATTGTAGCATTAAACAACTTTAAAAGTCCTTTCAGATAACAGTATCACTGCTGCGAAGCTTCAATATAAAAAAATAGCAGTGATTAATAAACTAATGTACTAAGTATTCTCCAGGAGGATGAAGATCGTTTTCATAATGACAGATAAACCAGGCTGGTAGAGTATGGAAACTATCTCAAAAGATTTGACCAACCAAAAAAGCCATTTTTATTAAAGATGCTATTTAGTTCCAAAAATTCAATTTTAACTGAAAAGGAAACGTTAACATACATACATATGTACGCGGAATAGTTCCAAGATTTAAATGCAATGCTTATAAACGTAAGCATCATGTAGTGTAATGACCCTAGGTCATTTAGACAAAGGACGTTAAAATCCCTGTATATCTAATTTTTGTTGTTTACCCGTAAATTTCCATTTTCTGTTAGAATTTCCCGCTAAAATCTGTTTTCATCAACTCCCGCTAGAATTGTTAAGTGCTACAACATGTATATTAGAATAAATTAATTAGGAAGTTTTGAGAATTTTTTCTACCCAAATCCTGCTGAGATGAAAATATTATTACTTTCATTCAATGTAATTCAAATTTTCTTGACCCATTACATAATTCATTAGATATTTATCATGCCTTAATGTAAAAAGGTAGGGGGGGGGCATTTCATTTAGAACGGCCTTAATTTTTCCATTATAAGAACGACTCTCAATTCTCCATTAACGCAAAGAAAGTACGCCTTTCCTTTCAGAAACCGTCGGCAATAACAACCAATGGTTTCATTGGAAGAGTCGACGGAACGTAAGGATAGCCGTTACCTTCCTGTAATCGACGCATAAAAGAGCCGACAGTTTTGAAAGGAAGGATCGAAGAGCCGCACGGGAAGGCCCGTAACATACGCCGCACCTTGATCAGCAGCCTAAGCGCGAGAAGCGGACGTGCGTTACGTACACACGTTCTATTTAATCTCCCGCAGAACCTACGGCACCGCAACTTCCTCTCGACCCCTCGACGCACCTTCCAACTCTCTCGATCCAATCCGCCGACACTCGCCTTCTTGCTCTAAGCAGACGGGAACATACTTCGATGTCTGCGATAGAAACGCAAACGAAACGATCCAGAAGCCGACGTTTCCTTCTCTTCCGCTTGATTTCTTCTGAGTTCGGTCGATTCCTAAGGTATGAGTCCACTTTGTTATACCTCTTCCTCTATAATAATGTTAATTCCTCTTAAGGATGAATAGGTGAAATTGCATTAGAAGTGTACTTAGAAGTCTTAACATTCGTTTATTAATCTGTGCACAACAGCACTATCATAATTTCAGTCCATGTAGCAAATTGTAGGCATTCTTAAAACAATATTCGTAAGTTAAACAATAGTTTTCTGTTGAACTTTATTTATCAATTCTAGAGTATTTAGTAAGGATAAGAGAGAGATCCATAGTTTGTGCATCATGCTTTAACTGATGAAGAAGGATTTTTGAATAAATGCCCAGAATCATATAGCAAAATGTTGTAGAACTAATAGTGATAGAATGCAGTGAATCATTATGTCTAGACTTGATCAGGCTAAGTGCTTTAATAATGAAACTCGATCATCCTAGTAAGAACACATAAGTTTATTGATTAACTAACTAATCAAGATCAAACTTAGAAAGGAGAATATATGTTTTAATAATAAAAATGAACATTTTTCAAAGGCTGATAAAAACTACAAAACATAACTTTTGCAAACACATCAAATCTCTCAGTACTATATCAGAATTTTGAGTGATTCATCTTATTAAAGTCTACACAAAGGTATACTGGATATTACTTTATATACTCTTATTTACCTTTATTGCTGCTTAAATTTGATCTTGATCCACAAGTAGTGAGTATAACAAGTAAACTCCAGGTGGTCACCACATGTAGTGCTTTACTGCTCAAGTTACATTGGTAATGCTTGCCCTTTTAATCATGTTCATTATAGCATGTCGAATCAAAGTCAAGTATTGACTCTTTTTAGTGTTTGCCAATTTGTCATATTAATTATAATAATTTCCATAATATCTTAGTCTTTTTGCCAAAGTACATATTTAAAGTACTATTTGTATTATAAATCTTTTATAACGAAATATAAGTTCAATTTTTTTTACTCTTATTAAAGCTCTACATACTAACAATGCTTTGAAATTACTTAAATTCAATTTAAACTCTTTACCAATAAAATGAGGCTACTTATTAATTATGTTTGTCCCTAAACCCTTAAAAAAAAAATTGGGTTCTTGAACAAAAGCTTTAGAACTTACTTGATGTTACTTGAACATTGATATTCATATGAATAGTTCTTGTTTGTATAGCATGTTACATATCAATCATATCCCCTCTATTGTTCTTGGTGAAGTAAATTTTTTTTATTATATCCTGATAAATCACAATTCTCACTCCTAGGTTTTGATTGTTTTGCTATTATTTTCCCTTTTCAATCATTCATTGTATATTCTCCTCAAACCAATAATTGTATTTTTTTGATACACCCATACTCAAAAGGGATATCGATACCTTGATTCTAGCACAATACTATTAATGCCTCTATTCAACCCAACTAAGCATCCCACAATTAATGAGTACTCCGGTATTCATTAGACAATAGCTTGTCATTCCATACAAATTTACAAATCTTTTAACAATCTTTATCCTAAAGTTTGTTGCTTTGTTGTCGCACTATCATCTATATCTATACTCAAGAAAAACCAAGAAGCATTTCATATATCTCATCAAAAACACGCAAAAATAATGAGATAAAATCCTCTCCTTAACCATCACACCTAGGATCCTACTCCCTTGCCCGCACGGATTGAGCATGTTCCATACAGATGGGCTTATACATTAAATTTCATTATGATGGCTCGTTTAATTAATACAAAACTTGCCTTACTACCAAAAATTTTATCCTTGCATTTTTTAACAAATCACAAGTCTTACGTATCTATCTCCAATGGATTGTTGTTATCAATCATAATTTGCCCAATGTATAAACGAATGTGAGGAATGCTTTCTTATTTGGCAACCTTTTCTAAGATTGACTATGTGGAACAACCTTATTGAAATTTTTTAGAGGGAAATCTTGATCTACGAACACAATAAAATTATCGATGATGTTAGGTCCTTAAAGTTGGTTTGATAAATTTGCTGAATTCCTTCTAAAAAATTAGAAGCATTACTAATAGCATTTTATCTCTATAACCATTCTAGTAATATTATTCGTATAGCATAAACTAATGACAGCCTACTCATTGTGAGTGACCAGAAAGTTGTCACTAAAAAAAGAATAATATACTAAATGTGGAGTGCAAAATTTAATTCTCAGAGATAGTATACTAGTAGAAAATCAGGTATATCACATTCTCAGAAAAAATATGTAATTCTTCCTTTTTAAGAAAATTAATCTCTTAGATTGCAAGCCTGCTGCAATCCTGTTGATACTCCTAGTTGAAAATCAGGTATATCACAATCTCAGAAAAAATATGTAATTATTCCTTTTTAAGAAAGTTAATCTCTTTTAGATTGCAAGCTGCTGCAATCCTGTTGATACAAAATGTGGGGTGCAAAAAAAAATTCTCTGAGATAGTATACTAGTAGAAAATCAAGTATATCACAATCTCAGAAAAAATATGTAATTATTCCTTTTTAAGAAAACTAGTCTCTTAGATTGCAAGCCTGCTGCAATCCTGTTGATACTCCTAAATATGAAAATAAAGAAACATTTGAAGAGATTTCTTGATATAAAAATTAACAAGGAAAACCACTTGCCCTCCCATTACAAGCCATATATCTCTTTTGTGGTTGGAAAGCAAAGCGAGCTAATGCAAAATTCTAAAAAGGAAATGAAGATCAAATCTCATATTCTTGGATATATAAGAAATTTTCCAGGAAAGGTTATCATATTCAAATAGCATGCATTTTAAAATTAAATCCTTGTCCAATGAAAACTACACTAGATTTATTGATAATAGAAAATCAATTTTAAAATATTGTTATATTGTTGGAGAAACCTGGCTATCTACAAAGTAATATATAGGCACTCGTGAATTAAGTCCTAAAGCTAAAAAAGTGTCGCAACACCTATAGATTATGAATTCAAGTTGTGTTAACAAGGAGCATGTTAGAGGCGCGCCACAACGCGCCTGATGCCGAAAGGCGGGCGCTATAGCGCGCCTGGCGCCCGAAAGGCGGGCTCTACAGCCCCGCGACCTAGAAATTCTGCCTATGTATGTATTCTTAACCCGTTTTTAGGGTAAGAGGCAAAAATCTAAAATTCTTTCAGCCTCCATTGGTTTTGAGTGTAGTGGCCGCTCCATTGCAAAAAAGATAAAGCTCCTTGAGGTTGTGTAAGGGTTTGTAAACACTAAAGCTCATTGTACTCCCTTCTCTACATAGTGAAATTTTACTCTCCTCCTCATAGATGTAGGTGTTAGCACCAAACCAAGTATATCTCTTTGTTTGTGTTGTATTTGTGATTGCATGTGATTGTTTCTTGCTTTATTTGGTTTTACTCAATGTCTCTAAGCTTTTGTTCAGCATTGATTCATAACCCCAAAGATCTCAACAAAGGTTTAAGATCCCAACAACTTGATCTTCATTCTATTTGAGATGTTATGATGATCAAGAAAATTGTCATTCCTCATATTGTTAGCTCTGAATAAATAATGAACATTTTAACCAAGGCTTTGAGAACTAATATATACAGCTTCATTTTGAGAGAGCTTGAAAGTGTGCTAACATAACATAATTGGTAAAGTTATTGATAGAAGATATCTTATTATAAGTATTATTCCTGTTGTTCTTTTCATTTTTTTCCCTTGCACTATCTATCTATGAATGCCCGACTTCAAGTTTCCTTTTCTTCAATCAATAGCAGTAAATTCTTCTCTAAACGATACTTGTCAACCATAAACATAAGCGAACGGGGTAGGATATGCCGCATTCATTCATCAATCCACCGCGAATTAATCACCATTGTGCAAAAATTGCCAACCATCATCAACCATCAAATATAGTAAGAGCTTATTGAATATTTAATAAATTTACAAATAGGAATTAAATAATAATATATTCTGTAGAGAGTAGTAGTATTGAACTAGACTTACATTGAGTGCTTTGCTAAGAATTGGGAGCTATAAAGTGATTTAAAAACATTAACATATATTATTGTGATTTAATTAATGTACATTAATTAACACATAAACGATTTTAAAATATGAATCGGTCTTTATTTATATTTATGAAAAATAATAATTTCATTATTTATTTCCAATTTTAGCCTCCATAATTCTTATTTATTAAACCACTAATTTTCTCCAAGCTTAACAAGGTAACAGAGCCAGCCCTTGTTCCTTAAGATAGCTCAGCTCCGTCTAGCTCACCCCACCACCCTACTTTCGCTCAAACAAACCACACTCACTCTACTGGCCTCTTCCACCATCTGTGTTACAACTATCCTGCTATATGTTCTATTGAACTCCCTTCCACTAAACCCCCTACCTCTAACGTGCCTCACAGTCATTGTCATTGTCATGCTCTCTCATACCACACTCACCTCATTTGTTGTTGCTTTCTTACTAGCTTCCACTACTTTCACTCTATCACACTTTCCTTGACTGTTGGCATGCCTCTCCCCTGCATGTCACACACCCCAAGCTTGCCACCCTCCGTGTTTGACGTCACACTCATTCATGACACGCCCGACAAACAGCTTTGTCATAGCCCTACCTAGCACAAACTCTCCATCATGAATTTTTTCATATAAGACAATTGATATTACAATTTTCGCACGTGTTTTCCTTGTCAATTCTCATCGCCACTCCGCACCACTCGTCATTAAATCTCTAGTACATGCAACATAGACCAGCAAAACTAATTCTAGCAGTTCTCTATCTAGCAAAAATATGACCTAAATTAAATTCCTCGTCACCCTTAATTTTGAGTGGCGTTAAGCTCGCGGAAGAAACTCTCATGTGGTCTTGAAAATTTTTGTTGTTTTTCTTAACCTTATAAGAAGTTCATCACTTAAATGATTCATCCCTTAATGCCATCTTAAACATACATCAAGTGGCAAGATTTTAAATATGTTTTCCTCCCTTGAATGCTCAACAGTGTTAAACCTACTATTGCCTCTATTGTTATATTTTAAGAGAAGGCTTAGTCATGCATGATTTTATTCAATTAATTTCATGATAGATTTGTTTTATGACCCTCCACTCAAATCACTATTCCTTCTCCAAGATTGATGCATCATTAAAAGGCAAACTAAGTGACAAGTTTTTAGGTACATCTCTCACTCAAATTTAATCAGCACCCTTAATGGCAAAATTTAGTCCCTAAGGACTACAGCACTCACTTGCTTTCTCTGTGTCACTAAGCTCATTAATATACCTTTTAGCATAGTATTTAATCTGCTTTCTAAAGATGAACTACCATTCAATAACAAACAATCAAGTTGGCTTTTTAGGGTCAAAGTAGCACACCCAAGATAGAGATTAACTTTATGAAACTAAATATAAAAAAACTTAATAACTTTAGAAAGTTTGAGATATTTTAATTGAGGAAAAACTTAAGAACACAAGCAAAAAAGAAAATTAAGAAAGTACACATGCAATTTATAATAATTCAGATCAACCTAAAACCTTACATTCACTTTTGAATATTCACAACCTTTAGAATTCTACTTGAAAGATACACTGCATTGACTTTCTCAAGTGAACAAAGAAACCTATATAATTCTCTCCTTTCAAGGGTATGCCTTGGCAGAGTTGCCAAGATCCCTCATTCACACACTATAGCTACGAAGTTGCAAAGCTTTCCCTCTTTCCCAAAGCTATGCCAAAGTAATGCTTCCTCAATTCATCCTTCGCAAACTTTGGTCACAAAGCTGCGGAGATTTCCCTCTAAAATCCTACCAAGGTGGAGCTTTCTTGATCCCTTCGTTATAAACCTTGTTTGTTGAGCTTCCAAAAGTTCTCTTACACAATTGGCAAGAAATTATTAAGAAATAAAAAGAACAAAATAAAAGCACTTACGGCTTTAGAAAACATCCTAAAGATTAAATACACCTAAACTTTGAAAGATCTCCGAACATCTTAAAGCGCCTTAGATCATTAGTTAAAATTCAAAACCAATATGAGTCTGTTGAGAGGAAGGGTCAGCATTTTGGGCACTAAGACAAATATAGCTATGAAATTAGACACGCATAGGCGCATGACTTGGTGACCCTTAGCTTGATTTATATTTATTAAGCCTACCTTAGTGTGGATCGAAACCAATATGAGTGATTTATCAGTAGACATGGATGTCAGGCCGTCTCAAATCACACAGCTCACATGAGTGCAAGTCTTTACATTTCTGAGTGGACACACTTGAGCACAAAAGCTAACATGTCTTGGTGCATTGACAAGTTAAGCAAGAAGGAAGTTGGTAAGTAAGCTCTCCAAGTAACTGTTCTATCTCAAACATTAATAAAAATAACCAAAAACTAACACTAAAATTTATTATATATAATATAAGAATAACAAATATCAAATAAAATATAAACTTCTTAAAGCAGACATCTAAATTATCTAAGATGGAATTTTGGCTTAAATAACTTTCCTAAAATACCCCCTTAAAACAAATATGATTAAACTTTGGGCAAAAATAAAATTACACTTTATAATTATTGAAAACCAAACTTGGACTATAATAGGGTCTCAAACCTTGGAGTCAACAATCTCTTCTTTTGATGATTACAATATATAATTTTATAATTTCTGAATAAAAATATTAAGCTTCTCTCACACATTACAATCATTAAAAAGCAAATACAAAAGTTAAAAACAATGCAACAATAATAAGCTAGCTTGATGGAAATATTATTTATTGATCAATTTTTTTAAGAGTAAGGCTTAACAAAAATAATGGCGAATATAACAAATTATCACAAATATGATCTAAGATTATAATACAATAACAAAATATATTTTGCATAAAAAGATTTAGCAAGATAAAAATGATACTACTAATAGATACTATAATGAGCATCTTATAAACACTTATTAAAATCACTTATAAGAAGTAAACATGATTTTTTCCTAATATGATCCCCAAGCTATTGAAAATTCCCAATTTAACCCAATACTTGTTAAAATGCTCAAAATAGTCTTCCAACTCTTTTTAAGAATCCAAATTAATTCCAATTTAAATCTTCATCTAGTTTAAGTGGAAAAGTTAAATTCATGAGAAGTATTTTAGCAATTGCTAAAAACTTATCAAAATATTTTGATGTTAAATTTAATAAAACATTACTTAAATATAATCATATTATTTTTTATGTTTTTATTTATACTTTTATTTAAATTGATATTTATGAGTATCTAATATACTAACAAAAATTATTTTTAATAAATACAAATTTAAATTTAAGCATCAAAATTTATTTGATAGCTACTTTTACAAATTACTTAAATAACTTCATGAATTTAATTTTTTTATCCAAAATAAATAAAAAATTAAATCGAGACTAATTTGAACTTTAAATAAAGTTGGGGGACAAGTATTTTAATAGGTTTAGGAGTAAATTAAGCACTTTACAATAATTGGAGAGCATTTTAGAAAAACTCAAACATAGCTTATTATGAACATAGTAATAATACAGCAACAATAAGCCTTAATCCCAATAAGTGTGGTCGGCCACATGAATCATTTGTTACCATTGTGCATGATCAAGTAAAAAACCCATGTCTTTTTGGGCTATCTCTACCTCTTTTAATATGGGCAAAATCTATAACTCAATTTTCCTAACATGGCATTAAACAAGCTTCACTTAACTACTTGAACCATCTAAGACAATATTTTTTAATCTTATCTACTATTGGATCCACTCCAAGCTTGCTACAAATAAACCCATTTTACTTCTATCCTTACAAGTGTACCCACTCATCCACCTATGCATCCTCATCTAAGTAGCACTAATTTTATCACAAAATTTCTTCTTTATTGGCCAACATTCAGCCCTATATAATATAGTTGGCTGTATAGTTGCTCTATAAAAATTTTCTTTAATTGATAGAATAGTAGATAACTAATGCAACTACCAAGATTAACTTCAACTAACAAAGCTAATAAAAAATAACCTAGAGTAGAACGAGAGTATACCACTTAATGAAATAAAACTTTCAAACAAACAAGAAGAAAATCATTTAAGAAAACCACTTGAGTAATATTAATATTAAATAAATGCAAAGAGCTGGAAAAAAGTTGAAAGAAATCAAAACCAAATAATTTCAAATTAAACTTTCCCTAAATCTATTTAACAAATATATTAAAGCAATATATAACTATAGTATAAACTCAAATGACACTTAAGCAATATTTTTCTTTCTGCATACCTTTATATGCTCTCTCTCTAAAGATATGCTACCTATAAAACTTACTTTTAAGATAGATGATTCACCTAGAGTTGGATCCTCTTCTTCTAAAATAAATGATTCTTCTAGAAATCCAAGCTAAATATTCTCTCTTTATTGACACATGTAAAATGTGTCTTAATTCTTCACATGTGTAGCACACCCTTGGAGTAGAAGAATTTCTATGAAGGTTGACTCTCCTTTGCCTAAGGCATCAAATAACTAAAAAACTTTTAGTATAATATTCATTATGTTTATTTTTAAAAAATGGGCAAATAAACTTAATTCTCTTTTATTGAGTAAATCTAAATTTATCTCATTGATAATCTCATTTGGTTCAGTAATATCATTTGGAGCAAACTCACTAAAATATACCTTCAAAAAAATAATCTTCATTAATAATTAATTTAATAATTCATATTTAAGTAAAAATATTTTTGATTTCTTATGTTCTTTCTTTAAGATGGCATATAAAACATGATGTTCTTCTATAAATAGTAATAATTTTTGTATGCAAAATTTTAGCATGATGTACTTACATCATTTTAGCATTGATGATGCTAAAGCTATATCTCATCAAATATCGTTAAGCATAGATTGTTCTCCACAGTTATGCTCCTTTGTAAATGCTGGGACTATAAATTTTTACTATCAAAACTTTATTGAGCTTGAGCAACCTTGATCCCTTTTTGCAAACTTTACTCAGCAGAGCTGCCAAAGTAATCTTGCACACTCGCAAGAGTAGATTAATATATATATATATATATATATATATATATATATTAGAAGCACTTAGAACCTTACGATAAAGTCCTCAAGATTAGATTCTCAAAAATATTAAATAAAACTTCGAATACTTAATAGTGACTTAGATCAAAAATTAAAATGCTCATGAATGATGTTAATGGGTGGTAAATAACCCTTATAAGTGTTGAGAAGAGTGGTTGATTTGGTCCAAGGTTTTGGGCCCGAAAATCTTCTAGTTTCAAGACTATCTTACATCGGCGGGTGACATAACGATCCATGGCTCAGCATACACTATATTGACCCGCCTATTCACAGGTCAAGACACATGCGAGCGTGGTTTGGCGATGAAAATGTGTGCCAACCTCCCTAAATTGGACCGACCTATCTAAAATCACACATTATCTCAATCATGTTATAATTAATTTATCCAAAACTTTGAAGGCATCTCTTTATGTTTCACAAGATATCACCTCTCTTGATTGCAATTGTCTTCTCAAATGTCATGGATATTGTAATTAGGCACTTATTTAAGTAGCTTTTGTAATAAAGAACATAGACAGATATGAGTTATAAAGAAGATCAATTTTCCTAGATAAATAAGTAATCAAAATATACAGCAAAGGAGACAAATGACAGATCATTGGACTGGGGAATTGTGATATTTTGCCGACAACTGCAAGAATAAAAGCCTGTGCAACATAGATTGGTTTATATTAAAAAAATTTAAGGCGATGATTGATTGCCCCAAAAAGTGCAAAGATCTCCACTTTTTAAATTAGGTTTAATGAGTAGATTTTTCATAAGGGAGTTTAGTTTTAACAAAATATTTTCCTAATAAATGGTTCAAAGTTTATTTAAATCTGTGATTATGGATTTCCTATAGGCACAAGCCCCTACAATTAGTTACCCCTCCTAGTCATATAAGTGTTGACAAAGAGCAATTTGGATGCACGCCGCAGCGGATAGAACCCGAGAAGCGGGCGCTACAAGGCGCCGCAGCAGCTGGCACCCAAGAGGCGAGCGCTATGGCGCGCCGCAACGGCTGGCACCCGAGAGGCGGGCGCTACAGCACACCGCAGCGGCCGAGCGCCCGAGAGGTTGTAGCGCCCACGGCCCAGTCAACCGAGTTTCGAGCCACCTGTATATATATATTCTTAACCTGTTTTTAGGGTAGAGAGGCAGAAAATCGAAAAAGCTATTAGCCTCCATTAGTTTTGTATGGTGGTTGTTCCGTTGCAAGGAAGAAGAAAAGCTCTTTGAGTTTGTATAAGGGTTTGTATAAGGGTTTGTAAACCCTAAAATCTTTGTAATCTCATCTCAATAGTGAAATTGTTTTTGCTCTCCTCCCGTGAACGTAAGTATTAGCAACAAACTACGTAAATCTATTTTGTGGCTATGATTGATCTTGCATGTATGGTTTCTTACTTTATTTTGATTTTGCTCATCATTTACAAGTTCTTTTATTCCGCATTGTGAAACCCTAACATCTGCTCAAAAGATCTCAACAAGGGTTCGATCCCAACAAATGATATCAGAGAGGTTGCCTTGTTTGTGCTTGAGGGAAAGAAGGAAAAGCATGGCAGATAGAGGAGAAGATGCGGTAAGAACTTCATCGTCATCAGTGGTGGAGAGAACAACTTCGGTATATGGTGGTGCGAGATGACAGACGCACTATGTGCACTAAATCTGGATGACGTTCTTGATGGCGAAGAGAAACCGGAAGAAATTTCAGAGAGGGATTGGGTCAAAATGAACCGCAGTGCATGCGGTTTCACCCAAAATTGTTTGACCCAAGAGATATCAAATAGGCAGTGATGATGGAAACATCGGTGTGAAAACTATGAAAATTCTTAGAGAGCAAGTACCTAAGAAGAGTGCGGAGAATAGACTCTACATGAAGAGGCGGCTCTATTGGTTTCAGATGAGAAGAGGAATCTCCATAAATGAGCACCTAAATGAGTTCACAAAGTTGTTAGCAGATTTGCTGAATTTGGATGAGACGGTAGAGGATGAAAATAAGGCTCTATTGTTGTTGAACTCATTACCAGATGAGTTTGAGCACTTCACCATGACGTTGATCCATGCGAATGATACTCTGAAGTACGAGGAAGTGACTGCACCCCTTGTGAACCACGAGTTCAGGATAATGGATAAAGAGTTCACCAAATCAGATATGGAAGATGCTCTTACACTCCAGAGAAGAAGACTAGAGAGAAAAAACCAATGACCAAAGAAGAATGCTGACTTTCAGAAGAAAGGGAAATCAAGAGGCCGGAGCATTGGGCGCAATCAGTGCGCTTTCTGTTTGGAAACGAGACATTGGTAGAAAGACTGCCCAAAGTTGAAAGAGAAGCAGCGGGCAAGTGGATCTTCTGAGGCAAAGGCAAATGTGATTCAGAATGTAGTGGGTTCAGACTCAGAAGTATCTCTTGTTACTGTTTCAATGGGTCTAATAGCTGACAGCTCCAGTTGGATTATGGATACCGGCGCAACATATCACATATGCGCCCAGAAGGATTGATTATGTTCGTATAGAGAAACGGACAGTGGTGCAGTCATGATGGGGAACGATGTTACATGCCAGATTGCAAGAGTAGGAAGTGTGCTAATTATGACACATGCAGGAACAATCCAAGAGTTGAAAGAAGTCAAACATGTACTAGAGATCAAAAAGAATCTCCAGTCTATTGAGGCCTTAGAAGCCAAGGGCTTTAAGATAGTGATTAAGGCAAATATTCTGAAGATCAACAAGGGTGCTATGACTTATTTGGGAGTAAGACAACAGAGCCTCTACTATCTTCAAGGAAGTCTAGTGACAGGTTCAGTAGTTGTGGCTGAAGATTCTGAAGATGCCATAACATTGTGGCATATGAGGCTAGCACATGCAAAAGAGCCATCATTAAGAGTATTGGAGAGGGATGGACTCATTAAAGGTATAACTTCTTGAAAATTACAGTTTTGTGAGCATTGTATTTTTGGCAAGAAAACACGCAAACCTTTTAGTGTTGGCCTCCACAACACAAAAGATATATTCGAATATATACACACTGATGTTTGGGGACCAACGAAAACTGCTTCGTTCAGTGGTTGTAGGTATTTTATTTCTTTTATAGATAATTACTCCAGTATGAGTATACACTTTGAAGAGCAAAGCACGTGTACTTGAGGTTTTCATAAACTAGAAGAAGATAGTGGAAAATCAAACGAGCGAGAGAATCAAGACGATTCGCTCAAATAATGGCGGAGAATTTACATCTGATTCTTTTGTAAAAGAGTGAGAATTCAGAGATTGAATGTGTAACGACCCAATGTCGTTACTTTGCAGATTAGGTCAAATCTCGACTCAAAAATCAAGATCCTGAGCCACTTCAAATTAGGGCAAACCAAAACAACATTAGATAAATATAATTTTTAAATCAAAATGTTCTAATTTGAGAGAAATCCAAATAATAGAAACTTCTGCTTTAATTTCGGAATTATTTAAATTCAATAAATTGAGAAAATTAAATACAAGAAAGTCATTATTTTGCAAATTAGGTCAAATCCCGACTCAAAAATCAGGATCTCGAGCCACTTCAAATTAGGGCAAACCAAAATAAGATTAGTTAAAAATAGTTTTTAGATCAAAATGCTCTAATTTGAGAGAAATCCAGATAATAAAAACTCTTGCTTTAATTTCTAAATTGTTTAAATTCAATAAATTGAGAAAATTAAATACAAGTCCAAATTTATCAATTTTTGGGTCATTGGATTAAGTATATTATTTGAAGGCTACGCTAAAAGTTTCATCAAATTCAGAGCTCTGGTTCGATTGTGATTAATGTTTGAAGTTTCAAACTTCAGAAATTAATACAAAATAAAATATTACTCCGAATCAAAAAAATTTGGCACGGTGTTCGTTTCATCACAACACATCACTGCATCAAGTTTCATTATTTTTGAAAGTCAAACAACAAAAAAATGTGAAAAATTTAATTGAAATTAATTATTTTATTTTTTCCCTATTTCCTTCCTCTGTTTCATGTTCCTCCCCCCCGACCGAGCGCAGGCTCTATCGCTCGACAGAGCCTGCCAAACACAGACGGACCGTGCAGCTCTTGCACGCGTGCCGCCCTTGTCGGCAGCTGGTCGCATCTCTGCTAATATAAAATACAATATTTTTGTGATAATACTTTTTGTAAGAAATTAATTATCCATTTTACGTTATTGCCTTATTTTTCCTATATTTTTATCACATCTTTTTTCTGCTAATCGCATCTCTGCTGATATAAAATGTAATATTTTATTATTTATTGCGGTACTTAGAGTATTCTCTAATTACTGGAAATTCCAATCTCGATATTATTTTTTTATAATACCAAGTCAGGTACTTCTGGGGGAACTCGAATGAGAACTTTAAATCATAATTTTTAAATTGCTGATTGATCTACAACGCTACTTTACTTTTTATTTTATTTTATTTTTATTTCAATTTATCTTTTGTTTTAAAAAGATGAACTTAGTAAGAAGTACATAATGGCTATTTTGTATTATGGAATTATAATGAATGAAAAATATCATTTGGCCTTTATATAATTAACCCTTCTCTTTTAAATTGCTCAATAGAATCCTGCGATTTAGAATACCTAATGTCGGGACAGTTCTTGTTAAACCGGCATCGAGCCATCACAGTTGATATCAGAGCAGAATTGAGCACATTTGAAATGAAAGAATATACATACAAAAAATAAAGATATATCTATTATAAAGATGTTATAATTGCATTTAATAAGATGGTTAGTACTACAAGAAGTTAGGAGGGATTGATAACTTTAAATATATTAAATAACTTTCCATTCATCATTATAAGTAGAAATTGGAAGTGCTAGTACAATATATCTGATGTTATTAATTCATCTTATCTTTTATAAATATAGATGAATCTCAATAATGAAATGATTGAGTACTTTGAGGATGAAGATAGTGATGGTGACTCCTCGCATTTCGAAGTGACTAAGCTTAGCACTAATTTGGGCACCCCCGCAGCAGAAGCAAAGGAAGATGCGATGGCAAAGAAATTAAGTGAGGTGAAAAGTACCCTAACTTGGTGGGTATCAGTATCCAGGAACATGATCAGAGAATTAGAAATGGAAGTTCAAGAACTAAAGGGTACCTTACATGGAAAAATGTTTACTTTAGAATGAGAGTTAAAAATGAAGGATGGCGTACAAAAATGACAAGTCATCCAACTACAAAATGAAGTTCATAACCTCATGAATCATATCAAAGCCAACAACACAACAACTTCTACTTCAAAATGGAAAAGAAAAATCGAGAACCTCCTTACTTCCGGAAGTCCTCATCGAAAAGGAGATCAGCTAGTTCTGATTTCTCCGATGTTTAGAAAAATTAGAATAGGACCTTATATCCCAAGATTATCCTTCGAGGATGTGCATCCAACAAGGAATTAGTCATACTGTTAATGTACCCTTTTTGAATACGGATCTTTTATTAATGGGAACTTTTTAAATAAAAAATTGTAAACTTTATATATTGTTGCGAATAATTGTTTATGTATTCAGTTAGACACAACCTCTTATGATTACAAATTTTATTAATCATTTCCAACAGATGGATTCCGATGAAGCCTACCTCGCAGTACCCTCCGCAACCTCGATTAAAACAACCATTTCTTCAGTAACAGCAGACAATAGAATAGACAAACTATTAGAAGTTGTATTGCTAGCCCTTTCAAACTAGAGGAGAACCTCTACCTCCCTGCTCGCACCAGAATCCCCTCTTGGATAAAGACTGCTAGATGATGCCTTGCAAGCCCTTCTTAAATTAAATCCTTCTACATTCAACGGCTCAGTTCGACGCATGGAAGCCGGGGATTGGATCCAAGCAGTTGAAAGTAAGTTGGACAGCTTAAAATGTCCTGCAATCGAAATGGTTAGACTAGCAAAATATTTGCTAGAATGTGAAGCTGAAAGGTGGTAGAAAATCACCTATGAAACCGCTTTTGGGAACATCAATCTGGAGGATATACCGTGGGCGGAATTCACGGGAGCATTCAGAAGCTGCTACATTCCTCACTCTGCGCAGAGGATACTCGAGAGCCAATTTATAGAAGTAACTCAGGGCAATGGATCGGTGGCAGCTTACGAGATAGAGTTCACAAAATCTCTCATTATGCACCTAAGTTGGTTGATTGTGAAGCAACAAGGTGCAGTAAATTCTTGGAAGGATTAAAGGACAACATTCGCACTAATCTGATTTCGCTTAAGCATACAAAATTTGTTGAGCTTTTAGATTGTGTAACAATGCTTGAACATAACGAGCAAGTGATTGCGGAGAGACAAGGAAAGAGGCCGGTCACTTCCGTAAGGGACGAGAGGTGTTCAACCGTCCTCGTTACCCTCCACCATCCAAGGCATACCAAATGTTTGTCGAAGCTCCCGGGACTAACGAAAGTCTAAATTGTGATCAACCTCACCCAATTGAGAGGTGCTATCACAGGCAGAACCGTTGTTATACTTGCGAGCGCTCCGATCACGGTTTTCATTTTAGTTTTACCAAGAAGATGATTGACAGAGATGTTATTCCTGGGGCAAGATCTGCCCTAAACCAAAGATTAGCACCAGCAGCCCCCCTCGCCAACAATCAACGAAGAGGAGCTGCTCCTAGACAAGTTGCAACAACAACGACGCCTACCCAAAGGAATGGTCAGGTCCCTCGGCCCACCGTTCCAGCAAGGATGTACGCCCTTACATCTATCAAGGCACCCGACAACAACGTGGTATTAGGTACATTACCTTTTTTTTAAATCTCTCTACACACATACATAAACCTTTTATAATAGTGGTTTCCTTTTCTAACTAGGCATCATTCAAATTAATAGCAAATCTTTTAACATCTTGTTCAATACGGAAGCAAGCCACTCCTATATTTCGGACAATTGTGCAAGGGTTCTCAATATACCGTGTTGCAATCTAGCTAACACTTTTACTATTGGGTTGCCCTCCGGTGCCACTATAAGCGCTCAGTAGTTTTGCATTTGCAACATTCCTATCAATGATGTGGTACATGATGCTACTCTGTAAATCCTCCCTATAATGAACTTCGACATCATTTTAAGAATTGATTGAGTATGCATGAAGCGGCCATTGATTGTCGAAAGAAGAAGATTACTCTTAAGGAGAAGGAAAACCAGAGGTATTCCAAGGCATATTGGGTATTAACGCCTCACTAATCAACGCACTTAAAGCGAAAAAGTTAATTTGCAAAGGGTGCGAGGCTTACCTAATCTCTATGATATAGGAAGCAGAAAAAGACACTCCTCTTTCTAAAACTAGAATAATCAAAGAATTCTTCGATGTCTTCCCAGACAAGCTTCCTGGTCTACTTCCAATAAAGGAAGTAGATTTTACTATTGACATAGTGTCGGGATCACAACCACTATCAAAGGCATCATACCGTCTAGCCCTAAAAGAGCTGCAAGAACTACACGAGCAATTGCAAGAACTAATGGAAAAACGCCTTATAAAACCCAGCATGTCACCATGAGGAGCTCCAGTTCTCTTTGTAAAGAAAAATGATGGATCGATGCGCATGTGTATTGACTACCTAGAGCTAAACAAAGTAACAATCAAGAATAAGTATCCGCTACCACGAATAGACGATCTATTCGATCAACTCATCAGGGTAAAAGTTTTCTCAAAAATAAATCCGCGATCAAATTATTATCAAGTACAAGTACGAGAAGAAAACATTCCAAAAACAGCGTTCAAAACTCATTACAGACATTTTGAGTTTTTGGTAATGTCATTCGAATTAACCAATGTTCCATCAGTCTTCATGGAACTAATGCAACGAGTTCTTAGACCCTTCCTGGATAGATTTGTGATTGTGTTTATCAATGACATACTTATTTACTCCAAAAGTGAAAAAGATCATGAAAATCACCTAAGAGTCGTATTAGGCACGTTAAGAGAGCAACAACTGTATGCGAAGTACGCAAAGTGTGAATTCTGGCTTAAATATGTTGCCTTTCTTGGTCATGTAATTAGTGCTGAAAGAATAAGGGTTGATCAGAAAAAGATGAGCGTCATTCAAGAATGGCCACAACCCGCCTCTGTAACCGAAATTCGAAGCTTTATGGGACTAGCAGGCTATTATTGAAAGTTTGTTAAGGGATTTTTGTTATTAGCCTCACCTCTTTCAAGGTTAACTCAAAAAGCGGTGCCTTTCGTTTGGAGCCAAGATTGTGAAGAAGCTTTTCAGAAGTTAAAAGAAGTACTGACCGTCGCACCAATAATGATCTTACCGCAAGAGGGAATTAATTTTCAACTGATGCATCCAACATTGGATTAGGATGTGTCCTTATATAAGAAGGAAAAATAATTGCCTACGCCTCAAGGCAATTAAAGAAGCATGAGAAGAATTACCCAGTTTACAATTTGGAATTAGTGTCGATTATTTTTGCCTTAAAAATCTGGAGGCATTACTTATATGGGGTACGATGCGAGATCTTTTCAGACCATCAAATTCTAAAGTATATTTTTACTCATAAGCAGCTAAACTGCAGGCAAAGAAGATGACTTGAATTAATCTGCAACTACGATCTTAGTATCACGTATCACCCTGGTAAGGGCAATGTTGTAGCTAATGGATGCCCTTAGCAGAAAAGTGTCTCTGAATGAAATAATCATGGCAAGCCCCTTGGTGGAAGTGTTCCAAAAACTAGGGATAAGACCCATTTCCAGCAAGCAATTAAGCAATCTACTCACGATAACTACTGCCGAACCTACGCTCCTACAGCAGATAACTATCACTCAAGGAAAAAACCCAGAGTATTCAAAGCTAAAGATAGACATAGAAAATAGACGCAGATCAGACTTACAACTTCATCAAGAGATTTATATTTATCATGGAAAAAGAGTTTAGGTCTTTAAGAATGCATCCATTCGAAATCAGATACTAAGCGAAGCTCACATCTCAGGATATACAATTCACCCCGGGAACAAAAAAAGATATCAGGATCTAAAAGAAGTATTCTTGTGGCCAGGATTTAAAAGAAGCGTAGTTGAATTTATTGCTAAATGCCATGTGTGTTTAGTAAAAGCTGAACATCAAAAGTCAGGTGGACTCTTGCATCCATAAGAAACTCAGAATAGAAATGGTCTGACATTCCTATGGATTTTGTCTTGGGATTACCCAGGAGTCATTCAGGAGCAGATGCAATTTAGGTAATAGTGGATCATTTGACTATCAACCCCATTTTATTCCTATTAAGCAAACAGAGGCTATTAAAAAGCTAATCAAAATTTATATCAAGGAAATAATCAAACTCCACGGAATTCCAAAAATCATAGTCTCGGATCGAGATAGCAAATTTACTTCCCGATTTTGGCAAGCGGTACACCACGATTTAAGAACCGTGCTAGCTCTAAGCACTGCCTTCCATCCACAAACAAATGGGCAGACTGAAAGAGTTAATCAAATACTCGAAGATCTATTGCATTTAAGCATTTTAGATTTTAGCGGTAGTTGGGAATAGCCACCAGTTGAGCATTGGGTTGGCCCCTTATGAAGTCTTATATGAGAGAAAGTGCAGTACTCCTCTAGCCTGAACACAAATTGGAGATGTACAAATTTATGGATCTGAATTGATTGAAGAAACAAACGAAAAGAAAAGGCTAATCAGAAGTCGAATTGCGGCAGCCCAAAACCGACAAAAGAAATACCACGACGCAAACCACCGAAGGCTAGAATTTCACATTGGTGATCGTGCTTATCTAGAAGTTAACCCTATGAAAGAAATTCATCGCTTTTGGGTAACTGGCAAGCTGAGCCCCAAATATGTATGACCCCTCAAAATAACTGCAAAAATTGAAAGCACGGCTTATAGACTTCTTCCAGGAAGATTTACTACCGTACATAGCGTATTCCACGTTTCAGCAATCCGCAGATGCCTCCAGGAATCCACTCCACAAATTTCAAATTCAACGGTCGAAATTCAACCTGGTCTGACTTATATCAAAATACCTCTTAAAATCATTGAGAAAGACCACCAAAAATTAAGAAGAACGATCCCGATGATCAAAGTTCAATGGCATAACCATACTGCAAAAGAAGCCACATGGGAAAAAAAATATGCGCAGAAAGTATTCAAAATTATTTCAGAATCAAGGTACCCCAAAACTCCCTTAAGACTTTATTTTATTCTTATGATGTCGAGAACGACATCATTTTTAAGTAGGGGAATTTGTAATGACCCAATGTCGTTACTTTGCAAATTAGGTCAAATCCTGACTCAAAAATCAGGGCCCCGGGTAATTTCAAATTAGGCAAACCAAAATACCATTGGATAAAAATAATTTTTAGATCAAAATACCCAAGTTTGAGAGAAATTCGGATGACGAAAACTAATGCTATAATTTCTGAATTGTTTAAATTTAATAAATTGAGAAAATTATAAACAAGTCCAAATTCATCAATTTTTGTGTCATTAGGTTAAGTATATTATTTAAAGACTACGCTAAAAGTTTCATCAAATTCGGAGCTCCAGTTCGATCGTGATTAATTTTTGAAGTTTCAAACCTCCGAAATTCATATAAAATAAAATATTGCTCCGAATCAAAAGTTTTTAACGCGAGACTATTCGTCTCATCACAACACACATCTGTGTCAATTTTCGTTATTTTTGAAAGTCAAACAACGAAATAATGCAAAAATCTTAATTGAAATTAATTATTTATTTTTTCCTTATTTCCTTCCTCTGTTTCCCGTCCCCCCCGACCGAGCGCAGGCTCTATCGCTCTATAGAGCCTGCCATACTCACTCGTGCCGCAGCGGCCGACCGGCTGCCCAGCTGGCCAGTCGTCTACTCTCCTTCTCTTTCTCTTCTCCTATATATATCCCCTACCCCTCACTAAACCTAAAACTCCTTCAGCCATCTCTCCCTCAACCCACACCCAGCCAGCCCTCCTGCCACCAGCCGATGGCTCCTCCTCTGCCTCCGGCCATCCCCTCCGGCCCCCTTCAGCCACGTCTGGCCTCCCTCCGACTTTCAACAGCCCTAACCCTAGGTGAGAGGAGGATGAAAAGAGGAGAAATTTTGCTTTTATATATTTATTTATTTTCTTTATTTTCTCATAATAATAATAAGTAAATTATCTCTAATATGTCATTAATTAATAATTATGATAACTATACAAATATTATATTATGACTATTATTTTCATTCTGTCAATTTCAATTCGGTCATTTTCATTGTCATTTTCTTTTTATTTATTATTATTATTATTATTACTTTCTGTAATTTTAATTAGTCATTTTCATTCTGTCTTTTTCTTTCATATATTATTATTATCATTATTATTATTATTAAATAATAATAATAATAATACTATTATAAATATTATTGTTATCTTCAGTAACTTAAAATTCTATCTCCTATCAAGAAGAGAGGGTGAAAAAAAATAAAATAGAAAAGAAGAAAGCAAATATTCCTAAGAAAATGTCATATTACTTTGTTTTCATCTCAATTTTATAAATATCTAAGTGTTGGCTAAAAGGGCTAATTTCAATATAAAAAATTTATGCAAATTCAATCAACTGTTGTATTTTTGAAACTTAAAGAAAAATGTATTCATTATATATACATGTATTACTTTTTATATTTTATTGTTGTTTAGCTTCGTTTTGAGCCAAATTCATATTTGATGCTTGGTTGGTTGTTTGAAACCAACATCCTTTTATAAAATGGTTAGTTACCGGAAAAATGATATTAGTAACATACATTGGTGGTTACTATAAAAATGACATCAATAACATACGTTGATTAGTTATTGAAAAAATGACAACAGCAACGTACATTGGTTGATTGCTAGAAAAATGATGTCAATAACATACACTGGTTGGTTACTGAAAAAATAACATCAGTAATATACGTTGGTTGGTTACTGAATAACCGACATCAAAAACATACATCTTTATGATAATTTTTTTTGTATGAAATAAATTATCCCTTTTGCGTTATTGCCTTATTTTTTCTGCATTTTTATCACATTCTTTTTTCCGCTAATCGCATCTCTACTAATATAAAATGTAATATTTTATTGTTTACTGCAGTACTTATAGTATTTTTTAATTATTGAGAATTTCAATCCCGGTATTATTTTATTTACAATACTAGGTCAGTTACTTCTTAGAGAACTCAGACGAGAAATTTAAATCATAATTTTCAAATTGCTGATGAATCTATAATGCTACTTTACTTTTTATTTTTATTTCAATTTATCTTTTATTTTAGAAAAATAAACTTTGTAAGAAGTATACGTTGGCTATTTTGTATTAAGGAATTATGATAAATGAGAAATATCATTTAGCCTTTATATGTGTATCCCTTCTCTTTAAATTGCTCAATAGAATCCTGCAATTTGTGAATACCTAATGTCGGGACAGTTCTCGCTGAATTGGCATCGGGCCATCACAGAATGTCACTTCACAGTAAGAGAAACACCACAGCAGAATGGGGTAATAGAGTGCATGAATCACATTTTGGTGGAAAATATGCGATGCATGTTGTCCAATGCTAGGTTGGAGAGAGCCTATTGGGCGAAGGCCCTAGACTATATGTGCTACTTAGTGAACCGTCTGCCATCTGCAGCACTCAACAAGAAAAATCCTAATAGTTGTGATCCAGACATCCTGCTATAGATTATGATCAACAGAAGATTTTTGGCAACCTGACATGTTATCATGTTAGAAAAGATAAGCTAGAACCGCGAGCTAGGAAGGCAATATTCGTGAACTTTCGACGCGGAGTGAAGGGCTACAAATTGTTTGATCCAATTGAGAAAAAGATTGTGGTGAGCAGGGGTGTCACCTTTGATGAAGAGTTCTTCTTGAGACTAAGGAATTCTCATCAGGTGGAGGATAATACAGAGACTCCAATAAACATGCAGAGAGTGGAGTTTGATGCCACCCCTTTTGCTCCACAGAAGTCTTCACATCACATCGAGGGTACTCCTACATATGAAGATCACATTGGTGATGATGAAGAACAAACTGACTTTGATGGTGAGGCTCCAGTTCAGGAGTTGATTGCAAGAGGTAGATCTAGAAGAAATGCAACTCAATAGCCAGCCTGGCTTAGAGACTACGTCACATATGCATTGTTCGTATTGGAGGATGAGATTTCCTCTCATTATAAAGAAGCAGTGACGGGCTCAGAAGGAAATTTATGGACGCAAGCTATGGATGAAGAGATGGAGTCTCTTCATAAAATGAGGCATAGAGATTGGAGAAACTCCCTCCATGAAGAAAAGTTATTAGGTGCAAGGGGATGCACGCAAAAAAAAAAGGATATTCAAAAGTTGGTGTGCGCTACAAAGCATGATTAGTGGTCAAGGGCTTTGCTCAGAATGAGAGTATGATGAAGTGTTCTCCCCAGTTATCAAACTCTCATCGATCCGCATGCTCTTAGCTTTGATGGCATATTTTGACTTGCTACTTGAGCAGCTTGATGTTAAAACAATGTTCTTGCATGAAGAACTAAAAGAGGAGATCTTTATGGCGCAGCCCCCAGGGTACATTGAGCCGGGAAAATGAGACTTGATATGTAAATTGGACAAGTATCTTTATGGGCTAAAGAAATCACCTAGATAATGGTACAAAAAGTTTGATTAGTTTATGCAGAAGGAGTACCAAAGAAGCCAGCTTGACCATTGTGTGTATTTCAAGAGGCTGCCTCAAGATAACTTCATTTACTTACTATTGTATGTCGATAACATGTTGGTGGCTACTTCAGATCAATCTGAGATGGATCACATGAAGGATCAACTGTCAAAGAATTTTGAAATGAAGAACTTGGGAAAGTTAAAGAAAATATTATGAATGGAAATCCGCAGTGACAGAAATGCAGGAAAGATTTGACTGACTTAGAAGGGGTACTTGGAAAAGGTGCTGAGGGGTTTAAGATTGATGACTCTACAAAGTTTGTGAGTATACCCCTAGCACCTGACTTTTGCTTATCTGAGAGCAATGTCCAAAGATTTTAAAAGGAAAGAAATGCACTCATTGACATATACTAGTGCGGTTGGAAACTTGATGTATGTCATAGTTTGCACTAGACCAAATTTGGCTCAAGCAGTTGGAGTCGTGAGCCGATATATGCACAATGCAAGGAAGGATCACTAGCAAGCAATTTTGGGGATATTTCGGTACCTGAAAGGTACAATTATTGTTAATTTATTATTTTAGAAACAATCTTCAATAGCCGACTTATGCGTTGGATATGTGGATTCCGACTATGTCGAAGATTTGGATTGAAGACGATCACCGATTGGTTATGTATTCACTTTAGCAGGAGGTCCAGTATGGTGGAGATCAACTCTACAGCCTACAGTTGCTCTGTCTACGACAGAAGCATAATACATGACAGTCACTGAAGCATTCAAGAAATCTATTTGGATGAGGGCCTTGCTGAAATATTTGGGTGTGAAGCAAAAGAAAGTTGTAGTTCACTGTGATAGCCAAAGCACTATATTCTTAAATACTAATCTGGTTTGTCACGTTCGCACAAAGCATATTGATGTTCAACACCATTTCGTTTGAGATGTTATTGAAGAAGGTGAGATCTTACTGGAGAAGATCGACACCAAAGACAACCCTACGGATATTTTGACAAAGGTGCTCACGACTCAGAAATTTACCCATTGCAAAACTTTGGTGAATTTGGATAACCATTTATAGGCTTCTCATTTCCAGGAACTACAGACAACTTGATTCCTTTGGAAGGAGGTTAAGTAGGAAACCAAGTTGGTACAGCTGCATTGATCAAAAGCATAAAGGATTCAACTCTCATGAGGAGCACATGAGAGCTGAGATGGAGATTGTTGATAAAGAGCAGTTTAAGAGCGCGCCGCAGTGGCTGGAATCCAAGAGGCGGGCGCCATAGCGGCTAGCACCCTAGAGGTGGGCGCTACAGCGCACCGCAGCGACTAAATTCTGAGAGGCGGGCGCTACAGCGCGTCGCAAAGGCTGAAACCCGAGAGGCAGGCGCTACAGCACGCCACAGCAGGCGAGCACCTGAGAGGCACTACAACGCGTCACAACGCCTGCGGCCCAGTTAATCCAGTTTCAAGCAACCTATATATATATTCTTAACCTATTTTTAGGGTGGAGAGACTAAAAATATAAAAACCTATTAGCCTCCATCAGTTTTGTGTGGTGGTTGCTCCATTGCAAGGAAGAAGAAAGGCTCCTATAGTTTGTATAAAGATTTGTAAACCCTAAAACCTTTGTAATCTCTTCTCAATAGTGAAATTATTTTTGCTCTCCTCCCCGTGGACGTAGGTGTTAGCACCGAACCATGTAAATCTTTGTCTTGTGGTTGTGATTGACGCATGTATAGTTTATTGCTTTATTTTGGTTTTGCTCATCATTTACAAGTTCTTTTGTTCCGCATTGCGAAACCCTAACATCCGCTCAAGAGATCTCAGCAAGAGTTCGATCCTAACAATAAAAACTTTCAATTAAAGTGTATTATTATTCTTAAGAAAACAATAGAACGGGGGGGGAGAAGATGAAGGAGAATTTGATCAAGATTTAATGGTTTTTCCATCTTAAGTTAACTTGCAGTTCAATCTTCCAATATTAGAAGAAAATTATACAATAAAATTCATAAATTCTAATTGACACCGTAAATTCACTCATCTTAGAGATCTTGAACAAATTGAGAGATATTTACTAAATACTTAACCTTTAAGTTCAATATTAACTCTTGGATTGGCAAAAGAATGGTCTTGCCAACTTTACCCAACAGTTTAGCACATAAAAAGCATGACCACTAAAGCTCAAGGTTTTGGACATAAGCACCACTAGAGGTTCAAATGTGTGCTCCGAGAAGCTCGCGTGAAAGATCGTAAGTTGTGTGAATTTCAAACATGTAGTTCTAAGAAAAAGTTAAGCAAGCGGAACTGCAAGAGTTGGCCTCAAAGTAGAAGAAGAAACAAGCAAAAAAAATTTATTAAGAATATAAAAATACAAAAATTGGGGAAAAATAAATAAAATTTTCATGAGCTCAAAGATTTCATCCGTTGTCTCTAATCCAGTGTGTACCGAGCTGTCAATCTTTCTTCCATTGTCAATCTTTCTTGCACTGTCAATCAAAAAACACTCAAAATATTATTAAAATATGTTACTAAGAAAACATTGAACAAAAAGAATATAAGAGTAAGGATAATAAAGAGTTTAGTACAAGTAATTCAAACTAGTAAATATTACACTACGTTATTACTGACTTAACAAATTTATAAAAATAAAAAGTTAAAGTCCAACACCTGAGTATAACACTTACTAGAAAAAAATACCATTGCACTAAGCTCAGGCAAACTTGTACTGTTATTAAGAAAATAGAATGCTTTCACTCAATTTAGAGAATCAAAATGTAATCCTATTCAAACACAAAATAAAATCACATTTATAGCAGACCACAAATGATATTTCACTAGATTAATCAAAATTCTGTTATAACAGCAAACGAGATTGCCTCCTAGCTATAACAGAATCTAAAATTAGCAACAATTTAATAAAATTGAATATGAAATGAAACTATGATGAACAACAACTTATCACAACTGATCCAAACTTCAATTAAGCTTTAGAAATTAGGTAACAAAGTTGAAAATAAAAAATAAATCTCAATCGTTGCATGACTAAGAGATTGCTTTTTGAATCCAGACAATTTTATATTACTAGTTTCAAAATTACCAGTTTCAGAGTTGACAAAAATAACTGCAGTCAATTATAATTTACAAGATTGGATGAGAAAAGAAAATTAGAATCCCACCAATGAAAAATAATAAAGGATGATGATTGATCAGCCCAATAAAAAAATCCAATTAAGATCTATTTTAAATAGAAGTAGCATACAGAATACACAGCAGAACAAAAGCAAATACAGATATTGGCCAGAATAACCAAATATCGGTTCAAATTATAAGTATCCCAAAAATAGGCATAACCAAATGTAGAATATCTAAATGCAAGGTATAAGCAAACGGAACATAAGCATTTTATTTGCAAAATAGCTAATATCCTAAAAATGCAGATTCAACCCAAAAACAGATATTAGTTTTATAGAATAAAATTAAACAAGAGTTTAGAAACAATTGCACAAATTCTTTACAGGGCCTAGATACAAACATTGATTTATTGCTATAAAGTTTGTCTTATTGCTTAAGAATCTACTCAAGCCTATGGAATTAATTATAATGATATTATTATCCTATAGTCCAATTAAACTTTATTCATTTTCTATTGCTTGTTGCTATCATATAGAACTGTTCATTCTACAAGTATAGGTGAGCAATGATTATCTATACGAAAAAATATTATTTTACCTAACAAAAATTGCCTTAAAACCTCCCAAAAATAAGAGAGATAAATTTTTGAAAAAAAACTGAATGAGGCCACACACAAAAGTACAAAGCTAATCGTTAAACTACACTTGGCCTTGTCACCTTATTTTTAACTAACTTTTGAAAAATAATTGGGTTGGCATAACATCACTCTATATTAAAATTTATTTAAGGTAATCTATATAAGAAACCATCAATGTATATTGCTCAGGGGAGGCTAAGATCTACAAACCAAGTAAAGCTCAGGTCTTGAGAAAAAATAGGCTTTGCATGATAATTTTGGAAATAAATGCGAAGAATTATCATAAACACTCTTTTTTTTGTTAAACAAAGCGATTTTTTTAATTATTTAAATATTATATGTTGATGATATTTTGCTCACAAGGAGTGACCAAAAAATTTCACAAAACTAAATTATTATGCCCTGACCAAACTAAATTTTTCTTAGATTTAGTATGAAAATAGTAGACAGCACATATCCAAGTCTCAAAGCAAATATGTGAATGATCTTCTAAAAAATAAAAGGTTTCAGATATTGCAAACATACTAATGCTCCGTTTAATCATCCGAAAGAATTAATGGAAATAAAAAATTAGCGGGGAAGCTAATTTATTTTAGTGTTACAAAACCACACATCTCATATGTAATTATGGTTGTTAGCCAACTAATACAAAATGCTAAGAATAATGATTTTGGTTTAGTACTTCATATTCTAAAACACATTATGAAATCTCCAAGAAAAGGTATTCTACACTCATAAAAAGCAAATAAAAACAAGTCCTTCTTTAATGATGATTATGATGGATTTATTAAGATTAAAGAGTCACGGGCAACCAAGTTATCTAGGAAAGTAAGTGGCAAACTATTGTGGTTAGATCCAATGCTAAAAATGAATGAGGCATGGCACATATTGCTTATGAATTAATGAGGAGAAAAATCTTCTCAATATTATGAAATTAGTATTCCTATCACTCATCATGACTATATTATGACAAATGTGTTGTCATCTTCAATGCCATCAATCCTATATTTGATAAACACACTAAACACATTAGAGTTGGTTGTCATTACACTAGTGTTATGCTAAAACCATTGTTAATCCTCATGTCTCCAACTCTGAACAACCAATGAACATTTTAGGGCATCCCAGAGCAAAGAATCATATTTGCTATAGCATGAGAGGAAGTGCTAACACATTTTTTAGGCTTGTTAAAGTACAATATCTTATTCTTATAAACTTTAGTCGTGTAGTAAGTTATTACTTCGTAAGCCACCTCCTTCAAACAAATATCAAGTTATCCATGCAACCTATAAATATTTCAGGATCAATTTAACAACTCTATATCTTTGAATGTCTTGTACCATATAGTAGATAAGATTGTCGCTAAATGTAAGATAAGTAAGAAATAAATAAATTCATAAATAGCAAAATATTATCATATAGATGTAAGCCATGTGGTGATCGTGTCTTCTCAAGTAGAACTCAAATGATAACAATGGGAACAATGTGATGTACCTTCAACACCAGAGTGGAATATTCCAAGGCCTGCCCAATAAACATAGCCATTAAGGGGTGTTAGGTCATATATATTCAGATAAACAGGTGCATTGCCTGACGTTTGTCCAGTTGACCGCACTTTGGGGAACAATGAAAAGCGGATTGCAAATTTCCGTCCCACATGAAATGGCCTGAGTGAACTCCAACATTTTTTTGAGCCTAACTTCATAATTCTTCAAGAAATAAAGAAAATCTTCAGTTTTCGTTGAAATTAAGAAAACCTAGCATGCATAAAATAAAATGAAAGGATACCCTCTTGAATGAGGAAACACCATAGAAACCATAATACACACTTATTGTATTTAACAATTTATCATATCACAATAATTTAATGTAAATATTCATAAAAAATATATATATTATTTATGAGATAAAGGTTAAATTACAAGTTTGTAATTGGATGAAGTAAAATGGCCAACAAAAAAAAAGTCCAAGCATATTTCCTAGGCCCACAGTGGAATGGGAAGAATTAAAGTTAAAGTTTCATTGACAAATCTAATCTGGAAAGATACAAAAGAAGAAGAAGAATAAGAAGAAGACGAAGAAAAAGAGGTTGAATAAAATCATAGAGTTAACATTATAGTGATATAATAGTTATTAAGTTGGTATTAGTATATGTCAAATATCAAGGTTGGACAAATAATGTTCAATAGCCTAACATTTAAATACCACAAAATCACAAAGCAATTGGAGAAATTGGAGAGAAGCATTTAATTTTTTATGATAAACAAATAGAAAATTAAGTAAAGGGATTCAAAAAAGAGAAATTCTCTATCAACATACTCTCACCAAATTTTAGTTGGGATGGATTGCACAAATCAATGATATAATAGATAGTATTGATCTTAAAGCAATCCAATTGCTCGGAGGTTCATCTTTGCCCAAACGCAGTCAATATGTCCAAACCCATTTTATATCCTTCGAATTTGATCCTTATACATATAAAAACAGCCAAGCAAATCATCCTAAACTTAAAAGCAACGGAACTTCAGAGTTCAGATTTCAGGGTGACTATTTGAAATATTATAAATTAAATAATGGAGACAAAATTGTAAGTTCAGAATGTTTCCACCCTTAGAAAATGATATACTTAATCATCTAAAATTAATAAACAAAGGGAAAAAATCAATGAAGAAAAGAAGGAAAGACTACACATTGTGCATCCTCCATTAAACTAAACACATTTTCACTAAAATGCGCCAGTAACAGAAGAATGAGGAATATCCATGGTTTTTAAGAAGAGTTCTTGAATAAAATGACAAACTATGCCAGAAAAGTAGAAACTATCACCCTGCATTTTATACAAAAGTGCCCAATCGCCACCAATAATCGATAGGTTTAAAGCAAAAAGCTGCTTCTTGTGCATTATGGTCAAAACAAAATCAATAAATCACGAGAAAACCCTATGAAGGAAGCTGAACCAGTGATAGAGAGCACGGAAGCAAAGAGTACCACTTACGGGTTCAGAAGGAAACTGCCTTCACTATGCCAGAAAACAACTTCCACCTAGAAGCCAAACCGCCATTGCAGCGGCCGGCGACCCTCAACAAGAACAGGAATTCTAGGAAGACAATGAAAACTAAGCACTGAACTTGACGAAATTCAGAAATTAGAACCAAACGTTCCAGGAGAAAAACGAGGGGGCAAGAGATCTTCGTATAACAATGCAGATTCACTCACTCTCTCTCTCTCTCTTCTTTCTACAGAACTTTGACTGCCACCTTCCCAAGGAGTGATAGAGTAAAATCTTTTTTTAATAAGTAAAAGAGTTTAAGATCTTATATCTACATTAAAAATATATTAAATTTTCTTAAACCTAAAATTATTTGAATAAATTTTAAATTTTAAATCAAAATATGCAGCCGATGGATTTAAACTATTATATAAAAAATAAATCATATATATATATATATATATATATATATATATATATTTTTTTTTTTTTTTAATAGCATTTCATCATAGCTCAAAATACAAAACTTATATGTTATAAGAGTATTGCTATACTTATAAACTAGTATATATTAAAATATATAGATAATATGTTAATCTACTATATAAATAGATTATTGATTAAATATATTTTTTTGTGAAACTTATATACAAAAATTAAAATAAAAAAAAATTCTATTGATTGTTAATGATTTTTGATATATATAGACATAGTATTTTTCTTTAAAAATCATAACTAATCAAAATATTATATATATTTTTATTGTCAACAATATCAAATACATAATTTTTCAAAAATATATTGGAAGGCACTCATTGATTTAAAAATTTCCGACAATATTGCACAAGAAATTCTTAAAAGTTATTAAAGTATGATTAATTTGAAATATAAAGACTCATAAACTAATAATAAATTAATTGCACATACAAAAGAGAAATATATGTCACAAAACATATGATATAGTATTGCTAAATTTAATAAAGTTTGTTATCAATCTTGTTTCTTTCAAATTTTTTGCTCAATTATTTTTCTATTTGGGAATGTATTTTTATTTATTTGCTTAAATTATGTAATTTTTGGGCTTTATTTTGAGTTAAATTCATAATTTTTTAATTTAAAAAATATTGTGCATTTGAGTATTTTTAAATAATGTATATAACGATAATATTATTTTTAAATATTCGTATTATTTTAATATAAATAAATAAATATTAAACTCCTAAAGTCAATTAATTATATTATGAGTAAATGAAATACTAATCTTTCAAAAACATATGATGAAATATAAGGTTAAAGTTTTACAAGAATGCTTAGCATAATTATATTTAGGAATAACAAAGACATATAGTATTTTTACCATTCACACTATCATACAATCATAAATAAATGCATTCAACTTCATAAAAAATGTTTAATAGCATAATTGAATGTTCAACCAAAGGGATAGATGATGAAAGGGTCTTTTAAGACTATTTACTGTCTATGAAGCTACAAAATTGAATCATCAGAAAAGTTATGCTAAAGGAGGGGTTAATTATGTTGGATATAACTCTTAGGTTCAATAGTGCTGTGGAACGTGTTGAGGCTTAGGCTTAGATTATGGCGAAGTTACATCGCGTTGAGGTAGAGGAAGGATCATAATATTTGGAGGTTGGGTAAAAGCATAAGCTGAAGTATAGTGTGTCATTACGGCGTGTTATGGTGAAGTTCTAATCAACCTGACAAGGTTTAAGTACTAATCTCATTAAGATTAAGTTCAAAATGAAGATTTTATTAATGTTAGGAAATGATGTTCATAAGCATATGCACATTAGCTTTGATTACTTGAATTTAAGGTCAAAACTTGATCTTATGACCTAACAAAAATTTTATGAGAATAAAAGAATCATTAAGACACTAATGGTAAGGTCTTAATTCCCTTTAGAGGCTAATTAAATTTTAATTATTCTTCCAAGTAGAGAGAGATGGAGAGGAAGAAAGATTAATTAATCATATTAATATTGAAAATAATTAGATTCAATATTTTGACTCATAAACTTAAGTTTGGATCAAATATAGACTTAGATCTAAGAAGAGCTGATTTATGATATAAGCTTAGACAAAATTGCAAGAAATAGATTCTTAAATTTAAAGTAGTTTCTTAAATTAGTATGAATAATATTAGACTCTAATGAGAAGAAATGAGAAACTTATAATAAAATATGAATACATAATAGGTAAATGAAGGAATTAGCTAGTCTAATTAGTTAGGAACTTAGTACTAGTGTCAAAATTTCCTCACAACACTAGTTGTGAATTGAACATGGTTAAATAAGTGGTTAACTTAGAAGTTAGATAAAAGTCTAAATATGTATTTTGCTTAAGATCAAGAGTCTTAGACTTGATGAAATCAGCTAAAATCTACATCCCTTTATATCAAAGTCACATAGATAAGTACAGCTGACTTTTAAATTTTGATGTGTTGTATGTTTAGAAGTAGATGAATTGACTTGAATGAAAGTATAAAATGGTATGTCCACTTATCTTTTGTGAGCGGGGATAAATAGAGTTAAACAATCAAGGTATTTATATTTAGTACAAAGTTATAATGTGCTTTCATTTTTATTTTCTTTATTATCTACGTTTATTTTTATTTGCTTGTACCATTATTAAATTAATTGTAATAAATGTGATATTACAAAATAAATTAGTAATGACCTAAAATATACTTAGACGATATTTTAATCAAATTTCAATTTTTTTTTCTGTGTGCCTTGATATGTAATACCAATATCACTCGCTCTGATCTTGTTTCTCCAGCATTCCAAACAACCCTAAACCTGAGGCAGTTTTCGCAGCCACTCGACGGTTCCGAATGGAGCCCCCAGTGTTGGGGCATCAAATACACCACAAAAACCCCCGCGTACTTCCCCTGCCAATCTCAAACATCCCTCACAACCTCAACCCTTCCTCTCCCTCCACCTACCATCCGGTATGCGAATCGCAACCCAAACTCCCTCCTCCCTTCCTTATATCTCCAGAAATCGCAGATCGCATAAGGTATAGATTTTTATATCACATTTGCTATTTGAATCTGCATTAATCACGTTAGAGTTAAACTCGATCAACATTAGAGTTTGTTGTGGTGTACCTGAGAATTCTATTTATAATCTAGGAGTGATTACTATTGTGCTATGGTATCTTAATTACATCTTTGTACTTAATTCACCTAAACCAATGCACGTTGGGTTTTCAAATATACTGAAGGGTCACTAGAAAATTTTGCACCAAAATATAACTTAAGATTTCAGTAACTCCCTTACATTTCTTTTATGTTATTACTATTCGTATTGGCTCATCTTAGATATTTATTCTGTCTGTTAAGGAATTTTGATTGAATCTTCTTAGGCATCATATTTGATTACTGTTATTGATCCCTCTGCTTTATATTTGAGCTTTATGAGCCTTAATTGATATGTCTGTTGAGTTCAGATTGAGTTTAATGTCGAGCTTTTGATGGTCGAGAAACACATTTGATCTTCAGGGTATTAGATTAGCTAAATCTGGCATTCTATTGGCAACTAGAAGCTGACTGATTCAAATTGCTCGTGGATTGTTAAATGGAATGACAGTGAAGAAAAATACAGTTGTTAAGAGATTATTGATTATATGGAATGATGGGGGGGTAGATATATATTCTTCATTTATAAATTTGTAATTTAGCCATCCTTTCATTTTGTAGATTTTTAATTCGGCCTTTGGGCAAATTATTGAATATTTAAATTATTTGTTAAATTAAAGCATGGAGGGATATATGCATCTTGTCCTTAAGGCAGCATGGAGGGATATATGCACAAGTTTCTCATGAAAATACACTCATAGAGGTTTTTTTTAGGTTGATAGCTTTGAATATTTAAATTATTTGTTAAATTAAATCTTGTATCAAGTAATTTAAGTAAACAATGTGTGAATTCACAGATTTCTTGACCATTTTCATCATAGTAAGTCAAATATTGGAAAATATTTTCTTATGGAATGCGTTCTAAGTTTTTGGAAGGCAAACCTTGGTGCTAACTAGCTGGTGAAAATCTTGTTAAACATATTGTCAAAGTATATTTTAGGATGATAATTTTTCATGAATTTAATAATGTCACCATTTACTTCAGCTACACAAAGTAATTAGCATAGGAGCAAAAAGCATACCAAAGGAGATGATGAGTTATAAATAAAAGTATTTATAACTAAGCAAACATGAGACAGAGGAACATACCTCAAAAGTAAGCTAAGATAAGGCTAGGAATACATATATAAATATAGTAAAAAAATACTGAAAGAAAAGGCTAAATCTAAACATGCTGATGATCATTTGAATTATGCAAGTCTAAAAATAAGTAATTTGTCTGTGATAAGTATAAATAAGCAGTAAAAAATCTAGCATCCTATAAGTAAATTAAAACTAACTAAAAAAAAGTACAGTAAAATAGTAACTAGGTATGCACAGTTTGCCATATCAGAAGGATTTAGCTAATCCGGCCATATTATATTCCCATAGCCTTTCTGGGCTAGGGCATAATAGAAATTCTCATAGCCTTTCTGGGCTAGTGCAGATAGAACAGAACAATATTGAAAAGGCAAAAAATACAAATGTAATGAATTTTAGTTATTTTAATTTGCTTTTGTGGACATGTTTTGATGCGGCTGAGGAGTCTAGCACGTATGCAAGACTGTTTGGGTCCCAACTTAATATAACACTCCTCAATGAGTAATGCTAAATTATTCATTATTTTTCCATACGTTTGTCCAGTATGGTAAAAGTGCATAATAATCGACTAGAAAATTATACATAGTGTAAATGTTATCATAATTATTCTATGTTTTCATTTCATGCAACATTATCTTGTATGACATATTCAAGATAATAGCACAAGATACAAGGAATGCGAAAGCACGAGCAAATCAATAGTGAGCAAAGGACTCTACTACACATGGTGATATCATCTATTATTTACTTAAACTATTCTAACTATTTTAACTATTCTAAGTTATATGAGTTCAGGACCTCCAATTCATACTATCAAGTATAACTTAGAAACACAGTCTTATAAATTAAAAGGAAATTAGAATTGATCAGGTTCTAATTAATTCAATCAATATCGCTTATAAGTTAAATAAGAAATTAGTACGTCATAATTGATAAATTTAGACATTCTAAACTAAGATTGATCAAGATTTACTAAATTAGGGATTATAGATTAAACACTATAAATTGAAGTTAATCATATAATCCAAAGGTAAGGCTTAAGATCTAGGGTTAAAATCTAAACGTGAACTAAAGATTAAGGCAAGTTTTATTAAGCACAATCAAGCTTAATAGAATGATTCTCCTAACCTTAAGCTAAAATTGAAAGATAAAATAATTAGAGTTAAAGTATGCTAATCTAGAAATTAATAAAATCAAGGTTTCATTCATTGAATAACCCACTTTATTTAATGAATGAAATCTAATTTAATATCTATTCATAATATTAAGAAAAATATCCTAAGGTAAAGTGTAGATTTCTAATAAACTCCTAATGTAATGACTAGGAAAATTTGAGAGTTCATGGAATTTATCTTAATTTACCTTCATTTGTTTTTTTAATTCACTTAAGGGAGTTAAGAATTAATTTTTAGCCAAGTTAAGGTATTAGCTTTTACTTATAAAATTTTTAAGTTTTGAAATGGGGATTTCATCAAATTATCTAATTATGGGGTTAAAGGTCTTTACTCAATTTCAAATTAGTTTTATTACTAATTTTAATGATCTAAATGATATTTTAGAGATCAAGGGAACTTAACCTAAATTTTAGGCAAAATGACTGTTTTGCCCCTACTTAAGGGTATAAAATGCTACTTCTTGGTTAAGGGTTCTAAATTAGATTTTATTGATGTCAAATGATTCCTTACTGTCTAACATAAAGATAGACAGTAATTTTACCAAATTTGGATAATGATTAAGCCCTATGGGTTCAAATTATGAATTTTAATCTATGAGGGCAGTTTGGTAATTTCACCTAGTAAAGTCTAAAAATTTGTTCAGTTTATTGTTGTTTATTGTTCAAGGATTCCATAGAGTCTAAGAATACTAAATTTTGATTTTTATCATTTGAGCTATGATGATTTTAAATTTAAGGGCAAATATGTAATTTTTAGGGATTAGAAGAGTTCAAAACCTAACTTTTTTATTTGAGATCCAAATTCAGCAAACTCAGTGGCTATAGCTTTCCTATATCACACTGAGTACTTTAACTATAAGTAGACCCAAATTGAACCTCAATTGGTTACGTTATGACCTAATTAGGGTTAAGAATAATTAGGGTAAATTAGAGTTTATAGTGGCCAAAACTCTAATTTTATTTAACATTACTATTGATTATATTTTTTTGATCTAAATGAGGTATTGAATGTCCTAATTTGGAGTCCAATTGACTAAGTTATGATTAAATCGAGTTCTAGGCTTTCCATCCTCCAAAGACAAACACTACAATAATATATACCACATTTCATCTTTTTATTACATGCTCATTTGATAATATTCTTTTGCAAGTTTATAAGCGGTAAGCAATTAAATAAAGCTCAAATGAAAATGGCTCAAATACGAATACTAAAATAAAACTTATAAGTAGATTTATATACCTGACTATTTTAACAAACTATCAACTAATTCAATTTCTTTGATCTACCAAAAATAATTTAATTCATTAATTTAATGTTTTGATCATGATTTGTAATATTAGGTTTCTAAACTAATAATAAAATGAATATTTGAATTAATTTATTAAGTTACTTAATTTTGAGTAATTATTGTGCCTTGTAAGGTCAAATTGGGAATTTGATAATGGCATTTTAGTAACTTTACCTTTAATGAAATTTAAAATTTATATTAGTTTACTGTAGATTATATTCTAAGGTTTCCATAGAACCTAAAATTGTCAAATTCTGATATGTATTGGCTAAGTTATAGCCAATACAAGTTCTAGGTTAATAATTAGGGTTTAATGTGATTAGTGAGTGATTAGTAAAATTAGTCACAAAATTATTAAACTAATGATATAGTTAGGTTTTAATCTACTTTATGAGTTCTCTGAAACTGAAATAACTTAAATTAGATCATTAGATTTGTTAATATTCATTAATCAAGATTTAGAGTATTTAGGGTTAATTAGGAGATCTAACCATTGGATCCTAAATATTTTTAAGGTTTACTGTAAATTAACTTTTTTTTTTATCTAAATTGATATTTAGATCACCTAATTTGGAGCTAAATTGACTAACTTATGGCTAATCAAAGTTTTAGGGTAAAAGGGCTTAATTAGGATTAGATCCTAATTGTGATTAATCTAAATCTAATTCAAATAGCAAAATTAACATTGCTAAAACATTCAGTATGGTTTTCTAAGTATTTTAAAACCCATATTTGATAAGTTTGGGGTAGTGTGTTCAAAGATATGAGGTTTTGATGTTTTAGTGGCATTTTTGTAATTATTTAAATATCCTAAAATGTCCCTAAATGAAATATTGGTCTTACAACAAAACTAATGACATTAATAAATTTCTCATATTTTTTTGATAAATTTAGTATATTTTTTTGCTAAATTTGGATAAATATTTTAGGAAGTTATTTAAGTTTAAAGTTTAGGAATTATTTGAATTAAATTAATTAATTTTTATATAAATTAATACTACTTATTAATTTAATCATTATGTTTGATTAATATATATGCGAATCATAACTTTGAATTAATCATTTTCTATTAATAGATATATATGTATTTTATTTATTTAAGATTATATTTATTTAACTAAGTATGTACTATATAATATTTAAAGTTATGCTATAAGATTATATATTTATATATATAATTATTTATGTATTTATTTAATTGCAGCTGACTTTTCAGACAGTCATGGGTCCCGCCACCCCACGTGTCACCACCTAAATGGCCACACAAAGCAGAAGTGGTCCCCGTAGCGACAGCCGATGCAACGACGGGTCCCACCTCGGCTGTCGAGGAAACGACAGTGGGGCCGCCACACTTCACGCTATGTGCGCAGAAGTTGCCACCTCACGGGTTGGGTCCCACTATGCACACGTGGCTAGATTCGAAGGAGAACAGGCGGGTTGAGTGCGGCATGAAACCTCGACCCGTGACCCTTCGTCTTCACACGCGGGGAGGCGCAGAGGGAGTTAGGGTTAGGCGATTTCAGCTCCAATCGAGCTCCTCAGGCTCGATCGAATGCTTAGGGAGTTTGATAGATGCAATAAAAGAATAAAACAATCAGCATAATATAATATGTGAGTTACTCGTGCATCAATTGAATGGGAAAAATTTGGAGTTTGGATCGGTACCTTAGGGTTCTTAAGACCTCTCAATATGCACGATTGCAGAACACAAATTACTCAATAGATCCTTTTGTGAGCAAGAATGGAATGATATGAATCGAAGAAGAGGTTTTAAGGGTTGGATAAGCGATGATATGCCAGGTGCGGGGCTTCTTGCGGCCACGTGTCGCGTTGGAGGATGCGTGCCCTAACGCCGAAGGAGGAGAACCCCAGGCCGTTAGATCCAATCGAACGATCAACGGCCCAGATTAAATCCCTCACTAAATAGCAGGTCAGATCGTGGATCCTTTCAAACTAGGGTAGTACCGGTTCAGGTTGAACTAGCCAGCTAAGGAAAAGGCAGACCGCGGTTTTATGCATGTGGGAACTACCAAAAATTTGAATTTAATATTTATATATATTATTATTTAATTAATTTCAAGCCTTACTTTATTAATTAATTTTAATTAATTAAATGTATTACAAAAATTTTTATTAAATCACTCCTAGCTAATTGAGAGGTTCTGAACGCAATGACGCAATCGAATTTTCGATCCGACGAGTATTTATTTATTTGATTTTTCAGGTATTTAAATTATATTAAAATATTCGCCAAAAATTCAACGACTTCCAAATGCATTCGAAACTTCACCCCTAGCTAATTTGGGGGTGGTGAGCACAATGACAAAGTCGGATTTTCAATTTGAGATCAAAATATTTAAATATTACTAAACAAATTTGAAAAGAAATTCTGGTATTTTACAATTCATAATGTTAAGACTAAATATCTTGAAAACTATTATTTTTTATATATTTGACACTTATCTTAATCTTATATTACAGGCTATTATGTAGAATCATTTATCAAATAATGACTATTAACATATTTTTGGGTGTAGTCATCTCATAAGGAATTCACAAACACCTTGTTTGATAATATAAGTGTGGTGCCCCGCCCCTTAACTGCTAACAATCAAGGCTAAGGAGAGGTGTGCCACTTTGGCAAATCCCTCACTTATCATTAAATTAAGGTGTAATTCTTTAATCTACTAATAAGAGAAGGATGTACCCTGGATAATGCAGTGGAATTATTCACTAAGTATATACATTCATCAGAGTATGAAAGCAAGATAATAAAATATACTACATTTAATCAACCACAATATAAATAAGAAGTAAACATGCAGCTCAGAATAAAATAGTATAGTACAAGAATATACATAAATATCTGAATTATTACAAACATTAAATAAGTCTTAATGAGAATGATAAAGGTCTCATCCTCACAAAAATAAAAGAGAAGCTAAGCTAAGGATCTCCAGCGATAGCATACTCCTCCTGAATCTAACCTTCAGAAGGCTCGACTACCTCGAATAACTCGGAATCTACCATTATTGATTTCACTAAGTTAGACCTATTGTCTAAGTATATTTTAGACTGTTAATATTTCATGAGTTTTATGATATCACCATTTTACTTAGACACTATAAAAGAAACAAAGTGTAAGGGTGCAACAAGCATACAAAGGGATTTGGAAAGTTATAAATACATTATTTATAACTGAGCACCATATGAGATAAAAGAACATACCTCAATACTAAGTTGTGACAAAATTAGGCATATATATATATATATATATAATAAGAAAAGTACTTGAAAGAAAAAACTCATTATAAGCATGCTGATGATCATATGAAATATGCAGGTCTACGAGTAAGTAATCAATCAGTGATAAGTATAAGTAAATAGTAAGAAATCTAGCATCCTATAGGTAAGTAAGCAGGTAAAGTAAAAGTTCAGTAGTAAATGGTAAACAATAAACAATAAATAATGAACAGTAAACATTGAACAAGTATGTAATGACTGTCATATCTGCTGTAATAAGTATATGTATGTTCATAGCATCATTTGAGGCTAGGCTGGACTATTAGAATAAAAACTAAATTGAATAGGAAGTAATCATAAATGCAGTAATATTTTAGTTATTTATTTTACTTCTCTTTACCCTTGTCTAGTAGGGTAAAATACGCAAGATCAACAAGTAACTGAACCTTATGCAAATGTTATCCTAATTATTCGAAGTTTTCATTTCATGTAATAATGATATCTTGTATGACATGTTCAAGAAAAAAAACTTTAAAGTACAAGGAAGACGAAAGCACAAGTAAAATAATAGTGAGCAGGGGACTCTACTATACAAGGTGACATCAGTTATTATTTAATAAACTATTATAACTATTCCAAGTTACATAAGTTCAATATCTTCAATTCATACTATCGAGTGTAACTTAGAAGCACGACCTTATAAGTTAAAAGTAATTATAACTGATTAGGCTCTAATTCAATTCAATCAATATCACCTATAAGTTAAATAAGAATCAACACATCCTAATTGATAAATTTAGACATTCTAAACTAAAATCTGATCATGATTTACTAAAATTAGGAATTATGCATTAAACACAACAAATTGGGTTTAATCACATACTCCAAAGGATAAGCCTTAAGGACTAAGATTTGAGTCTAAATATGAACTAATAATCAAAGCAAATTCTATTAAGCACATTCAAGCTTAATATAATGATTCTCTTAATCTTAATCTAAAGTTAAAAAATAAAATAATCAGAATTAAAGTATGAAAGTTTAGAAACTAATAAAACCAAGGTTTTATTTATTAAATAACTCACTTTACTTAATGAATAAAATCTAGCCTAGTATCCATTCCTAATCTTAAGGAAAATATACTAAGGTGGAGTGTAGATTTTAAGAATCTCCTAATAAAGGACTTAAGGGATTTTAAGAGTTGATGATAGTTATTACAATTTATCTTTATGTGATGTCCTAATTTAGTCAAAGATGTGTGTGATTATGACTAAGTCAGAAGCATAAACTTTACTTAGGAGTTTTCAAGACTTGAAATGAGAATTTTACCAAATTACTTAATTATGGGATTAAGGGTTCTAAATTGATTCCAAATCAATTTATTACTAGTTTTAATGATTTAAATGATGTTTTAGAGGTTAAAAGCACTTAACCTAAATTTTGGGCAAAATGATTGTTTGCCCATACTTAAGGGTTTTAAAATGTTACTTTTTGATTAAGGATTTTAAATTAGATTTTATTGATGTCAAATGAGTTTGTATTGTCTAACATGAAGATAGATAGCTTGTACATCAAATTTGGACAAGTATTGTCATATGGGTCCAATTTAATAATTTTAATTTATAAGTGCATTTTGATAATTTTACTTGGCGAAGTCTAAAAATTTAGTTAATTTATTGTTGTCTATTATCCAAGGATTCCATAAAATCTAAGAATACTAAATTTTGATATTTAATGGTCAAGTTATGATCATTTCAATGTTAAGGTTATATTTTCAAGAAAAGGGCCGAAACCTAATTTTTCCATATTAAAAAAAAATCACTTATAATTTTATACAATGCTTAATTTGACTAAAACTAGATTCAAATTTAATATATTTTAGCCCCATTAGGGTCCTAGGGTCATTCCGGACAGTTCTGGGCACTTTCGGGCAATTCTGGGTGTGACGGCACGCTGTGGCGCCTTCTAACTGAAAGCCAGGTGCGACGACGCGTAGTGGCAAGCTACAGGGTGCTGCAGCGCTTTTAGCACTGTGGCATGCTGCAGCGGATCTCAGCGACGTGGCACACTGCAATGCTTTTCGGAGCGCGGCAGTGCTTTCAGGCGCTGCGACACTTGAGTTCCCGAGAGCTGGATGCTACTGCGCGCTGCAGCGCTCCTTGGCCGAGAACTAGGCGCTTTGGCGCACTATAGCACTTTTAGAGGCTGTGGCGCGCTGTGATGAATTTCAGTGCTGCAGCGCATTAATTTAATTTCATCAAAATTTTAAGCTTCATTAAATTTATATGTCGCTGCAGCGGATTCAACCAGAGACTCGGGCGTTACGGCGCGCTGAGCGCCCGACGGTGATTTCACTTGTGCAAAAATATAACGGGTCATCTTTCGGGCTCAATTCTCTCAACTTAGAGCACTTCATGTGCGGTGCCATATACCGATGGAAAGACATTTTTGATACCTTTCCATCGATACCAAAATCGACACAAAATGATTATTTTAATTATACAAACAATGGAGTTAAAGGTTCAAGTATGCAGAAAGGAGGAAAAATAGAGCATTTCATTTACAATAAAATTTAATACTTTATTGAACTTTAATAGCTTTCATACTTAATCACAGATTTATAAGGATGCAAAATAAGCATAAGAGCGAAATGAAGTAGTCATTGAATCTATTCAATGGGAGAAAAGAAGGTACCTTTAGAGATGGAAGAAGATCTCAACTTTCAGTAGAAAGTTGGAGGAAGAAGGCTCGAATCTCTATAGGATCTTGGAGGTTTGAAGGCTTGAGGAGGAAGAAGAGAGCTTGGGGAAGAGGTGAAGAGATCAGGTGGCCAAATGGAGGAATGAGAGGTTGGAGCTCCATTCTTATAGGAGAAGAGGAGGCTGACATTGGGATGGGATAGGAAAGAGTTATCCCATCCAAGGCATGATGGAGATGATGACAAAAAGGAAAGGAGAGGGGCTCTGCCCCTTTTTGCGTGCGGCGGGAGAGAGAAGCGTCGAATAAAGAAAAAAAAGAGGTGTCAGCCAGGAAGAGAAAAGAGGGAGAGAGGAAAATAGAAATAAGGATTTAAGAAATAAATGTTTTCTAGATTTTTTAATTTATAAAAATTTAGATTTAATAAATGGGCTCCGAAAATGTAACGCCCCGCTATTAGATTAAGTAATCTAATCCAATAATGAGTGTTACTTTAGTACTTAATACTGATTTAGTGAAATTAAACTCATTATTAAGTACTACGGGGAGTTTATGATCTCTGAAGGGGATAAACCAGATACATAACTAGTGAAAATAAACATTTATACCATTCTAGTCATTTATATAATAAAATAATAAATGTATCACAGATTTGTAAAATAACATACAACAATTAAAAATATTTATACAAGATTTTAATGAAGGACGTATGTTCTCTAAAATAAATATTATAAAAGACTGGAACAAGGAAGGTGCACGAACTGCCATAATTGGACACGATCCATCTCGAGTTCAAAGTCCATAACAAGCTCCTGAATCTACCGTATTTTTATTTTTAATTACAGTAGGGCACAAAAAAAAGGTGGTTAGACTTTAAAAATTTAAGTACATTCTTAAAGTAGGCTAAACACATTATTAATCAGATATCACATTAGCCATTTACAATTTATTTAAGCAGAACAAAAATGCAAAAGACTGAACAGAAAGGAAAAGCAATGTCAAAGACTATAAAGAATACAAGTAAACTTGCTCAGTAATTTAAGATGTTCAATCCTGCATTAAATATATTAATATAGCATAAAATCACTTAAAAAGGGGAGCATTATTATGTCCAAATAAGCAAATGCAAAGTAATAATAGAAGATGGTGTAGAAAAATATGAAAATAGTAAGTAAAGCTATACTGTAAGTTTATAAAGCTGTAAAGTAAAGTGCTGCAATAAAGTAAGCAAGTAAACAATCTTAGTCTCAAGGACTGAATATAAGAAAATACAGTCATAAAAGATTGTAAAGTGTAAATGTTTTCTTAATTATCTTATATTTTTGTTCTGTGGGTGTAGAATAAGTGAAGGAGTTGAGTACGTCTACTCAACTTATCTGAAAGTGGGGTCAAGAAAAAAACAAACACACACATTCTCCCTCAAAAGAATTATGTGGTCTCCAGATACTCCAATAGCCTTAATGATAATTATGCTAAAATTCACCATATAAAGATCGCTCTGAAGTATATTTTAATTGTTTAGTTTTATTTTATGCACAATGTTCATTGAAATAAATTTAAGATTTTGATCTTAATGCATTGCAGCATAACAATAAATTTATCAAATTATTGTAAACTATGTTATATCCATTATTTTTAACTTTTTTTTAATTATCTATGCTAATGATTTAAGACTAATAAAGTCCCTAATTTACTTAGGTAATATAGATTCTCAAGTTAATTAATAAGTGTAATGTTAAAGTAGGGACTTAAATAAATTTTAATATACAAGTTATTCATTTTACTATTATTAATAAGAAATATTTATTTTATGAAATTTTACTATTTATATATATATATATATTTATATAATTGCAACAAAATCAGTTTATTCTTTCCTTCAACTTAGTATTTACACTTATAAGACATATACTCTGAAGAATAATTATGTGCATAATTTTTTTGTAATAACAATGTGTTATTGAATCATCTTGAAGAATGATATAAATATATGAAATAAATAATGAAAGTAAAACATGATATTTAAGCAGCATAATTGGATTAAAAAAAAGCATGCATCTCAACCAAGTGAAATCCCAACCCACTCTACAACTAAAGTTGCGTATGAACTAAATGTTTAATAAATTATTTGAGATTGATTTAAATATAAAACGTTCATGATTACTTAATGGCCATACTAAGCAAATTGGAATATATTCGAAGCTACACACTCTTAATTGAATAAGATTGAATAAGCAGCTTTATCTAGCATTCACAACCTTGCTCATAATATACTAGTTTAGAAATACTAACATGCTTGTTTAAAGTTCAACAATATATTCGTTTAAGAATTATAATATGTATACTAAAAGCATGATATTAACTAAATTCATAAAAAGTTGGATAAAATAAAATGTTGATTCTTTACAATGCAGTTAAGCATTTGAGACCCTTCATATTAGCTTAAAAATTCACAAATCGTTGCAATTACCCCAAATGCAAACTAAATTCGAGCAAGTTTGCTATATGCTACACATGACTCATCTCTATCAACATAATAAAATGATCAAGTATAGGAAACATGCTCAAAATAAACTAACAATTATTTTAAATAAATCACTAATGATGCTTAAAACATACTTAACCCAGAAATGTGGACAAATCTTTGAGAAGGAAGAATATTTTTGTAGCCTCTTAAATTAATGAGCCTCCATAGTAATTATCATCACAATGAAATAAATATTTTGTCAATTTGCAGTAACAAGATGAATTATCTTATGAATTTATCTTAAATTATCATTCAAAGTCACATTTTTCCAGTAATAAGATGAATTATCTTATGAATTTAATTTATTTTCTTATAAATATGTGCAAAAAGGGCAACCTCAAAGGAAATAATTATGAAATATGAAAAGACGATACATATTTTTAAAGATGTTGATCCCATCATAAAATAAGAAATATAAAATTATAATCCAGCTCTATTATTTTAATGGTGTTAAGCCTTTACACTTTATTTTAAATTTTGCTAAACATAAGAGCTATTTCAGAAATTTGAAAGATGATGACTAAGTTTAACACGTCAATAATAAAATGACCATTTTTTTTTAAATTCATTACTCTTTTATATAACTAAACATATAAACAACAATTTAATAGTATACTTACATATGTCAACAACTAACTATATTCCAATAAAATAGCATAGATTTTAACAATTAATTATGAAACTAACTATAACAAACATATAACAATATTGAACAATACCCTTACCTACACCTCTCAAACTCAATATGAAAGAAGGTTCAACATTGAATTTGTTGGACAATTAAGAGAAGCATAACCATAATTAAGTTTCTGTCAGTACACAATAAAAAAAAGGGCATGCTAGATTACAATCTTCTTCAGCATGACCTTTTCATATAGAGTATAAAACAATTTAATGTGTTTAATTCTAGTATATAACATCAAATAGGCAAATAAAGTAATTACGCTATGATTATCAATCTTACCGTTTAGCTTCAATTAATATGATAGAATGAATCCAAGTTATCTTGATAATTAAACTGCTATACTTCGATACTTTATCTCAGAAGGCTACCTTAATAAAGTAAGTTTTAAGAGACAAAATTATGTCCCAAAGATATACAGAATTCTGATGTTGGCATTTAATTACTTGGATCTAAAACACAAATAGAATAAATGAAATCTACTGTATGATTTCTGCAAAAAGTCTTTGAATAGAAAAAAATATAAAGGTCTAATGTTCTTATTAGATATAAAATTATTATTTTCATTGCTTTTTAAAGGTTCTATTGAACATTGTGTATTAATTAATAAACTCTATTAACACTAGATTCCGATCCAGTTCTATAATAATAGCATATTGTAGAGCTCAAACAATAATTTCACGATATACAGGATCTTCAACTGATTCACTCTCAAATCTTACTGCTTTGTTGTCATACGAAATGAAAGGGAATATACAGGATTGCATAAACTAGATTCTTATATAACCTGGTTTGAATTCAATAAATCCTAAAGAGTTTCTTCGTTCAATATCTTTAAATCCTAAGTTATCAATAGATGATACTAAAAAGGGAAAAATCGAGGGAGGTACCTATTTGTGTTTTTTTTGAAGCTTTAGGGTTTCATTGGGTTCTTTGCGAATAGCCGATCTCCCTACTCAAGAAGTTCTTGCTTCCTACTGTTATTGATTAGATATAACTGGGCTGAGTAATGGGCTTTAACTAGAGACATTGGCCATAACTCTATGACCTACACTTGGATGAGGTAGTGGCGATGATTCAGACTCCTACACGAGCGACCATTGGTGCATGCGAGCGGTGGAAGCCACACGTCACTCCTGCGATTGAAGAGGAGAAAGGGATCCTTCGCTTGATGCATCGGTTGATCCGTTCGAACGAGCGGCATCATACAACTGAAAGGCAAGCGAATGAATTTAGGGCAGAGAGGCATATCGATAAAATGAAATGAAATGATATATATATATATATATATATATATATATATATATATTCTATATTTTATTATTTAATTTAAAGATTTTATTTAATTATAATTATAAGATTATATATTTCCCGAAATTTTTTGAAAATTTACTTTAGACTAAATCGGGGATAATGAACTCAAAAATCAGATCAAAATTTCAGTCGAAAAAAGTATTAATTATTTCATTTTTTTTAAGGTATCAAAATTACAATAAAATAATTAGGAAATTTTGACGATCTCCAAAGTTCACCAAATTTTCACCCCTAGCTATTTTGGGGGTGAGGAACCCAATGGTGAAGTTCGATTTTTAATCTGAGGTCAAAATAATTTTCTCATTTTTCCAATTTAATTAATTATCTAAATTTAGGATTTTAATTATTTGATTCCCAAATTGGACCAAAATTTCAGAACTTGCTTCTAATGACTAATTAAGACTGTTAGAAGAGAATTTGAAGTTAATTGGACTATTAAATATGGATTAACAACCTTAGATTGTTACAGAAAAATCCCAAAAATTCATCTCAAGCTAATTTGGGAATGAGGAATCCAACGACGAAGTCGGATTTCATTTCCGATGAGTATTTAATTATCTTATTTTTCGAAGGTATTTAATTACATTAAAATATTTGCAAAAACCCAACGACTTCCAAACACGTCCAAAACATCACTGCTAGCTAATTTGGGGGGTGACGAGCACAATGACGAAGTCGGATTTTGATTTTGAGGTCAAATCAAATATTTCAATTTTCTAATTAATTAAATATTATTAAAAGCCACCAAAACATCATCCCTAGCTAATTTGGTGGTAATGAGTGCAATGACGAAGTCTAATTTTTGATTTGAGATCCAAATAATTAGGTCAATTTCCATGATTCCTGAAATTTCCAAAATTGGGGTTTGATCCATTTGACCTTTGATTTGGTCTAGGTCCTGGTGGTGAACTACTGATGACTTAATTAGTACACAAAGATCAAAATTAGGACTTGGATTAGTCTTAATTGGCTAGGATAATAACTTGGATTGTTATAATAAGGCTTCAACACGCTTTACAAAGCAATTTTTGGCTTAATGAGGTGATTAATTAATCTTATCTAATAAAGTTATATTTTATTACATACATAAATTCTTTCCATTATTCTAAATATTTGATATATAAATTCATTAGATTATTAGTTTCATAAATTTATAACTTTAATAATTTCATTTACTACTTTTATTTCATTTAGATCTTATTTTTAAGTTAAGCTTACATTTATGGAATTTAAATCAATTACAAGAATCTTCCAAAATGAATTTTATTCTTTAATCATATGTAAGTGCAACTATCATTAAAATACAATCTTAAAGCTAAGGTTCAAATTACTATAGTTTGAAAATCCCACATAAATTAATATAATTTTGGATTTGTTATTTTGTAATCTAAAGAGTAATCATATACATGTAAGATCTTGAGCACACCTATGCAAATATTTATTTTCATGAAAATGAAACTTCCAAAAATTTCATGATTTATCTTAAGACTATACATGATTTTGCAAATCTCATATTTATGTAAACATAAAGCTCAACATTAATCTATCACATACAAGAGTTTGGACATATAATTATTCATCTTCAAGTAAGTGAAATCAAAGCTTCTAAAGTTTATAATTTATCTTAAGGCTAAATATGATTTTACAAATCTCATATTAATATTAACATAAATCTAAACATTAATCTAAGACAAATAAGAAATTGAACATATGATTATTCATCTTTATGTAAGCAATATTTAAAGCTTTCAAATTTTATATTTTTATCCTAAGATTAGATATAATTTTGCAAATCTCATATTAACATAAATCTAATATTAATCTAACACAAATAAGAAATTGAACACGATTATTTCATCATTATGTAACCAATATTTAAAGCTTCTAAAATTTATATTTTTATCCTAAGATTAGGTGTAATTTTTGCAAATCTCATATTAACATAAATCTAATATTAATTTAACACAAATAAGAAATTGAACATATGATTGTTCATCTTTATTTAATCATGATTATTAAATTTCACAAAAATTAATTTAGTTTAGATTGGTAATCATGATGATTAAAAGATTAATCTAATGTGTAATAGCGTGAGAAAATACTACAAATATTCATCTTTCTATACTTGGAATTAAAGCTAAGAAAATTTATGATTCTTCGTGACACTAGAATATATTTTACTATTCTCAAATTAATGTAAATATAAAATTATCATTACGATAATTTGAGGGAAAATCTATCACATGTGAGAGCTTGAACATATAAACATTCATTTTCATATAAGTAAGAAGTAATAATAATAAAGCTTCCAAAATTAAACTCACAATTTTTCCTTAAATTAGATATTATTTGCAAATCCCTCATGACTTAATATTGACTAAGATTTATTCCATAAGAAAATTAAATCAAATCTAAATCATCACCCATAACTTAGAATTGAGTTTAAGCTTCATACAAAAGAAATAGGGAAAGTGGTACCTTTGAAATTCAATTGTTCACCTTGGGAATAAAGAGAGGTTGGAGGATGATGATGGCTTGCCAAAGTTCCTATCACCTTGATTGCATCAAATGGAGGCTTGAAGTCTTCACTTGATGCTCTCTTAGATTTAGGGAAGGTCTAGGATGAAATGTTCTAAACTTGATGAAAAAGTAGGAGGAGTTGAGAGGACTTTGAGTGCTTTATGTAGTTATCAATAGAATTCTTAAGGAGATAAAAAGGTGTCCAACCCTATTATGATTAATTAGTCTCCTTAAATAAGCACTAGGATAGATCCAAAAGAAATGATATGATCTTGGAGAGTTTGGATGATTAGGATTGGAGGGTGCTCAATTTGTCCTCAAATGAGGAAAATAGCTGCTAAAATATAAATAATATATTCCTAGGGATAAACTTATGATGAAATTCTTTCAATTTTTTTTTTAATTTGACCAAATGAGCTAAAAATAAAAATTTAGTTTGTTATAAAATTATTCTCATAAAAACTACCAAATTACAAATTGAGGTATCATTTAGGTAGGCCATGATGAGAGAAATTCATAGACACCAAAATCACCCAATTTGGTTAAGTGGTTGATCCGAATTTTGTATTTGAAAATTCTTAAATTTGAGATCTTGTCCGTTAACGGCGCCATTACCGCCATTAACGCCTGTTGCTTTCACCATGGATGGTGTCAGGCGCAGATTCCATCGTGCTGTCCGCTTCAGCGGCAAATGATGGGAGCCGTTGGATCTATTGCTTATATAGACAACGTCGTTGACGCCTCCATTAAGTCTTTAAAGGCGTTAACGTCATTTTTTTAATTTTAATTATATTTTAAGCAAAAATCATCCAATTTAACTCCAAAATTACAAACATTATATCGATTTGACCATCTTGCCGAGATGAATGTGTATATTCAAACCTTAAACCAGAACTTGATAAATTGATGAAACTTAATGCCAAAATTAATGAAAATTAATATGTCAAAAACATATTGATGAAAACTTTAAAGATTCATTACAATTAATCCAGAACTTGAAAATTGATGAAACTTAAAATATAACATCCTCCTGTGATTGTTGACCTAAAATTGTAAGAAAATTTTAAATTCCAATTTATAATTTATTTTTTATAAATTTCTAAAGTTAAAAACTATAAAAATTAATCTAGGGTTGCCCGGGTTCCCAATTGTGCTCAAACATTTGCAATAGGATCCTCTCACTGTGCTCTACCTATAGGTATTTTGATTTAAGTTATTTAAAAATTTTAAAATAATTAATAATTATGAATATTGTATCATAATTACTATTGTATTGCACCTCAATAGAATTCTGAGTAAATGTGACCACATATTGAATTGTCACCTCTAATTCAATGTTATAAGTCATAGTAACACCTAATGTTGGCTTGTCTCACTAACCCAACATCGGGTTGTTACACCGGAAGTCACAAGTAACTCCTAGAATGGTGAGTCTCGACATCTTAGAACTTACCAATCCTTTCTTCAATCAATCCATATTTCTGCGGCAAGAAGACAACCCTGATTTCCTTCATTCAAATCCTTGTTCTTCATTTTCGATCCCTCTTCCCCCATTTGCCGTGACTCCGAATAACAAAAGTACGATTTCATGTCTGTGATTTACCCTTAAATTTGGTTAAAATAATATAGAATGTGTTTTAGCTCTAATTTATTAAAATTAAAACTAATATAGGTTATGAACGAATTAGAATCAAATTCCATACTTAGATTTTTATGTAGTCAAAATTTTCATGAAATGTTTTGTACTTTTAAATCAAAACAACCTTATGAATGACAATGGTTTAATTCAAGTTAGAATTATATTTTAGAAGTTGGATCTCTAATACTTAAGTTAAACCTTAACTCTATCGTATCTGGCTGAACTATCAAGTTTTTCTGTATGCTCACCAACATTATTTGGATCTGCAAAAAGGTTGCTTTATGGTAGGTAAGTTTAAATGTTATTTTACATCTGTTGTTTACAATATATTCATCTGCACTAATTATAAATTGAAAATAAGAAGTTATTCATAGCGAATGCATCTCAGACTAAGAGCATAAAATAACAATTATTTTTATAATCAAATCAGTATATGTTAAATTAAGATAACCAAAAGTGTTTCAAATGTTTGGACTTAAGAATTGAGAAGTAATTGGGGTGAGTAAGTGCTACTATACTAAGACAATTAAATGTAAGGTAATGAGAAGTAAAGGTTTAAATTCTTACATCTCCATCAAAAGGCTTAAATTCATACATCTCCATTAGATCCCAAAGGTTCTAAGATATATTGTACTCATAATCGAGAAATAATATATATGTGATGTTTGTAAAAATGAAATCTTTGCTATTAAAAAATTTAATAATTATGATTTATATCTAAAATATATATTTTTGTTATATATCTCACATTTAAAAATAAATTTAATTCTTATTTTTTTTGTAAATATTTTTTTATTATATTCTTGGGAAGTATATTTGAGGGGCTGTTTGGAAAAAATATGCATTAATTGCTCTTCTGTGATGAACTGTGCATGATTAGTAGTGTTATAAAATAAATGCAATTTTTGTCATTATCGACAAGAATGAAACACATGACAGCCGTAACATTTGGAAGTTAATGATCAATCAGAATATTTTTATTTAAGAAAATATTTTAATATCTCAATAAATATCTATTTTTTTTTTTTCAAAAAAATAATATTTGCCCCAAAAAATAAATGGATAATTATGATTTATTTTAAAATATGTATCGAATTAGTTTAATAATGAAACATTATTTTTTTGAAATTATTTGTTAGTTATTTTGAGCATAGGCCATAACAAAGTCTACATGAGTGTAATTACATGACTCCAAATTAGTTTTAAATAACAAAAAAACATATAGGAAAAAAATTCTAATTAAAATATTTTTTTTTAATCTAAAATTCTAATCATCAAAGTTAAATAACCTTTTTTATAATAATATTAAGAGAAACAAATAAATATAAATTTATTGTTTATTTGATTAATTATTTGCATGGCAATGGACATTTTAATTTCTTATTTATTTAGATTTTAGCGTTTACATTTAAAAAATCAACATCTAATTATATTTTACATATAAAATCCCATTAATAAATAATAATTTAAAGGAGTTTGGTTAAGTCATAAATAGGTGTAAATAAGGCTGACCCGAAATTCGAAATTCGAACTCCACTCGAATTTGAGATATTTTTACTCTACTCGAAAATTTTCGAGTCGAGTTCGAGTCGTACGTCTTGACTCGAACCCTATTTAAAATGACTCGAAATGACTCGAACTCGACACGAACTCGAATCGAACTCGAACTTGAACAAATTTGAGTCGAGTTTAAGTATGAACTGACTCGACTCGAAGCTATCCCTAGGTGTAAATCTTTAGGAAAGTAAGAATTAGTATTAGATATATAAATACATAATATTTATTTTAATTTTCAATGCGTTTGAAAGTAAATTATTTTTATAATTAGTTTGCATTTATTCTTTTAGTTGAAACTCAGTATTTTGTTAATTGAAATTTAATGCCATCCTCTTGATGATATTAAAATTTTTGCCATTGCTCCGACAGATGAAAGCTTCAAACTGACTTTCCAAAGGAGCACTTGTTTTCGCCAAAGAAGAACTTGATGATGGGAGAAACTCCAGAGCTTCTGTCTCATTGGTTATGCAATGGGTAAGAAGCATTCATACCCTGCCCTCTTAGCTATCATGCGAAAAATGTGGACTTGAATGGTACTTTCGATCTTCTCACTATGAATGGATGCTAGTATTTACTACGTTTCTCTTGCTCTTGTATGCTAACATTTCCCGTTTGGCTAGTAAAATTGGTACTCCCTTAATGGTTGACTCTCTCACAGTATCTCGAAAGTGAATTACTTTTGCACGCCCATGTATTGAAATCCCCTCAAAATCCTCCATTCCTAAAACTCAAGATCTGGTTCTGGATGGCATTCACCATACTCAAAAAGTGGAAGATAAATGGAAACCAGAAATATGCAAAACCTGCGAAATGTTCTCGGGTTCTTGTGCTTGTTCCTCTCTGAGCTTAGCCAACCCAAATCGAGGCCGATCCAGTAGGTCGCTAAAAAATAGAGGAAAATAAAAAGCTGTCGCTATCACATCTAATCCACCAACGCTGCAACCTCTTCTGCAAAAACAAATTACAGTTTTATCCCCCATCGCCTCTTCCCCGAATACCATATTTGACTTCCCTGTTCTACAACAGTCAAACCCTCGGCAAAGTCACAACCCACCCAATAAACTACCTAATCTAAACCATGTCCCATCTCACCAAACTTGTAACTAGGTAACTCAAAACATGACCTCCGCTCCCCAATGGTTTGGAGGCACCCATCCAAACCATTTATACTGACCTTCCTTCCACTTTGACTGAGGATCCTACTTCCTCACCCTGGAGAATGGTGACAAGAAAGAACTCCAAACAACCACCTCCAAAAATGACTCAAAATTGAGCTCTCTCCCTCTCTTCAAATACCCTTGTCCCGTTTTTTTTATTACTCTCTGTGATCTTCTTACTTCATCCAATGTTTGATTTCTCCATTCTTTGCTAGAATATTCATGGGTTAAACTCTAATACCCATATTAATGATTGCAAAAATCTTATTCGCAAAGTCAAGCCTACTTTGATCGCTTGTTTGGAAACCAAAATTAACAACACCAATTTTTTTGATCCATACCTTCGCTCCAAATGGAAAATCTATGAGGATGAGGGTTGTTGTCATAACTTTAAAATGGCTCACCATGGTCGAATTCTTATTAAATGGGATACTACAAAACTTCATGTTGATCCTCTAACGATTAAATGCTCAATCCATCCATGGCATGATTAATATAAAAAATTTGCCTCATTTTCTTATGTTCTATGTCTATGCTTACAATCTTGCTTCTCAAATGGAGGAGGAGCTTTGGAATTCTCTAATATCCTTGTCTTATAACATTTAACAGCCATGGGCTATAGCTGGAGATTTTAATTGTGTTCGTAATTGTCTTGAAAAGAAAGGTGGCGCTACTCTTTCAAGCTCTCAAACAAAAGAACTTAGCTCTTTAATTTTTAACCATGCTCTTGAGGATTTAACTACCACTAGTTCTAAATTTACATTGTTTAACTAGCAATTGAACAGTTCCATTCTTGCTAAATTAGATAAAATTTTAGTCAACCACAATTGGTATTCTTGTTTTCCTCAAGTTTCTTACAATATTGAAAGCCCTCAAGTTTTTTACACAATTGCTAAAATTTAGTCAGCCACTATTTGATCATGCCCCCATTCTCTTATCTCTGCATAATAATACAAAGAGTAAGTGTCGATTTTCTTATTCGAATCACTAGAGGCATCACAACAATTATTCAGCCATTATTCGAGATTCCTGGAATCACTATGTTAGAGGTGACCCCTTTTCAGTTCTCATAAACAAAACAAAAAATATCAAGAGTGCTATCCTCCACTACATCCACACTCACCCTTTGTCCTTGATCTCTACTCGTAATAAAATTGTTATTCCTGATTGTATTGATTCCATTCAGGATCTTCATCAAAGTAAAATGCAGCTCACCAAAGATCTTAAATGGCTAAAATAGAGAGAAAAAGTTAATGGATCTCAAGAGGAGATGACAATCTTGGATTCCTGTACAAGCATATTAATAGTAGGAAAAATCAAGTTAATATCAATTTAATGGAAGATGCTCTGAATTACAACATAACTACCAAGTTGCTAATTTAGCATTTTGAAATCCTTTACAATAAGAATAATGATCAGAATGATCCCATTTGCTCTTACTCTTTGTTTGTTTCAGGTTGGAGTACATAATTCCTTTTTATTGCTGGCCTTCTTCAACTACTTAATCTTCTGTTTGGAATTTACCCACATACTGGCTCAAAGGTGCTCACGTTTCGATTGCTATTATTATTATGATCAAATCTATGGCTAATCATTTTCTTTACGATACTGGGGAGGGCAAAAGTAAACTTCACCTCATCAGTTGGAACAAAACTGCCACATTGTAACAATATGGAGAATTAGTGTGACGACCCGTGTCGTCACTAAGTCGAATTGCACGAGATTGAATCTCAATAAATAAATAAATAAATATATATATATATATTATATAATAACAATAATAATAAAATAAATAAATGAATAAATAAATAATATTTATTTTATCCCCCGAAAAATTAAAAATTATTTTTTTTACCTCGGATTCAAATTATGAATGAAAATTTAGGTCCGGAATGTCGAATTTAGCTATGAGGGAAATTTTCAGAATTTTCGAAGCTCAAATGGACGAAAAATGCACATAATACATTTGGAATTAAATTTTTCATAAAGTTTTTAATTAAAATTGTATTTTTAGAAAAAAAAAGGCGGGAATCTGTCGTTCGGGTCCGAATGACGGACACCGGATCCGGCCAATCCCAACCATAGGATCCACGTGGCAGAACACGGAACCCCCGTGTGCCACGCGGCGCCATGTGGAAGCCCGTGGCAGCGCCGCGGAATTTGGGTGCCACATTGCAGCACCACAGTGCGCCGCAGTGCCGTGGATGCCACGTGGCAGAGACGTGGCGGCGCCGCGGAGTTCGGGTGCCACATGACAGCACCTCAGAGCACCACGTAGCCGCGGATGCCACGTGGCAGCCTGCACGGAGCCTGGGTGCAACGTGGCAGCACCTCAGTGCCACGTGGCAACACATAGCAGCACCACAGCGCCGATGCGCAGATGAGCGCCACGTGTCTTGCGTGGATTTGGCGGCGGCGGCGACGGAGTCCTCGAGGGGGGCACCTGCGCCTATTTAAAGCCCCCGGTGAGCCCGAGATGAGCACACCATCAGATTGCCGAAAGACCGCCAGAGCTCACCGGAAAACAGCCCTGAAGTTCGCCAGAGGAGGAACTTTGTGTCGAGGTACCGCCTCAACCGCTCCTCTTTTCTTCTATTTCTTTTATTGAAATGCTATTTCATGAGGAGTAGATTAGGACTAAACAAAAAATTTTGCAAAAAGTCAAAGAAATCATCGAAAAAATCGCGATCGATGAACGGTAGTTTGTCAAAGGTACTATTCATCGCCGGAAAAGATGAACAGTAACTGCCACCTGGCAGCCATATGGCAACAAAGAAGTTCACAGCGCCACGTGGCAGACATGTGGTAGTTAGCGGTCTCCTTTTGCACACGTGGCAGCCACGTGTCACCCGGTTCCACGTATAGGATTTTTGGACTTCCATAGCCACGAGGCAGCCGCGTGTCAACCACGCGGCCGCCACGTGGCACCGGGTTGTCCGTCGTTAACGGAAAGGAATATTCCATTTTTGTTAGCTATAGTACGGTTACCATTAACGGTAACAGTAACTTAACGGAAATCGTTAACGGTAACAGTTTCGTTAGCCAAAAAATATATATCAAAATGATCAGAAAAATGCAAGGATTTTGAAAATACAATCAAATCTTAGTTTCGATATCATTATTTTAAAAGTTACATTTCACTTAAATTTATGCATTGTTAAGCATGCCATTATTGAATTTTTGCAAAATTAACATCGTTGTGTTCGTAATCACCCGAATAGTCTAAATAAGCATTAATTAAGCAAAGAAACTTGCACACCCGCTTTTCGTGCCTCAAAAAGCGTGCCAAACTCAAAATTGAACCAAATAGTCTTATCAAGAGGATTAATCAATTCATCACTAACCAGACTAAATACTAAATCGTGCAGATAACTTGAAGATCACACAAGAAAGGTGTTGGATATCCTCTTACATTTATTGTTTTGCTTATTTTCTTTGACGCTTTAGCACCGCTTTAAGTCTTAAATTCAATTGTAGTTATAATTTCCTTTTCATCAAATATTGTCACTATAAATGCTGAATGAAATATCTTAAGAATGCACGCATCATTTTGGGTTCTCGAAACGGTGGTTTGGGTGGGAATTATGGCGGGGCTAGCCAAGAGGGGAGATAAGGGAGCATGCTGTAGCCTACAGAGGAACAATACTGTATTCTGTTATGATAAGAACCAACACTCTGTTTGACCCCAAGGTTCTGTGTTTGCGCGGCAGGACAAAATGCTTACAATTATGCTTACTAATTCAAGACATATCATATACATGTGATATATTCAACACTTTTTAGTATATTTTCTTATAAACCTAACAAGTTATTTTGCAGGATAAAATCTTTATACACTTTCTGTTTATATCCCTTTATTGCTTATCGCTAAAACTTTTATAAATGTATGTTAATATTTTGTACTTAGTATACGGTGCTAACCGGCGTTCCAACGCCCGCACTTTTAATGTGTCAGGTTAGGAGCTAGTGGGAGTTGAAGCAGTAGAGAAATGAGGGGGACCGGAACTTAGAAATTTTTATTTATTTTATCGCATAATCGTGTAATAATAAATTGAACTATGTAATCTCAAATTATTATAATGAAATGAATGGATAGTTTTATTTTTGCTCACTTGTTGTACTACTTAAACTGCTCAATCAGATCCCTTGATAGGGAGCCTCATGCGGGGTTGATCCTCTGACATCAACTCGGTGCGGAGGAGCCCCCACAATTAGGAATATTGCATGTTTCTTTATTTCAAAAAATGTGCAAGCTCTCTAAATAAAAAAAAATGTGCAAGCTCTCTAAATTTATTAACTTGTGTTCCCACTCGTATTTGAATCTTTGGTGGAAAAATGCTAATACTCATTAGTATCCAAAAGGTGAAAAAATTGCTTATTAGAAAAATTTTGCCTGGGCTCGGGCTCTTAGCACTAACATTTCGGCTCTATGCTCACTAGCTCAGGCAAAACAGATGATTTTAAAGAATTTTAATATTGTTAGTTGGTATAAACTAATTTTGCACAAAAAATACAAATTAAAATACGTTATCTTTCTTTGGAGGTATATTCATTCTAATCTTGTAACTGCAAATACTCAAGAATTTTGGTGTTAAGTGTGGCACAATTTATTTACTTTGTCATGAAACCCAAGAATCTGTAAAACACTAATATTTTGATTGCAATTATTCATTTGAGCTGCTGAAATTGATATGGATTGCGCTCTGGTTCATATTCCCGCCAACTCTTCTCCAACTACTAGAATCAATAGAAACACGAAATTCAAGAAATAAAAGAGGGCATCTCACCTTATTTCAATTACTGTTTCTCATATCTGGCAAGAACGATATGCAAGAACTTTCAAATCTCATCAATCTTACAGTGTCTATAAAAAAAAAATCATGTCTACTTATAGTATGCTGGGAGGTTTAGCAATAAAAGAAATTGAGCTCACCACTTAGCATGGCAACCAAGCCGCTCCTGATTCTCAGGTTTCAGATTCTACGCTTATTAGATTCGAACCTTGAGGCTGCCAAATGTCCAGTGCTAGTGCTTGGGTTTTGAGCTGTTTGATTTTTGTTTATTTTGAGCGTTTTGAATCTTCAGCTATTAGCTTCTTAGTTTCTGACTTCTTCCTTATGTTTGCATTATTGTAACTCTTTTTATAAACTTTTGTATAATTTTATTTTTGAATAACTCTTATTAGTTCCAAAAAAAAAAAAGTTTTTGCCATATTTTTTCTTGTAAAGAATTACAGCTCTTCATTTAAAATTCATTTTAAATGAAAATTATAAAAATAGAAAAAATTATTAAAATGGTTCTTTAAATTTTGCAAAATGTACAAAATAATAATTAACCCTTATAAATTCTTTTTTTGATCCATGTAAATAAATAAATTTTTTAATCTCGTCGTTATTTGTTATAATTTTTTTCTCGGTTGCAATTTTACCTATAACGACTTCATCTGCATGTGCAACTTCTTTAATTTTTTTTTGTCTACATGGTGCGTCTTAATACAAGTGGACGAGCTTGCGATTTCTTCTTCAATGTCTCTTCATCTCTTTGCATCTCTCGTCGATGCTCGAAGAGCAGTTCTTTCTCAACGTCTCCTCTCTCTGCGCCTCTTATCGACGTTAAGACGGACTTTCGTCGACAACAACAACATTCGAAGCATCAATGCTTTATGTTTGGTCTTTGGTGTTGATTTTGAATATTCACAATCATTGATGCTGATTGATTGTAATAACTCTAATATTGTTATCCATCAATTAGTGACCTAATTGATTCTAATCTTTTTATATTATTCTTATAATAGTATTAGGAGCTTCAATTTTAATTTTCGTGTGAATTGGAGATCGTTTGTCGATTTCCAGCATTTCCTGGTTTTTTGATAATTCTGAAAATGCCTAAATTATTTAGACCTCAGAATAAAAAATAGAGTTCGCCATTGGACTCAGTAGCTCCAAATTAGCTAGGAGTGTTGTTCCGGGAATTTCTGGAAGTCGTTGAATTTTCTGGATATTTTATTGTATTTCGATAGCTCAGAAAATTTTGTTGAAATCAAGATTCCATTTTAAGTAAATTAAAAATTAAATAAAAATAACCTCTAAAAATACCTATTGAGCAGATCCTACTGCGAAACTTGAACGTGTTTGGGATCCCGGATTGTCCTAAATAAATTTGTGAAGTCTAAATTTTAAAAGCTAATAATATAAAAAATATAAATCAGAATTTGGAAATTTTTGTATATTTAAGTTAAGCATCATATGAAGATAATATGTTGTAAGTTTCGTTAATTTTCAAGTTTCTGATTTATCGTAATTAATTTTCAAAGTTTTTCACTTAAAAATCAATAAGAAAATAAAATACTTGTCCAAATTCAATAATTTTTGGACGCTTGCATTCGTCTCGTTGAGACGATCATTTCAATACTAAGTTTGTAATTTTTGGAGTTCAATCAGCCGTCAATCAAAGCTTGAAGATTTTGGGTGAATTGCAACCACTTAATCTTGATCAAATGGCTCTTAGCATCCTAAATTTTAATTATAAGCCCACTCTCCCTCAACCCTAATCCGAAAATAAAAACAAAGATAAGCATAAGTCTCTTAATTTTGGCTAAACCCTAAGACTCTCACGATCCCTCTCTTCCATCTTTGAAAATCGTCGGGCTCTCTCCACTCATCCCTCTCCTCGCGGCAACGATACTCATTTCCATGGTGCTTGCTAGTTCCGACGCACCCTTCATGGTGGTGATCAAGAGGGTGAGCCAATCTCAGCTCAAATTAGGCGTAGAGCGGTTGACCGTATCAATTGATATCTTCAATCAAGGATCTGTGACTGCCTTTGATGTGAGACTTACTGATGATAGCTGGCCTCAAGATAAATTTGAGGTTGTGACGGGTAGCACTTCAAAGGCACAGGAACGGCTTGATGGAGGCGCGTCTATGTCTCATTCATTTGTTTTGGAGTCAATGGCGAAGGGCACTTTCCAAGATTCTCCTACTCTTATCAAGTTTCGTGTTCCAACAAACAATGTATTACAGGAAGCTTATTTCACTCCCATTCAACTTCTTGATATTATTACTGACAAGCCTCAAGAGAAGAAGTTAGATTAGACAAAGAACCTGCTAATAAAGTACAATTCGCAGGTCTTTGTGCTGCTGTCTGTGGGTATGTTTGTTTATAAACTCATGAGCCCCTCAAAGTTCACTGTTGCAAAAAGGTGGCAAGGAAAAGCGTTAGTGCTGTGTTCTTACACTTGAACTGAAAGAGTCTCATCTTTATGGTATTGTGAATATTGCATCATCCCAACCACTCATTAAGTTGCAACCCTCATTTTTTTTCCTTGTTAATTATGTTAAGTAGTAGGCTTGTAGGTTCTTTATGTTAATTAGTTCATGCAATCTAAAGAATTATAGATGTTCACATTTAACTTCTAAATGGATCTTGGTAAGGCTAGTTAAAATAATTCATTAATCCATCATATAATTTATTACTCATCGTTTCTCATCTTAATTATCATTAATAATTATATAAAGAATGTAATATAGTGATGATGTTAATTTTATCTCAATCAGATTATAAAGAATTATATTCATTGTAGTTTCATAAATCTCTCATAAGATTAATTGTTAACACTCTTATCAAACTATTTTGTATGTCATTGTAGATCCCTCCTTAGCATTGTTAAATTTCAGTCTTCCATCTTTAGTTGTTGAGTACTATGAATAGAGTTCTAGTGGTTTTGAAGGTTATTAAGTAAACAACACTTGTCAAAGTAATTATAATTTAGTTGTATCTTGTCTAAATATTGCAGGTGCTCTAATTAATATCTTGTTCCAACTAGTCATTGAACTTCAATTTCAAATCACTCGTGCAAGGTACACCGATCATTACTTATCCTATTGCATTCAAACTTCCATTAATCTTGTTTAGTAACTAAAATGAAAATTTAACTTGCATTGATTCCTCTGTGAATCGATCTGAGTTATTTAAAATGACCTTGTATAAATTTCTTAATAAAGTAAAAGGTAATATGATAAAGTAAGAGGAAATTTGATAAATCTATCATAATTATTTTGCAATTGAAATTTACTTTAAGTTGTAAGTTCATTTATCAATTCTATAAGACTTTGATTAAATTAAATTTGATTAAAATTGTCTTAATGCACAAAGTCTTATATAAATCTATCAATTTTCTTAATTTTAATTATATACCAAATCTATCAATAATTTCAATGCAATTAACATATATTGTTTTGTTTTCAAGTTATCTTGGAACTATATTATGTCATTGATCAACTATAGTATCAATCTTCATTCATTCATTCAACTTTTAAGATTTACTAAAGTTTAATAATTTAAGATAATTAAATCTTCAAAGCCTTGTTTTCTAATCAAATGAAGTCTAAATTAGACACTTCAATAGCTCATTTTACTCACAAGAATGTGAAGGACATTAATATGAAGTCAAATTTAGGTTTTAAATCCTAAATTCATTAATGACTTCTTAACCCTAATTAGAAGTCCTGAAAACCCTAAAATCCCAACGTTGTCCAATTTTGACCTACTTAGTGGCATTCTTCACCTTATACAATAAGGATTTCATATTTATGAATTTTATTTCATTTGGACAATAATTGGTGATTTTAGGTTTTGGCTCTTTAATTAGTATTACTTAAATAATTTCTTAATTTCATGCATAGGTGTTTAAAACCCTAGGATAGTAAATTTGCTTCACCTTTTTTCCTTTCATGTCAATTTTTCAAGACATGATTATTTTTGAGCTTAGTTCTCATAATTTAACTGTATAAATCCTTAGCAAATTTACTGGATTTATCTTTCAACCGTAGGATATAGCCTATAGAATTGATTATACCTTAAAATATAGGTAATCCTTTAGAACTAGATGTTATACCCTTTAAATGTGTTTAGCCTTAAATCTTATTTAGTGTAGGTTATGATCTTCTTAGTCATAATCCTAAATAATTAGGTTTGAGCTTAGTTCTCATTTTCTTTCTAGATATGTGAATCAATTGCAATTTACTTGATTCACCTTTCAACCATAAGGTAGAAACCCTAGGATTGATTTACCATATGAATTATAGTTGATCTCTAGATCTATTTGTTACACCTATTAAGAGTAATTAGTCTTAATGCCTTAGTAATTATAGATTATTGAGTCAACTATAACTAACCTTTAGTGATTAGATTGGAGCCTAGCTTATTTATCCTAACCCTTAAAGCCTTCTTTTAATTATTTTAAGAGATAGTAATAGGAGTCCTAATTTACTTAGAATAGTTTAAGAGTTATATTGATTTCCTTAATCTTTAATTATTAGAAAATATAGAACTTATAGTTCTTAATCCCTACATTTACTTATTTTAAACCTTTTATTTTATATTGACCTATAGCTACTTTAGTATTTGATTTGGATAGAACCTTCAAACTGCAACCTAGCTAGAGAACTTTAGTGAATTAAACCTTAATTTTCAATTTCTAAAGTTGATAATTCTTAATCTCAATCCTTTTTTACTAGTCATCTAAGCCTTGATTTAATTACCATAATTGAATCTTACGGCTTAGGACTAGATTAAAACTAGCTTCGTTTTGCATTGATTATACTTATAAATTATTTTGTCATATCATAATAAATAAAATGAAACTTCTATTTTCAAAACCTCAATTACTACTATTAGTTACAATTAACTTGAGATCAATATCTCATAGTTAATTTGGAGCTTAATTAGCTCCAATCATTAACTTGATCATTAAAATTAGATAACTTTGGATATCACTTAGTTGCAATTATTGAATATTTCCTTGAATGCTTGCTTAGCTTTGAGCCTTTTTCATTTGAATCATTTATATAAGACTTTGTGCATTAATAAAACTTTCACATTTAAAACAATAGGGGTTGCTAATTGAAGTAGCCAAGGGCAGGTTAAATTGGAGAAATAAGGATCCTCATATTCTCAGAAGGTGAATATTTGAGTGTAAGTTACATTTGAAACCTTATTTTCCAATACAGGTTAGGCAGACGTGCTTAACTCCTCTCTTTATTCTATAAGTCTCTATAGAATGAGACCCTTCTAAAAATAACTTAAATTAAATAAGATGTGAGATCTTCTACAATCTTATTGATTGTGAAGACTCATCATAGCTTCTTAGTTGTATTCCCTACATAGTCCTAGGCTATATTTATCTTAGACCATGAGTCTAAGATACTTTCCTTAATATGTAAGCTTTACACTCTCTATCTTCAGTATTGTATTTTGCTTAATTAAAATTCATTTAGAATAAAGTATATATTGCTTAATTTCAATTAATGCTTTATTGTTTCGTTTACTTAGCATAAGTTCATATGCAATTTAGATACTTTCCTTAATATGTAAGCTTTACACTCTCTATCTTCAGTATTATATTTTGCTTACTTAAAATTCATTTAGAATACATTATATATTGCTTAATTTCAATTAATGCTTTATTGTTTCTTTTACTTAGCATAAGTTCATTGAACATATACATGATTTATTTTATTTACTTTCATATGCAATTTAGTTTCTTTCTAGCCTATTTAGGATGCTTTTACCTTTGTTTCAATTGCAGGCTAGGAAGTATATTTAAGTGAGTATTCTAACTCACTTTGCCTTTTTCCTTACTTACTTTTTTCACACTTGCATGCTTACTTTCTTGCACCCTTGCTTATGCAAATTTTGTAACTAGTAGTGATATCCAATTGAATTAATTTAATATTTAGCCTAATCTTAAATTGTGCTTAGACTATTTAGTATAACCAGATTTTCTCTTTTTTGGCTTTACCCTATCACATTTAAATGCCAAAATATGATAGATTAGGTGCACTTGGAGGCTAGTGGAGCTGGACCAAGTGCTTAAAAAAAATATAATTGCTTTTACTTAATTTATTCAATTCTTGCTTTATATTAAAAGTGAGAGAGAGATTTTCATTTAATTACTTTCTAATGTTTATTCATGGCTTGTATTAATTAAAGTCTTTTATTTTGTATTTACTATGCTTATGTTGTAAGTTAAATTCCTCACTTAAATGCTTGGTTAGAGATGAATGGATATATATAGATGAATGGATACTTAAATAAAAATTTAGTTACATACTTAACTAAAAATTTAGTTATCATTTTCTCATTTTCTTATAATTATAAATGATGTAGGATGTGAATACCTAAGGATAGAAAATTGCTTCATATATTTTTCTCACTTTAATTTATATTAGAATTTGAAATAAGCAATCCCATGTAATAGATTCACTTTATATTAGAATTGGAAATAAGCAATCCCATATAAGAGAATAACTTTATATTAGAATTGGAAATAAGCAATCCTATATAACAGATGACTTTATATTAGAATTGGAAAGTTCATGTATTTTAAATTAATCTTCCATTGGAATGGAAGACTTGTATGTCTACACTGTAGGTGTTTTTTTTAGCCATTTACAGCAGAAACTCTGCTGAAGTTTTTAAGAAATTAATGACTTGGAAAATTTTGGAAAAATTGTAGATTCATATTTCACATATTAAATATTTTAAAATTTTCATATCTAGAACTGTAAGCACTTACATCAATTGTTTTTTTTTTAATTATATTCCCATATGTTATTATATACATTACATCTTCATATGTATTTTATATAACACATTTCATAAAATTCCTTCCATCTTAACTTAAAACTCTCATCTAAATCCTTGGTCAAACACAGTATTCAATGATTTGGATTAGTTTCCTTCTAATCTAGTATTAGATATTGTGGTAGCATATCAATATTGAGATTTGTTATCACTCAATATTGTGGTCATCACATTGATGATCTCAGTGAAATGGCAATATCTGAACAAGCTCTCAAACATATATTTGTTCCTTCTCATTTGGGCATTTGAATGAATTGAACATCGATATCTCTCATTTATTATATACACATGATATTCATATTTTTGTTAGTAACACTTTAAATTCAATTTAAAATATTATGCAATTTCTTAACTCATATTGTGAATGGTCAAAGTAGAAAGTCAATGCTAATAAATCCTTTATTAATTATAAATTAGAAGATGATTATTTAACGTAGCGAGCTTTGCTTGTTGCTTTAGGGTGTAATATTTTGTAATAACCCAAGTTGTTACCCAATCTGATTATGGCTAATTTAGGTCCTAATCTCAGTCCTAGTGCTCTAATTAGGTCATTAGGAGTATTTATGGCGACCCCAATATTGAGAATCACTTAACTCAATATTGATACGTCACCACAATACCTAATACTAGAAGAAAGCTAATCCAAACAATTAGATATTGTGTTTGGCCAAGAATTTAGAAGAGAGTCTTAAGTTAAGATGGGAGGGAAAATATGAATAGTATTTAGTAGTTTATAAGTATAGATGCAATACATGGATTTATGAGTGAGAATGGAGTAGAATTGAACATATGTGATATTAATAAAAAGACATTAGATTGCAATTTAAACAATTGACATGAATACATTCAATCTTAGATATATAATTATAGTTATTTATTTAGTAATTGATATGTGAGTTATAGGTCTATATTTTTGCCAAAATATTATAAGTCTAAATTTTCTTAAAAATTTTGATAGAGTCTCCTTTGTAAACGGCTAAGAAAACACATGCAGAATCACATACAAGACTCCCATTCCAATGGGAGTTATATTTTTAAAGAAAAAACAACCTAAACTAACATGCAGTCAATCCATTTTTTAACTCTAATTCTAATATAAAGTTCAATCCTTTTTATAAGATTATTCATTTCCAATTCTATAATAGAATTCAATCCTTTTTAAAGGATTGCTCATTTCCAATTCTATAATATACTTCAATCCATTTTATAGGATTGCTCATTTCCAATTCTACAATAGAGTTCAATCCATTTTATAGGATTGCTCATTTCCAAATCTAAAATATTAAAGAGAGAAAATCACATATGAAACAATTGTCTACCCTAAAGTTTGTTTCATCGCAACATTTCAACATTCACATGAAATATGAAAGGAATATCACTTAGATAAGAAACTAAGTTCCAATTATATAAACAAATAAATATTCAACTAATTCCAATTAATATCCTAGGTAGACATGCAACTAAGGACTTGATTAATATTCATTTTTATGCATTTAAAACCATTCATCCATTCAATATATTCATCCATTCATTCATCACAAGCATTTTATATATTCTAAGCTCCAACAAGTGTAGTAAAATAAAAGTAAATGACATTATTACAAACTAACAGTAAATTGAAAATAAACGGAAGAAATCTAATAGCTCACTTTGCAATTTGTAATAAGCTATAAATTTATAATATATGATAGACGGAAGCAATTTTTAATTTTTAGCGCTTGGTCCAGCTCCACTAGCCTCCAAGTGCACCTGATCTATCATATTTTGGCATTTAAATATGATAGGGCAAAGCCAAAAAATAGAAAATCTGATTAGACTAAATAGCATAAGTATAATTTAAGATTGGCTAAACATGTTATTGTTATAATTGGATATCACATTTCTAATTACAAAGTAAGCACTAGCATATGTGCAATATGGGAAGCATACAAGTAAGGAAAGTAAGTAGGAAAAACAAGTTAGAATACTCACTTAAGTTACATCCTAGCCTGTAAAAATGCTAGGGTAAAAGCATTCTAAATAGGCTAGAAATAAATTAATGTGCTATGAAAGTAAATGAAGTAAAGCATGTATATGTTCAAATGAACTTATGCTAAGTAAGGAAAATCAACACGAAGCATTTAAATGAAATTATACAATATTCACTATAATCTAAATAAACTGTAAACAAGTAAAGTACAATTCTAAATCACAAAAAATGCATAGTAAGGAAATTGAAGGAAGATCTTAGACTATTAGCCTAAGATTCACATAGTCTAGAACTATGGAAAGTAACATAGCTAAAAGCTATGGCGAGTGTTAACAATCTATAAGATTAAAGATCTCACATGTTTATTAATTGAAGTTAATTTAATTTGTACTCATTCTGTGGGCATATTTAGAATGAAATGAGGAGCTAAACACATCTGTTTAATAACTAACGAAAAGTAGGATCTACTTAAAACACTCATATTCACCCTCTAAAAATGTGAGGTCTCCTTATTATGCCATTTTCAGTCTACCTTAAACCGATCCACCATATAAACCACTAGTAATTTAATGTGAAAGTTTTATTCATGCACAATATCTTATATGAATAATTCAAATGAAAAAGGCTCAAAGCTAAGCAAGCATTCAAGGAAAAATCAATAATTACAACTAAGTGATATCCAAAGTTATCTAATTTTAATGATATACTTAATGATTGGAGCTAATTGAGCTCCCAATTAACTTTGAGATATTGATCTCAGTTAATTGTAATATAGTAGTAATTGGGATTTTAAAAATAGTAGGTTCAATTCAATTAATATGATATGATAAAATAATTTATAAGTATAATTGTTTGTTACTATTAGAAACTAACTCTTAATTCATCCTAAACTACAAGATCTAATTACAATAATTAAATTAAGGTTTAGGTGTCTAGTAAGAAGAGATCAAGATAGGAAAATATATAATATAATAAATTAGAACTAAGACAAAACTAATAAGGTTCACTAGGGTTCACTAGCTAGGTTGTAGTTTGAAGGACCCAATCAATCAAATGTTAATCTAGCTTTATTATAAGTAATGGTAAAGTTTAAGGTAAGTAATTAATATGACTTAAGAATTACAAGCTCTAAGTATAGTATTAGTTTATGTTTAAGGAATTCAATAGGATTCCTAAGCTAATCTAAGTAAGTTAGGGATTCCTATTACTACATCTTAAAATAATTAAGAAGAAGCTTTAAGGATTAGGATGAATAAACTAAGTTCTAACCTAATTATTAAAGCTAGATCTAGTTGATTCACAAATTTACTAATACTAAGGCATTAAGACTATCTATTCTTAATGGTTGTAACTAATAGATCTAGGGATCAACTATAGATCAATTGCAAATCAATCATAGTGTTTCTACCTTAGGGTTAAAAGGTGAATTAAGTACTTGGCAGTTAATTCACATAATAGAAAGTTGAGAACTAAGCTCATATTAATACAATCTAATTGGTAAGGGAGATAATTCATGTGACAAGTTAGCTATCCTAGGGTTTTATAAAGCCTAAAACATGATATCTAGGAATTTGAAATAATCACAATAACACCAAGTAAGAGTCAAAAACCTAAAATCCTAGATTATTGTATAATGGAAATGATTCATATATAAATAAAATCATTATTTCATAAGGAGAAGAATGACACTAAGTATGTCAACTTTGGACAACTTTGGAAAAATTAGGGTTTTAATGACTCCTAATTAGGTTAAAAAGTGATTAAGAAAATTAGGTTTCAAATGTTAAATTTTATTTCATATTATTGTTCCTCACATTTTTGTGAGTGAAATGAACTATTTGATCATTAATTTGGATCTTAAATGATTAAATTAGGTCACATGAAATGATGATTAATAATTTGTAATTAATTAATTAATCCTAAATATTGACCCATCAAAATATTTGCCAAAACAAAAATTAAAATACATATTATTAATCTACTCATTTTAGTGATCAAAATGATATATAATATTATATTAGTTGGATCATTATTTGTAAAGTTATTAATTAAATGAAATTAAGCAATTAATCATTAGGAATTTAATTCCAATCATTTAATCATTCATAGCACAGCAATCAATGAAAGACACATAATTTTAGGTGCTAAAATTTAGGGCATTGAAAGCGGGGACTAGACGATTGGTAGAGCCCCGGGATTTACGCGTCGTCAGACACACGGCGACATACAAGGAAGACGCGTGTCGATGCAGGTTCCACGACATACACACACGTCGGTTGTCGAACCGCGCCGGTCTAATGGAGAAACCCAGACCGCCACAATCGCAGTTCGGACCGCTTCGTCCCAAAAGAAGAGCCGAAGGGTTGGGAATTAGGGTTTACCATCGAACCCGATTCAAGCCGTCTCTGGGTGCGACCTGCACACCGGCGAGAAGATCTCACCGAGGTTGTTCACCCAAGCTAAGAATCGAGTTCATACGGTTCCTATGGAGGAGGTTAAATGATGCCCTAGCTCTCACAAGACGGAACCCTAATTCCCATTGCCTTAAATTCGATCGGTTTAGGCTAAAGCTAAATCGATCGAGTCTTATCTAGATTCAGATCGATTCTCCAAAGCACGCTGAATATGATTGTTGAATCAATTTAAGGAGAAGTTAAACGAATGGGTACCTGAAGGTTCAATACACCGGTTAGGGTTAGGTTTAGCTGTCTGGCATCGAGCACTGGAGGAAGATGAAAAGTGCAGCCTGGAGCTCCTGCTTAGCTTTGGGAAGATCGGAAATGGGTTGAGTAGGAAGAATGAAGGTATAAGCCGAAGAGAGTCCAGCTGGAGGGCTAGACGGTCCTTCGCCTGGCATCACAGAGAACATGCGGGAGGGAGACGTACATGGAGTTGAATCTGGCTGTTCGTTCGATCGATCGATCGAACAACCAGATCTGATACTTAGGATCAGATTGGAATCTGACCGTCATATCTGATTAGAAAGGGCACAACGGTCAAGATCTAATCGCGCGGCTGTCCCATGCATTGGACTCGTGCACGGGATCCGCACGGTCTGATTTCGATTAACGTTAAGTATTATTAAAAATAATTTATATATATATATTAATTTATACACTTTAATTAATTAATTGATTATGCCCTATTTATTAATCAAAATTAAATAATCAAACGCATTTTAAAAAATCCCAAAAATTCACCCTTATCTAATTGAGATGTAGGGAACTCAAAAATGTAATCAGATTTTTGATCGGAGGTTAATTTAATTATCTTAAATTTTTGGGTATTTAAATATTATTAAAATATTCGGGGAAAATTCGGCGACTTCCAAACACTTCCAAAATACCGCCCCTAGCTAATTTGGGTGTGGTGAGTCCAATGGCGAACTCTGTTTTTTATTCTAAGGTCTAAATAAATTAGGCATTCTTAGAATTATCAAAAAACCAGAAAATGTTGGAAATCGTCAAACGATCTCCAAATCGCACAAAATTTGAAATGGAGACTCATAATACTATTACAAGACTAATGAAAAAGGATTAGAGTCAATTAGGTCATTAATTGATGGGTAACTATACTAGGGTTGTTACAGTATCCCACTAAGACTTAGTTCAAATTAGGAGTCAAATTGATTGAATCCTAATTTTTGGAAAATCCAAAAACCCTAGAAATTGACCTATCTAAATTGATCCCAGATCAAAAATCAGACTTCACCATTGCACTCATTTACCCCAAATTAGCTATGGGTGATGTTTTGGTGACAATCAGAAATCATCAAAAATTTGTCGAATAATTTAATAATATTTAAATATCCTGAAAATTAATAAAAATAAAATACTTATCGAAATCAAAATATGACTTCACCGTTGTGTTTCTCACCCCTCAATTAACTAGGAGTGAATTATTGGAAATTTTCTAAAGTCATTTAATAAATCAATTTTAATTAACAAATTCTAAAATAATTATTAAATTTTTATTTAAACTTAAATATTCCAAATGGCCCCGTCATCCTCGCTGTTTCTTCTCGCTTATGCCATTAGGATCTGTCGTCTGATCAGATGGTCGACTCTGATCGTTTGATCGAGTCGATCAAACGGTCCACATTCTTCTCCTTCCTTGACTGCTCCGCGGGCGCTCAACGTGGCACCGCGCCACTAGGGGCCGTCAACCGGTGCTCACGGCAGCCTTGGGAGCTCCGTCTCGGCACCCATAAGCCCTGATACCTCCGTTCAGTACGGGTCACCTGTAACAACCCTAGGTTGTTACTCTAGCTAAATTTGGATTAATTAAGCTAAACCAACATTTGAATTTGATTCCATTTGATTCAATGGGTCATTTAAACCTAAACCTAGAAGTTTGAAATCAATCGGAGCTAGATTGGGAATTTTGGTATTTTTGGCTATTTTTAAGCCCTAAAAAATACCTAAAGTAATTTGATATCCAAATTAAAATCTGATTTTATTTTTGAATTCCTCATACCCTAATTAGCTAAGGGTGAATTTTTGGGAATTTTCGAAACTCATTTAGTCCTAAATTAGATTTAAAATATTTAGAAATAACTATATATTATTTAATTGATTTATTTTTATTAAATTATAATTTAATTAAAATTAAAAGGCGGGAGTTGCTGTCGGGACCGCGGCAGACCCGCTGCGGGGTCCCGACAGCGGCGCATGCATTCAAGCCACCCGATGTTTGAGCACGCATCTCAGCGCGCGCCTTCGAACGGCGGGATCTCCTCCGTGGTAGGATCCAATCCTACGTGTTGGATCCATCGTTCACATCCAACGACTACCGATTAACCCGATTAAGTAATCCATCAGGATCGTCCAGAGCCAACGGTAGAACCATCCGACAGCTCTGAGACCCCCAGCCACTGTGGTCATCGTACACCTCTCGACCCGTCTGCGTCTGGTCCCCCCCAACAGCCAGGATCCTCTTAGCCGCGTGGCAGTACGGGAAAAGCTCCGAAATTCCTCTCCTGCCCTCGGTGCGTTCGTCTTGCCGGCTGCCATCTTCCCAAATTGCCCAAGGCCGTTGGCCCGAGCCTCTCCCTTCAGTCCGAGCTTCCCTCCATTACCCGAACTCTAGAAGCCACCCCCATATCCCCCTTGGCCTATAAATACCTTGGGAGAATCACTGTGAGTACCTTTGCTCACTGTGAACTCCCAATTGGCGGCTAGAGACCCTTAGAGCTCTCGTCTTCCTCGGTAATTTTGCCCGACTTTTCCCGAAGTGCGATCCACTGATAGAGGGCTCGTCTGGTGTTCAGACCTCCTGTGAAGCTTCATCTACTGTCCAGTAAGCTTCAGCGCACCTCAATTCCCCCCGGCTAAGCCTACAGCCTGACTTGAGGTACAGCCTTTCCCCATTGAAATTTCTTCCGCTCATTTCCCTTCTGTCTTCTGGATTGAGCCCTGGATGTCGTCTAGAGCACCTTAGCCAACTAGGAAACCCGTGATGATTGTTGCCTGGGGCTAAGCTAGCTCGAGTCGATCGTATCAATCGACTAAGCTAGCAGCCGAGCCAATGGCTGAGTCCGAGTAAGGACCCAGCGATTGGCTGCGCCTCAGGTTAAGATAGGTTGGGGGTTCGACGTGTCTTGACTCCCTGAATGTGTGGGGATCAAATCCCGATCGAATCGAGGCCTCTGTGAGGAGAATTATTGTGGCTCCCCACCCCTTAACCCGCAAGGATTAAGCTAAGGGGTGGCGTGTCACTCTAGCTAACCCTCCACTTATAGTTGGATTAGGATGTAATCCACAATCCACTTAATAAGGGAAAGAGTGAGCATAGAATCAAGCATTCAGTCACTATCTAAGTAAACAAACATAGTGCGGAAGCGATTTAAGGAAATGTAAACCATCCAAGCATCACAATATAAATATCGAAAGTAGAACTCATAATATAAGCACACAATCCAAATATGCAGTCAATGTACCTGTATTATTACATCATTTAAAAAGTTCAAATAGAATAGAATGTGCAAATACTCTCATCCTCACATATAAAATAAATGCTAAACAGCGGCTTCTTCTACGGGCTCCTCCTCTGGGTATGGCTCCACTCCTAACTCCTACTCATCTAACTGAAAAGGATCTGCCATTGTCGGTTTCACAATGTAGGGCCCCAGTCAAAGAAAAGAAAAATCTGGTTAGACTATTGTCTAAGTACATTTTAAGCTGATTATCATAAAGGTTATGTAATATTACCATTTTATAACTTTTAAGAAATAATGTGTATAAAGGAGCAGCAAGCAGTACTAAAGAAAAGGGAAAGCTATAAACCATCATTTATAACTTCAGCAAAAAAAAGGAAAGAGACTGAGACATGCCTCGCATACAAACTAAACAAGGAATGGCATATGAATATACATAACTAAATAAGTACTGTAAGAAAAGTTTTATATCCTAAACATGCTGGTGATCAACAGAAAATATGCCAATTAAAATAAACAACTCAGCAGTGGTACATATAAATAGCAGCAAGGTTCTAACATCCTAAATATATATAAAAGCAGTACAAGGAAATAGCTGACTGAATAAGAATACTAAAAAGTGAACAACAACAACTGCATATAAAACCATATGTGTACAATCTGCCATACAGAAAAGAGCTACTTAGCTCACCAATAATTAAGTATATTTTACCGTTTAATAATAATTAATTATCCAAATTACTGTTAAGGTTAGATTAATCTTAAATTATCCCTAATTAATCTCTTAATTACACTTAATTAATTAAGGTTACTGTTTAAAAGTAATTAATACTAATCCTAATTTAATTAACCACTAACTGTAATTAATTAATCATTAATAGTAATTAATTAATACTAACAGTAATTTAATTAATATTTTAATTAACAGACAGTGGGCCCCACTAGACACGTGGCATTGTGGGCCCCATAGGGGCTGAGTCAGCTCTGTGACTGGGCAGTGGGCCCCACCTAACACATGGCACTGCCAGAGGCTGCCACGTGGCATTGTGGGCCCCACAGGGGAAGCTGAACCGCCGCGGGTGATTGGGCAGTGGGTCCCACGTGCCACGTGGCGTGCCGCTGGCTGCCCGTGGCACTGTGGGCCCCACTGGGGAGCCGATCCGCCGCGCGGGCTCGAGCTGTGGGCCCCCCACGTGCCACGTGGCGTGCCGGCTGGCTACCACATGGGGCTGTGGGCCCCACGGCCGAAGCCGAAGGGTTGCGGCTGCGGCTGGTGGGTCCCACTGGACACGTGGCAGGCCCAGAAGGCGCCACGTGGCTTGGTGGGCCCCACCTAGCTGACGCGGACCCGGCTCGGGCGGGTCGAGATCGGGTCGACCCGGCCCGGACTTCGTCTTCCTCGCAGAGACGGCCCAAGGGCGCCGGGCTAGGGCACGGCTTTTGCCGGCCTTCCCGGCGCCGGACCACCTCGGCCCGCACGGCCAACGGTAGCCCTCGACGAGGGCTACACGCCGGTGGGCGGACCTTCGCCGGAGGTGGCCGGGATCGCCGGCAAAACTAAACCTTAATTTCTAGGGTTTCGACCGATCGAACCCTAAAATTTCTAAACCTAGATTTGGGTTGATCGGACCTGATCGAGCTCGATCATGTCCGATGGATCGTTGATCTAACCCTAGACCTACGATAATCAAATGAAAAATTGCAAATCCAATGGAGGAGAGGGGAGATCGGGGTACCTCGGATTCGACGACTGCAGGGGGTTGGCTCGATTCGAGGCTTTGGGGCTTGGGTTCGCAAAACCCGGAGCCCCGAGCTTGCCTGAGGTCGGGGAAGGCGCCGGTTGGCCCGGAGGGGCGGCGGAGCGCGCCGCGTGGCAACGGGCAGAGAAGACGAAGACGGGAGCTTCCTGACCGTCGGATCTTGCGACGCGTGGACGGCTCGGATCGGCGCTGGTCGTGGGTCGCGAATCGTGCTACGGGCCGTCCGATTCGAGCAGATCGGACGGTCCTGATGGATCCATCCGATCCAACGGCGCCGTCCACTTAAGCTGACGGCGCGGGACGGCGCCTTTAACTTTAATTAAAAATTAATATTTTTTTTTTTTTTAGAAATCCAAGAAAAAACTTTTGAACATATTATTCCTAGCTAATTTGGGGTCAAGGAATTCAATGGAGAAGTCGGATTTTCGATCCGACAAGTATTTTGATATCTCAATTTCCGGGGTATTTTTATTATTAAAATATTCGTCGAAATTTCGACGACTTTCGATTGACACGAAAACTTCACCCCAAGCTAATTTGGGGTCAAAGAACGCAATGGAGGTGTCCATTTTTTGATCGGAGGTCAACTTAAATAAGTCAATTTCTAGGGTTTCTGGATTTCCAGAAATTAGGATTCGATCCATTTGACTCCTGATTTGGACTAAGTCTCAGAGGTTGACTCCAATTGACCTAATTAGCACTTATAATTGTGTATAAGACTTAGGGTTAGTCCTAATCAACTATGGTAACAACTTGGGTTGTTACAATTGTCCCCTCACAGTCTGCCTGAGACGCCCGTATCGAAGGCGTCTCGGTCGAGTAGCAGCCCGTCGATCCAGAGGGATCCAGATGGGGGTTCTTGATTCAATCGACGCGTCTCGAGTCCCTGAACGTGTAGGGATCGAGTTGAGCCTCTGTCATCGCCGGAGCGTTGAGAATTTTGGCGCTGAAGCTCGGCTGACTCTGGACCCGTCGAGAGGAAGGAGACGAAGTCGTGGGTTCTGGGCCGGGCCGACCCGTGACCCGCACGGTTCTGATTTTGGGCCACGCCTAATTAATATTTATTGGATGACATTTTTAATGGTTATGCATTTAAATAATTAAACCATATAGTTCCAATTTAAATAAACATTCAGATTAAATTAATTGAATAACTTTAGTTATACAAATCCAAATGGTATGATCCAATATACTATTTAAATCAAAAAAATATAAGGAATCTAAATATAAAATAAAATTTCAGATCCAATGGTTGGATTTAAAAATATTTGCCTAATTCCTTGTTGTTCTTAATTAAATCTTATTAAATTTAATAAATATCCAAATATGGAGATTTAGGGCTCTGATTGCTTCCTGAACCCTAGAGATCAAGTTCAGACCCTTAAACCTAAATTTGCATATTTATTTATCTTAATCACTCCTTAATTACCCTAATTAATGTTTAGTAAACTTAACCTTAATTAAGTCTCAGATCTAGGGTAAGTAAGTTCCTAATGCAATGTTAAGTCTATTAGAACCTAAGGGTAAGGCTGGATTGCCCTAAAGAAGCCTATTTTCATGAATCACCCTAATGGGATTAATTAAGTAATTAATGAGAATTTGTCTTAATTAAGTGGTCAAAATCTAAAATGAGGGTGTTTCTCACTTCATTAACCAATATGAAACATATTAAAATAGATTAGATCTAATTTGGATAAGTAAACCCTAAAATCCCAATTTTTGCCTTAAGAGGGGCATTTTGGTCATTTTGACCAAAATGTGTTTAAATGCTCCTTAAGACCTTGAAAATTCAATAAACCACCTTAAGGTAGATTATAAATGTTCTCTGGACCATTAGATTAAGTATATTAATAATATGAACATTGAAGTTATGAAATCTTTAATTTAGTCTAATTAAGACACTTAGATCTTAAGTGATATTAAAGAAGTCACTTAAGCTTAACACTTAAATGTAATCATTCCAAAAGTCACTTGATAAGTTCAAACTAGTTAAATTATAAGCTTAAATGCTAAAAGAAACAATAATGGAACATCCTAAGTTAAAATCTAGCTTAAAGTCTAAAGTGATCAAATCTCAGACCCTTAGATCTTAAGTAGCCCTTAAAAGATCAATATGAGTTTGATGTTTAATCTAATACTTAAAATTGTCAATTTCAACCTTAATAAGCTCCATATAGTTTAACTATGAACTTAAATTCTAAAAGAAACACAAATGGAAACTCTTAAGTTAAAACTCTAGTTAAAGTCTAAAGTGAACAAATCTCAGATCCTTAGATCTTAGATCTTAGACTTAGATCTTCAATTTGAATTAAACCATCTCCAATTGGAATTCTTTAAATATTTGATTGTTTAATCTTTTGGAACCTTCTATATGGGTATAGAATAATTTAATTTATAGGATAATGAGATTATCTAAAAGATTGAATATAGATCTTAGATTCTTAAGTTCTTAATTGATTATTTTATCTTATAATCAGTAGAATAACCTTTCAATAAATTCTTAATGCCTGGATCCTTCAGCTTATAGGATTCTATACCTTAAATTTGGGTTGTAAATGTGAACCCTAGATCCTAGTTAGGATATTACCTTGGATTTAGGATTTGAATTCAAATTGGGGTTTAAGTTCTAAATCCTTAAATCTTGATTTACTTAATCAAGATTTGGGAAAGAGAGTAAAATATATATAAAATAGGTCGTTGATTTATTTACTTAAACCATATAGTCATCACATGATTTTGGATTAGAACTTGTTAAGTTCTAATATTAACTTTAAGGACGTAAATCTGAGATTCTACTCGATAGCTGGATATTGGAGATCCTAAACTTGTACCTTCTCAGAGTAGTTAGATTGGGTAATTAGATAACATCAGATATCACATAAGTTTAGATTGAGTCTCATACTTACTTTAACTAGATTGCTTTGCATACCTTAGATATTCAGCTTTATTCCTTGAGCATAATAGGAGGACTTAGGATATGGATGATACATCCTAAGTTAGTATTTGAATTTCATATCATTCAGTTTTGCATTGTTTGTAGTTGGTAGAATATATCCTAGCTTAGTCTGCTTCTTCAGTAGTAGTATTGTATAGAGTGGACTCAGACCTAGCATATTTGGAAGGCTAGGCTGGGGATTGAATGACTAATATTGGAGGCCCTGGATAGCCCATTGGCTGGTATGGCAGTACTATAACTTAGGCTTATTGCTACTTTAGCTGGATTGTTCAGTATTGTTTTCTATTTTGCTTTGCCACATGCTTTAGTGGCCTTATTTTTTGTACTTGCTCGCTTTGCCACATGTCTCAGTGGCTTTACCTTTCATAGATTGCTTGGCTTTCGCCACATGTCTCAGTGGCCTTTTCTTTTCTTTTTCTTAACTAGCATGTTGTATGTATACTCATATGGTTTACTTATATATATTTTGGCATGTTTAGGATGTTAGAATTGCACATTTTTAGTACTTGTGTTCCTTTTATATATTTAGCAAGTGTTAACATGATCATAAAGCATATTAGGTTCAAAATTATATTGTAGTTGCTATTTCTTTTAGCTTTAGCCTCATCTTGTTTATTTTACATTGTATGTTCTCCTTACTAGTTGCTGGCTATAAATGGATAGCTTATAGTTACCCGTTTCTTTCATAGCTTATTGCATTTAACCTAGTAACATTTAGGACCTAAGCAAGCACATATAAATTTTTACCTAGTTATCCAAGCATAGTCAATATGGGTTTTAAAATGATCAGGAGAATAACCCCATCACTGTGGTGGTATTAGTTTTCCAATTTATTGAGTAGTTTGCAAAATCACATTTATGATTCTCTCCCAAAATGATCAAAATGCCCTTGGTTTTCAATTGACCATGACTTAGTAAATTGAACTCCAAATTAAGAAATTCAAAGTATTAACTAGCTTAGAATTTTAATGCTAATAGCAAACAAAAAGAAAAATTAGGTTTTTAACCTTAAAAAATCTAAGTTGATCAAAATACCCATAATATAGTTAAGGCATAAGTTGACCAATTGAAGTTCAAATTGGGTCTACTCCTAGTTAAAATATTCAGTGTGTTATAGGGAAGTTATAGACACAGAGTTTACTTAATTTGGACATCAAACGAAAAAGTTCAGTTTTTGCCCCCTTGACCTTAGGAAAATTACTGAATTGCCCTTGGAATTTAGAACATCCATAACTTAGCCATTTAATCTCATAATTTAATTTTCTTGGACTTTATGGATTCCTTGAATAGCAACCAATAGTAAACTATATAAAAATTTAGATTTCCATTAGATGTAAAGTACTAAATTTCCCCTTATGTTAAAATCTTTAGTTTGGACCTATAGGACCTATTTCTTATCCAAATTTAGTATACTTACTGTCTATTTTCATGTTAGATATTAAGGAATCATTTGGCTATAATAAATTCCAATTTAAAGCTTTAAATCAAAAAGTAGGTTTTTGGACCCTTAAGTAGGGGCAAAATAGTCATTTTGCCAAAAATTTAGGTTAAGTGTCTTAACTCCTAAGTTATTAATTAGATTAATAAAATCAGTAATAATATTGATTTAGGATCAATTTAAAGTCATAAGCCTCTCAATTTGAATAATTTGATAAGAATCTAAAATTTAGGCTTAAAAATCCCTAAGTAAGGTTAATATACTTTACTTAGTTAAAATCGATCCCCAACTCTTTTAATTAATAAAAAACATCAAATTAAATTAAATGTAAAGAAATTCAATTAACTCTTAGAACATCCCTAAGTTTCTTCATTAGAAGCTCATTAGGATCCTCACTTCACCTTAGAAATCTGTTCCTTAGAATTAAGGATAGATCTTAGGTTAGATTTCATTCATTGAATAACAGGGTTATTCAATGATAAATCCTTGATTTTATTAATTTCTAGATTTTTTATAATTTCATTTTTGATTATTTTATCTTTTAACCCTAGATTAAGAATAGGAGAATTATCCTATTAAGCTTGACTTTGCTTAATAGGCTTTATCTCAATCATTAGTTCATTTAGAATTTGAAACTTAGATCCTTAGACTTTACCTTTGGATTATGTGTTTAACTCCATTTCATGATATTGAATTATAATCCCTAGTTCAGTAAATCTTGATCAGATCCTAGCATAGAAGGTCTAAATTCATTAATTAGGTCGTGATGATTTATTATTTAACTTATAGTCGATTTTGATTGAACTAAATTAGAGCCTGATCAGTTCTAATTGCTTTTAACTTATAGAGTCATATTTCTAAGTTACACTCGATAGTAGGAATTAGAGATCCTGAACTTGTGTAACTTAGAATAGTTAAAATAGTTTAATTAGACAATAATAGTGTCACAATGTATAGAAGAGTCCCTTACTTACTACTTAATTTTTGTGCTACATATTTCTTATATTTTGTGCTTAATTTCTTGAACATGTCATATAAGAGAACATTGTGCATGAAATGAAAACATAAAATAATTAGGATAATGATTGCCTTGGGTTCAGTATATTCTAGTAGGTTTTAGTGCACATTTACCCTGATGGATAAGAGTAAGGAGTAATGAGGATGCTTAACATTACTTGTTGATGAGTATGTGTTAAGCTTGGAACCCGTATAGTCTTGCATACGTGCTTGACTCCTCAACTATTTCTGGATGTGTCCACAGAAACAAAAGTAAAATAACTAAAATATTATGCATTTATATTTACTGCCTCTTCAATTTTGTTGTTCTATTATGTCTGCCCTAGCCTAGAAAGGCTTTGAGAATTTCTGTCCGGGCCCGATTGGCCAATTTTTCTGATATGGCAGTTGTACATACGTGTTTTTGTTTCAGTTTACTGTTTACTATTTTAATGACGCATGTTATTTCAATTAGCTGTATTTTACTTACCTGCTTACTTGTACATTCTTATTATATGTTAGATTTTGTTGCTTACTATATGTATTACTTTCAGATTTATTGTTTAAACTAGCATATGTCATATGATCATCAACATGTTTAAAATTTCTCTTTCAGTATTTTTACTTACTGTATTATGTATATATATACTTATCTTTGCTTAGTTTTCCTTAAGGTGTGCTTTTTGCCTCAAACTTTATTCAGTTATAAATGATGTATTTATAACTTATATTGCTTCTTGTTTGCTTACTGCTCCTATGCCAGATAGTTGTTTTAATTTGTATATGTAAATTGTGACATTAATAATTTATGTAAAATATTCAGTCTAAAATGTACTTAGGTAATTGTCTAATAATATTTTTTTTTTATTGGCTAGGGCCCTAGCATTATGAAACTGACAATGTCAGATTCATATAAGTTTGAGGAGCTGGGTGCTGAAGAGGAGAAGCTTTATATTGAATAGGAGCAGCAGTCAGGAGAACTAAAAGTTGTTTAGTTTCCTTTTCAGCTTTCTGTGAGATGAGAGATTTTTCTTTTATTTCATTTAAACTATTTAATAATGTAATAGTACAGGTACCTTTGACTATATTTTTCCTTACAGTACTTTATACTCTGAGCTGTATGTTAAACTTTTCCTATTTATTGTGATAAACTAGATGTATAATTGTTTAACTTTACTTCCGCACTTTAATTTTGTATACACTTAGAAATTGAGTTTATGGCATTTATGCAGTGGCTCATCTCTCCCTTACTAGTGGATTAGGGTCTATACCTAATCTAGTCTTAAGTGGGGGATTTGCCAAAGTAACACTTTACTCCTTAGTCTAATGATTGTGGATTAAAGGGCGGGGCATGTAATATATATTTATTTTAAATATAATTAATTAAAATTAATTATTAAATAAACTTTGAATTATATACTTTTTACTATTTTATTATAGTAATGTTAGAAATGAATTTAGAGAATATTTGATAAATTTTGAAAAATTAATTTATGTTAGGATTTTTCATGATTATTTTAATAAGAATTTAAATTAAAATAATATTTTAAAATGTTTAGGTGTCAGAATTGAAAATTTTTGACATTTTTGGATTCAAGACGTTGATGTAAGCAAAACGGAAAAATTTCATAAATTTAAAACTATTTTGAAAAAAAAAAAAAAAATTCGGGTCGAATTGTTGCTTAATCGTTCGTTCAAATTTGACGTTTTTGGTATCGTTGGAATCGTATCGACGAGACCTTTCATTTGATACCTTAAAATTTAATTTTCGTTAAATTTTGATTTTTTGAATTTGTAAAAAATTTAAATTTTTATTTATTTATTTATTTATTTAAATTGAGTTAATTTATAATTTTTATCTTTTCTTAAAATTTATCTTTATAAATATACCTCTTAGGAATATTCTTATCTTATTTTCATTCCAAATAAAGACAAAATCCACCTCTTAATCTAAACCATCTATTTTTATTTTGACTTATTTATACCTTTTGATTTAAATCATACTTTATTAAATTTTTCTTATCCCCTCTCATCCTCTTCTTCTTCTTCAAAAAGAAAAAGATATCTCCTTATCCCCTCTCCCACCATCTTAAATCTTCTATATCCCTTAAGGTTTCTAAAATATTAAAGGTGAATAGTTAAAGCTTGCAAAAGACTAAAATTTTCTTCTTCTTCACTCTTTTAAAGATAATATTCATTAAGATATATATTTCTTTTAATTCAAAATTTTTCTTTTAACTTGATTTTAGTAATGAAATTAAATATGCATACAAAATTTCTCTTAATTGATTTAAATATCTTCATATTAAGTCAAGATCTAATACATGATTATTTTATTTTCTTATAAATTTCTAAAGTTTTAATTTTTTTCAAATATTTTTTATGCTTAAGATGTATATTTATGTTAACTTTGTATATCTATATCTCTTAGATTCATCATATTTAGAACTTGAAATCTTTTCTAATATGTTCTCCTATATATTGATTACATATTATTAGAAGAAACTATTTAATGATTTTACTTCTATGCTAATTTAAATTAATCCTAAAGTATAATAAAAATTTTGAATTTTTATTTAAAAAAATTTCTTAATTTTCTAAAATTTTAAGATTTTTATAATACTTTGAAACTTTATATCTTTTTTGTTACCAAGAATATAAAGCTGTAATCTTGCATATAGATTCCCCTATATATTGGAAAGAACTTCAATTAAGACATCTCAGAAATTTGGGCACTTTAAAGTTAACATTTAAGTGCTCAATGTTCAATAAAAACTCTAAAAAGTTTTAAATTTAAAAACAGATTTTTTTGAAATTTTATTGATGTTTAGCTTAGTATAATTTTTATTCCAAGCACAGTTAGATGTTTATTTTTGGCAAACATAATCTTGGTTATATTGTGAGCAAATTCTCTATTAATTACTTGAGTTTATTATGTCATTAAGAAGGTCATTCAAGTGCGTATAGTTTGCTAAAAAAATTAAAAATTTAAACAGGTAAAATTTCTGGAATTTCAAAAAAAATTTTAATGTTTGAAATGATATAATTTTCAAAATAAAGAAAATCCAAATGTGATTTTTGGCATGCATATTCTCTGATATATAAAGAACAATTTATGTTTAGATATCAACAGAAAATAAGCACTCTAAAAGCACCTTTTGGATGACACAAAATCAACTAAAAACCTAAATTTCTTACTTATCCAAATTAGGAAAATTTTATAAAAATAAAATTTTCATTTCAAATGATATATAATTAATTTACCAACTTTATGATTACTGTAAGAACATAAATTTTGATATTTATGAATAATTTAAGTAATAAATTTGATTTTTGGAATATTTATAAATACAATTTCTCATAATAATAATATTATAAATCTTTCATATAATTTATTAAATGAATAATCTAAAGTGAATTAAGATAGTTGATTAACAAATTTAGATATTAATTTAACAAATTGAAATCAACAAATTTAAGAAAATTATTCTTCAAGTCAGGTACGAAATTATTCTTAAGTTTTATTTCAAGTATCTTAAATTTTGAGTTTATTTTCATTTGAATATTGCTTATTCATTTTGTCATGCAAACAGCTTTATTAAATTATAATATTTTCATATAAAAGTGTGTGATAAAAACTAAAGAAATTTCCTTTTCGATGTTTATCTTTGAAGGAAGAAATGAAAATATAACATGTACAGGTAGAGCTTACTAGTAGCTCACAATAAAATAAGGAGGGATCTAGCCCTCGTGGAAGTGAGCAGAAGATCCAGAGGAAAGATACACCATTTTACATCTATAGGAAGACGCACCACCGACGGGTGGTGATAAGCTTCCATGGCCAATAGATTTTACCTGTTGGATGATGAGTCACAGGACTCAGCTTTGTGTCACAATTTACTTTTAATTGAAAAATTTTCACTTTATGCTTTTCAAATGTTTACTTTTATATTTAACATGCAGGGCAAGCTTGGTAAAATTTGCAGTATTTATCTTATTACATGTTAATATAAAAATTTAATTTTCTTGTCATTTCATTTGATTTATACCTATTTTAGAATGCTAGAAAATAATTCTTAATGGATAATTTTTGTACTCCTGCCTGACTGGCTTTATTGATGATTATTTTAAGTTTTGAAAATTAAAGCTTAAGAAGATACTCACTTAGGAAGAGCTTATAAAAAGAAATGAGATTGTAGTGAATATATTTTCTTTTATTATATATTATAATTATAATTGAACTTATGTAATTTTATAAGATTAGCTCTGTGATGAATAACTAACTTATAATTTTATTATCTTATTCTCTATATTTCAAATGATGAGTTTATTATTTAGAAATTCTCAAACTTGATCACTCGATCGCCACAGGGCGCCACATATTTGGATATCAATTTGAAGGGGGCTCTATTAATATTGGAGACTTCTCTAATGTTATTGGGAGAGACTTCCTCGATGTCATTAGGAGAACCTTTAAAAATAAAAAGGGGAATCTAGCATGTGAGATCATTATTAAATTATTGATCCAATAATTAAGACTTATAAGAAGATGTTATTACAGAATAAGAAATAGTAAAAGAGCAATGCAGCTTCAATAGCAGCAGGATTGAACAGTAAAGAAGAGCACCTAGCAAAAGACCAATTGAAATGCAGCAACAGATAGTACATGGGCTCTAAGCAGCTCAACATTCAGAATTATAAGGAAGATAAGATATTAGCCAAAATAAGAGGAGAAATGAAATGCAATGACAATAAAATATTGCATTGGATTCCAAATTAGCTCTAAGCTCAGAAATCCTGCATAATTCTAAGTTGGCACTGAGCACTTGTCGGCTTCAAACCATGTATTTGTGAAAAAAGTAGTATATGCAGACTAAGTATCAATAGTGGCTTTTGTGTCATGCCCGATGGTGAGCACTGTTTCATCATGCATGTCATAGCTAAGTCTTGACTGACCCCCAGCACTTTGCAAACAGAAATAATTTCATTTTTAACAGAGGTCTTACATGATTGTTGAGACTTGAAGATTCTTGCACTGTGTTCTTGCCAAATTTAGTAGGCAGTGATTGACACTAAAGTAAGATTCCACCTCTTATTCCCTAAATTGATCATGTGGTGCCCCACCCCTTAACTGCCAACAATCAAGGCCAAGGAGTGGTGTACCACTTTGGCAAATCTCTTACTTATCATTAGATTAAGGTAATACCAAATCCACTAATAAGGGAAGGTTATGCCCTAAATAATGAAGCAAAATCATTTACTAAGTATATACAAGCATAGAGTTTAGAAGCAAGAAAGGTAATAATACTACATCTAATCCACCACAATACAAGTAAGAAGTAAACATGCAGCTCAAAATAAAATAGTACAGTAAAAGAATATACATAAATATATGAATTATTATAAATATTAAATAAATTTTAATGAAAAATATAAAGTTCTCATCCTTATAAGAAAAGGAGAAGCTAATTTAAGGATCTCCAGTGGCAGCACACTCCTTCTCCTGAATCTGATCTTTAGAATGCTCGACTACCTCGAATAACTAAGAATTTACCATTGCCGGTTTCACAATGATAGGGCCCAGCCAAAGAAAAGAAAAATCTAGTAAGACATATTGTCTAAGTACATTTTAGGCTATCATATTTCATGAATTTTATGATATCACCATTTTACTTAGACTATAAAACAAGCATACAAAAGAAGGAATAAGCTATAAATAAAAGCATTTATAATTAAGAAACATGCGAGATCAAAGAACATACCTCACACCAAAGCTGTAACAAAGTTAGGCATATAAGTATAAGTAAAGTAAATAAAATACTAAAGGAAAAGACTCATCCTAAATATGCTTATGATCACTTGAATTATGCAGATTTAAAAAGAAGGTAATCTAACTGTGATATGTATAAGTAAGCAGTAAAAGAAATCTAGCATTTTATAAGTGTACAAGTAAGCAGGTAAAGTAAAGCTAACAATAGTAACAAGTAACAGAAAATTAATAAATATATATGTGATGACAGTCATATCAGAAGATGGCCAAGCTAGCCTGCTGAATAGAAAAATGTATTATTCTTAGCATCATAAAAGGCTAAGTCGGTAAGTTTCTTAGCGTCGTAAGAGGCTAAGGCGAAATAATGAAGCAGAACTAAACTAAGGAGGCTGTAAGTGCAAATGCAATAATATTTTAGTTATTTACTTTACTTCTGTGTACATATCTAAAAATAGCTGAAGAGTCAAGCACGTCTGCAAGGCTATTTGGGTTCCAACTTTATACAATACTCCTCAATGAGTAATGTTAAGTAATCCTTATTTCTCCTTACCCCTGTTCAGTACGGTAACATGTGCAAGATTAACAAGTAACTAAACCATATGCAAATGTTATCTTAATTATTCTATGTTTTCATTTCATGCAACAATGATATCTTATATGACATATTCAAAGAATAAGGCACATAATACAAGGAATGCAAAAGCACAAGTAAAATAATAGTGATAAAGGGACCCTACTACACAAGATGATGTTAGTTGTGATCTATTAAACCATTCTAACTATTCCAAGTTACATAAGTTTAAGATCTCTAATTTCTACTATCTAGTATAATTTAGAAGTATGACCTTATAAGTTAAAAGTAATTATAACTGATCAGGTTCTAATTTAATTTAATCAACAACAACTATAAGTTTATATAGAATCATCACATCCTAATTCATGAATTTAGATGTTCTAAGCTAAGATTTGATCAAGATCTACTAAAGATAAGGATCAAGAATTAAACACCATGAATTGGAGTTAATCACATGATCCCAAGGTAAAGCTTAAGGACTAAAGTTCAAGTCTAAATGTGAACTAATTATTAAGGCAAATCTAATCAAGCAAAATTAAAGCTTAATATGATGAATCTCCTAGTATTAATCTAAAATTAAAAGATAAAATAATCAGAATTAAAGTATAGAAATCTAGAAACTATTAAAACTAAAGTTTCATCCATTGAATAACCCATTTACTCAACAAATGAAATCTAATCCAGTATTTATTCCTAATATTAAGAAAAAGATCCTAAGTTGGAGTGTAGATCCTAAAAAATTCCTAATAAATAACTTAAGAGGGATTTTAGCAGTTGATGTTAGTTATTACAATTTATCTTTATTTGCTGATCTAATCAACTTAAGGAAGTTAATGATATAATTTAGCTAAGCTAGGGGTATTAGTTTTACTTAGGAACTTTTAAGCCTTTAATGAGGTTTCTATTAAATTACTGGATTATGAGATTAAGGGATATAAATTGATCCCAAATAAGTTTTATTACAAATTTTAATGATTTAAATAATCTTTTAGAGGTTAAAGGCACTTAACCTAAATTTTGGGCACAACGATTATTTTGCCCCTACTTAATTGTCTAAAATACTACTTTTTGATTAAGAGCTCCAAATTAGATTTTCTTGTTGCAAAATAATTCCTTGCTGTCTAACATAAAGATAGATAGTATGTACATCAAATTTGGACAAGTATTAAGTTATATGGGTCCAATTTAAGGATTTTAACCTATAAATGAATTTTGGTAATTATAATAAGTGAAGTCTAAGCATTCAGTTATTTTATTATTGTTTACTGTCCAATGATTCTATAGAGTCAAAGAACACTAAATTCTGAGGTCTAATGATTAAGTTACGACCAAAACCGTTCTAGGGTCTAAAAATGAAATTTAAGGATTTAGAACATGCCCTTTAATAATAGATTTCTATATTCAAAATCACCTTTAAATTCACACAATACTTAATTTTACTAAATCCATATTCAATTTTGATTTATTTTGGCCCCATTAGGGGCCTAGATTCATTATAATAAGAAAAATGTGAAGTTTCAACCATTCTGGACAGTTTTGGGGACTTTTGGAAAATTCTGAGCACTTTCAAACAATTTTGGGCATTACGGCGCACTGTAGCGCTTTCTGGCCAAGAGCCATGCACTACGGTGCACTGTGGCGCACTACGATGTAGCTAATCCGAGACACGGTCGCTATGGCGCATTGTAGCCCTTTTAGGCGTTGCGGCAGTTTTCAGCGTTGTGGCGTGCTGCAACGCTTTCAAGCGCTACGACGCCCAATCTCATGAGAGCTAAATGCTACAGTGCGCTGTAGCACCACTTGGCCAAGAGCCAAGTACGATGTGGTGCGCTACGATGGATTCAACCTGAGACTCGAGCGCTACGGCGCGCTGTAGCCCCATACGGTGATTTTGCCTGTGAGAAAATTGTAATGGGTCTCCTTTCGCACTCAAATACTCTTAATTTATAGCACATCACGTGTGGTGCCATATAGCGATGGAAATGTATTTTTGAGACCTTTTTCATTAATACTAAAATTGGCATGAAAGGATCATTTTAATGATGCAAACAACGTGGTTAAAAGTTCAGGTATACAAAAATTATAATTGCAGAATGGATTTTCTTCCATAAAACTTACTATCTTAATGAGCTCTAATGGTCTCTACATCTCAAACACAAGTTCTTATTAGCATAAAATAGACATGTAAGCTAAATGCAATAACCATTTGATAAAGAGAAGAGGTACCTTGGCCTTGAAATGAATGGAGGAAGAGGATTATGATTTCTGCAAGAACTTGGGAGCTTGAGGGGAGAAGCTTCTTCTTCTCCTTCTTCAACTGCTAGCAAGAGGAGGAAGAGATTGAGGGTTCTTCTTTAGCTTGGGAATGAGCTTGGGAAGAGAAGAAGAGTTTCAGATGAGCAATGGAGAGTAAGCAGGGACTTTCAGCAATTAAAGGGAGGAGGGCTGAAGGTCCATCTTAAAGGAGGATGGGATATAGCTCTATTAATGAGCATTCCCATTAGCATGGATGGGAAGGAGAGGGGCAGAAGTCTCTTGAGTGCAAGGTATGGGGAGAAAGGTGTTGGGAAGGAGGAAGGAGCAGAGTGGTCCCAGCTCAGGAAAAAGAAGAGGGAAATGAATTTTTGATTATTTTAATCTAATTAATTAATGCCTTAAAAAATTAGATTTTATAAATGTGCTCCAAAAAATTCCAAAATTTTACCCCTAGCTAATTCGAGGGTGAGGAATTCAACGGCAAAGTCAGATTTTGATTTCAACAAGTATTTAATTTTTCTAATTTATGGGGTATTTTAAATATTAATATATTTTACAAATTTTCAACAACTTTCAATTGCACCAAAACATCACCCCTTGCTAATTTGGGGATGATGAGCGCAATGGCAATGTCAGATTTTAATGTTGAGATAAATTTAAATATCTCAATTTTCTAATTAATTAAATATTATAAAATATTCCAAATATTCGATTGAGCTCTGAATTGCTCCTAAATTTTAGGGTTTGATTCTAATAAGTAGATGAACTTAGTGAAATGATAATTAGGATGTGATCAAGCTAAGATTAGACTAAGTAATAACCTAGGGTTGTTACAGATTGCAACTATGAATTCTAATAGTTGAAGGAGAGTTGGAGGGAAGAGTAAGCTCGTCATTATACTTAGTAATTTCAGAAGATCGAAGGAGAAGGTGCATCTAATAAATAAATTCTCAATTGACTCTTGAGCATCATGACAGAGCGAGCAAACTGAATTACTTATAATTCCAAATTTCGTGAGTTTGTCCACTGTTTTAAGACCAGATTGGATATAACTCCAAAGAAAATTAGCAAATTTCAGTTTATGTCATTTATGCCAGACCAACTTGAACCTACTTACTTTACTGATGTTCCCTAGCATCAATAGTTTTACCCAAGCAAGAGGGTAAGGAGCCTGAATATTATTAAGAGTAATAGAAGAGGCCTGAGTCCAATTAATAAAGTTCCTCCAATAAGTTGATCTCACACTCCTTGGATCCCAGGGGGAGTTAGTGTGGCGGCCGAGTAATCAAGTTCAAGAATTTCCAAGATATAATTCATATATAAGATATCAGTAATGAAAGTAAAATAATAATAAGTTCATAATTATTCATGCTGATCCATACACATATATATTATATGATTTATTCATTAATACATCAAAAATTAAAATAAAATATTCAACTCCAACTCACATTCTTAACTCAAGCTCTTTCTTTACCCAAATTGATCTTCTTATTTAATTAGCAAAACTTGGAAATTTAATAATAATTATCAATTAGATAGGAGTATGTGGATTATTTTATAAGAGTTACTTCTTAACATCTTATATCAAGTATAAATCAATATAAAAAATTATATAAATAACTTTCATCAAAAATAAGGAAACATAAAATATTTGTCAAATATATCCAACTTCTCTCTGCACATTAGTTTTGAGTTAAACATATATAAAAGCATAAAATAAATCTTATCAAAAGATATATGTGACATAAAATTAAGTTCGAACTGAGCCCAAATGGGTAAACTCATAGGTATAACATTTATGAAGCTTTACGACTACCAATCGGTAGTTTATTAGCCTTTTCTCAAATTTTGGTGTCTTTCTTCTGGATCTGCCTACTTTTTAAAAAGGCTAAATCTCTTGTTGTATCGTCCAGAGCTACTAGCCGACCCAATCTGTACAGATTCCCAGCGCGACTTATCTTCCTCCAAAAATAAATACCATATATAATGATTATCACCTTTTTGTCACAAGTCTTATGATAATAATTTTTAATTTATTAAGTGGTAAACATATCAAAAAGACATAAATCATGATACAAATAGAAATAAACTCAAATAGACACAATTAATTAAAACTTACAAATAGATCTACATACCTGATTTTTTTATAATACATAATAATTCACTTGACTTGATCTGTTAAATATCAATTTAAATCATCACATTGATATTTATAATTTAATTGTATTAATATTCATTTGAATAAACTTTTAAGTTATCATTAAGAAATTTTTGATTTTATAAATTACATATTTGAAATTTTCAAAATAAAATAAAATATCAATGTTTAGTCAATAAATAAGTTATTTATAGTAGATATAATGATCAATATGCTTAGATTGTAAAAATACTAGGTATTGAGGACGAAACCTCATTTTTATGAAAATTCTTAAATTTGGCTAAATTAAATTTATACTTTTGTTGATTTTGTGATGTCAAAAAGGGGTTCTTAAAGTACATATTATCCTTTGGTGTCAAGACATTTTGTTCCTAATATATTAGAGAGTATTTATGTCAAATTTCATAATTTAAATCTACATATTTTGAAAGTTACAATAATCTAAATATTGGGGAAAATCTTGAAAAATTCAAAATTTTTGCTAAATATAAAAATTCAATTTTTCATGAAACTTTAAGCACTTAAGAGTTACTTTAGTGACATATTTAACTCCTATTACCAACAACAAGTTTGTTCATAATATAACTAAGAATAAGCATGCAAAAAATCAGCACTTATGCATAGAATGAAAATTATAAAAAGCTAAAGATGAGATAAAATTTTAAGAAATCTGTTTTTTGTAAATTTAAGTTTTTGGTGAACTTGTAGAATTTAAATTAATGCTTTAGAGTGTTCAAAGCTTTCTAAAATCTTCTGTGAAGTTGTTCCCCATATATAGGAGAACTTACATGTTAAATTTCAACTATTGATACGTAGTGGCTCCAAAGTTAGGATATTCCAAAATTTATCAAAAATTTGAAATTTGGAAATCCTTAAAATTTTGACTACCATAGAGATAAAATCATAAAATATTCTCTTCTAATGATTATTAACCAATATAAAGGAGAATAATTAGAACAAAGCTTCAAGTCCTAAAATAATTAAAGAAAGAATTATCAAGTCTTAAAATTTACAAGAAAACTCTCATATAAATAAGATGAAATTTTTTGGGAATCTAAATGAAATAATACGATATGTAAAATTCATACATTAATATTCTCAAATTTCTCATACGAGAAATTTGAGATATTCTTAAGAAATTTTCATGAGAATTAAATTTGATTTAAAATTTGATCTTTTAAGATAATTTAAATCAACTTTGGGATTCGTCATGATATATTTGATCTTTAGAAAGAAGGTGATGGGATTACCTTAAGGAGACTTGATCTTAATGGTGATGTACTCTTATGAGATGATGAATTTTTTGCTCTCATCTCTTTGATTATTTGAAGCTTTTAGAAGACTCCTTTAATCCTTAGCAATGATTTAAAATGAAGAGGTGAAATTTTGGAGGGTGATAAGGTGGTTTGGAAGGTAAAAGAGATGAGAGGAGAAGAAGGCTTGCTAGCTTATGATAGATCTTGAATGGGGTTTCAAATGATAGACTAAACTTTCTTCATATTTAGATTATATTTATAATCAATCAACTGGTCAAAATATAATCATGGGGAATTTGGGTGGCTAGTGTTAAAAATTAGAAATTTGTCCTCATGTGAGCCAAATTTCTACTATGCAATGATAAGAATATTCATATAGGTATTTTTGTAAAAATAATCTCTTAAAATTTTTACAATTTTGCCCCCAAAGTGGCAAAAATGTGATATTTAGTTTTCCCCCAAAATAATTTTATAGACTTAACCATATTGCAAATTAAGGATCTCAAATGAAAGGTCTTATTGAGAGAAATTCATAGACATCAAATTTGTCTATTTGGATACATAGTTGAGTCAAATTTTGCATTTGAATTATCAAATTTAGCATGTTTTCGCCCATTAACAGCGTTAGCCCTGTCGCTTTCGCCGTTAACGTCGTTAGATGGCGGACGCGATCTGAACCATCTGCTTGAGCATCAAGCGGCCAAATCCGTCGGATCAGTCGTTAAAGATAGACGGCGTTAGCCGCATCCGCTGATGCCATTAACGGTCGTTAAATATTTATTTATTTTTATTATAATAAATTAATTTAACACTAAAAATTATAAAAATATTGCTCATAGCTAATTTGGATGTGCTTAATTCAAAAATGAGAAAATATTTTGATTTTGACAAATAAATAATTTTCTAAAATTAAAATAAAATAAACTCTTTCTAAATTAATTAGGGAAAATTTGATAATTAAAAAATTCCAAAAAATTATCAAAAAGTTTCTAAATGTATGCTTAACAATCGTATAATATTATTTTATCATTTTATCTTATGATATGCTTAAACTAAAATAAGAATAAATAAAAATTAACTTACAATTAAAAATTGACATTTTACGGTTAGTGTTTTACCACCAAAGACTCAAGCGAGAGTGAGAGCGCAAATTAATGAAATTAGAAAATTTAAAAGCCTTTTGAAGAAGGGAATCATGCAGAATTCCCAAACCTCCAAATTATTTCAAAGTTACAGTTTTGTTCTAATTGATTAGATGGAGCTTTCAATTTTCCTCCAGCATCATAAAGAAATGACTCACCATGAAATTTACCTTGTTGATGATAAAAGCAGGAACCCTTGACCCAATAAGTGAGTAAGTTCCAAACATAAGATTTAAGAAGTTGAAGGAGACCTGCAATGGAAAGAAATTTTTTGCTCCAACTTGTAAGCTATCCAAGAAAATATTTCCCTGGAAGTGGGGTGAAATACATAACTTAAGGTTGTTTATGGAGATCGGCAGTCCCAGGTAGGAGATAGGCATGAGGAGCAGCTGCAGCAACAAATTTCCTAAAAACTGGTTGGAATTTGAAACCTTGCGAGAGCAGATGAAACCAGATTTCTCCACATTGATTTTAAGCCATAAGATATATTAAAGTTGTCAATAATATTAAATAAAGAAGCTATGTTCTTCTTTGTGGCCTTGCCAAAGCATAAGATATCATAAGCAAAAATCAAATGAGAGCAAATAAAATTCCCTTTTTTATATGAGTAATATGGGCCTTCCTCAACCGTTTTGTTAAATAGAGCTGATAAATCATTCATATAAATTTTAAACAAGGGGAGAGATGGCAACTTTGCCTTATGCCATTAGTAGAAGAAAAATAACCATGCATCCCACCATTAAGAATAATAGAAAACTTTATATTATTGATATAGGCCATTACACAATTAACAAAAGCAGAAATAAAATATTGATCCTTAAGTCTCTCAAGAATGAAAGATATTTTAATGGTGTCAAAATATTTTTTAATATCTAATTTTGAACATAAATAAATCCCTTAGCTTTTTTGAAAGTATGAAGTATCGTTGTAGCAAGAAGACTATTTTCCGTGATGACTCTCCCTTGAATGAAAGCAATTTGAGCAGGATCTATAATGTAATGCAAATGAGGCTTGAACCTTGCCGCTGAGTTTATAAATAGTATTACAAAGAGAAATAGGCCGCAGGTCTTAAATGTTGCTGATGTGGTGGGTTTTGGGAATGAGTGCGATAGCAATGTGCGTTAAAGTTGCAGTAAGTTTTGCTTTAGAGGTGAAATGGTTGAATGCGCAATAAGTATGTTTTTATTAAGTCCCAGTTTCTTATATATAAATCAGAAGAGCTGTCAGGACCCAGAGAAGCATTTATATCAATTGACTTTGAAGTACTGAAAATCTGGTCCTCAGTAAAAAGCATCGTGAAACTAGTAAGGGAGACAGCCAGGGACATAGTAGCATAAATGGGACAAGGAATTCCATTCAAAATGTCATTATTGTTGAACAGATTCATAAGGTGCCATAAGAGAAAATCAGTTGTGCTGTCATGATTTGAGGCACCTTCCATAAGTTTAATTTTTGCTTGATTCTTACGACTGTTGATATGTTTATAGAGAAACTCAATGTCATCTTCACCTCTTAAGAGTCATTTAGCTCTTGCCCTCTGTTTAATCCAATCAAGTTCATTAAAAGATGCTTTTCTTAAGAGCAACTCTATCAATGGATTTTGGGTTATCAGGAATGGTGATGTTGTTTCGAATGAAGGTTAAGGAAGAGGGATTCATATGAATGAGTTGGAGAAGGGCAATCTTGATATTTTTGGTTTCATTTAAAAGGACTGAGAGAGGATCTTCTCGTACATAGTGTAAACAAAACAACTTTTTTTAGCAGCCAACGGTTTTCTTAAGTAATAAAAAGCAAGGTAACATTTTTTCCTATTTCATTGATTAAAAGAAAATAATATTTTAAGATATTATTATTATTATTTATTAAATGGATACAAGATTCGAAATTTATGAAAAAATGCAGCCTTTTCTTATGCATAAATTTAATGATGGTCTAAGAAATTATTTTATTAATTAGTACCTTAATTAATTTTTATAATTATGTTAATGCAATATATTGCACCTTCTATAACATCAACATCAAGACAATTAGAAATGCTTAGGCATGAGATAAGCAGAATCATTAAAATTATATATTTTAAATATAAATCCTAATTATTCAAATATTTGTATAGCTATTTAAGAGCAAATATCAAAAATTAATAATTTTTAATTACCCTAATTTAAGATTACCGCCAACTACTGAACAGACCCACCAAACAAATATCGCCATTCCCCAAAAATATTCATCCCATATGCGAGTTACGACTATGATGAACAGCACATCTCTGCTCAAAACGATGCTCTAAAAAAGTAAGAAAAATATTAACTCTTATAAATAATGGATATCTTTTTAAAGCATATTATATGACTTAGATTAAATTAGGAATAAAAGATGAAAAGTAATTCAATGCCTTAATATTTTTCTTTAGATTATTATTAATTCTAAATGAATTTTTAATCATAATAATTTTGATAAATAAATCTTATTTATTATAAATTAATTATTAATTTTAAGTATTTTAATAATTATGAAACATTATAAAGAATATATTCAAGGTATTATAACAGCTTCCATTCAAAATTATCCTGCAAATTATTTAAGTTAAAGATTTATTGAAAAAAAATAATATGTTTATATAAAAATATATATCAAAAAATATTCAAGAATAATAATAAATTTTATTTTATTATTAATTTTTACTTATAAATTTCACAAAAAAAATATATTCAATCAAAAAATTAATTACATATTGAATTAATAAATATCTATATTTTAATGTATTTAAATGTGTAAGTATAATAATAAATAATTGAATACTTTTAATATACTAATAGAATTAGTCCCCTCCTTACAGCTCACAGTTATATTTTTATTGCACTAATTATATTTTTACACTTAAAAATTATTACATTATCCTTATTTTAATATAGCAAAATTCTTTTCTATATTCCTATTTATTATTATTAGGATTTGATGGTTTCGTATTTTATTGCTATTTTAGAGATTTTTTTTTTTAACTTAAAAATATAAAACAAAATACCTCCTTTTTAATATCAAATATCACAACATTTTTTTCTTCTATAATTCCCAAAAATTTATACAAAATTAATGTAACAACATAGGAAAATTTTAGTTAATTAAACAACTATATTATATTTTCTTAATATAGTTCAGATTTATAATTTTTAATCAATTAAATTTTTATAGAAATGAAAATAAGACTTTTCTTCTAAGAATTAAAAATAAAAAAAATACTTAAATTAAATATATTTAATATAGATATAATCATAATTTTGACTTAAAAATTTCAATTATTATTATCATCAATTTGGAGGGGGGGCGTAAGCAAAGCAAGGTAGCAAAATCCTTAAAAAGTAAATAAAAAAAAAAATACTTTTCTCAATACATAATGATCTAAGTAGAATAAATAGGATACATCGATAACTACAAAAGGTATAAATCTAAAGATAAGTTTTTCTGGGTGCCTAAGAGTACATTCTTGAATTTTGAATCTAAATTCCAAGTTTTTCTTTATTATTTACACAAGCAAGTTAAAGAAGAAATTTGCTCCAAAATGAACTTACAGCACAACCCTCTGAATCTTTTTGTAATACTGCTTCACTTTTAGAAGCTTTTACCTTGAAAAACAATCACATTTCAAAACACCCCAATGTCTTCACTTGAGATTTTCAATTTGAGCAAAATTCCCTACTTCTGAACTACGAGAATCAGATGATTGTTCTGTTCTGCTCTATAGAGCTATCCTGCCACTGGGAGGGCGACCCGCCGCCCATAGACTGTAAGAACGCCGAGAGGCCTCCGGCATTGCTGGCACCAGTTGCCAGACCCAGGAAGTCCTGCGTTGCCGCTGGCTTCGATCCAAAAAGGCCAGCAGAAGTCATAATTAAATCCGGGGCCTGATCAGAAAGCAAGCCCAGCCCAAGCCCGGGCCACGGTTCCTGCCACTGTGCCGCATTGCTAGCGCTGCCCGAACCCACAAGCCCGCTCATAAAAGAGGATCCCGAAGCGGCAGCTCCCATCTGGGCTGCCTTCTGCAATAGTGCAGTGGCCGACATGTGAGCCGGAGGAAGGAGGGATGCAGGGGCGCTGCAGGAAAGACAGAGGGAAGTTCTCTGAGTTGCTGCCGTGGATGCCAAGAGATTGCAGCTGCTGCTGCTGCTGCTTACCCCGCTTGTTGTCGTGCAGCAGCTGTTGCTGCTATTATTGGACATGTGAGCTACAGGAGCGAGGGGCGGCAGAGGAAGGTATTGCAGAATTCCGGCGGTGCTTTCCAGCTCTGAATAAGAACACAACTACGGGGTGTTACTCGTTAGAAAGAACCACCCGCTCTTTTGTTATCCTTTGGGCATAATACATTAAAAACACTTGAAATTAAAGACAAAAGTAAGCATCCCGTTTTTTAATGAGCAGAGCCGACAAAAAACTACGGAAAATGCTCTTTCCCGAACCCAGAAAGACGCCATGGCTCTTTCCATAATAAAGGAGATCACAATCTCAGATTCAGACTAGTCCAAAAGAGAAGCAAAAGCGGGGGTTTCCAAAAAAAAGAGAGAGAACCTTTCAGATCAGACGGCGGCGGAAGCGGCGCCATCTGCGTCTCCTGCAAGCTTGTCTGCGCCTTCGCGCTTTCCTCTGCCAGAGCGTCGCAGAAGGCGCGGTGCGTTATGAAGCTGTCCCTCCTGTAAACGAATCCCAAACCAAAATCAATGAATGGAAAGTGGGAAAAAGATTGGAGCTTAGGTGATGGGACCAACCTGGAAAAGAGTGTGCCGCAGTCACAGCGATACTCCCTTGTTCCGCAGGTCTTGGAGTGCGCCTTCCAATCGGACTGAACCGCGTATTTCTTCAAGCACTTGTCGCACTTCCACTTCTTCTCGCCGTGCTTGCGGCAAAAATGCTTCTTTATTCCGGTGAGATCGCCGAGAGCTCGAGAAGGATCATGGTGGACGCAAGCAGGTTCGGGACATACGTAGACCCTTTTCTTCACCTCCTTCCCTGTTCTCTGCCGGAGCTTCCATGGAAGATTATGCCCGCGGCGGTGAAGCTGCAGGTTCTGATCCCTCTGAAACCCTTTATTGCAGATCTCGCACACGAATCTGTTCGTCGCCAACAAAGTCTTTGGGGACAGAGCTATCACTTCTGCGTCCGGATCTATCCAGGGCAGAAGAATTAATAAAATTTTCAGCTCAAAAGAGCGCTTTTGGTCATGAATACCTGGCATTCCGGGGAGATTCCTCTTTTTTTTGGCCGGCGGAGGAAGGGAAGTCGCTGCGGGATGGTGGCCGGAGGATATGCTCTCCTCGCCGTAGCCAGAGTTTGACGCAGTCATAACAGAAGAGACTTCAAATTCCACCGGCAAAATTGGAGTCGAAAGTCAATAGCGGAAAAGATCCCGTTCTTGTTAAACAAAGTCAGCCTAAATTCGAGCAAGGCTGAAATCCGACCGCAGTTGACGGCCGCCGTCGCTCGCTGCCGACGAAACGCAGCTTTGGACTCAGCGTGAGCGACAAAAAAAAGGGGGGGAAGCCTGTTGGAGAAATGAAGAAGAGGGGCGTTCTGTTGCTGTGTGGGAATAGGATTAGATTAAACTGTGGTCAGGTTAGGCGGAGCAGAAGTCAATCGCGTGAGATCTACCCGTACACTTGTCGCTTGATTAGAGGCAGAAAGCGTTGCATCTGGCCCTGGGCTCGGACCGAACCTCCTACTTTTGTCGTTTAGCGCTTGGCCGGATTCGACCGTACCTACTCTCTTTGGTTTTTTTTATTCTAATACATAATTTTCAAATACAAAATATTTTTTTTTGTATTATAAAAATTTTAGTTAAAAATACTTTTAATATGAGAACACTAAATAATTCATAAATCGTATAAGAATTAACAAAGTTATTATTATTTTTGTATGAGTCAAATATTATTTATTTATTTATTTATTGAAGAATATATTGAATTTTTTTTATTAATCTAAATTTTATTAATGAGTATTGTTATACTTACACATATTAGTATACATCAAAATATATAAATGATATGTTCATCCAATCATTGATTGATATGTTAATTGATATTTTGATAATTTTGTAATTAAAGCAATATTGTTTAAATAGCTAAATAATATTAAAATTTGAATCTTTGAAACTTATATATACAAAATTTTAATACAAAAATTCTAACATTGAACCATAAAACCATAACCTTACTAAAAAGAATGGAAGGTCTAATAATTCGATTAACTAGGAGAATGTTTTGATAAAATATTTCATAGATAATATATAATATAATTCAGATATATAAATTTATGAGATGATAATACAGCAAATTTCCCAAAATTGCTAAATTCGAAATCAGGTCAGATGCATGATTTTGGTCTTAATATATCAGACAAATTTGATAATTCCTAATTTATCCGTAGCCTCTATCTTGAAAGGATTTTATATAATATTGTAGAAAGGGTTCATCAATTTAATTACAATATTTAATATTGAAAAAATAATATTGGCTCCTAAATAACTTTTTAAAATTTAAATTTAAAAAATATAATTTTTATTTAGCCATACACCAACATATGTACACTTCAATTAAGTTAATTTCACTAAATATGATTTTAAATCACAGAATATTGAATGCATCTCAGCTCTTTTTATATAAATTATTATGGTTGGAGAGAAAGACCTCCTCAAAGATTCAGTTAATGAGTATTATTACACTTACACACTATATATATATATATATATATATATTATTTTGTTAATGTTCCATCATCTAGTATAGTCCTCTTCTTAAGATCTAAAGACAATAAATAATGTTGAATTGTCAAATGATTATTTAGAATAATTTTATAATCTTGTAATATAAATAATATTTTTTATTAAGACAATAAAATCAATTAATTTTTAAATTTTTATTCTTAAAATTTAGTAATATGTATTTGTTAAAATAAGTATTGAGAATTATAAAACTATAAGCTCTGAAATTAGTATGCATCCTTCATTAATCTCTTTAGTATCGAAATCACCATAACTATTATTAATTTTTGGTCATCATTCGAGCATATACATTTAAACCTACTCCTACAAATATATCTCCTCTTGAGAATTTATGTAAAAACTCATTATTGTTACTTAGGTTAAACCTTGTCTAGTCATACTTAGATCACTTTAATTAGTATTTAATCATCATTAAAAGCGAATTTTGAAGTTTTGGTTCGATTTGGGAATCAATCGAACCAAGCCATAATTTTGGCTACTTAAATAATTAAGAAAATATGATAAATATTTTGAACTCTAAATCGAAATCTGACTTCATCATTGAATTCCTCACTCTCAAATTAGCCAAGGATGAAGTTTTGGGAATTTTTAAAAGTCGCTCATATTTCGTTGAATATTTTAATATAATTAATATCCCAAAAATTAGAATAATTATTTTGTTCTCGAAATCAAAATCCGACTTCGCCGTTGAGTTCCTCACTCCCAAATTAGCTAAGGGTGAAGTTTTGAGATAATAAAAATAGATACCCCGAAAATTAAAATAATTATTTAACTAAGCTAATTTAAATTCTGAATTTACCTTCTGCGCGTGAGACCCCCCCCTTCCCTTCCCAAAAATTTGCACGCAACTCTTTCCTACCCTACTGCACACCTTTTATGTAACAGCACAAACTTTTAAATACCAAAGTATTGTCCGCTTTAGCCGGAATGCTTCACGGTTTTTCCCTCATAAGATAACTTCCCAGTAGGCCACACATTCTAGGAGTGCTCCCACCTGAGCATGCTTAACTTTGGAGTTTTTATCAGGAACTCCACCGTTATCTGAAAAGGCGCCTCAATGTTTAAAAATTTCACATATTACTACTTAAGTGGGTCTTTACAATCTCTCCAACTTAAATAACTGACATCCTCGTCAGCCACACATATCTAAAAACCATCCATTGGGTAGATAGGACTAGAGGCGACCCCTACATGCTCAAGAGGTACCCACAACCATGTGGCACCTTAGCCATCATGGGTTTAAGAGGCTGCTCACCTGAAGTGATACTTTGCCCTGTATGACACTTAGCTCCTATCTGACACCCTGTGGCCTGCTCTGATACCATTTGTAACAGTACAAACTCTTAAGTATCAAGGTATTGTCCGCTTTGGCCTGAAAGGCCTCACGGTTTTTTCCTCAAGAGATAAATTTCCAGTAGGTCGCCCATCCTGGGAGTGCTCCCACCTAAGCATGCTTAACATTGGAGTTCTTATCAGGAACTCCACAATTATCTAAAAAGGCGCCTCAATGTTTAAAAGTTTCACTTATTATTACTTAAGAGGGTCTTGACATTTTCTCCCATGCCTTTGATGGGATGGTTCATGCTCATCTCATCCAAGCTAATGCATTTCCTTCTCCTTAAGAGAGCCCCTATCAGCCTTTATTATCCATTTTTTATTTTGCTCAAGCTACTGAAGGAACTCTTAAGCTCTCAAAGTCCCAAGGATTCCTTGAAGACATCTTCATTTTTGCAAGCCAATGTACTTCCCTTGTACCTTCCTTTCTCCCTTTGGTTTAATCTAAAGGCTATTTCATTTTGTTTGTGTGCTTATATCTATAATGACCCAAGTTGTTACTTAAGCAGATTATGACTAATCTAGGTCCTAATTTCATTCTTAGTGCTCTAATTAGATCATTAGGAGTAATCCACCATAACCTAGTCCAAATCAGAAGTCAAATGGACCAAATCCTGATTTTGGAAAAATCTAGAAACCCTAGAATTTAACCTTAGGTTAAAAATAGGACTTCGTCCTTGCACTCATTTCTCCCAAATTAGTTATGGGTGATATTTTGGTGACAATTGGAAGTTGTCGAATATTTTAATAATATTTAAATACCCCAAAAATTAGGAAAATAAAATACTCGTCGAAATCAAAATCCGACCTCGTCATTGCGTTCCTCACCCCTCAATTATCTAGGGGTGAATTTTTGGAAATTCTTAGAAGCCATTTAAATGATTAAATTTAATTAATAAAAATCACGAATTTATTAATTTAATTCATAATATTAATTAGTTGATTTTTCGACGGGTGGGTCCCGCCTTATTTTTCTTATCGGGTCGGATCTCCGCTGCCTTATTGGGTCCGACTTGGATCGGATCCGCGGATTCGCTCACGCCGTTCGATCGAACCGTCCGATTCGCCTCATTTCCCTCGCATGCGTCGCCCACGACACGCGACTTCCCGCCACTACCGCTACTCAACCAACGCCTGTCCATCCCCGCCTTCTCCGCCGTAAGTCCATTAAGGACCCCAACATCCATGTGCTAGTCCGCCGCTTTGCGTGATCGAGTCTCTGAGGAAGTTCGAACCTCTGCGAATCTCGGTCGTCAATTTTAAGATACCTCCCATTTCTCATCTACTCAGTCGATTCTAAACCTTCCACTTCGAAATGTGATTGCATGATCTGGATTAGCATTCGATCGGGTTCGACCGAACCAGATCGTCACAAAATGGGCTCGAGTCCTCCAGTAGAATCCTCGCCACCGAGGCCTAGCCGTTAGGGTTGGGCTTTGCTCGCAACCTCGTACTCCTTCAGTGTCAGTTCGGCTGCCGATGGGTAGGCCTCGTCGAGGCCTACCATCGGCCGTGCGGGTCGAGTCTCATCGGCGCCGGAACGGCCGACGAAAACCTAGCCCTAGATCGCCAGTTCAGGAGGGAGGCCGTGAGGTTTCGGGTCGGGCCCGACCCACGTCTGGCCCTGCCACGTGTGGCATGCAAGGTCGCAGTGCCACGGGGCTCCCCTTTGGGGTTACACGTGGCATGCGGGGCCCTCTGGGGTCGCATCGTCCGACTGTGGGTCCCGCTGTCCGCTCGGCTAACATCGGGTGGGACCCACCTCCTCTCCCGCAGCCTCTCCCGAGCCGCCGCGTGTCCTGTGGGGCCTGCCTCCTCTGGTTCAGCCAACCAGAGGGAGCCACGTGTCATGGGTGGGTCCCATCGCCATTAAACCTGCAAAAATTTAATAAATATATATAATTATATATATATTACATAATTATATGTATATATATATAATTATATTTGTTAGATTAATTAAAATAATTAGCTTTATAATTAATTAGTAGTTAATTAATTAATTAGTTTATAGTATGGTTAGTAGTTAATTAAGAATAGTTAAGTGAATTAATTTAATTGATTTATTTTAACAGTAGATTAAATTTAATTTAATTCAGTCATTAATTTATATAAAATAGTTAACTAATTTAATTTGTTATGTGAATAGTAAAATCATATTATTCAAATTAAAAGTAATTAATTTAAGAAACTTTAAAGCCTCATAACTTTAAAAATAATAATTCAAATATAGCAAATACATATCTTATTTTACTCAAAAAAATAAAAGTAATCAAATGGCATAATTCAAAATTTCAATTTAGGGAATATTTAACATAGTGACATATTAGGACATACACAAACACCTATAACTTTTACCTAGATATCTAAATATAATCATTATGGATCTTAAAGTGATCATGAGAACAGTCTCATTACTGTGATAGTATTAGTTTTCTTATTTGGTGAATAGTATGCAAAGTCACATTTAGGATTCCCTCCCAAAATGACCAAAATACCCTTGGTTTTCAATTGGCCATAACTAGGTCAATTGAACTCTAAATTAGAAAATTCAAAGTGCTAATTAGCTTAGAATCTCAGTGCCATCAATAAACTAAGATAATAATTAAGTTTTTAATCCTAAAAACCCTAAGTTAACCAAAATACCTTTAACACTAGTTAGGTTATAACTTGACCAATTGAAGTCCAAATTAGGTCTACCCTAATTAAACTACTTAGTGTGTTATAAGGAAGCTACAGATACTGAGTTTGTTAAATTTTGATTAATTAATGGGAAAAGTTTGGTTTTTGACCCTTTTGACTCTAGGAAAATTACCAAAATGCCCCTGAAGCTTAGAAATCCATAACTTAGCCATTTAACCTCAAAATATAGTGTTCTTAAACTCTATGGAATCTTTGAGCAGCCACCAACAATAAACTGCATAAAAATTTAAATTTAATTAGGTGTAAATTGCTAAATTGCCCCTCAAGTCAAAATCTTTAGTTTGGATCTATATGACTTATTTCTTATCCAAATTGAGTGTATATATTGTCTATCTTTATGTTAGACATTAAGAAATAATTTAGTAGTAAGAAATCTTAATTTGGAACCATAAATAAAAAAGTAGCTTTTTGGACCCTTAAGTAGGGGCAAAATAGTTTTTTTTGCCTAAAATTTATGTTAAGTATCCTTGATCCCTAAAATATCATTCAAACTTCTAAAAATCAATAATAAAAATATATTATAATCAATTGTGTAAATAAAATCAGCTGGTTAATCAAGTTAGGTTAAATTTTATGATCTTCCACAAGTCTTACTCCTTATAAATTAACACTTCACATTAGGACTATTCCTGAGACTAGGACTAGATCATAAGTTGTATTTCATTTATTGGGTGAAGTGGGTCATTTAATAAATGAAACCTTATTTTTATTAGTTTTTAGATTTTTTAACTTAATTTTGATTATTTTATCTTCCAACCTTAGGTTAAAAATAAGAGAATCATCTTATTAAGTTTGACTTTGCTTAATAGGATTTACCTTAATTATTAGATCACATTTAAATTAAAAACCTAGATCTTAAGTTTTACATTTGGATTATGTGATTGAACCCAAGCTCATGGTATTTAATCCATAATCTCTAGTTTAGTTAGATCTTGATCAGATCTTAGATTAGAACATCTAAATTCATCAATTATGATATTTGATTTATTACTTAATATATAGTCATACCTGATTGAACTAGATTAGAATATGATCAGTTATAATCCTTTTAAATTATAAGGCCATACTTCTAAGTTATACTCGATAGTAGAAATTGGAGATCTGAACTTGTGGAACTTAGAATAGTTAGAATGGTTTAATTAGATAAGAAATGCTATTACCATGTTTAGTAAAGTCTCTTGCTCACTATTGAATATTATTGCTTAAGCATTCCTTAAATATTGTGCTATATTCTTTGGACATATCATATAAGAATATTGTTGCATGAAAATGAAAACTTAGAATATTTAGGATAACTTTGCATTGGGTTCAGCTATTGGTTGACTTTTGGGCATAGTACCTTAATGGGCAGGGGAAAGGTGAGATAAGGATTACTTAACTTCACTTATTGAGGAGTGTGTTGTTATATTTGGAACCTGAATAGTCTTGCAGACATGCTTGACTCCTCAGATACTTCTGAAATTATCCACAGAAATAAAGTAAATAACTAAAATATGAATTGCATGTGCTTATACTGCCTCTCAGTTCAGTTTTATAATCTTATGCTGCTAGGAAATTTTGTGCCTTAGCCACTTATGCCACTAAGATCCTTGTAACCCTAGGCCCTTATGACAATAGGAAATTTTGTGGCCTTAGCCACTTATGTCGCTAAGAATCCTTTTGATATCATCTCTTATGTTATGGCAGTTATTGCACAACCTTTATTATTTTACTCATACTGAATTCTATTTTTAGTTTACTTTTACTTTAGTCAGCTATTTTACTTGTGTTACTTGTATATTATAGGATGTTATACTTGTTGTTGCTTACTTATATGTACCATAGTTGAATTTATTTATTTTAAATCTGCATATGTCACATGATCATCAGTATGTTTAGGATGTAGTCTTTCTTTTCACTTTACCTATACATGTATGTCTAGTCTTGTTTTAGCTTTTTTGAGGTATGTCTTTTACCTCAGTTTTGCTTTGTTATAAATGCTTAATTTATAATTTACCATTTTTATTGTATGCTTTTTGCCCCTATTTCATTTTCTTTTACTTTAAGTTTAGGGAAAATAGTGTTATTAATAAAAATATAACAATTTACCAACCTAAAATATACTTAGACATTTGTCTAATAAGATTTTCTCTTTTATTGAGGGCTCTGGCATTGTGAAACTGACAATGTCAGAATCTGAATAATTTGGAGATTCAGTTCCTGAGGAGGAGCCATATATAGAGGAGGCACATCAGGGTGGAGCTGAAGACCCTTAGTTCCTTTTATTTTATTATCAGGATGAGATATATTCTTTATTTCATTTTAAACCTTAAGTAAATTTTATAATAATGTAGGTACCCTTATGACTGTGTTTATATTTCTACACTATTATTTCTGAGCACTTTTCATTTTTATCTCTCAGTTGATTTATGGTGAAATGGATGTACTATTTACTTATTTGCTTCCACACTCTATACTTGTATTGATTTAGTGACTGATCTTATGTATGCATTCTATGCACATCCTTCCCTTATTATGTAGATTATTATTTCACATAATCCGATGATAAGCGAGGGATTTTCCAAAGTGACACACCTCCCCTTAAGTCTAATCTTGTGGATTAGGCAGTGGGGCGCCATATTTTTGAACCCTTAAGTAGGGGAAAAATAGTCATTTTGCCAAAAATTTAGGTTAAGTGTTCTTAACCCTTTAAATATCTTTTAAATAATTAAAAATTGTAATAAAAACTTATTTATGATAAATTTAAGTCTTAAATCTCAAAATTTGTATAATTTGTCAAACATCCTAATTTAGGCTTGAAAATCTCTAAGTATGGATAATATGTCTTACTTAGCTAAAATTTGTTCCTAACTTCCCTAATAGTTGCAAACAATAAATTAAGTTAAATTAAAATAAATCCAATCAATTCTTAGAATCTTTCTAAGTCTTTTCATTAAGAGCTGATTAGGAATCTTCACTTCACTTTAGGACCTTTCCTTATGAATGGGAATAGATTTTAAGTTAGAGTTCATTTATTGAATAAAGTGGGTTATTCAATGAATGAATCCTTGATTTTATTGATTTTCATACTTTGATTTTGATTATTTTATCTCTTAACTCTAGATTAAAAATAGGAGAATCATCATATTAAGCTTGATTACACTTATTAAAATTTGCCTTAATCTTTAGTTCACTTATAGACTTAAAAAAAAAATTCAGATCTTATGTTTGACCCTTGGATTATGTGATTAACTCCAATCTCATGGTGTTTAACTCATAATCCCTAGTTTAGTAGATTTTGATTAGATTTTAGCTTAGTACGGCTAAATTCATCAATTAAGGACGTGATGGATATTTAACTTGTAATTGATTTTGATTGAACCAAATTAGAAACCGATCAGTTCTAATTACTTTTAATTTATATGGTCGTGCTTCTAAATTACACTCAATAGTAAGAATTAGAGATCCTGAACTTGTGTAACTTGGAATAGTTAGAATGGTTTAATAGATAACAACTGATGTCACCTTGTGTAGTAAAGTCCCTCACTTACTATTGACTTACTTGTGCTTTCGCACTCCTTGCATTTGTGCCTTATTTCTTAAATATGTCATACAATATAATATTGCTGCATAAAATGAAAATATAGAATATTAGGATAACATTTGCATTGGGTTAAGTTACTTGTTGATCTGATGCATTTTACCCTACTAGACAGGGGTAATAAGAAAAAGGGATTATTTAACATTACTCATTTAGGAGTGTTGTATCAAGTTGGAACCCGCTTAATCTTGTAGACATGTTTGACTCCTCAATTACTTTTGGATATAACCACAGAAGTAAAGTAAATAACTAAAATATTACTGCATTTGTGATTACTACCTCTTTAGTTCAGTTTCTGTTCTGTTATTCTGGCCTAGCCTCAGATAATTCTAGGAATATACATATACTTATTACAGCAGGCTAGATTAGCCCCCTTCTGATATGGTAGTTATTACATACATATTTACTGTTCACTATTTACTATTTACCATTTACTGTTATACTTTACTTTACATGCTTACTTATTTATATGATGCTACTTTCTGTTACTGCTTACTATACATATCACATTCATATTATTTATTCTTAACATGCATATATCAAGTGATCATAAGCATATTTAGGATGAGTATTTTCCTTCAGTATTTTCTTTACCTTACTTATACTTATATGTCTAATTTTATCATAGCTTAGTATTGAGGTATGTTCTTTTACCTCATATATTGCTCAATTATAAATATTGTATTTATAACTTTTATTATCCTTTTGTATGCTTATTGCACCATTATGCTTTGTTTATTTTATAGTTTAAGTAAAATTGTGATATCATAAAATTCATGAAATATTAACAGCCTAAAATATACTTAGATAATATGTCTAACAAGATTTTTTTTTTGGCTGGGGCCCTATCATTATGAAACTGACAATGGTAGATTCCAAGTTATTCAAGGTAGTCGAGCCTTCTGAAGGTCAGATTTAGGAGGAGGAGTGTGTTTCCGTTGGAGATCCTTAGCTTAGCTCCCTTTTATTTTGTGAGGATGAGAGCTTTATCTTTTTCGTTAAAACTTATTTAATGTTTGTAATAATTTAGGTGCTTATGTAGGTTTTCTTACCGTACTATTCATTTTGAGCTGCATCATTACTTTCTTACTTATATTATGGTGGATTGGATGTATAATTTACTTTTTCTTGCTTCCATACTATGTGTTTCAATTTACTTAATGATTGATCTTCCTTACATACATTCTGGGCATATCCTTTCTTTATCATAGAATTGTGGATTATACCTAATCCAATGATAAGTAGATGATTTGCTAGAGTGGCACACCTCCTCTTTACATAATCTTGCAGATTAGAGGGCAGGGCGCCACACCTGCACCTCCTAATTAAGTGTAAGGCTCTAGTGATATTTAGTTTCCAACAAATTGAAATGAATATGTGCTTAAGTTTAAGTGTGGGGGTGAGGAAACTTAAGGAATTAAAACCAAGACGGCAAAGTATGAGTGAACAAATGAGCGTGCTAGGCACCTGCAGGACTTAATGACCACAAAGAACTAAATTAAGGGATTAAGAAAAATATCTCTTCCTTAGCTGAATTTTCAAAAAGAGAAAAATAGGGATGATGAAAAATATCTCTCCCAAGATTAAAAATTGAGAACTTATGATGAAGAAAAATGTCTCTCCTAAAAATATAAAAATATTCCTTATGAATCATGAGAAGGGGCACACATGGCACAACACTCTTATCACTCACCAAATGCTTAACTAAGATTTGAAATTCCTAAGGTAATTACCCGCCCATAATGAAGACATAAGCATGAATATTTGAGATTGGGACTAGATTGTTACTAGAACTTAGAGCTTGATTGAGTAGGGTAGTAGAGGTTAGAAATATAAAGTTACCTTAACCTATAGAAGTACTTAGTGACTAAAGTATTTCGCATTGACATCCCACATTGAATCCATCAACTAAAAATTCAGAAAATCATTTGTGAGCTTACTCGAGGACGAGCAAGAATTTAAATGTGGGAGTGTGACATATTCAAAATTTGTGTTAAAAATATTCAAAACATCATATAAACTAGTATACTTTGAGTAGAATTTATACATTTTCAGGAAAAATGAAGAAAAGGGAAAGCCTGAGCTAAATTAAGGAATTCTGGACGAAAATAGCTGTGGCGCACCGCAGCGCGCCATGGCGGTCCACTAAATTCCCTCATCTAGAAGTGTACCTGAATGCTTGGAAGGGAGACCCCTGCAGTGCTCCCCAGCGTGCCACAGCAGGCCGCATCGTCATTTCCCGTGGGCATTATTAAAAGGTTATATGAAATAATTGAACGGTGTCAATCTTCTTCCCTGAAAGATTAACCGCTGTGATGCGCTCCAAGCGCGCCCCAGCATGCTATGCTCTATAAGGATTAATACATACCTGGGACAAAACCGCTGTAGCTCGCCACAACGCGCCACATCGGCATATCTGATTAATCATGAAAGACCTTATGTGAACTAATTGAACATTTATTATTCCACGTTCACGATAGTCTAACCGCCGCAGCGCACCGTAGTGCACCACGATGGATATGTTGATTATTTATGAAAACTTTATGTGAGTTAATTGAACAGTTATTATTATGCTTTCACGAGAGTCTAACCGCCGCAGCGCGCCACAGCGGATAAGCAGTGGCCTTAAAGCAAACTATTAAATTATACAGCGGAACATTATTTGAACTTCAGCTGCTGTAGTGCACCACGGCTAAACAGTATTTTAATCAAGACCGCTACCGCGCACCACAACGCCCGCTACAGAAAGCTCCAGAATCTGCATTAAATGCAGCATAGGGAATGCCACAAATTCACACATTTGGCTTTCCCTTGCCTTTTGAAACCTGAGTTAAACAATAACTCTGATGAATCTAAAGATACTAAGCAGAATAAAATAAATAACTTGCATTGATGTAGAAGAAGATGAAGGTTCATTTGTGATTAATGCATGGGGGCTGAAAACTCCCTTATTTAAGGGCCAATTTTATACTAAATGATGATTCCAAATTTCAATATTCAAAAGACTAAACAGAGAGGCTGCAAGAAGGAAAAAGGAAGAGAACTCTCCAAGGGCAAGCAGTAGACCATGAAGAGTGAAGAGAAGAAGACAATAAAGGAAATGAGGAGAACTCAAGTAGAAGTACAAGAGGAAGATCAAGAGAACCCTAGAAAACCTTTAGGTATTTTCTAGTGTTTTTCCTAAACTCTATTTTGATTGTTTTCTACTATAAATTGATGTTAATAATTACTTTATTTTGCATATATACTTTTATTTATTCAGTAATGAAAAGCTAAATCCCCTTGAAGAGAGTTGGGGTGTAGTTGTAGAAAAATGTAAGGTTGTATTGGTGTTGTAACAAAGATGTTTGAATGAATAAAATTGATTTTTATTTAACTGACTATTATTATTATTGTGAAGGAATGCCTGGATGAAACTTTGTCAAAATACTTTGCTAAAAATAAAACTTAGATAAATTATCAATTAATAAAAGAACTTGAGTCACAAGCTCATCAATTAGACAATAGCAAGAAAAGTAGTGCAAGTAGAGCTAAGAATTATGTGACAAGTTCTCAAGCTCGCTTGCACCTTTCCTTAAGAGCTCTAACCAAGAGATTTTATGCTTGTGAACCAAGTTCTCATCAATTTTTGCTTTGCTGCTCAGCAAAGTAGAAGAGATGATAGGACGTTGGAAATCCAATGGATGATGTGACATAGTCCATTAACCCAACACATCCTCTCATCTAGCTAAACTGCGTGTGTAAGTGCATGATGCAATATTGATGGAAACCATGTTTGTGAGACCTAACAATTAACAGAAAATATTTGGTAACCTAGACGTAGGAAGTCAAAGATAAATTTAAACCACGATCTCATAAAGATTTAGGTGCCGAGGTAGAACCCCAAGGAGAGTTCTCCTCGTTGCACTATATCTGAACCTATTATAATTGGAGGTTAACTCCAATTCAAACAATGTTCACTTGATTTAAGTAGGCATAGAAAAATCAATTTATATATTTAAATAATGAAGTGATAACACCAGGTCCTTACAAGTACTACAATAAAATCCCAACTCTCTCCTTTTGAATAAATTATATCTTATTCTAAAATAATTTGTATTATTAATTTAGGAACCAACTCAACCAAAATTTGATTTTCTAAACATTATTAAAATAAGATATAACTTAGTATCAAAACCACCGTTCCCTGAGGACGATAAATCTCGGAACTAAACTTCCACTTATTACTTCAGACCATATACACTTGTGTGCAAATGCAGACGTGTATTTTACGTCTGTCAAATCACATAATTTATTAGGAATTGATCATGTACAAATCATTATTATTTTACAATTTAGTTTATACTAATAGTCTTTCTTAAGAAAAAATCCAAGATCTAAATATTAGATTCAGATGATCAATCATATAAATTTATTGAACCTTAATACTTCTAATTTAATAATTTATGGTCAATATCAAATTAAGGAGCATTATTGAAATCATGCAAGTTCCTTAAGTATTCAAATCAGGTGGTTTATTTAAGATGATTATAGTTAGGGTCTTGATCTAAATAAGTTAAGATTTAACTCCTAACTTGACCAAACCAAGACCATTGGCTTAGTTATTGGTCAATGATAAAATTAGAGAGGCTATTGTATATTGTTAATGTCCAAAAATTGATGTTAAATCAATTTTTATTTAGGTTAAGCATTTCTTAAGATTCTTAGAGTTTAACTATGGATTAATGTCAAATCAGTTAGTTAAGTGTCCAAATCAGAGTATAGGTTCTCTAGCACGCATCTTACTGTTAATGAGGCATATAAGAATTACATTACTCATAACATAAATTAATTAAAACTAAACATTACATTAATTATCATTTGGCACAAACCTTTCAAGTTAATCCTTTAAGAAATTAGAATATGTTATTGAGGATAAGAGGTAGATTTCATATTCAAAATTACCTCTATATTTACCCAATGCTTGATTCTACTAAATCCAATTTTTTTGTTAGTATATTTTTGCATTATTAGGGTTATGGAGTCATCAAAATACAAAGAATATCAAATTTAGTAAAAAATGGATAGTTCTGCGCGCTACGACGCCCTTGTAACGACCCCAATAATTGGATAGGAGATTAATCCAAACATTGGGATGTTACCTTAGCACCCAACACTCGATTAAAAGAAAGAAAATCAAGTATAGATGCTAAGTGGCCAAGTTACTTTATGAGTAGTTGTTAAGTTAAAATAAATTTATACAATTTGAATGCAGTCAAAAATGCATGATAAGGAGATACATGTAGATACAACATTGCAGTTAATTCTAACACATGCAATTTGAATAATCCACTCATTCATCCCAATCAGTTACAAATATAGAAAAATAAGTATAAGCAAAAATAACTTAAGTAAACTCAAGCAGTTTATAATTTAATTATTACAAACCTTTTAACAGTAAGAGTAGAGGATAGTAAACAGATCACTCACTCACTCAAAACAAAATACAAGTAAACTATAAAATTAAGCGGAAGCAGAATTCTTTATAAGTCCTTCAAGTATTCGCACCTATATTATTTGAATCAAAGGGGTCTTGATCTATCATATTTTGGTATTTAAATATGATAGGGAAAAGCCAAAGAAAAGAAAAGGTGTAGTTAGACTAAATAGTCTAAGCACATTTTAAGATTTGCTAAGTGTTTAAATTAATAAGACATCACAATTACAATTTACAATTTAAAGTAAGTAGCGGAGCTATAATAACTATAAAATATGGAAAATAAACTAAGCATAACTGTAAAGAAGACAGTATGAAATAAGTTGAGTAAAAATACTCACTTTTATATAAGTCCTAGCCCGTATCCAAAATTGGTAAGGAAAAGCATCCTAAATGCTAGAAATAACTATGTGCATTTAAATAAACAAAATAAAAGCAAAACAAGTTCAATGAAATTTATGCTAAGTAAGCAAATGAAATGCAGTGAAGCATTAATTAGAATTAAGTAGCATACACTGTATTCAAATTGAACTGAAGTAACCAATACACAATACTGGAGATAGAGAGTGTAAGGCATATGAAATAAAGAAGTATCTTAGATTCTTGATCTAAGATAAACATAGCCTAGGACTATGAAATATAAGCATAACTAAACAGTTATGGAGAGATCTTACAATCAATAAGATTGTAAAAGAACTCTTATATCTTTAATTAAAGTTATATTTAGGAGCTACCTCATCTGTAGGAGTACACCACAGAATGGGGCGATGAGTTAAGCACGTCTGTCTAACTAGATATAGTGGGGAGGTCGAACATTCACATTTACCCTCTCTAAAATGTGAAGTCCTTTTATAAGTGTTATCTTTAATACTCAATTTGCCATAAGGCATTCCCCTTAAAGTCTTATGAAATTCTTTATTCATGCACAATGATCTTGAATGAATATTCAATGAAAATGCTCAAAGCTATACAAGCTTTCAATAAATGTCAATAATTGTAACTATGTGATATTCTTTTATTATCTAAACTTTAATAATCTACTTAATGATTGGAGCTAATTGAACTCCAAATTGACTAATAGATATTAATCTTTAAGTCAATTTTAATATAAGTAGAAGGAAGATGAGTTTGGAAATCAATAATTCAATGAATTAAAGTTCATCTTATACTAGTTCTAAACTAATCAAATCAAATAAATTTATGATTAAAGTTTAAGGAAACTAGTAAGGAAGAAAGAATGTTTAAAGATTTCTAAGTTAATGAAAGTGTAAGTGTAACAACCCGAGTTGTTACCATAGTTGAGTATGACTAATCCTAAGTCTTAAACACAATTATAAGTGCTCATTAGGTCAAATGAAGTCAACCTTGGAGACCTAGTCCAAATCTGGAATCAAACGAATCGAATCCTGATTTCTAGAAATCTAGAAACCCTAGAAATTGACCTATTTAAATTGACCTCCGATCAAAAAACGGATACCGCCATTGCATTCCTTGACCCCAAATTAGCTTGGGGTGAAGTTTTCGTGTTAATCGGAAGTCGTCGAAATTTCGATGAATATTTTAATAATAAAAATATCCCGGAAATCGAGGTATCAAATACTCGTCGGATCAAAAATCCGACTGCGCCATTGAATTCCTTGACCCCAAATTAGCTAGGAAAAACATGTTCAAAATTTTCTGGAAATTTTTCTGAAAAAAAAAATATATATTATTTTAATACTTAACGGCGTGCCATTAAGTATTTAACGGACCCGTCACTGTAGCTGACGGCGCCGTCAATCCAGACGACGCCATCCCAGCCGTTGGATCGCGTCCGGATCCAACGGCTATGGAGCCGTCGAGGACGACGGCTCCGCCCGCACGTGACATGCGGCGGGCCGCCGCCTTTTCTGGCCAATCCAGGCCTTCCCCGGCCTCGGCGAGGTTGCCGTCGGGTCTATAAGACCTCGGCAGACCTCTGGGCTCCAGGTTTGTAAAAATCGGAGCCGAGATCGAGCCGGAATCGAGCCCCGAAGTTAGCCGTCCGTCCGCCGATCCTAAAGTCCGCCGACCCGCATTTCAGGTACCCCGATCTCCTCCGATTTCCGTTCGATCGTTGCAATAATTGTATGATAAGTGGATGAACTTGTCCTCTTTCCATCCACCGGTTCCGATCGGGCTCATACCCACCCGATCGGGCGCACCGGCGCCCGATATGCGACTGGGTTTGGCTCCGCCGAACCCTGGAAGGCGAAGCGCCGCGGCTTCCGGTCGGGCCGGGTCGACCCGAACCCGACCCGTCCGGGTCGGGTCCGCGTAAGCCACGGTGGGGCCCACCAGGCCACGTGGCAGCCTTCGGGCCCGCCACGTGTCAAGTGGGGCCCACGCGCCGAGCGTCGCGGCTCTTCGGCTTCGGCCGTGGGGCCCACCAGGCCACGTGGCAGCCTCTGGGCACGCCACGTGGCATGTGGGCCCACTTCCCGAGCCCGCGCGGCAGTCAGTGGGGCCCACAACGCCACGTGGCAGCCGCAGGGCCCGCCACGTGGCAAGTGGGACCCACTGCCCGGTCAAACCGCGGCGGTCCGGCTTCCGGTGGGGCCCAAAGTGCCACGTGGCAGCCTCTGGCAGTGCCACGTGTCAGGTGGGGCCCACTGCCCAGTAACCGAGCCGAGTCAGCCCCTGTGGGGCCCACAGTGCCACATCCTAAGTGGGGCCCACTGCCCAGTCACCCGAGCTGAGTTAGCCCCAGTGGGGCCACAGTGCCACGTGGCAGCCTCTGGCAGTGCCACGTGTCCAGTGGAGCCACTATCGGTTAATTAGAAATTTAATTAAATTATTGTTAGTGTTAATTAATTACTGTTAATGATTAATTAGTGGTTAATTAAGTTAAGATTAGTGTTAATTACTTTTGAACAGTAATTTTAAATAATTAAGTATAATTAGAGATTAATTATGATTAATTAAAAGTTAATTAAACCCTAAATAGTAATTAGGATAATTAAGTATTAATGAACAGTAAAATTTAATTAAATATTCTTAATTAGATATTAACAGGTAATTAAGACTAATTAAATAGTGATTAGCACTAATTACTTTGCTACAGTAAAATATTAATTAAATAATAGATTAATTAATGTTAATTAGTAATCAAACCTAATTAATCACAGATTAATTAAGGATTAATAATTTTAGAAATTCTATATAAAAACTGTAGGAATGAACAGTAAAATAATATAATTTGAATAAATGAATAGTAAAATAATTTAAATTGCATTTTTGAATAATAAATCTTAAAAGTTTAATAACTTTTTGTAGGATGATCCAAACATAGCCAATATAGGTCTTAAAATACTCAAAAAAATGTAAGGATTCAAATAACGTAATGTAAAAATTTATTTCGGGGTACGTATAACGAGGGTAGCATTTTAGGACCTATTTGAAGTCTCATAACTTTTTACCCGTTTATCGAAACATAGTCAATATGGGTCTTAAAATGCTCAGGAGAGCGGCCCCATAATCGTAGTAGAATTAGTTTTCCCATTCGGACATCAGGACAAAAAGTCAACCCTATGATTCTTGGTGAAAAATGACCAAAATGCCCTATAATTCAAACAGCCATAACTTAATCAAATCAACTCCAAATTGGAAAATTCAAGATGCTAACCAGCCTAGAATTTCAATGTCATCATTATAACAAAATAATATTTAGGATCTGAACCCTGGAAATTTAGGTAAATGACCAAATTACCCCTAGCCTTATTTTAGTCATAATTTGACCGTTTCTCGCCCGATTTAGGCGTACTTACTGTCTATTTTCAAGTTAGACAGTAAGGAATCAATTGGAACTAAGAGAAATCAATTCTGACCACTAAGTCAAAAGTTGACCTTTTTGACCTTTAAAGTAGGGGCAAAATAGTCATTTTGCCCTAAGTTTGAGTTAAGTGTCCCTACCCCTTTAGATAACATTCCAGAACCCTAAGACCAATTTTATAATCATCTTAGTAATATGTAAGTGAGTGAAATCAACCTTTAAGTCAACTTCCAAGAGTTTTAAGTCTCTAACACTACACCTTAAGGAAACTTCCTGAGACTAAGACTAGATCATAGGTTAAAGTTCATTCATTGGGTAAATTGGGTTACCCAATGGGTAAAACCTTAATTTTATTAGTTTATAAACTTTCTTTTATTTTGTAACTCATTCTGATTATTTTGTCTTTAAACCTTATATTTAAGATAGGAGATTCATCCTATTGAGTTTGATTACTTAATAGGATTTGCCATAACTAGTAAATCACTAATAGAATAAAACCTAGAACTTAGGTCTTATCCTTTGGATTATGTGATTAAACCTAAATCTCATAGTGTTTAATCCATAATCTATAGGTTTAGAAGATCTTGATCAGATCTTAGTTAGAACGTCTAAATTCACAAAACTAGGACGTATGATTCATTTATTTAACAAGTAGTTGTCTATCTGATTGAACTAGATTAGAACCTGATCAGTTCTAATCCTTTTTAACTTATAAGGATGAGTTTCTAAGTTACACTCGATAGTAGGAAAACGGTGATCCTGAACTTGTGTAACTTTGAATAGTTAGATGGTTAAGTAGAAAACAAATGAAGTCACCATATTTAGTAGAGTCCCTTGCTTCTGTTTAATATTTTGTTGCTACGCATTCCTTGATTGTTGTGCCACATTTCCTTGAGCATATCATACAAGATTTTTGATGCATGACTAAAATGTTAGGAAAATATGGAGACTCCTTAGATTCCTTGTGAAAATATTAAAGTAATTAATGAGAAGATAATGATTTGATGTGTTTGAGCTGCCTCTTAGTGTTCTTTTGATCATACCGATTGTTGCCCTAGCCGTATCGTGCTAGGAACTGCCCTAGCCATACTGGTGCTATGATCTTTCGGGTATGACTATTGGTGACCTAACCATATCGTGCTAGGAACCGCCCTAGTCGTACTGTGTTAGGGCCTTTTTCGTTGACTGTTGTTGCCTTAGTCGTATCGTGCTAGGAACCGCCCTAGCCGTACTGGTGCTAAGATCTTCAGTCCTTTTTGGTGAGCTAATGTAGCTCTCTTCTGTATGGCAGATTGTACACATACGATTTTATATGCAATTGTTATTATTGTTTACTTTTTAGTATTCTTATTCAGTCAGCTGTTTCTTTGTACTGCTTTTATATATATTTAGGATGTTAGAACCTTACTGCTAATTATATGTACCACTACTAAGTTGTTTATTTTAATTAGTATATTTTCTGTTGATCACCAGCATGTTTAGGATGTAGAACTTTTCTTACAGCATATGACAATTATGTATATTTATACGCCCTTCCTTGTTTAGTTTGTATGCGAGGCATGTCTCAGCCTCTTCCATTTTCTTTGCTTAAGTTATAAATGATGATTTATAGCTTCCATGTTTCTTTGTATTGCTTGCTGCTCCTTTCATATATATATATATATATATATATATATATATATATATATATATATATATATATGTTGCTTAGATGTTGTCAAATGGTGATATTACTTAACACTTATAATAATTTATTAGCTTAAAATGTACTTAGACAATTGTCTAACCAGATTTTTTTTCTTTTCTTTGGCTGGGGCCCTACATTGTAAAACCGACAATGGCAGACTCTTTTCAGTTAGACGAGCAGGAGTTAGGTGTGGAGCCTTACCCAGAGGAGGAGCCCGTGGAAGAAGCTGTCGTCTAGTTCCCTTATATTTCAAGTGAGGATGAGTGATTTTCATTATATTTAAATATTTTAAATCATGTAATAATACAGGTACTATTGATTGTGATTTTTGGATTGTATACTTATATTATGAGTTCTATTTTTCTTCCCTATTTATCTTGTGATACTTGGATGGTTTACATTTTCTTAAATTACTTCCGCACTCTGTTTGTTTACTTATACAGTGACTGTTAGTTTGATTCTGTGTTAATCCTTCCCTAATCAAGTGGATTATGGAGTATATCCTAATCCAATGATAAGTAAAGGGTTAGCTAGAGTGAAACCCCACCCTTAACCTAATCCTTCGATGGGATTAAGGGTGCGGGGTGCCACAGTTGGTATCAGAGAGTTCCATAAGGTGTCAGATGAGAACTTGCATTCTTATCTACCTAATGGAAGATTCTTCTGCCAGTTCAGTCACTATATCAGTATATGTTAGAGTCACATCCAATGGATCATAATGTCACACTCAGAATAAGAAGTTGATAATCAAAATACACAAGCAGTGTATCAAACAAAAAAAAAAAATCTAAATGTTAACACAGTTAGATACGCTAGGATGACGGTTGAAAGGCATCTTCGATGATTCAATGAAAGCTGGGAGGAATTTGTCCAATTTTACAAAGGACTCGACCCGTACGTAGATCCAGAAGTTAGGAGGCTGAACCAATTGCTCCGTGAAAGCACCTTCAGAGGACAAGATCATCCCGTGTTGGCCGAGAGATGGCTAATGTTGACAGGTGATATAATGGGGGCGATGGATATTACAGACAACGTCAAGCTTGCCCTCGTGACATGCCTCCTACAGGGCAGAGCTAGAGTCTGGTGGCATGTTAACCTTAGAGCCCTCACCCATCAGTGCGGATGGCTACAACTGGATGTCATCTACGAGGACTTCCGTCGTGCCTTTATAGCCCGATATATCGGATAGAAGCTTTAGTTTTATTTCATATGCTATTTGTATTCCCTTCTGTATCATCTAATATTTGGTCTTTCAAATCAGAAAAAAAAAACTGTTTTACCTTACTTCATTAATATGGATGTTTAGGATACCGTGCAAACATGTCGGGACAGGATCTCTTTGCCCACTTTAAGGACAGGTGGGTATACGACGTGTTACTGGCAAGGAGATATGGTAAGGAAGTCCAGGGGGTCTCCCCAGCGGGGGCCAGCGTTCTGGAAAGGATGCTGGAAGGTGCGATATACAGGGGGCTAGACTTCCCCATCTTGGCCAGAGAATGGTTGCGCAGGGTGACCCAGATCTTCGAAGAACTGGAATGCCCTGACGACGCGCGATTGGATATCCTGGAGATCCTCCTTCATGACTACACAAAGGAATGGTGGGCACAATAAGTAAGGAGGTTAGAGCGACGACACGCCCACCGCCGCCGAATGCTGACCTACGCTTACTTTACTCATGCTTTCACGAGAAGATACATAGGATAGATCCTGTGTTTCATTTTCCAATGACTGTCTTGTCTTTTGTACTCTGTTTCCAAAAATTTGTATCATCTATTTTGTTTAATAAAAAGAAAAGTTGTTATGTTGACTCCTTTCTCTAGAATGCTAAATGGGTGTCGTCTTTTTCAGATTTCTAACGAAAATGAATCATGGACAGAGCCCTTCTCCCGCCCCATCCAGCACCGCATCCAGTGAGGTTAACGCCTTACTGGAGGCTGTTAAAATGATGATAGAGTCCCATCGGTGACAAGCTGAGGATGTGGCCAAGGCACAGGCCAGTCAAGCAGAACGGATGGAACGCCTTCTGGTATCACAGATCAACCAGAATCACGCATTGACAACATCTACCTCGGCATCCCAAAGTTACAACCAGCAGTTCACCCCGTCCTCTGACACACTACTACATAACTTCCTCCGATTGAGGCCTCCCATGTTCAATGGAAGTGCCTCAGCGGTAGACACTGAAGACTGGTTGTGAATGGTGGAAAAGAACATGACCAGCCTCAAGTGCCCCGAAACAGAAATAATCCGGCTGGTCACTCATTTGCTATATGGAGAGGCTGAACATTGGTGGCATCAAACACGCACCACCAAGTTCGAGGGCATCAGCTTGGAGGATATCTCCTACGACGAGTTTGAGAAGGTGTTCTGGGCGGAATATATCCCACTGTCCGAACGCCGCAGTATGACTGAGGAATTCCTCAAGCTGCAACAAGGGGACCGCACTGTGGCTGCGTACAATGCAGAATTCCGAAGACTCGCCAAATTCTCCTCGAGTCTGGTACCCACCGAAGAAGACCGGTGCCATCGGTTCCAAAGCGGTCTTCGGCCGTCCATACAGACCCAGGTCGTGCCCTTCCGCCTCACCAACTACCAGGAGCTGCTGGAGACTGCAAAGGTTACTGAAAAGTGCCAACAGGGGGAGGCAAAACAGCTTGCCAGCTCCTCCATGCTACGCCAGGATAACCCAAAGCGGGCCAGAGTGTACCAAATTGAGGCAGAAGCTCCTGCTGCGGATCCTTACAATGGCTGTGCTAGGCCGCACCCCTACGGCAAATGCTTCCATGGGCAACGAGTATGCTACACCTGTGGCAGGCCCAGGCATGGCTATACCATGTGCCAATACAAAGAGATGATTGACGGCACGCCCATCAAGCGGGTGCAGGGCCAGATTGTGTTTGATCTGTACCGATGAACCCCTGCCACCACTACGCATGTCCAGCCCTGCCATCGCCTGCTCCACGACGAGAGATGTCTCCTGCTCCTCGTCCTGGCACCTCTAGGCTGCCGGCCAAGCAGCCTTACCATAATAGGCCCACTGGCCAGGCACGCGTGTATGCCCTCACACCAGCAGAGGCCACTGAGGACAATCATGTGGTGTCAGGTACACGCTTCTAAACCAATTCAACAAATTTTTACTCATTCATGCTACTATAACCGATAAACCTTGCATCTATAATTAGATACAATTTATATAAATAGTAAGCCTTGTAACATTCTATTCGATACTGGAGCAAGCCATTCCTTCATTTCTGAAAGATGGATAAAATCCCTCAACTTACCCGTTCATCGATTGACGACACCGCTAAATGTTGGGCTGCCATCCGGAGCACAACTTCAGGCCAACCAGTTTTGCAAATTACAAGTTCCCTTTGGAGGAGCAAAGGTTGGGGCCAAATTGATAGTATTGCCAATTGCCAACTTTGACATTATCCTAGGCATGAATTGGCTAAGCCAGCACGATGCCACTATTAACTGCCAGAAGAAGAAGATTACCCTAGGCAGTGGCAAACACGCAAAGTCCTTTGTAGGGAACTTCAGCACTAGAGCTTCCCTAATTAATGTTATTCAGGCAAAGAGGCTTATAAGCAAAGGTTGCAGTGCGTTCCTAGTAACTATACTAGGTGAGAAGAAGGAAGGGATTCCTCTCTCCCAGAATCCTGTCGTCTGCAAGTTCTCCGACGTCTTTCCTGAAGATCTTCCTGGTCTTCCACCCGCCCGAGAAGTTGAATTCGCCATTGACGTGATTCCTGAAACTCAGCCTATCTCAAAGGCGCCTTATAGGATGGCGCCCAAGGAGTTGTAGGAGCTACATAAGCAACTGCAAGAATTGCTAGAAAAAGGTCTTATAAGACCAAGCTCTTCTCCGTGGGGAGCTCCAGTCATGTTCGTAAAGAAGAAGGATGGGTCAATGAGAATGTGCATTGACTATAGAGAGCTGAATAAGGTCACAATCAAGAATAAATATCCACTACCTTGCATTGATGACCTATTCGATCAACTAGCCAGAGCAAAAGTATTCTCAAAGATCGATCTGCGATCAGGCTACCACCAACTTCAGGTGAAAGACTCCGATGCAAAGACGGCTTTCTGAACCAGATACGGTCATTACGAATTTCTAGTGATGTCTTTTGGACTAACAAATGCACCTTCCATATTTATGGATTTGATGCAGCGTATTTTGAAGCCGTATCTGGATAAATTTGTCATAATGTTCATAGATGATATTCTGATATACTCCAAATGCAAAAGCGAACACGAGGGTCATCTCCGAATTATATTGGAAGAGCTGAGGAACCATCAACTCTATGCCAAGTACTCAAAGTGCGAGTTTTGGCTAGAGTCTGTCGCCTTTTTAGGCCACGTTGTGGATGTGCAAGGGATCAGGGTGGATCAAAACAAAATCCATGCAATCCAGGAATGGGCTCAGCCCAAGATAGTGACAGAAGTCAGGAGTTTCCTGGGGTTAGCAAGTTATTATAGGAAATTTGTGAAGGAATTTTCTCAGATCGCCTCCCCTATTACCAAGCTCACTCAGAAAGGGGTACCACTTGAATGGTCACCAGCGTGTGATAAAGCCTTCCAAGCTCTCAAGGACGCACTTACCTCTGCTCCCGTATTGGTTCTTCCGAAGGAGGGAGTAAATTTCCAAGTATACACGGATGCTTCGGGCATAGGCCTCGGAGCCGTATTGATGCAAGAAGGGAAGGTCATAGCCTATGCCTCGTGACAGCTGAAAGTCCACGAGAATAACTACGCGGTCCACGACCTTGAACTAGCTGCCGTAGTGTTTGCATTGAAGATCTGGCGACACTATCTCTATGGAGTCCAATGCTCAATCTTTACCGACCACCAAAGTCTAAGATATATATTCACCTAGTGGGAGTTAAACTGTAGACAAAGAAGGTGGTTAGAGCTGATCAGCGACTATGACCTGGATATTCAATATCATCCAGGAAATGCCAACGTGGTGGCTGATGCCCTTAGTCGTCAAGCATCCCTAAATGCCATGATGTCAGAAGGCCCGTTGGTAGAGGAATTTCGCAGAATGGGTATCAAGCCTATTAGCGGGGACCGGCTCAGCCTAACTCTATCGAATATCAACGTGGAACCTACCTTCCACCAGGATGTGTCGGTGTCGCACCAAGGATGAGGAATTCTTGAACTTCAAGATGGCTATCGAGAGTGGTCACCGTAATGATCTTCGCTTCCATAATAGTGCTATCTATCTGGGGAATCGATTATGGATACCTAAGTCCATACAGTGAGAAATATTAATTGAAGGACATAATTCAGGGTATCAAGTGCACCCAGGAGGCACGAAGATGTATCAAGATCTAAAAATGTCATTTTGGTGGCCAGGGATGAAAAGAAGCATAACAGACTTTTGTGGCGAAGTGCCACGAATGTTGCCTAGTAAAAGCAGAGCACCAAATGCCAGGAGGCCTCCTTCATCCGCTAGAAATCCCAGAATGGAAGTGGTCAGATATATCAATGGACTTCGTCATGGGTCTGCCTCGTGCGAGATCTGGGGCAGACACTATTTGAGTCATCGTTGATCGACTGACTAAGTCTGCGCACTTCCTTCCAATCTGAAAAACTGATTCAGTCGAAAGGCTTGCCAAGTTATACGTCAAAGAAATAATTCGACTTCATGGAATCCCGAAAACTATCGTATCCGATAGAAACAGTTGATTTACATCGAAATTCTGGCATGCCATTCATCAAGATTTAGGCACAATGCTGGCCATGAGCACAGCTTTCCATCCTCAGACAGACGGCCAGACTGAGAGAGTAAATCAATACTGGAAGACCTACTCCGCCTCTGTATATTAGACTTTGCTGGATCTTGGGAAGACCACCTTCCCTTGGTGGAATTCGCATACAATAATAGCTTCCAGGCCAGTATCACGATGGCTCCATATGAGGCACTTTACGGCAGGAAGTGCTCAACACCCATGTCTTGGTCTGAAACCGGAGACGTTCAATTGTTCAGCTCAGAATTGGTCGAGGAGACGAACAAAAAGATTAAACTTATTCAGCAACGTGTCAGGGCAGCTCAGAATAGGCAAAGTAAATATCATAATCTCCGTCATCGACCCTTAGAATTTCAAGAAGGAGACTTCGTTTACTTAAAGGTCAGCCCTATTAAAGGAGTCCATCTCTTTGGGGTTGCCGATAAGCTTAGTCCAAGATATGTTGGACCGTTCAAAGTCCTCTAGAAGATTGGGTCAGCTGCCTATCGATTAGACTTGCTAGAGAATTTCACAGCAGTGCACAATATTTTTCATGTATCATCCCTAAGAAAGTGTCTTCGGGGCCCATCTCATCTTGTGCAGCTTCCAGAAATTCAAATCCAACCAGACCTATCATTTGCTGAGGAATCGATTAGAATCCTGGCCCGTGATTGCAAGCAACTCAGGAATCGTGCAATAGACATGATTAAGGTTCAATGGAAGAACCGTTCCTGCAACGAGGCCACCTGGGAAAAGAAATCCGATATACGATCCAAGCATCCCAAACTCTTCAAAAACCTAGGTATTTCTATTCCTTAGAATTCTAAACCTTTAAATTTCAATACGAGTCATGCTTAGTCCCACTTGAGTGATGTCGAGGACGACATCATTCTTAAGTGGGGGAGTCTGTAACAACCCGAGTTATTACCATAGTTGATTATGACTAATCCTAAATCTTAAACACAGTTATAAGTGCTCATTAGGTCAAATGAAGTCAACCTTGGAGACCTAGTCCAAATCAGGAATCAAACGAATCGAATCCTGATTTCTAGAAATCCAGAAACCCTAGAAATTGACCTATTTAAATTGACCTCCGATCAAAAAATGGACACCGCCATTACGTTTCTTGACCCAAAATTAGCTTGGGGTGAAGTTTTTGTGTCAATCGGAAGTCGTCAAAATTTCGACGAATATTTTAATAATAAAAATATCCCGGAAATCGAGGTATCAAAATACTCGTCGGATCAAAAATCCAACTACGCCATTAAATTCCTTGACCACAAATTAGCTAAGAAAAACATGTTCAAAATTTTCTGGAAAATTTTCTGAAAAAAAAATATATATATTATTTTAATACTTAACGGCGTGCCGTTAAGTATTTAACGGACCCGTCACTGTAGCTGACGGCACCGTCAATCCAGACGGCGCCATCTCAGCCGTTGGATCGCGCCCGGATCCAACGGCTCCGCCCGCGCGTGACACGCGACGGGCCGCCGCCTTTTCCGGCCAATCCAGGCCTTCCCCGGCCTCGGTGAGGTCGCCGTCGGGTCTATAAGACTTCGGCTGACCTCTGGGCTCCGGGTTTGCGAAAATCGGAGCCCAGATCGAGCCGGAATCGAGCCCCGAAGTTAGCCGTCCGTCCGCCTGGAAGGCGAAGCGCCGCGACTTCCGGTCGGGCCGGGTCGGGTCCGCGTAAGCCGCGGGTGGGGCTCACCAAGCCACGTGGCAGCCTTCGGGCCCGCCACGTGTCAAGTGGGGCCCACGTGCCGAGCCTCGCGGCTCTTCGGCTTCGGCCGTGGGGCCCACGTGCCGAGCCTCGCGGCTCTTCGGCTTCGGCCGTGGGGCCCACCAGGCCACGTGGCAGCCTCTGGGCACGCCACGTGGCATGTGGGGGGGGGGGCCCACAGCCCGAGCCCGCGCGGCGGTCAGTGGGGCCCACAACGCCACGTGGCAGCCGCAGGGCCCGCCATGTGGCAAGTGGGACCCACTGCCCGGTCAAACCGTGGCGATCCGGCTTCCGGTGGGGCCCACAGTGCCACGTGGCAGCCTCTGGCAGTGCCACGTGTCAGGTGGGGGCCCACTGCCCAGTAACCGAGCCGAGTCAGCCCCTATGGGGCCCATAGTGCCACGTGGCAGCCTCTGGCAGTGCCACGTGTCCAGTGGGGCCCACTATCTGTTAATTAGAAATTTAATTAAATTATTGTTAGTGTTAATTAATTATTGTTAATGATTAATTAGTGGTTAATTAAGTTATGATTAGTGTTAATTACTTTTGAATAGTAATTTTAAATAATTAAGTATAATTAAAGATTAATTAGGGTTAATTAAAGGTTAATTAAACCCTAAATAGTAATTAGGATAATTAAGTATTAATGAACAGTAAAGTATAATTAAATATTCTTAATTATATATTAACAGGTAATTAAGACTAATTAAATAGTGATTAGCACTAATTACTTTGCTACAGTAAAATATTAATTAAATAATATATTAATTAATGTTAATTAGTAATTAAGCCTAATTAATCACAGATTAATTAAGGATTAATAATTTCAGAAATTCTATGTAAAAACTTTAGGAATGAACAGTAAAATAATACAATTTGAATAAATGAATAGTAAAATAATTCAAATTGTATTTTTGAATAGTAAATCTTAAAAGTTTAATAACTTTTTGTAGGATGATCCAAACATAGCCAATATAGGTCTTAAAATACTCAGAAAAATGTAAGGATTCAAATAACGTGGTGTAAAAATTTATTTTGGGTACGTATAACGAGGTAGCATTTTAGGACCTATTTAGAGCCTCATAACTTTTTACCCGTTTATCGAAACATAGTCAATATGGGTCTTAAAATACTCAGGAGAGCAGCCCCATCATTGTAGTAGAATTAGTTTTCCCATTCGGACATCAGGACAAAAAGTCAACCCTATGATTCTCGATGAAAAATGACCAAAATGCCCCTGGAATTCAAACGGCCATAATTTAGTCAAATCAACTCCAAATTGTAAAATTCAAGATGCTAACTAGCCTAGAATTTCAATGTCATCATTATAACAAAATAATATTTAGGATCTGAACCCTAAAGTTTAGGTAAATGACCAAATTACCCCTAGCCTTATTTTAGTCATAACTTGACCGTTTCTCGGCCGATTTAAGCGTACTTACTGTCTATTTTCAAGTTAGACAGTAAAGAATCAATTGAAATTAAGAGAAATTAATTTTGACCACTAAATCAAAAGTTGACCTTTTTGACCTTTAAAGTAGGGGCAAAATGGTCATTTTGCCCTAAGTTTGAGTTAAGTGTCCCTACCCCTTTAGATAACATTCCAGAACCCTAAGACCAATTTTATAATCATCTTAGTAATGTGTAAGTGAGCAAAATCAACCTTTAAGTCAACTTCCAAGAGTTCTAAGTCTCTAACACTACACCTTAAGGACACTTCCTGAGACTAGGACTAGATCATGGGTTAGAATTCATTCATTGGGTAAATTGGGTTACCTAATGGGTGAAACCTTAGTTTTATTAGTTTATAGACTTTCTTTTATCTTACAACTCATTCTGATTATTTTATTTTTAAACCTTAGATTTAAGATAAGAGATTCATCCTATTGAGTTTGATTACTTAATAGGATTTGCCATAATTAGTAAATCACTAATAGAATAAAACCTAGAACTTAGGTCTTATCCTTTGGATTATGTGATTAAACCTAAATCTCATAGTGTTTAATCCATAATCTATAGGTTTAGAAGATCTTGATTAGATCTTAGTTAGAACGTTTAAATTCACAAAACTAGGACGTATGATTCATTTATTTAACTCGTAGTCGTCTATCTGATTGAACTAGATTAGAACCTGATCAATTTTAATCCTTTTTAACTTATAAGGACGAGTTTCTGAGTTACACTAAATAGTAGGAAAACGGTGATCCTGAACTTGTGTAACTTGGAATAGTTATATGGTTAAGTAGATAATAAATGATGTCACCATGTTTAGTAGAGTCCCTTGCTTCTATTTGATATTTTGTTGCTACACATTCCTTGATTATTGTGCCACATTTCCTTGAGCATATCATACAAGATTTTTGATGCATGACTAAAATGTTAGGTTAATATGGAGACTCCTTAGATTTCTTGTGAAAATATTAAAGTAATTAATGAGAAGATAATGATTTGATGTATTTGAGCTGCCTCTCAGTGTTCTTTTGATCATACCGATTGTTGCCTTAGCCGTATCGTGCTAGGAATCGCCCTAGCCATACTGGTGCTAGGATCTTTTGGGTATGACTGTTGGTGACCTAACTGTATCGTGCTAGGAACCGCCCTAGTCATACTGTGTTATGGCCTTATTCGTTGACTGTTGTTGTCTTAGCCGTATCGTGCTAGGAACCGCCCTAGCCGTACTGGTGCTAAGATCTTCAGTCCTTTTTGGTGAGCTAATGTAGCTCTCTTCTGTATGGCAGATTGTACACATACAATTTTATATACAGTTGTTATTATTGTTTACTTTTCAATATTCTTATTCAATCAGCTGTTTCTTTATACTGCTTTTATATATATTTAGGATGTTATAACCTTGCTGCTAATTATATGTACCACTACTAAGTTATTTATTTTAATTGGCATATTTTCTGTTGATCACCAGCATGTTTAGGATGTAGAACTTTTCTTACAGTACATGACAATTATGTATATTTATACGCCCTTTCTTGTTTAGTTTGTATGCGAGGCATATCTCAGCCTCTTCCCTTTTCTTTGCTTAAGTTATAAATGATGATTTATAGCTTCCCTATTTTTTTGTATTGCTTGCTGCTCCTTTCATATATATATATATATAATATATATATATATATATATATATATATATTACTTAGATGTTGTCAAATTGTGATATTACTTAACACTTATAATAATTCATCAGCTTAAAATGTACTTAGACAATTGTCTAACCAGATTTTTTTCTTTTCTTTGGCTGGGGCCCTACATTGTGAAACTGACAATGGCAGACTCCTTTCAGTTAGATGAGCAGGAGTTAGGTGTGGAGCCTTACCCAGGGGAGGAGCCCGTGGAAGAAGCTGTCGTCTAGTTCCCTTATATTTCAAGTGAGGATGAGTGATTTTCATTATATTTAAACATTTTAAATCATGTAATAATACAGGTACTATTGATTGTGATTTTTGGATTGTATACTTATATTCTGAGTTCTATTTTTCTTCCCTATTTATCTTGTGATACTTTGATGGTTTACATTTCCTTAAATTGCTTCCGCACTCTATTTGTTTACTTATACAGTGACTGTTAGTTTGATTCTGTGTTAATATTTTCCTAATCAGGTGGATTATGGAGTCTATCCTAATCCAATGATAAGTGAGGGGTTAGCCAGAGTGACACCCCACCCTTAACCTAATCCTTCGGCGGGATTAAGGGTGCGGGGCGCCACAGTAAGTTATATGAGATTCTAGTAACTTACTTATTTAACTTATAAACAAAAATTATCAACTCAATTAAATTATGAAGTTATCTAAGATTAATTGATATTAAATAATTGTAATTATGAAAAGAGATAAATTATACCCTACTTGAAACAATTTAACTTATGATTGTAGGGAATTAGGAGTCTTAGAACTTATCTAAATTTTGAAAGGAAGCTATCACCTTCAATCTAATTGATTGAGGGTTATTATTTTCTTTAATTGAATAATTGAAATGAATACTTATAATTGAAGTGAATAATTTCAATTAAAGTTAATACTTACAACCCTAGTTATGAAACTCTAGATGTATTATAAGCATCTAACATGTAAAAAATATCTAATATTTTCCTTGAAATTTCTAAGTCCTAAAATTCTTAGAAATTTTGGTAGAGTCTCCTTTATTTTTGTTCAAATAAACAATTTCACAATTCAATATATAAGTCAATCCATTGATTATTTCCAGTTCTAAAATAAAGTTCAATCCAGTTAAAAGGATTGCTCATTTCCAATTCTAAAATAGAGTTCAATCCATTAAAGGATTGCTCATTTCCAATTCTAAAATAGTTTTGACAATTATAAAGAACAGTAATTTATAAGTCAATCCATTGACTATTTCCAGTTCTAATAATTTCAAGTTAAAAAATTTAAACAAATCAATCTACTAACCTATAAATTCATACATCCTATATCAAACATCTATGAAATTAATGAAAGATGCATAGATAAATTTAGAAATTTATAGGAGCAGCATCATTTGGCTTATTATGCCATAAGGCAATAACATTTAGCGCAACATTTCTTTTGATACTAATTTATAACTCAACCAGCAAAATACAACATCATTAAAGTGAGCATTTACATATAAAAGAAACAAAAAAAATCATTTAAACTGAAATCTATCGTAGCATTAGTTTCTTACAATGTATTAAATGAGAGAAATTAATTCAATACAAATAATACAAAGGGCAGTATTAAATTTGATGCTTGTAATGAGAAATATTTAAAGGGAAACCGCTATACAGACTAGAAAGGGATGTTAGTCAAACAAAATATCTAATAAAATTTAACATTGTCTGACTTACTAAACCAACATTCATCAATACTTTTCACAACTAACATTAGTTAGATACAAATAAATATTAAGATATTTCAAATTTATGAGAAATACAAGAGAAACACACACTTAATTGCTTAAAAGATTATTTAGCTGTATTTAATCTAATTTGAATGAATAACAATATTTGATCTTTTGATTTAATTAATAGTAATTAATTCATAAAGATCATTTATTAACATTTGGTTCACTTTGAAATAATAGTAGCATTTGTTCTCTTAACATAAAAGATAGTAGCAGGTGATATTGGTAATAGAAATAACAGCATTCATTCTCATAAACTAAATGGCAATATGTAATCACATTTGAAGTAAATAGCAGCATTTAGATTCTATAAATCATTGACAACATTTGATTACATTGAATCACTCATGATCTTTTAAAACTAAAATGATAGCATTTGATCATAAAATAAATGACAATAATATGGATCTTACACATGATAAATGAAAGCATATGATTCAAATAAAAGAATGACAACATGTGAATCTCTTAACACAAATGGCAACATTTAAATCATTTAAATTAACTAACAGCATTTAGTCCACATAAATCAGTTGATATCATTTGGTCATACAGATTAATTAATATCATTTGATTCACAAAATGAATGGACATCATTTGAATCTCATTTAATTAAATGGCAGCATTTGTATTTTTAATATAATCAGTGATCTCACATTAAATGAAAGGCAACATTAAATCTTATATGATAGATTGTCGATATCTTTCAAATATAATGAAAATTCACATATATGTCAACAAGTAATTATGCTGGCTAGAATTAATCATACTTCAATAACTCAATTTGTAAACTTCAAAATAAACTACTTCGTTTACTTTATGAACATTTCCTTTCTAATTAATGCGCTAATTCATTCTATAATTATTTTATGTTAGTTTTGCAAAGAACAGCTATATGTTACTTAGCATGTAAGAAATGATAGCATCTAGTTCAACAAATATAGAAGACATCAATCATTTAAACCAAATGTTGGCATCCTTGGACTAAATGATCTTAACAAAACTGAGACATAGTCATAATTCAAAGTATATTAATTCAAACATATATTAGCATCTTACAACACTCAAATTACAAAAAAAATGGATGTACTTTGTTTTGAATTCAACTGTGCTTGTTCGACACTCAAAATAGGTTTACAAATTGAATAAGCAACTATGTAAGCAATTTAACAATAAGTATGCATAGAAGAATCAATTTCAAAAGTATGGAAAGAATTTAAGTGTTAACAGAAATAGAAATGATTTTTTTTAAGAGACTTAATCTTAAATTAGGTTCAGATAAATTCAATTGTAAAATCTCCAATGAAAGAATTAGGTTAAATAGAAGAGATTCAACTTACCATATACATATCCAAAGGTACTACTAATGGAGATGTGGAAGTAATTTATGGACAAGCCAGTCTGATTTCGTATCACATTTATGTTTATGATGAAGGAAAGAATTAGGGTTTTCATTCAATACCTCATCCTCTGCCTTCGGCTAGGTTGGCTCGCTCGTCGAAATGAGATTAATCTCACTACTGACGAAATGCACTATAGTTCGAGCTCATTCGTCTATGAAGGAAGAGGCGAAGTGATGCCCTAGATTGTCGGCGGAAATGGGATTCGGCGAATGGTCTTAAAGGTGCTAATTCTAAATGATATTTAGAGAAGAAAAATCCAATCGAACTCCTTTACGTGCAATCGAGCAAGTATATTTACATCTATTCGATTTATCAAACAATAAATCACTTAATTGAAAAAAAGGGAGCAGATCTATGTACCTTTACGTTTATGAAGTCTACAGCTTCTTCTTTCTAATCTGCTCGAATGCTTTTCGCTCCCAGTTTCGACGCTCCTCACGCAGCACTTCGTTTCCGCAAAAAAAATGCTTTAGCCCGGGTGCTCCCTAGTTGTGAGAAGTTGTAACAACCCAGGTTGTTACTTTGATCAATTAGGACTAATGAGTGTCTTAAATTTAATCATAAGTACTAATTAGGTCAAATGGAGTCAACCTCTAAGACCTAGTCCAAATCTTGAGTCAAACGGAACGAATCCTAATTTCTGAAAATTCAGAAACCCTAAAAGTTGGCTATTTAAATTGACCTCGGATTGGAAAACGGATTACGCCATTGCACTTATTGACCCCAAATTAGTTAGGGGTGAAGTTTTCGTGTCAATCGGAAGTCGTCAAAAATTCGACGAATATTTTAATAATATTAAATACCTCAAAAATCGTGATATCGAAATACTCGTCGGATCAAAAATCCGACCTCAGCATTGCATTCCTCATGCCTTAATTAGCTAGAGAAACATGTTTGAAATTTCTTTTTCTGATCATGAATTAAATTATTTTATTTTAGGAATAAATTAATTTAAATTAATATTTAATTAAAGTAATTAACGGTGTCGTCCTCTATGACCCACGCCGTTTCCCCCTTCCCGTTTGATCGAACGGATCGATCTGAGCCGTTCGATCGAGTTGATCGAACGACGCAGGGATCGCCTCCCTCGTCCGCGGGCTGCTGCGCTACGCATGTCATGCGGCCGCGAGCCGCGACCAATCCCCGCCCGGCAGCGCCTCGCAAGCTCCGCCCAGGCTCCTTAAACCCTCCTCGCGTGCTAGCTCGAGGGAAGAAGATCCGAAGGACCTCCAACGGCGCTCGAGAAGATGATTTTGGCAAACCCTAACTCCTCAGCGACCTCAACCGTCGGCTTTCAGGTACTCCCCAAACCTCTAATCTCCTTCCATGTTCGTCAATTATTGCTCGAAAGTTTATTCCGCAAGCCAGATTAGTCTAGGATCGGTTCTGATCGACCGATCGATCGATCGATCGGCCGGAATTTGGAAGAGATCCACAGTGCTTACCGTTAGGAGTAGCCGGCCTGAGTAGTCGTCACCTAGGGTTAAGTCTAGCGCCTAAGCCTGACCTCCTTCGGCCTCGGACCTGGTCCCATCGGGTAGGTCTCGGCGAGACCCTCCCTCGGTCATGCAGGCCGAGCCGTTCCGCCACCGGTAGGCCGCCCAAATGGCATGCCCTAGCTCGCATCGGTGCCCGGGAAGACGAAGCAATCCGGGCCACGCCGGGTCGGGCGCGACCCGGCCCGCTCCCACGCGGACTGGTCCACGTGGCGAGGCAAGCAGAGGCAGGGGGCCCCGCTCCGCGTCCAGCGGGTCAGCAGGTGGGACCCGCCCGCAGAGGCAAGCCCAATCCTGGGCCGCCACGTGTCTTGGTGGCCCCACGCCCTCTGCCTACGCCAATTGTAGGCTGCCACGTGGCAAGTGGCGGGCCCCGCATGGTCAAATCCTGTAGAAAAGTAATACTGTTATAATAGATATAATATATATATATATATAATTATAATTAGTTAGTTATTATTAATGTTGATTAGATTAGTGTTAATATTAGAACTAATGATCTGTCAATTAGGAATTAGTAGTAATTAGATTATTATTAGATTAAGCAATCTGTTAACTAATATTAATTTAAATATATTATAATAATAATGACAATATTATAAATATAGTTAATAAATACAGATTTATATAATATTAGATTAGTCAAATTACTGTCAATTAATTAAGTTAATTAATATAACAAATTCAGATAATATTAATTTAATAAATAACAATAGAATTAACCCATAATTAATTAATCAATTAATAGGTTAATCCAAACTATAATTAAGGCATATATATATATATATATATATATATATATATATATAAAGTTAGCAGAAACTTTATGATATATATAAATATTCATATGTATACATATAATAAAGACTTTAGGATATAATCTAAATAATAAACTAATTAATTACAGGTAATTAATTTATTCAATAAATAATACAGAAATATATATATATATATATAACTTTAGGAATGAATAGTGAATTAATATAATTTGAATAAATAAACAATAAATTAATACAAATTGTATTTTTGAATAGTAAAACTTAGAAGTTTAATAACTTTTTGTAGGATGATCCAAACATAGCAAATTTAGGTCTTAAAATACTCAGAAAAATAATTAGAATCAAATGGCGTAATGCAGAATTTTGTTTCGAGGTACGTATAACGAAGTAACATTTTAGGACCCCATAACTTTTGACTCAGTTGTCAGAACATAGTCAATATGGGTCTTAAAATACTCAGGAGAACAGCCCCATCACCGCAGTAGTATTAGTTTTCCCATTTGGACAATATAATGAAAAGTCAACCCTAGAATTTAGAGTTGACTTTAGTGAAAATTGACCAAATTACCCATAGAATTCAAATGACCATAACTTGGTCAATTCAACTCCAAATTCAAAAATTTAAGATGCTAACTAGTCTAGAATTTCAATGTCACCAATAAATTGAAATAACATTTAAGTTCAGAACCCTAGAAATTTAGAAAATGACCAAAATATCTCCAACCTTAGTTAGGTCATAACTTGACCATTTGAGGTCCAAATTGGGTCTACTCCCTACCAGCATACTCAGTACATTATAGGGAAGCTATAGAAACTGAGTTTGCTAAAATTGAACTTCAAATGGAAAAGTTCGGTTTTTGTCACCCGTTGACCAACTCGAAATTACCAAATTGCCCTTCAAACTTAAAACGTCCATAACTTAGTCAATTGACCTCAGAATGCAGTGTTCTCAGACTCTATAAAATCCTTGAGCAGTAACCTACAATAAAATGCATAAAAACTTAGTTGTCAGTAGAGTGAAAATCACTTAAATGCCCTTAAGTCAAAAATATTAGTTTGAACCTGTAGGACCCGTTTCTCGTCCAAATTGGACTTGCTTACTGTCAATCTTCAAGTTAGACAGTAAGAAATCATATGGAAAAAGAGAAACTTCAATTTGGACACTTGAATCAAGAATTGACTTTTCGGACCCTTGAGTAGGGGCAAAATGGTCATTTTGTCAAAAATTTAGGATAAACACCCTTAGCCTCTTTTCAGTCATTTAGAATACTAAAACTAACATTATAACCATATTAGTGATATTTAAGTAAGTAAAATCCACAATTAGGTCAGATCTCAGAATTTGTCTAAGTCTTTAACACTATACCTTAAGGACTCTTCCTGAGAATAGGACTAGATCATAGGGTTGATTTCATTCATTAAAAAATGGGGTTTTTCAATGAATGAATCCTTGGTTTTATTAGTTTCTAGAATTTTTCAACTTATTTTTGATTATTTTTTTAACCTTAGATCTAAGATAGGAGATTCATCCTATTAAGTTTGATTTCTTACTAGGATTGGCCTAAATTATTAGATCACTATTAGAATGAAACTTAGATCTTAGGTCTTATCCTTTTTGGGATTATATGATTAAGCCCGATCTCGTGGTGTTTAATCCATAATCCATAGTTTAGTAGTGTTAGTTAGAACGTCAAAATTTATCAATTAAGTCGTAATGATTTGTTATTTAAATTTTATAGTCGACTTTGATTTGGTATATTATGACCTAGCTAGTCCTGATATGTTATAACTTGTAAGGACGAGTTTCGAAGTTACACTTGATATGTGAGAAAATGGTGATCCTGAACTTATGTAATTTGGAATAGTTAGTACGGATAATAGAAAACAGATGGTATCACCATATTAGTAGAGTCTCTTGCTTATTTTGATACTTTGTGCTATGTATTCCTTATATATTTGAGCTTACTTCCTTGAACATTTCATATAAGATAACTTTGTGCATGAAAATGAAAACTTAGAATAATAGGATAACAGTTGCCTTTGGGTCCGGTTTGTGGAGATTATGGTGCACATTTGCCACGATGGACAGGGGTAAGGTGAGATTAGGATGCCTAACATTCTCATTGAGGAGAGTGTGTTAGGCTTGGGACCCGTATAGTCTTGCAGATGTGCATGACTCCTCAGTTGTTTCTAACAGTTGTCCATAGAAACAAAAGTAAAATAACTAAAATATGTTGCATAATAATGTCTGCCTCTTCAGTCATGCAGTATGTTCAGTATGTTTGTAGATTGAGATGTATATATATATATATATGGGCCAGTTTGGCCAAGTTTTCTGATATGGCAGTCAGTATACAGAGTTTGGATTTGCAGTTGTAGTATTTGGCTATGTTTTAGCATTATTTATTCAGTTAGTTATTTCTTTGTATAGCTTATATACAGTAGGATGTTAGATTTTGTTGCTATTTATATGTATCACTGCTGAGACTTATTATTATAATTTGCATATTTCATTTGATCACCAGCATGTATTAGGATGTAGTATTTTCGTTCAGCACATGTTTAGCTACTTATATTATATGCCTTACCTTATTTATCTAGCTTTTGAGGCATGTCTTAGCCTCCTTTGTTTAAGCTATAAATGTTATTTATAGCTATTCCTCTTTCTTATTGTATTGCTAGTCGCTCCCTGATATATTGTTGCTTAGGAAAAATTATGTAAAGTGGTGATATTAAAAATATATAAAAATGCATCAGCCTAAAATGTACTTAGACAAATTGTCTAACCATATTTTTCTTTTTTTGGCTGGGGCCCTACATTGTGAAACTGACAATGGCAGGTGTAGAGCAGATAGAGGATCCAACACCTGAGGAGGAGCTATTCCTAGAGGAGGAGCAGTAGCTCGGACCAGAGCATATTTAGTCCATAGACTTATTGTGAGAATGAGTGCCTTTGCATTTCCTTTTATTTGAACTTTAAATGTTGTAATTATACAGGTACTTTTGATTATGCATTTGGATTTGTATGCTTATATTCTGAGTCATATTTTGCACTTATGTTACATTGTGATGCTTAGATGTTATTTATTGCTTCCGCACTCTGTACGTTATAGTGATTGTTAGATTGATTCTGTGTCAATCCTTCCCTAATCAGGTGGATTGTGGAGTCTATCCTAATCTAATGGTAAGTGAGGGGTTAGCCAGAGTGACACTCCACCCTTAACCTAATCCTTGGTGGATTAAGGATGCGAGGCGCCACAGAAGCCTTCCAGGATAAACTGGCGAAGGGAGGAGCCAGCTAAGGCGTCGTACCTCCACTCCTCTGCAACTTTTTGCACGAACGGGTGTAAAGTGGAGAAGGTGTACTGATCAATAATCGTGATCGTTGGATCGCAACGTTGATGCAACGGCTGAATTTTCACTTCCAATCCTTCACCGTTGATCTCAGATTTTTTTTACTGATTAATGGTTTTGATAAAAAATTTGTTGTTTGGTATTTTGCTCTTAATAACGGATTCTGCTCTTTTTATTTGATGCCATTTGGATTTACTTAATTAATATATATTAATTTATTTCAAAAACAATATTTAATCAAAAATAAATATCCTAACGAGCTCCTAAAAATCCCAAATTTTCATCCTTTCCTAAATGAGAGGCAAGGAACTCAAAAATACAATCAAATTTTTGATCGGAGGTATATTAACTTTACCTAATTTTATTTTTGTGGGTATTAAAATATCATTAAAATATTTGCAAATATTTGACGACTCTCAAGCACTTCCAAACTACCACCCCTAACTAATTTAGGGGTGGTGAGTCTAATGGCGGACTCTGTTTTCGATTCTGAAGTTTAAATAAATTAGGTATCTTCAGAATTATCTGAAAACTAGGAAATATTGGAGATTGCCAAACGGTCTCCAAATTACACGAAATTTAAGGTGGAGACTCTTAACTCTATTATAAGAGTTATGGAAAAGGTTTGGAGTCAATTAGGTTACTAATTGATGGGTAACAACATCAGGGTTGTTACAGACTCCCCTCCTTAAAAAGAGTGTCGCCCTCGATACACAACATTTAAAATACATAAATGTAAAATTAGAAGGAAGTCTACATAAAACTTTGTTAAAATTATGAAAATTTTGATTACATAATTAATTAAAGAACTCTGGAAATTTCTTTCGCATATCTTCCTCTTTCTCCCAAGTGGTTTCTTTATCGGAATGATTTTGCCACTGGATCTTGATCATAGGAATACTGCGATTTCTTAATTGCTTAAGATCTCTTCCCAGAATCACTGTAGGCTTTACAATAAATGTCAGATTGGGTTGCAATTCCATTGCTGGTATATGAACATGCTGGCTAGGATCTAATAGGCACCTCCTTAGTGATGATATATGAAACACATTATGTACAGCCGAGAAGTCATCCGGCAACTCTAACATGTATGCTGATGTTCCAATTCTTTCAATCACTTCAAAGGGTCCTAAGTACCTTGGACTTAGCTTCCCAGATATGCCAAATATTTGCACACCCTTCATCGAACTAACTTTAAGATAAGCTCTATCACCCATTTGGAACTCTAACTACCGATGATGGGTATCATGATATTTCTTTTGCCTATCTTGTGCTGTCATTATATTATATTTAATTAGCTGTACTTTTTTGGTGGTTTCTTCAATTAATTCAGAACCATAAAGTTGTGAGTCTCCTACATCAGTCCAAGCAAGAGGAGTTGAACATCTCCTTCCATAAAGAGCTTCATAAGGAACCATTCCTATGCTAGATTGATAACTATTATTATAGGCAAACTCAACTAATGCTAGGTGATCTTCCCATAATCCACCGAAGTCAATTATGAAAAGATGTAAGAGATCTTCCAAGATCTAATTAACACGTTCAGTCTGACCATTAGTCTGAGGATGAAAAGTAGTACTCAATGCTAAATTCGTCCCCAAGTCTTGCTGAACAGCAGACCAAAATCTGGAAGTGAATCTACAGTCTTTATCAGAAAATATACAGTTCAGTGTACCATGAAGGTGGATGATCTATTTAAGATAAAGTTTAGCTAACTTCTCAACAGGATCGGTCTGACGAATAGCTAAGAAATGCTTTGATTTAGTGAGTCTATTGACAATCACCCAAGTAGAGTCAGAACCAGATCTACTCTTAGGCAAACCTACTATGAAGTCCATGAAGATATCAGACCACTTCCATTCAGGAATGTCTAAGGGCTTGAGAAGGCCACTAGGCTTTTGGTGTTCGGCCTTAACTAAAGAACATGGATGGCACTTGGAAATGAAAATGGCTATATCCTGTTTCATACCGGACCACCAAAAAGATTGTTTGAGATCCTGGTACATCTTACAACTACCAGGGTGCACTGTAAAACCAGAGTTATGAGCTTCAGATAATACTTATAACTGTAAGCTTTTAGAAATCCATAACCTAGACTTCTGGAAAATCACACATTCGACATCGAGACGTAATTCAAATCTCTTACCACTTTTAATATCCGTAACTAATTGAGAATAAGAAGAATCTTCTTTCTGAGCTTCTATTATCCTTGATCAAAGGGATGACTCAGATTGAATAGTACATAACAAATTGCATAGATTAATAGATCTGATCGGCTTTATATTTAATCGTTTGAAGTCCTTGACCAAAGAATTATTGTAGCAGAATGAAGACAAAACTGCCTTACGACTTAGGGCATCAGCTACTAGATTAGCTTTACCTGGATGATAAATTATTTCTAAGTCGTAATCACAAATTAATTCTAACCACCTACGCTGACGGCAGTTAAGTTCCTTTTGAGTGAAGATATACTTCAAACTCTGATGATCGATGAATATTTCACACTTAACTCCGTACAGGTAGTGTCTCCAAATTTTAAGAGCGAACACTACACCTGCAAGTTCTAAATTGTGCACAGGATAGTTTCTCTCATTTGGCTTTAATTGTCTCGAAGCATAAGCTATAACATGACGATCTTGCATTAAGACACATCCCAGTCCTACTTTAGAGGCATCAGTATATACTTGAAAATCCTTGCCGTCTTGAGGTAACATTAAGACTGGTGGAGAAGTTAACAGTTGTTTCAACTTCTGGAATGCTTCTTCACAAGCAAGATTCCATATGAAGGGAACTTATTTACGAGTCAACTGAGTTAATGAAGATGCTATTAAGGAAAATCCAGGAATAAATCTTCTGTAATATCCTGCAAGTCCTAAAAAATTGTGGATTTCAGTCACAGATTTGGGTTGAACCCATTCTTGTACAGCTTGGATCTTCTTTTGATCAACTTTAATGCCTTCAACATCTATTACATGGCCTAGGAATGCCACTGAGTTGAGCCAAAATTCACACTTCAAAAACTTAGCATACAACTTATATTCTCTTAAAAGAATTAGGACAGCACGGAGATGATCTTCGTGTTCGACAACTGACTTGGAATAGATCAGGATGTCATCAATGAAGACTGTTACAAACTGATCGAGGTAAGGCTTCAGAATGCGCTACATTAGGTCCATGAAAATAGAAGGGGCATTAGTCAGTCCAAAAGATATGACAAGAAACTCATAGTGTCCATAACGTGTTCTAAATGTAGTCTTAGGAACATCTTTGTCCTCTACCAGAATTTGATAATAACATGTCCTCAAGTCAATTTTGGAAAAGACTTTTACTCCAGCTAATTGATCAAATAAATCATCAATCCTTGGAAGAGGATACTTGTTCTTCACTGACACCTTATTGAGTTCACAATAATCTATACACAATCGCATAGATCCATCCTTCTTCTTAACAAAAAGGACAGGAGCTCCCCAAGGCGACATGCTAGGGCGTACAAATCCTTTTTCTAATAGTTCTTTTAATTGTTCACAAAGTTCTTGAAGTTCTTTTGGTGCCATCCTACATGGAGCTTTTGATTTAGGTTGAGTCCCTGGAATTAGTTCAATTGAGAATTCTACCTCTCTCATCGGAGGTAGTCCAGGCAATTCATCAGGAAAAATATCTAGAAACTCTTTTATTATAGGGGTTTCCATTGGATTTCTTCCTTCTTCTTCTTTACCAATTAAAGTTACCAACACCGCAAAACAACCCTTTCTAATTAGGCGTTTGGCTTCACGAGCATTTATCAATGATGCCATTAGGCCAAGATTGCCTATAAAGACTTCTGGTTTTCTCCCTACTTGAAGAGAAACTTTCTTTCTATAGCAATCTATTATAGCATTGAATTTCTTTAATCAATATATTCCTAAAATTATATCAAAATTGATAATCAGCATAATGATAAGTTTGGAGGGGAAGAATTGATTGCTAATGGGGATGTTTACCAAACAGAATTTACTTGCAGTCAATTCAGCACCTGATGGCATTTGTACGCTCAATGCATTACCCAGATTAAAAAATTGGAAATTTAGGGAAAGTGCACAATCTTTTGATATGAAGGAGTGACTAGCACCCGTATCAAAGAGAGTCTCACAAAGTTTATTTTTAATTAATACAGTTCCAATAATACGAAAGAAAAGAAAATTCAACTACTGCACTTGAAATTAAAGCAAGTAGTATATAAAAGTAAATGTATTGAAAATAAGCAGCATTTATTGAAAGTTTCAAATATAAAATGTACCAGTCACAACGTCACTTTCATCTTTAGCGATGGAAGCAGAGAGAGCATAGACTCTTGGTATAGCTGATGATTGAGCAATAATAGCTTTACCCTTGTCAGTACAATTTGCTTGCCCTTGCCTTTGAGCCTGTGAAGAGGTTTTATTCTTATCTCGAATATTTCCATCCGTAAAAGGGGCATTAAAGCAGGGAGCGGAGCCTTAGCATTATAGGGAGTGGGATTCTGCACTTGCTGTTGACGATTTATTTTCATTCGGTCAACAGTGAAAATAGCACGGCAGTTCTGATAATAATGATTTGTTCTTCCGCAGATATAGCACCTATTCCCCGTGTGATAGCATTTACCATACGGATGTGGCCTATTGCACTTGGCTACTGAGCTTCCCTGTTGTTCCTTACCTTTTTGCATTTAAAAGGCTTTCAGACCTCTATTATGACTTCTCTTATAAGAGTCTTGGCACTGTGGCGGAGAATGAGGTTATTTTTGTGATTTAGTTTGAGCTTGGTGATGCTCAATCATTTTCGCTCCCTCTAATAACTTTGGGAAATTATCGTGATGTAAGGACATTAAATGACCCTTAATAGAGTTCCTCAGACCCTTCAAGAAACGACTGCACCTTGCCACATCAGTGCGAACTATTTCAGGTGCAAATCGAGAGTATTTTCTAAACTCAACTTCATATTCGTGAACCGTACGATTCCCTTATGTCAATTGCATGAAATCGTCTTCAATGATTGTTCGTGCAGAAGGAGGAATGTACTCGTCCTTAAAGACTTGTTTAAATTCCTCCCATGGAATATCTTCTAAGCACATATCAGAAAAGCGAGCCATTACCTTACTATCCCACCAAAACTCAGCCTCTTCTTTAAAAAGGTGAGTGGTCAATCTCAAACTTTCACTCTCTGGGCACTTTTGTGGCGGCATTGCCCTGCCGTGGTCCTGTTAACCCTTAAGTTAACAAGATTACGGTGGAGGGGTCACCAGATGATAAGGTCCCCACTTAGGATTTAATTAGACACATGTTCTAATCCAACTTAAATATGGACCTTGCCATTCAACCCAAAATACTATCACTAAATGACTATACATGAACTCAGAGTGTGGAAGCAATAAAAATATAACATCCATCCATACAGTATAAATACAACAATACAGAATAAGTAAAGTGCTGAAAAGTAAAGTTAATCCTGTATTATTACAACAATTTGAATAGTTTAAAAATGACTGAAAATAACTCTCAATCTCACAGGCAGAAAGAAAGCTAAAACTATATGTCTTCAGGAACGGGCTCCTCCTCCAATGGTGAGCACTCCACCAGATCAGCTGCTCCAACAAACTCAGAACCTACCATTATCGGTTTCATAATGGTAGAGCCCCAGCCAACAAAAGAAAAACTGGTTAGACTATTGTCTAAGCACATTTTATGGTAAACAATTTTATTAAGTTACTTGAATATCACCATAAACTAGAACTGAAGCAATAGGTGCAGAAAAGCGTACAAAAGAACAGTATAAAGTTATAAACAAACAGTTTATAACTAAAGTAATTAGGAAGTAAGCACATACCTCCTCCAAGCAACTGCAACAAAGACAGGTAAGCAAAAAAGAAAACTAGACAAAATTGAAAAGAAAATACAGCCTAAACATGCTTATGATCAACAAGATTATGCTAGGTGACATACAGAACTTGAACAGTATAAATCTGAAAGTAACTAACATCCTAGGTGGTGTACATATGAAAATAGTAAGTAAAACTATCATCCTATATAGAAACACGTGCAGAAAAGCTGTAAGTAAAACAGTGCTGAAATGTAGAATATACAAGTAAAAGTAATAACTAAAAACTGAAAACTACAGTGACTGTCCAAGCCACTCAACTGAAAGCATACTCAGCAAATCTTAGCCTGATGGGCTAAGAAAGAAGCTCTGAACTGAGTATCACTGAAAACTCTTAGCCTGATGAGCTAAGACAGAACCAAATGTAAGTGTACTTGAAATAGTATGACCATATCAGAATCCTGACTCTATAGTCAGTATGGCAAGAGTCTATCCATCCTATCTCACAGACTAGGCATGGTCATAGACTGTCGAACATTAAACCCTCGACAAGGTTGCCGACCCGAACGAGTTGATCGAAGAGGTATACTAATCAAGCTACACCTTACAAATCACTTATAAAAAGAAAACATAATGCTGATTATGAATATTCAAAGTTGACATAAGATATTTATCAAATATCTTAAGTACATAATAATGTTCAAGGTATTAAGCTCAAAATCAAGGAATGCGAAGCATCAAAATCAAAGTGAGCAAGAAACTCTATCTAGAACACATGTGATATCCGTTTGTTATCTAATTTAATCGTTCTATCTATTCTAAGTTACACAAGTTTCAGAATCATCAATTCTTACATATTCTGTAACTTAGAATCACGAATCCTACTAGTTAAAGTTAATTAGGACTGGCCAAGTCCTAACTATATCTTAATCAAAAGATGACTTATTTGGTTAAAATGAATAAATCATCGACCTAATTTTATAATTTAAGTTACCCCAACCTCATCTTGATTATCCAAATCAAGATGAAAAGATTAAAAATTAGACTTCAGATAATGGGGTCTAATCATTTAATCTAAAGGTATAATTAAGGGTCTAAGGTTTAGAATCCCACCTCACAGATTAAGTTAGGGAAAATCCTAATGATAAATCAAATTCATTAGGATAGATCTCTATTCTTAGTTCTAAAGTTTAAAGATCAATTAATTATTTAATAAACTAAGAAAATCTATAAACTATAAAACTCAAGGTTTCATCTATTGAGTAACCCAATTTACTCAATAGATGAATTCTAACTTAAGATCTATTCTTAATCCTAGGAATTAAAGCTCTTAATTTCTAAGAGTATTTCTCATGACACACTTCCTAACTAATGTTATAAGACCTAAGGATAGATCTAAGAATGATTAAGAAAGAAGAAACCACTCACTTAAGACTTAAGAATTTTCTTTAAGGGCTAAGATTGAGATTTTAAATCAAAATCTAATTTAGGCTTGAACTTAACTAATTTCTGCTATAAATCATTATATTTACTGATTTTAATGATTATAAAATGATTTTAGGGCTTTAAGATGCTAAACCCTAAATTTTGGCAAAATTACCATTTTGCCCCTGCTTAAGGGTTCAAGAGATCAAATTTTGATCTAGGGCTTTAATTCTTAAATTTTATTTTGGAATATGATTCTTACTGTCTAATGTAAGATTACATTAGACAGTAACTAAATTAATTTTGGGTGATTATTAAGCCATATGAAGTCAAATTAGTGAATTTGACTCATAAGGGCAAATTAGTAATTTGGATAAGTGAAAGTTAAATTTTCTTTTTGATTATTGTTGTTTACTGTTTAAGATTTCCATAGAATTTAGATTTGCTAAATTCTGATAAGTATTGGCCAAGTTATGGCCAATACAAGATTTAGGGTTATAAGAGTGATTAAGGAATCCTTAATTATGGGTCAAAAACCTAACTTTGTCAATTAGTGTCCAAATTGAGCAAAATCAGTGGCTATGGTTTACAAATAGTTCACTGGTCACAATGACATGTGGTAGGCTCAATTTGGATCTAATTTGACTAAGTTATGACCTAATTAGGGTTTAGGATGATTAGTAAGTGATTAGCAAAATTAAGCACTTAAATACTAATCCAACCTTACAGATAGATTTTAAATAACTCTAGAAGTTCTCTGAAACTTAAATCACTCAATTTGGATTATTAGATTTGCTAATATTCATTAATCAAGTTTTAGAGTAATTAAGGGTGATTAGCAAATCTAACTGTTGGATCTAAAATATTTTTACAGATTACTGTTAATTAAGTTTTTTTAATCCAGATTAATATTTAGATTATTCAAAATGGAGCTCAATTGACCAAGTTATGGTCAATTGAAACTCTAACTCTAATTAGGGTAATTAGGGTTAGGTCCTAAATGTCATTAGTCAAATACTAATCCAAATAGCAAGATTAACCCTATTAGAATATTCCTTAGGATTTTTTGAGTATTTTAAGACCCATATTCAATAGGTTTGGATCAATAGGTGCAAAGTTATAGTTAAATGAAAATTTGTGACATTAATTTTAACTTAATTAAACCCAAAAATGTCACTTTGCTAAATACAGGTCCAATTGCTAAATTGACAGTGCCAAATTATTCCTCTATTTTTGCTGAATCCAATGGTATATAATTTTGCTATATTTGGATGTCTATTTTGCAAGCTATTAGGGTTTAAAGTTTGGTATTTAATTAATTAATTAATACCGTTTTAGATTTAATAATTAATCTGTTTATTATATATATATATAATTATATTTTCGTTTATTAATTAAACGTTATAATTATATATATATATAACTTTTTATTTAATATTTTTCAGGACACGTGGCGCAACCTGATTGGCTAGCAGAAGACCGCGGGCCCCACAAGTCAGATGGCGCCAGCGCTCACCACGCGTCGCGCCGTGGCTGGCTGGCGCGCTGTGAGGTGGGCCCCACTGTGGCAGCCGAAGTGCCATGGGCCACGGGCCACGGGCCGGGCCCGGGCCGACCCGGACCAGCCCGAGCAGATCTGCGATGCAGACCGGCTTAACCGGTCTGGAAAGGTGAACCGGCAGAACCAGTTTAGGAATCGACGATCACGATCCTTCAGATCACAGAAATGGATGGTCCATATTAGTTTAAGCAATTTTAATGGTTTGATTAATAATCTGATTATATTAATTTATTAAGATTAGTATTAACTGTAATCTAATTGAATAAGATTATACTAATCCTAATCAGACGGACAGAAATCTCGCTTTCGAATCGACGGTTTGATCTCATCCACCGGTTCACCTTCCACGCGAACCAGACCGACGCAAACGGAACGATGAACTGGTCAAAATTGACCGGTTCGAGCGTTAGGGCGCCGCTTCGCCTTCTTACTCGGCGAACCCTAATGCGACGAACGGCTCGATCGATCGATCGAAGCTTAATTCGATCGATCGAGCCCCAATATTTATTGAAATCAAAACATAGGATGATTAAGAATGCTAAGAACATAGGAGGAAACGAAGGTACCTTTAGGGTCACTGTAGGTTTTAGGGTTGAATTTGGCAGGCTTGTCCCGCACTTCAAATCGACTGAAAATGGTGAAACCAAACGAAGGAAGGAAGTGGGAGACTTAAAGAGGCCTAAACTGGTGCTCTTCAAGCGGTGGGAGGTGAGGCTTCTCCATATGGCGATGAGGCGAGGCGACGCGTGCCGAAACCCTAGCACGCGTCAGACTCTCGGAGGGGATGATCTCCTCACCGTCTGATCTCCAGATCAGACGGTTCGAGCAAGCCGTTAGATCAAACGGTAACTTTATAAAAATGAAGACGGCGTTACTTAAATACTGACGGCGCCGTTAAGTTTGAATAATTAAATAATTATTTAAATTAAATTATACAGATTTAATTAATCAAATTTACCCTATTAAATGCATCCCAAAAATTTCCAATAAATTACCCTTAGCTAATTGAAGGGTGAGGAACGCAACGGCGCACTCAGATTTTATTTCGATGAGTATTTATTTATTTGAATTTTCAGGTATTAAAATATTATTAAAATATTCGACGAAAATCCAACGACTTCCAAATGCCTCCAAAATTTCACCCATAGCTAATTTGGGTGTTCTGAACACAATGGCAAAGTCAGATTTTCAATTTGAGGTCTAGATAAAAAGTCAATTTCTAGGGTTTGGGATTTTCCAAAATTTCTGATTTGACTCAGTTGACTTCTGGTTTGACCTAGGTTTCACAGATGAGTTCTAAATTACTTAATTAGTGACTTATAACCTTAATTAAGACTTAAATTAGTCTTAATTGAGCCAAGTAATAACCTGAGTTGTTACAACTTTATACTCCCCAGAAGTTTCTCTACTTCACTAATCCAATTGGCTACTTCCATTGGGGAAGCTTGGCCATTAAAAGTAGGTGGATTTAGGCATAGGAAGGCTAGTAGAAAGGCATCTACTACTGGGCGTGGGGTAGGTGGTGGTGGAGCAGAAACTTCTTTAGAAGTATGAACTGGAGTTTCCGGTAATGTGAGATGAGGAAGTAGGACTTGTGAAGATTGCGATGGAATAGGAGAAGGTAACGGAGAAATAGGAGATGGTTGGGAAGGATTGCTTGTGGAAGCCATCCTTTCTGCTGCCTTTGTCTGGGCCTCTATCATAGTTTTGAATAATCCTATAATTTGCCTCATCTCTTCTTGAAGAGATGGGTTACTTGATTCAACATCCTTCACTATTGAGGAAGAAGGATCTGCTTGATCTGGATTCATTCTCCTTCTAAATAAGAAAAAGAATTTGAATTCAGAATAGTTAGGAAAAGAAACTACTCATGAAGTTCTTTTAGAAGTTCATAGTAATTAAGAAGGAGTACATAAAATCAATTTGGAAATAAAAGTTACAAGTCATAATGATTTTGAAAGGAATAGAAATGCATTCTAATTCAGACTCTAGATGGTTTCATCTTAAATTCATTTACTTAATTCAAATAAGATTTTATCAATTATTGAATTTGAAGTTCATTCACTTCCCTAAGATGACACTCTGTAAGTACTTTTACCTATCTATATTATTGACTTGGATGAGTGGATATCTCTTTTTAACTTAACATTCTCAACCTTGGCTCTGATACCAACTGTAACGACCCCACTAATTGGATAGGAGATTAATCCAAATATTGGGATGTTACCTTAGCACCCAACACTCAATTAGAAGAAAGCAAATCAAGTGTAGATGCTAAGTGGTCAAGTCACTTTATGAGTAGTTGTTAAGTTAAAATAAATTTATATAATTTGAATGCAATCAGAAATACATGATAAGGAGATACATGTAGATACAACATTGCAGTTAATTCTAACACAAGCAATTTGAATAATCCAATCATTCATCCCAATCAGTTCTAAATATATAAAAATAAGTATAAACAAAGTAACTTAAGTAAACTCAAGCAATTTATGATTTAATTATTATAAACCTTTTAATAGTAAGAGTAGAGAATAGTAAACAGATCACTCACTCACTCAAAACAAAATACAAGTAAAGTGTAAAATTAAGCGGAAGCAAAATTCTTTATAAGTCCTTCAAGTATTCGCACCTGTATTATCTGAATCAAAGGGGTCTTGATCTATCATATTTTGGTATTTAAATATGATAGGGCAAAGCCAAAGAAAAGAAAATGTGTAGTTAGACTAAACAGTCTAAGCACATTTTAAGATTTACTAAGTGTTTAAATTAATAAGACATCACAATTACAATTTACAATTTAAAGTAAGCAGTGGAGCTATAATAACTATAAAATATGGAAAATAAACTAAGCATAACTGTAAAGAAGACACTATGAAATAAATTGAGTAAAAATACTCACTTTTATATAAGTCCTAGCCCATATCTAAAATTGGTAAGGGAAAGCATCATAAAGGCTAGAAATTACTATGTGCATTTAAATAAACAAAATAAAAGCAAAACAAGTTCAATAAAATTTATGCTAAGTAAGCAAATAAAATGCAGTGAAACATTAATTGGAATTAAGTAACATACACTGTATTCAAATTGAACTGAAGTAACCAATACACAATACTGGAGATAGAGAGTGTAAGGCATATGAAATAAAGAAGTATCTTAGATTCTTGATCTAAGACAAACATAGCCTAGGACTATGAAATGTAAGCATACCTAAATAGTTATGGAGAGATCTTACAATCAATAAGATTGTAAAAGAACTCTTATATCTTTAATTAAAGTCATATTTAGGAGCTACCTCATTTGTAGGAGTACACCACAGAATGGAGCGAGGAGTTAAGCACGTCTGCCTAACTAGATACAGTGGGGAGGTCGAACATTCACATTTACCCTCTCTAAAATGTGAAGTCCTTTTATAAGCGCTATCTTTAATACTCAATTTGTCATAAGGCATTCCCCTTAAAGTCTTATGAAATTCTTTATTCATGCATAATGATCTTGAATGAATGTTCAATGAAAATGCTCAAAGCTATGCAAGCTTTCAATAAATGTCAATAATTGTAACTATGTGATATTCTTTTATTATCTAAACTTTAATAATCTACTTAATGATTGGAGCTAATTGAGCTCCAAATTGACTAATAGATATTGATCTTTAAGTTAATTTTAATATATGTAGAAGGAAGATGAGTTTGGAAATCAATAATTCCATGAATTAAAGTTCATCTTATACTAGTCCTAAACTAATCAATTCAAATAGATTTATAATTAAAGTTTAAAGAAACTAGTAAGGAAGAAAGAATGTTTAAAGATTTCTAAGTTAATGAAAGTGTAAGTTATAGGAGATTCTAGTAACTTACTTATTTAACTTATAAACAAAAATTATCAACTCAATTAAATCATGAAGTTATTTAAGATTAATTGATATTGAATAATTGTAGTTACGAAAAGAGATAGATTATACCCTACTTGAAATAATTTAACTTATGATTGTAGGGAATTAGGAGTCTTAGAACTTATCTAAATTTTGAAAGGAAGCTATCACCTTCAATCTAATTGATTGAGGGTTATTATTTTCTTTAATTGAACAATTGAAATGAATACTTATAATTGAAGTAAATAATTTCAATTGAAGTTAATACTTATAACCCTAGATATGAAACTCTAGATGTATTATAAGTATCTAACATGTAAAAAATATCTAATATTTTCCTTGAAATTTATAAGTCCTAAAATTCTTAGAAATTTTGACAGAGTCTCCTTTGTATTTGTTCAAATAAACAATTTCACAATTCAATATATAAGTCAATCCATTGACTATTTCCAGTTCTAAAATAGAGTTCAATCCATTTAAAAGGATTGCTCATTTTTAATTCTAAAATAGAGTTCAATCCATTAAAGGATTGCTCATTTCCAATTGTAAAATGATTTTGACAATTATAAAGAACAGCAATTTCTAAGTCAATCCATTGACTATTTCCAGTTCTAATAATTTCAAGTTAAAAAATTTAAACAAAACAATCTAATAACCTATAAATTCATACATCCTATATCAAACATCTATGAAATTAATGAAAGATGCATAGATAAATTTAGAAATTTATAGGAGCAGCATCATTTGGCTTATTATGTCATAAGGCAATAACATTTAGCGCAACATTTCTTTTGATACTAATTTATAACTCAACCTGCAAAATACAACATCATTAAAGTCAGCATTTACATATAAAAGAAACAAAAAAATCATTTAAACTGAAATCTATCATAGCATTAGTTTCTTACAATGTATTAAATGAGAGAAATTAATTCAATACAAATAATACAAAGGGCAGTATTAAATTTGATGCTTGTAATGAGAAATATTTAAAGGGAAACTGCTATACAGACTAGAAAGGGATGCTAGTCAAATAAAATATTTAATAAAATTTAACATTGTCTGACTTACTAAACCAACATTCATCAATACTTTTCACAACTAACATTAGTTGGATACAAATAAATATTATGATATTTCAAATTTATGAGAAATATAAGAGAAACACACACTTAATTGTTTAAAAGATTATTTAGCTGCATTTAATCTAATTTGAATGAATAACAGCATTTGATCTTTTGATTTAATTAATAGTAATTAATTCATAAATATCATTTATTAACATTTGGTTCACTTTAAAATAATAGTAGCATTTGTTCTCTTAACATAAAAGATAGTAGCATGTGATATTGGTAAGAGAAATAACAGCATTCATTCTCATAAACTAAATGGTAATATGTAATCACATTTGAAGTAAATAGCAGCATTTAGATTCTATAAATCATTGACAACATTTGATTACATTGAATCACTCATGATCGTTTAAAACTAAAATGATAGCATTTAATCATAAAATAAATGACAATAATATGGATCTTACACACGATAAATGAAAGCATATGATTCAAATAAAAGAATGACAACATGTGAATCTCTTAACACAAATGGCAACATTTAAATCATTTAAATTAACTAACAGCATTTAGTCCACATAAATCAGTTGATAGCATTTGGTCATACAGATTAATTAATATCATTTGATTCACAAAATGAATGGATAGCATTTGAATCTCATTTAATTAAATGGCAGCATTTGTATTTTTAATATAATCAGTGATCTCACATTAAATGAAAGGCAACATTAAATCTTATATGATAGATTGTCGATATCTTTCAAATATAATGAAAATTCACATATATGTCAACAAGTAATTATGCTGGCTAGAATTAATCATACTTCAATAACTCAATTTGTAAACTTCAAAATAAACTACTTCGTTTACTTTATGAACATTTCCTTTCTAATTCATGTGCTAGTTCATTCTATAATTATTTTATGTTAGTTTTGCAAAGGACAGCTATATGTTACTTAGCATGTAAGAAATGATAGCACCTAGTTCAACAAATATAGAAGACATCAATCATTCAAACCAAATGTTGGCATCCTTGGACCAAATGATCTTAACAAAATTGAGACATAGTCATAGTTCAAAGTATATTAATTCAAACATATATCAGAATCATACAACACTCAAATTACAAAAAAAATGGATGTACTTTGTTTCGAATTCAACTGTGCTTGTTCGACACTCAAAATAGGTTTACAAATTGAATAAGCAACTATGTAAGCAATTTAACAATAAGTATGCATAGAAGAATCAATTTCAAAAGTATGGAAAGAATTTAAGTGTTAACAGAAATAGAAATGAATTTTTTTAAGAGACTTAATCTTAAATTAGGTTCAGATAAATTCAATTGTAAAATCTCCAATGAAAGAATTAGGTTAAATAGAAGAGATTCAACATACCATATACATATCCAAAGGAACTACTAATGGAGATGTGGAAGTAATTTATGGACAAACCAGTCTGATGTCGTATCACGTTTACGTTTATGATGAAGAAAAGAATTAGGGTTTTCATTCAATACCTCATCCTCTGCCTTCGGCTAGTTTGGCTCGCTCGTCGAAATGAGATTAATCTCACTACTGACGAAATGCACTATAGTTCGAGCTCATTCGTCTATGAAGGAAGAGGCGAAGTGATGCCCTAGATTGTCGGCGGAAATGGGATTCGGCGAATGGTCTTAAAGGTGCTAATTCTAAATGATATTTAGAGAAGAAAAATCCAATCGAACTCCTTTACGTGCAATCGAGCAAGTATATTTACATCTATTCGATTTATCAAACAATAAATCACTTAATTGAAAGAAAGGGAGCAGATCTATGTACCTTTACGTTTATGAAGTCTACAGCTTCTTCTTTCTAATCTGCTCGAATGCTTTTCGCCCCCAGTTTCGACGCTCCTCACGCAACACTTCATTTCCGCAAAAAAAATGCTTTAGCCCGGGTGCTCCCTAGTTGTGAGAAGCCTTCCAGGATAAAGTGGCTAAGGGAGGAGCCAACTAAGGCGTCGTACCTCCACTCCTCTGCAACTTTTTGCACGAACGGGTGTAAAGTGGAGAAGGTGTACTAATCAGTAATCATGATCGTTGGATCGCAACGTTGATGCAACGGCTGAATTTTCATTTCCAATCCTTCACCGTTGATCTCAGATATTTTTTAGTGATTAATGGTTTTGATAAAAAATTTGTTGTTTGGTATTTTGCTCTTAATAACGGATTCCGCTCTTTTTATTTGATGCCATTTAGATTTACTTAATTAATATATATTAATTTATTTCAAAAACAATATTTAATCAAAAATAAATATCCTAACGAGCTCCTAAAAATCCTAAATTTTTATCCTTGCCTAAATGAGAGGCAAGGAACTCAAAAATACAATCAGATTTTTGATCGGAGGTATATTAACTTTACCTAATTTTATTTTTTTGGGTATTAAAATATCATTAAAATATTTGCAAATATTTGACGACTCTCAAACACTTCTAAAATACCACCCCTAACTAATTTGGGGGTGGTGAGTCTAATGGCGGACTCTGTTTTTGATTCTGAAGTCTAAATAAATTAAGTATCTTCAGAATTATCTGAAAACTAGAAAATGTTGGAGATTGTCAAACGGTCTCCAAATTACATGAAATTTAAGGTGGAGACTCTTAACTCTATTATAAGAGTTATGGAAAAGGTTTGGAGTCAATTAGGTTACTAATTGATGGGTAACAACTTCAGGGTTGTTACAGCGCTGTAGAGCCTCCTGGCCAAGAGCCAGGCGCTATGGCGCCAGTCTTCCTGAGGGGCGGGCACTGCGGCACGCTATGGCTCTAGTCTTTTGAAATGCAAACAATGTGGAGCACTGTAGCATTTTTTTGGCCGAGAGTCAGGCGCTACGGCGGGCTGTAGCGCTCGACGGTGATTTTGTTTGAACAAAAAATAGAACGTGTCCCCTTTCACACTAATTACTCTCAATTCAGGGCACCTCAAGCGTGGTGCCATATATCGATAGAAAAGTCTTTTCGAGTCCTTTCCATTGACACTAAAATTAACATAAAATAATCATTCTAATGAGCAAAACATGATGCCCTAGATACGGGTATACAAAAATCCTACAATTTTGATGACATTTTAATGGACGAATCGAGCTTCGATTGGACTCATTCAATCCAATTGAGGCTTGATGATCTAACATAAACTCAATACAATAGCTACTTGAGATATCATTTCACAAATGCTTTGATTAAACTAATGGAAAGAGTAGCACATGAAGGATGTAAGAAAGAGGTACAAGAAAAGTTACAGTAAATAGGTACCTGAGCTTGCAAAGGGAAGAAGATAGAGTTCTTCAAGAGCTTGAGAGAACTGTGCTTCTTCTTCAGCTGCTAGCAAGAGGAGAAATAAAGCTGAGGATTCTTGGGATAAGGGAGCTTCTACTGAGCAAATGGAAATGGAGGAGTGCTGAGGCTCCAACTTAAAGGAAGTGAGGGGAATGGCTCCAACAATGAGCTTTGCCATCGGCATGGAGGAGAAGGGGAGGGAGGACTCCTTGCGTGTACAAGAGATAATGAAGGGAAAAATAAATTTAAATTGATTTAAATCAATTAACATTATTTAATTAAATCAATGCATTTGATTAATTAAAATCGATTGATAGACGAGCTCTGAAAATTTCCAAAAATTCACTCATAGCTAATTTGGGGGTGAGAAACTCAATGGCAAAGTCGGATTTTGATTTTGATGACTATTTAATTATTTTATTTTTTTGGGTATTTAAATACATTAATATATTCGTGAAAATTCGACGACTTCCAAATACTTTTAAAGCATCACCTTTAGCTAATTTGGGGGTGGCGAGCACAATGGCAAACTCGAATTTTGATTTCAAGGTCAAATTAAATAGCTCAATTTTCTAATTAATTATATATTATTTGAATAATTCAAATATTCGATTAAGCTTTGAATCGCTTCAAATCTTCAGGAATTGGTTCTAATAACTAAATGAACATAATGTAATGATAATTAATATACAATTAAGCTAAGATCAAGCTAGGTGACAACCTAGTGTTGTTACATTATGGCATTACGAAATTGATAATATCAGATTTAAGTTGCTTTGAAGAACCTTCGTTCGTGGTGCTGGAGGAGACTAAAGAAGACGTGAAGTGCGGTGTTGCTAACTAGTTGTAGTGATCTTCATCCTTGAGTGTTCTTCTATTTTAGTAAGATGAGTGTTATTTTCTATAGTTTTATTAAAGTCTATAATAAGTAATCATATCTGGATATATTTTCTGTCATCTTTTATGAGGTGTATGTCTATTACTAACTACTTCTGGATGAATGAATGGATGGATACTGTTTTAGCTTCCGCACTATGTTATCTGTGTTATATTATACTATATATATTATGTAGAGATCATCAGTTTAGCAGACTCGCATTGTAAATCAGGTTAATAAAATACTTAACTTGATTAATGATGGAGTTTCTTAGTTCCAATCACCTCCTATGATTAATGGTTCGGGTTAATTATTGGTGTTGAACCTGTAGTATTAAATAGGATGAGACACTTATTATTCAGTTAACAAACTGTTGATATAGTGTTGCGCATAATGATGGAACATGGCGTTACACTTTATCATGGATGTTTGACTATACACATGGGCATCAATAAAGTGGATTTTGCACACTCTTCACTACATCTTTTTAGGCTTGGGCAAGTATTATTATGCATTACGTGGACTAAATGATAAATGACATCCTAAAAAAATAAACATTAATTAAATAAATATAAAATGCATTTTAAGAGCATTGAAAGATAAAACAAATATATTGCATTTGGGTATGGAGATTTGTGTTGTACAATAAAAAGCTTACAAAGAAATCATTGATTACATTATTCATGATATCCTGAATGACTATTGTGACATTTTCTTAGTCCAAATGGCGTGATCATGAAAATTCAATGATTTTTATTTATGTGAAATTTCAAAACCTTTTATTTTGTTATGAAAAGTCAATGAAAGCTTCCTCTTATGTTCAATTTAGAAAATAATAGCTTGGTTTAATTTGTCAAACATTTCATCAATTGAAGATATGAATTTATTTTGCATAGAGGCACGATTCAATGTGAGTTAATGAACATAAAAGAACATATTACATCTTTCTTTTTAGATTAGATATTATGTCTTAAGATAAAATGGGGTGGCCTTGGTAACTTTTGTGCTAAAGGAGGAACCTAAATGTTATTGAATTAGTTAATGACTATAAAGTTTGAGGGTGCCCTCAACTCTTCCATCACCTAGGAAGAATTCACAATGACATCAATGGAATAATGTAAGCCACCTATCACATTATGCTGAAAGAAGTTGAAAATTTTGAGGTTGATGCCAAAATATTGAAATATATACCGCTACAAAAAGTGCAAGCACTTGTTAAAATATGTGCACGCTACATTTAAGTAATAGTAGGCAGCTATGACTAATTTCCAAGAAAACTCAAAGATTATATCATCCATTCTTTAGTCCTTTTTGAAATTAGATACTTTTTATCCTAATAAAAAAGGTTATGCTAGTGGAGATAAATCATTTAATTATTCAAAGATGTCTAAACACACGCAAGAGAAAAGTTGAAGATCATAGGATTCTTTTTCAGAATCAACCAATGCACTATAGAAATGTCATATTAATATAGCAAATGCTTATATAGCACAGTACTAACAACATTATATTATGCAATGCTAGCTAATAATGCATCAAATGTGTAAGGAATTATCAAGGAGAATATCTAGTTGATTAATGGAACTGATATAAATGCTATCAGCCAAGTCATATGGTGCCTCGTTGCTCCAAATACCAAAACTCAGATCCTAAAGGCAAGCACCTATTCACAAAAGTATTCAGTAAGCATCAAAAGTCAAAATAAGTGAATAACCAATTGATTTTGGTGCCTTCAATTAGTCCCACTAGGATGAACTATAACAATTCATAGTTTTTAATCAATATTTATTAGTCTAATCAGTCTAAATGCACCTCCAACAATCTCCAAATATTATTAAGAATCGACCTCTGAAATTTGGTATGACTTAAAGCTCATTTGAATTTCATGAATATTTTAATGTAATTATTTAATCAAAAAATTAAGATTTTTAATTTGACATCTTATTAAAAATCTAACTTCATTTTTAAGTTACTCATCCTTAAATATGTCATTGGTGAATTTTTAGAGCTCGTCTGATAGCTTAATTATAATTAAATAAAATATAATATAATTAATTAATTAATTAAAATAAACAATTAAATAGCGCCCGCCATTTTACTTAATGGGACTAGCATTTTGACCGAACAGAGCCTTAATCAACATTGTTCGATCAAACCAACACTCCAAATCAGACAGCTGGGAGGCCTTCGTCCCATCAAGTCACGCACGTACAATGTGCGGCGAGTTGCACACACACGCGCCCTACGAAGGCCGCGTGAGCTACCAACCCGCCTCCTTCGCCAAATTTCCAACCCCTCGTTATCTATTCCAACTGATTAGAATCTCAGTTTCATAGAATTTAGATCAAAATCAAGCTCTAAGTGTGAGCGCTGCTTCTTCTCGAGCCCTCCGAAAAACCCTAGTTACAAACCAAGGTACATTCTTTAATTTCATCATTTGAGCTCAAAAAAATTCCTTCATTTACTTTGATTATATATTACTTCCTATCTCGATTAATTTTTGAGCTCAAATCGAGCTCAAACAAGCTCAATTGGTACTTGATACGACAAATCCTATAGTGTCAAATAGTAAAACCATATGTTGCAAAACTAGGGTTTGCTAGAAAAGCATCTTTAGTAAGGGATATTATAGGCATTTTGTAGATCTTGAAGAGAGCTTCAATTTGACATATAGCACGCTATCTAGAACGCTCTGTGCGCAAAGAATTTGGATGCCCTAGCTCAGGCCTTCTGTTGTTCCAACAGGGGAAGACTACAAGGTCAGGCGGGTCAACCTGGCCCGCCGACACATCTCCGGGCCCCGCACACGCGGGTGCTCAGCTTGTGTGCGAGAGCCGCCCATAGCTGAGTGCATGGCATGCGTGCAATTTAAACAATTATAAAAATCCAAAAAATATACTTAGACAATATGTTAGATTTTGGATGTGTTTGGAAGTTGTCAGATTTTTATAAATATTTTAATGTAATTAAATACCCCAAAAATAAGAAAATTAAATACTCATTGGAATTGAAACCCAACTTCGTCGTTGAATTCCTCACCCCCAAATTAGCTATGGGAGAATTTTTGGGATTTTTCGGAGCATTTATGAAATCTAACTTTTAAAGCAATAATTAAATAAATAAATTAAATTAAAAATCTTTAAGTAATCCATTTATTTTTCCTTTCTATACCTCCTCTTTTCTTTCCTGTGCATGCAAGGCTCAGCCATCCCCCTCTCCTCTCCTCTCCATTTTATGCTAAGTCCTCTCCCAATATTTGTGATGGGATGACACAAGATCATCCCATCAAAGAGCCATACCTCCCAGCTGGAGCCATCCATCTCCCTCCTTCCTCTCTTCCTATAAAATGGACCATAACCCCTCTCCTTTCTCCATTTGGCTAGCTAAGCTCTTCTCCTCTTCCCAAGCTCCTCTTACAAGCTTATTCCCAAACCAAAGAAGAACCCTCAGCCTCTTTGTAATAACTCTAGTATTGTTACCCATCAGTTAGTGACTTAATTGACTCTAATCCTTTTTCATTAGTCTTATAATAGTATTAGGAGTCTCTATTTCAAATTTCGTGCAATTTGGAGACCGTTTGACAATTTTCAACATTTCCTAATTTTCTGATAATTCTGAGAATGCCTAATTTATTTAGACCTCGGAATTGAAAATGGAGTCCACCATTGGACTCACCACACCCAAATTAACTAGGGGAGATATTTTGGAAGTGTTTGGGAATTGTCAAATTTTCTCTGAATATTTTAATAATATTTAAATACTCAAAAAACTAAGATAATTAAATCAACATCCGGTCAAAAATTTGATAGCATTTTTGAGTTCACCACACCATAATTAGGTAAGGGTAACGTTTTGGGATTTTTCGGAGTGCGTTTGATTATTTTATTTTGATTGATAAATTGTGTTTAATTAAATAATTAAATAAAGTATTTAAATTAAATATATAATATATTAAATAAAACTATTCCTTCGGCTGCCTTTTTCATAAGGCGCGGATCCCGTGTAAGGCTCCGTACACGGAACTGCTAGATCCGACGATCTTGCCCATTCCGTGTTATTTGGATAAATCCAACGGTGCTCGATCCCTCCTTAACATCCAGCCATCGGATGAACTCTTGGAACGGACGATCCGGATGAACCCCCGTCCTTCTCCTTTTCGCACGATCGTGCGCAGGCGTACGAGGCGCAGAGCGCTGGCAGCTGCTTTCCCCCCATTTGGTAGAGGCCCATTATAATCCTAAGAGCTTTCCCATTTTGATTCCTCTGCCTCGTCGAGCTGCTAGGAAAGCCGAGGTGCTGTGAGCGAAATCCCGGGTGCTCGTCCGGTGAAAAATAAACCTTAATCGGCCATTCAAACCTCCAAGTACCTACCCTCCATCTATCTTACTCAATCCCAGTAATTTAAATCTTTAATAGATTGTCAGATACATAAGGTTTGATTCAAGAAGTTAACTCTGTGTTACTTGAGCTAAATTAACCCTTAATCCTAGCCGAAATATCCTTATTTCTTGCAATGATTTGATGTATGTGTATAGATGATCTGAGAATTGGGGTTTTTTAATTCTTTGACAAGAGCACGTCAATGGTTTTCCATCGACGGGTCTTAGGCTCTGTGAGACCTCCTAATTGCAAAGAATTTGCTAACCCTAATTATCCCTCTGCGTGTCCCTTTTTCCGCGAAGAAGAAGACGGTTCAGAGAACCGGTCGACTCGCATCCGTCGTTTGGACCGCCCGGTTCTTACCTTCCAGTCCGGTTCATGCCAGATTCGATGCACACATACGTGTCGTCTGGATAGTGGCTGCCGGCACTCGTGGGACCCGTGCTTGTCAATGGGCCAACGCCGTCTTTCCTGGATTCGAGGAAGACGCGTGTCATTCCCAGAGACCACTGCGTGTGCAGATGCTAAATTCTGTGTCGTCTCGTTTTTCGGTGACACTGACCCATCCTGAATTCAGCGCAAATTCTTTGCTTAATTTTCAACGCCAATTAATTTAGTGTTATGTCATTAAATTTTGTGCTGTAATGATTTAATGATTTATAATTTAGTTTTCAATGATTAATTATTGAAATTTCATTTAAGTATAACTTCTAAAATATTCATCCAAATATTGTAAAATTATATTCTATTTTGATCACAAAAATGAGTAGAATAATAATATGCAATTTAATTTCTGTTTTGGCAAATATTTTAATTAAAATGAAGACTTTGGCATACAAATTAAAACATATAAGAAGTTACTAAGCTTTTAGTGAATTTATTCTATGTATGTTACCATTTTGTCTTAAACTATAAGAAGCATAAATATTAGTTAATAAATTAATAATGTTACCGTTTTGGAGAGTTAAAAGATGCCTAATAAGATCTAAAGAGTGAGAATGAAGCTTTTGATAAGTGAGTTAGCAATTAACTTAGTGAACTATAAGCTTAGGAGAGATCATCTTTATGTTTATACTACTTTAATAAATGCTAAGCAAGACCTAGATATCTAGGCTTAGGAATTTTAATACTTAGTCTATATGGATAGAACTTAAACTTGGATCTTAGATAACTTATTCAAACCATAAAATTACTTTTAATATATGATTAATTCTAATTTCCAAAATAATTATTTTCATAAGTATAGCATAAATACTTAATTTTATGTATTATATAAATATTATATAGTTAATTATATAAGCTTAAAGTAGCTGTGGTCTTATCTAGCAAAGAACTTCTCTAGAGTTCCATTGATTGATGCTTAGCGTTAGAGAATAGTAAAAATTTTACTTTAGGCTAACGTAATGGCTATGAACAATGTGAAAATGGAGTGCGCAGTACACTAAATTGTTTTGTAACATAATAATTTAAGAGAAATGTTTATGATACTTTGAAGGGTTGCCGAAGCTTTGTAAATCAAATGGGCATAACCATAAAATCATAGTAATGTTCTTCAATCGCATGAAATATATCATTTAGAAATTTCTTATACTGCCAAAGAAGACTGAATGACAACTTAATTTGGAAAATAGTGGCTCAATGTAATTCATTAAACAATTAGCACAAAAACATGGCGAGTTAACTGAATGTGATAGAATTAGCACAAAAAATACCACTGTTTTTTGAATTTATGAGCATAGTGAGTACTATCAGCCTAGTAAGGAGAGGATATAGGCAGAACATGAAATTACTAAGAAATTAACTCAAAATCACTGAGACCAACGCTTGAACAAAATGCAAGAGTTCCTCTATAATAAAAAATGTAATGTTCATTTTATATGTAAGTACATAAAACCATACAAGCTCAAAAGAAGCTCATCCCATTGCAATATATAACCTTTCATAAATCCGTATGCAAAAAATTTACACATGAAGAATATAAGATTCTGGATAATATTTTCTACATTGCATTCATATAGTTAGCCCCCACAAAAAAAAAAAAAAAAAACTATCCTCAAAATTTTAATAGTTCTCTTTAGCAACAGAAACACCAAATTAGATTAAATTTAGATCATCAATCATATAGAGCCACTCATAATCATTACTCAAGAAAAAAAATAGTTTAGAATTTAAATAATTTACAATCACTTCATTGCTTTTTCGCTTTTGTGATCAAAATAAATAAAAAATACCAAAACAGTATATTATAAAACCATCAAATTCGTCAGACTCAGGATTGCAAAAACCTTGCATAAATACCATATTACAAAAAAAATTATATACTATCTCGTTAGTATCTGATTTCTAGCTACAAGTGAAATGACCTATTGAACATGAATTTTTTACTGATTTTTTTATGTTATATATAAAACAAATATAATTCATAAAACAAGTCCGCACCCTTGAATGAAAACTGCAGTAAGATGGATTTGAAGGGGCGGCAGTGCTTTTTTTACTGCTGCTACAAAACAAGAAGAACATTTAGGCAGCATCGTATTCACCTTTGGCATACTTGTCTTCTTGGTAGAAAACTGCAACCGCCTGATTTCCACTAAACTTTCTTCCATGCAGCCCTAATCGTGCTTTTGTAGATCCTTCAATGTCTGAATATTCTAAGAATACCTAAAAAGCAGCAACCCAAAAAGAAAAACATTAGATGAATATTGTGAAGGCACACACTAACAGAACTAGCAAAGGGAAATGCTCTTTGTCTCGAATCACCGACTTGGCAAAGCTATGAATAAAAAGTACTAAATAAGAGTACTCTTTGTTTTTAAGTACGTCAATCCATAGGAAGCATGCATTTTCTTCTCCAGCAATAGGATGACAAGAATGGATAGTGTTTATATTGAAGCAACGCATGTAAGCCGCTTGCTAGAAACTTACCCTTCCAACCCCAGGTGAGGCTTCTCCATTAGGGCCTGGTCGAGGAATAACAGCATTCAACAAATTGCCTGTAGTAAAAATAAACTTCACTTTTTATATTGGGAAAAAATACAATAGCGCAACAAAAACATTAAATTTTCCATGCAAGACATTGTCAGCAAACAAAAGAAACAAGTAATTATGAAAAAAGTACATACCATATTTTGCACCCTCAGCCTTCATGTCATCCAAAATTTCTTCAAATTCCTCATCATCTTTCAACTCATCAACATTAAGCACTTGAGTTAAGCAAACAATCTTTGTTGGAAGGGAGCCCACTTGTAGCACAAGCCGCTGCCATATATAAGAACACATTAAAAAAAAACCCAACTAAATTACATAAGAAACACATTAAAAAACAAAATACATGATCCACAAAATACATAAGAACACATCTAAAATACATAGTCCACAAAATACATAAGAACACATCTAAAATACATAGTCCATCTAAGAAAAAAAAAATGTATAATGCATTAAAATACATAAATTAATAATCCGCATCTTCTCAACAAATAGTCTACTGCTTACATACAACACTGCCCGGGCAACGAATAAAAATCCCAAAATGTGAGACTGAAAATCAAAACAGCCAACCTAGTAAACTTTAAGTTAACATATATATATTTATATATATATATATATAGATAAATGTTGACAGTTACACGTCCAGTGAGAAGCTCATTGTTAAATTAAATGAGCTTATAGATTCAATGCAGGACACCCATCCGCATGTAAGATATAGCCCAAAATAACTACAATTAAGAAAATGCTAAACTTCCCAAAACATATCTCAAATTTTAACCAAAAAATATAAAATGATTGAGATAGAGTAGAGAAAGATAAGTTGGCTCATTTTAATATGAGTTGCTCCAATCATGAAAATTACAATTATGCATGCCATATCATCTAATAAATTAGTGTGGTGCTTGTCGGGAAGTGTAGCAAAACGCTTACAATTAAATATATGTAAATTCATAACACAGCTGTACCTAAACCACCAAAGCACTTAAAAGCCTCATTAGGCATTCAAGCCAAACATAAAGCAAAAAAGAACTTAATAGAATCAGATCTAAAATCTAATGCCCAGCTTTTCATAAAAATACATTCAAGTTGACATTAGCTTGAACACACTGAAAATTCTCAAGGCGTCATCATTTATTATGAGGCTATGCGTCACCTGGATTGCAGCCTGTTGCTGGGCCTGCAGCAATACAAGTTCTTGCTCAGGTCTAGGCTGTGTGGTTCCTTGGTTTGCACGTCTGACTGTAAGTGTTTTATCGCCCATCTTTATTCCATTAAGAGCTGCACATGCAATGTCTGTGACAGAAAGGTCTTGGTAGACACAAAAGGCGTAGCCTTTTGAATTACCAGTTTCCCTATCCTTGACCAAATCAAAGCCTCGGAGAGCCCCAAATGATTCTAGCAACTCTCGCACCTGTGCTTCAGTGAAATAGTATGGCAGCCCGCCAACAAAAATGCGATCGGGCCCCTCAAGCCCAGCAGCAGAACCCGGCATCAACCCAACAGCAGCAAGATTGAGATTAGGATTAGGTTGGCTTGGTCCAAGTGCAGTGGCCAATGAAGGATTGTAATCACTAGGCCTTCGGACCTTTACTGGTGCCCCCTGAGATCGCAATGGTTTTAAATTCAAATACAATGAAAAAACCTGAAAAAGAAAAGAGTTACTTCAGTTTATAAAGATGCGCACCTCAAACATGATGCCATCCAATGCCATAGCATTGCTTGCTTCCTCAACAGATCTCATTTCTACAAAAGCAAACTTCTTCTCATAGTTTATATATACATTAACGACAGCATCACCTGCAAACAATATTATGGACATGTCTGTTATTGTTAGGATCAAACACTTCAAAGATATAGTCTACATAACATAAGAATAGAACCACTCACCGGGCCCTGCACTATTTCCCCCAATAGCAGACATTACCTGGCTAAAAAATGTTGCAACTGTCTGCTTATAAAAATTCAGAAAGAAGAGACATTAGAAACTAGGTTCATGAAATAAATAAATAAATAAAATAAAATAAAATGACTGCATGCACGTTCAAATTGTAGGTAAGCTAATTTTTAAAGTTCAAAAAGCTTGAACTAAGGGAGCGGGGTGGCGTTATTTCCAAGAACAATTAATTGAATTATCATTACAGGAAATATAATAAAAATCAACTGCAAAAAATTATATTTTGCAGGTATGTTTTCATGCTAGTTACATAACATAGAGGCGTGGCAAGAAAATAAATCACATTGAGAAATATGTACAAAAGTTCTAATAAAATAGAACAAAGATTCAATATAACTGATAAATCATTTGAAAAGGAAAGCCTTCATCAGTGAGTGAGGTAATGCATTCCTTTCCAACATATTAATAATCGCATGCACTAACATAAAACATGGGCAGAAGAAGAAAAGAATTAAAAAAGAGGATTTTTACATGTATAACACAAAAAAATCTAATATTTACTCCTAAAACACTTAATTTTTAACTATTATTCATATAATACTTAAATTTTTAAAATTAATCAACTGTACACCCCTTTAACGTCGTCAACGACAGATTGAACATTGTTAACAACAGGTGAAGAGAATTGATGACGTCCATTTCTTCTTGCCGCAGTTATTGGCCAGCGGCTGGCCACAGAGGGCACAGTTTTCCTCTAACAGAGGAACGTTCCAGAAGCAGGAGGACAGCATCGTCGGAATCTCACCACGCAGAGGACATCATCGTCGTAAGTGGCTGAGATGGAGCCCTTGAAAGAGTTTGAGCTCAGATTGAGACTTTGAAGACTCCATAAGCTGGTGACCTTCATGGAACTCGCCGAAGAATGAGTTCTCGGCAAGTGAGATCACATGAACGTCTAGAAATTTGAAGCTAGTGAGCTGCCTGATGGTTTGATAGAATGCTTCCAGAGAAAATTGTTCCTGCTTAAGTTCAAGCTCAGCAGTCCCTCTAGAATGCCAAGGCAGGCTGGTTCTCTCCGGAGAATCTGTTAGTGGAAAGGTCCAAGAACGTCAGGTTGCACAACAATCATCATCTCTTCCGGTATATTTCAGCCAAGACGTGATAAACCACCTAAACTGGCCGGTATTGAACCGGAGAAAATATTTTTGCCTCGGCAAGGTCTCATGTCTCCGAGATCTCCAAAATCAAGTGGGATCATACTGGAGAATCGATTACCCTCGAGTTTAAGAACATTCACAGAGAGGCACAACCCAATCTCTGGCGGGATGGTTTGATTAGTAAGATAAAGGAGTACATGTCTTTAACGGGGTTAACTAGGGTAGTAGGGTTGATTAATTTTAAAGACTTGTGTTATGCTAGTAATATTTAAAAATTAGGTGTTTTAGGAGTAAATGTTATATATTTTTGTGTTATAGAGGTAAGAATTCCAAGAAAAAATACAAAATGCAGCACATATTAAATACAAATAGAATAATTCTTAACAAAATCCATTGAATTTAATGAACGCTGGGCTTTATTGCAAAAATTGAAATGCAAATGTTCAATAAATTGGTCGTTAAGATCTTCTTGCCAATTTTAAGAGAATTTTGTTTGTTTTTCATATTGTAATTTCCAAAAACTAGTGTCATGAATAAAAGTCAGTTTAGAGTAACTGCAACAGTTTAAGAGGTAACTAGAAAGCTCTTGCAGGGGATATAGTCATTTGAAGCTACTTTATGAAGCATTAAGATGTTTAGTATCCAATTATTGTTCTATTATGTCTAAAACATAATAATCTGCATAGCATTACATCAAAAAATCTAAGGGAAAAAAGCAGTATTCTCCATTGACTAGAGGAATATATGTTTCCAGGGATTCGGGTCTTCAAAGGCAAGAGGATGGTGCTGGAAGAAGAGATAAAATGCAACCAGGATGCCAAGGGTAGCAGCTGTGAGAACCAAGGATCTTGACATCAGCTAGTAGAAGCATATCAAGGGAGGGCATCTTCAATCATGGGGCCGCACGATGATTTTTTTATAGCTGTTGAAATGAAGTAAGGACAACATAAATTTGCATCTTGAAGAAACAAGCAGCGTAGGGGTATGGAATCCCCCTTTTGTATAATCAGAATAGAGTTTGATCTAAAAATTTTTGGATGACTGGAGCAGTAGTTACAAATAATATGCATGCTTTAAGTTCACTCATAGAGTGCTTTCATATATTTTCATAATATTTACCAACCAAATCGGTAATATCAATAATTATTGTGAAATGATTTGCTCCAATAAATTGTATAACAACTCCCGCAATAACTCATGCTACAAAGACTGGTGCTAAAGTGATCCACTCTCCCTAAGTCCTCAGCAGTAACAAAACACTCTTCAATAGTTGCCTTTAACGGTTCTACCACTATTAGCAGTGTTTATTTTTTATGACACTCTTTTTGTATAGGCTCAGCCACAATTGCCTTGGCTTTGAAAAATATCTTACCATTTCAAGAGAATTGATCTCAGTCACGTTATTAATAGATATATATTGTTAAGGGATGACGGTTGCCATTATTTTAAGCTTTGAATTTCAACAAATGCCTTTTCAAGAATATGAAGATTTTTCAAAATTATATTTTAAAATTTTGAATTTTGGAATCCTGTCACAGAGAAAAATCAGTAGAAATATGCTTTACATAGAATACTTCTTGATTCATGACGGGTTAGTGTAGAAGTATTCATTTTATGCTTTGGATAGGGTTGTTATGCAAAATAAAAAAATAAATTTGTACGATGGTTTAAAAAGAGAAAATTTGAGAATACCATCATTCAAATCTCCAAATAATTCTCTTCAAATCTAAATATAAAAAGCAATTCTTAATTTTAAATATTAGAGATTATGGCTAACCCAAAACATTGTTTGCAAGAAATTCGTGATATTTTAAAATTTTCAAGCATAAGATAAATAATCCAAATGATTTCCCAAGTTGTAGCATTTGCTAAATATTCTACAACTCCAAGTGAAACAAACAACCAAAATTAAAAAAATACAAATAAAGAGAATTTTCCAGAGTAACATAAATCCAAGCCTCACATAGAAACAAGAGGAATAATCCCCAAAAAATTCATTGCAATTATTCTGTACTCAATGAATACCACATCCACAAACAACCACAAATTTGAGAACGGACATATTTTATTACAAAAATATTTAACAATGCAAACTTAAGCCTTATTTACAGATAGGAAATAAGAAAATATTATTGGTCGCTTGGCAAAGGCCAACAAATTAAGCCTTCTCGACTTGTCATGCAAGATGGTCGCTTGACAAAGGCCAACGAATTCAAGCCGGCAGCTGACTAAAGTTGGCACAGGTCATTGGTGATCGTAATAGTTGGATTAAGGTTGCGAGCAAGGCGAACAAAGACTGAACGATAACTAAGGGTGCAAAGCTTGCAATTTTGCACAAAATTGAATACCGCCCAATTTCACGGCAAAATCCAATCACGGGTATTCCCCAAAAACTTTAATTTACACTACATTTACCGCAAACCAAAAACCCAAATTTAAAAATTTCAATAACACCCTAAATTAAACAACCCAATTGCTAAATAAAATTTAATATATTACAACCATATACCCCCTTCGATACATGTAGAAGAGTTTTCTAGGAAAGCGACTACAAGGCCAACAACTCTGACAATTGGGATCCGGTGATGAGGCAGTTAGTTCCTGTAAATTGTGAAAAATACGTCCATTGGATGTATTAGAAAAACAGCCTATTTGGTCTATATTATTTACTAATCCTCCAAATCCAAGCCTTCTTTTATTGGTTGGGAGGGGGGATATATCTGGCGTGGTGTTACACTATCTAACAATCCTGCTCAACAAAAATCCCCATAGGATGAACAAAGAATTATTTTCAATTAAAAATAGGTTATGGATAATGGTAGAGGCTATTTATGCAAGGCTGTCACATTTAAGGGTTTAAAAAATCATGAGATGAAGACACAAGTTAATAAAAAATAAAGAAGACTAAAAAATAATCCCAGCATGACTCAAGAAAGTCAAAAAAAAGTAAAATATACACTTAAATTCTATTTTTCCTTTATCAAATTACCTGCGTTCCAATCAACCCCTCAGGATAAAGTTAATTGATTTGAGATCAGAAAATCTTTGCAGGTTATTGTACAGATTATTTTGGTGATGGGATGAGTTATGCAAGAACAGACTAGGACAAGTAGAACATTCTAAGACAGATCAATGGAATGTGAAAACAGGATGTCACAAAATCTTCAAAAAATAAATAAATTGCACACAATAACCCTTTCGGGGATCTGAGATATAAGTATATCATGATTAATGCCTTAAAGGTGAAATAAAAACAAGAAACCAAAAGATTGATTTCTCATGAGAGAAGGAACCTGCTGATGAGATGGAAAAAACAATGGCCCTTTCAGGATTTATGACGAGTGGTCATCAAATATACGAGATCCGAATTGTTAAGAAGAAAAATCAAGCCTGCTATTTATAGAAGCCAGAAATGTGTGCAATATACCAAGTAACACAAAGAATGTCCATAATGGTAAATGATTACTGCTAAACACTGTAAAGACAACAAAGAAAAAAAAATGGTGAGCTTCATAAATACTAATGCTTAATGTCATAACCAAAAAAAATGAGACAACAAGCTAAATAGGGAAAAAAATCTTCACAAATTAAATCTTAAGAGAAAATTGAAATTAGGCATCTTGCACTCCATAAAATTGTAAAATTTTTCCTACCATTAAATTAATGAAAAAATATATTTTGAAATTTTAATTGTCAACAACATACTTTAAAAAAGTAGAATCACATGAAAAACGGTTGTAAAGTTATAAATTATTCTGAGTTGAAAGTGAAGGTATAAAGCAATAGTTTTAAATTAAAATTATAAATATGAGAAAATAATTAAAATAATCCCTCGACTCTTGCAAAATATTCAAAATATTCTTAACTCTTGTATTTTTTTTTTTTTCGTTTAACTTTTGTTTGTGTTTTATTTTTGGTCCCTGCATTGACTCTCTCAATCCCTTTTGTTAAATTTGTGTCTTTCGGCCAAAATTGACCGCAAGAGATTCCAGCAGCCTGAATCGGCAATTTACAGCCGGAATCGAGCGTTGCTGATTTTGGCCAAAAGGCACAAATTTAATGCATAAGACGAGGGAAATAAAGGCAGGGACAAAAAAAACACTTGAATAAAAATTAAGGGACCAATAAAAATATAATAATTAAAGATTATTTTGAATATTTTACAAGAGTCAATGAGCCATTTTGATAATTTCTCTTATAAATATTTACCTATAAAATATGATGATAAAAGGGCTTGTGAAATACAAGCATATTTAATTTAAGCTCATTTTTCATAAAAATTTTAAGAGTTAAACCACATCATATAACAACTGCCTCACCTATAAGATTTTCACCAATCCAAACGCATAAAATAAAACTTAAAATACTAAATAATACATTCCAAATAAAGAAAATATTTTCACCCTATAATGAAAAAACATGCAAGCGTTTAACTGTGCATTTACTATATTTTAGCGTTTGTTTAGCTGCTAGCCAAACAGTCAGTATATGAATGCATTCCATTTCTGACAACTATTTCTTCCCCAGAGATATATTACAATGATGGGAACAAAGCATTTTCATAAAATGTACAGATGATTATATCATATCAATTGCTATTCATTTACTGAAAAATATACATTTTCAAATAGCAACAACTTTCTAATATAACCAAATACAAAACAAGAAAATCCTTGCTATTAATAAAAATAGAAACTTAACAAGGCATTAATGAGATGCCAGTAATCATCATTAATATAAATATATTAAAATACATAATTAAGAAAAAACGTAGTAAAAAAAATCTCAGCAAATGGTTAACCTGCTCATTAGAAGTAGCTGAGAGACCACCAACGTAAACACGGCGAGCATGTCGAGTAGCCTGATAATAGAAAGAGTATTTTAGAAATCTTCATAATATAAAACAAAATAGTGGCAAAATAGAGAAATTGAGAATCAAACCTGTTGAGTCATAGCTTGCACAGGCATCAATGGGAAAGTTGGGAATTGAACCTAAGCACCAAACATAAAACAAGGTCAATGCAGCGTTAACCAAATTACCAAGATAAAAAAATCAATGATAAATAAAAGATATGGACCTGTCCTGCCGCCAAAGGAAACATATTGGGAAACATCCCAGGAACAGCAGGAGTTGTCCCAGGTACCTGGCCTGTAAAACAAAATTAGGCTACAAAAAATATATCATACATTAGCAGAAATTTTTGAACAGCGTCATCTTTATGTCCTCACGGATGAGAGATACGCCCTGAGCTCCCTACGACATTATCACAAAGAAAAGCAACATATCATTTTTTAATTTCATGAGAAAATATTTACAAGACTTCCAAAAAAAAAAAAGAAACAGTTGTGGATTGAAAATGAACAAGACCCATCAAATAGGTGCTGATTCCTCCTCGTACATTAAATCTACAATAGTCAGCTCACAAGCATTGGCAGTAGAGGGACGACTGGCCCAAAAGTGCCTTCTCATAACAACATTATGCATAAAACAAACAAACAGCAAAGCAAGAACAGACACAAAAATAACCTCAGTTTCAGAGTGAATTTGCTGATCAAAAAGAAAAAAAATACTTCAAAGTCATCCAAAACTTTATAAATGCTTGAAATGGTGTAGCTTACCCGATAAAAAGCATGCATCATCACACAATTCTGCAATAGTTACAAAAAGGTAAACATAAAAAAGAAGTCAAAAAATAACATGTACCTGGAACAGCAACATTGGGCGCCATGACTGGCGGTGGCATGTCAAACCCACTGATGCGTTTACTGATCAATAGAGCACTAAAAATGATTAAAATGAACAAAGCAGTGCTACATATCATATCAAGAAATAAAATTCTTATACAGATAAGTTGTCCAAAAACACACTGCTTCAAAACCTACGGCAAAACTAAACAAGACCAACCCGACAAAAACTAGAAATAAGCAATCGAGTAAACAAGCTTGAATAGAATTTGTAAGCACTCAGAATTGCAACTAGATAAAACTATTTTAAGAGAATTCATTTGAAAATTAGTATTATGACTTTAAACGCAACACAAAGTATGCACGCATGTATTCATGCTAAAACAAAAGTAATCACGGCAGTATAAATGAACATTCAACCAACAAAATAATGGGCTTTGACTGGTTCACCCATTATTTCAAACAAGCTTAGTGATTCTGCATTTGAGTACAAAATAACAAGTCTGGCCAGACACACGCCTAAACTAAACCAAATCAAATTGATTCAAGCATTTAAAATTAGAATTATGTCATCAGACAAATAATTGAACAAATACTTTTGAATTATTAAATAAATTTCACACTAGAAAACAAACTAAAAAGATTGACTAGTAAACTAAACCAAATTTAGATGATACAAGAATTTAAATTTGGAATTGTCATCAGGCAATTATTTAAGAAGAAATTTCCTATTAGATTATTAAATGACAACTTTTTATCAAATCCTTTGAATTAAATGAAAGTTTTGGTTTGAAATTAAATTAAATGACAAGGCTAAATATGAAATTAATTATAATACATATTTCAATAATAGTGTCCGGTTGATAACATTTTATTTTATAATATATTTTTAAAAGTACTCTTATTCCTCAATTCTCAATCAATACTTTGTAATATAGCATAAATGAGTAGTTTTCATGTAATAAAGTTAATTCCATACTTCATTACATTAAGGTCAGTATGGGAGCACTTCAACTATTTTTTAAGTAATTATTGGATGCATAATTATCAATTCTTTGTTATACAAATCCGTACACTTTGCAATGCGGCCCTTCTATAATGAAATTGTATAGTGGTGAACTAACGTGACACCTAAATAAGACTACCACAAAATATAGGGTGGGTTGATTAGTTTGATGTAACTAGGCGTAAAGCTCTTGGAATCTCGAGAATTTAAAATACAGGGTGTTCGGATTGTGGAAATTAAAAATTTGAGGGCTAGAAATCCCCCAAAATACAAACAAGCAGGACATTTTAATAGCACTTGTAACTTGCAATGTTAAATTACAAAGAGGCATCTATGCTAAAATAAGTTCACGTCTCTTTTTTCATGTTTCCTGGAACCCCTTTGCCCATTCTCATCATTACAAGCAACTACGTCTTCGCCGGCATCAAGTCCAACACCAATTGGGTTCTCCAGTAACAAGTCAACCATCTGCTCACGAAATGTTGCAACGTCTCCGACCAACAACTCAAGCAGGAATTACAAGTAAGAAATCACGCTAAATTCCTCGCATAAACATTTAGTGTATCTTTATTTATGCTTTTTTTTTATAATTTGAGTTATATATACTGATTCATTGTAGAAGATTAAAATTCATCAAAAGCATTTCTTGCTGATTCACTATGTGATTGAAAAAATTGTGCCTTGTAAGCCTTGGGTGGATGGACTCAACAAGCCTTCTAAACTTTCAAAAAAACAATATCAAATAATAGTTTTATGAATGAAGACTTTCCAAATCGTGCAATAAATTTTAAGACTTTGATTTCCAACTTGCTTGTGGTTTATATTATTTTCCAACTTCCATGTGGGTTCTGTGAAGTGATCTATCTTGCTTAGGGTTTATGTGCAAGAAGTCAAAATGCTTGTGGATAAGTTATTTTCCAACTAGTTTGCGGTTATGTCTAAATGGTCTATCTTGTTTGTGGTCGTTAAAATTTATGTTGATGGCCAATTGGATGGAAGAAGTGATACCATGGAATTCTGATGTAGCGTATGCTCTCAAAGAGTTAACAATGGAACAAGTTTTTGAGCAAGATTGTTCATACTTGTGCCATCATGGTATTATTGCTCCTAGATTTTCAAGAGGTAGGAAACATAAACCGTTTTCAGAGAGAAGCATGCAAAAATAATCATATCTAACAAGATTGCTCTCAATATGACTCAGATTGTGTTAACATGGTTCAACTGAAAAAAAGTGTTTTTTTAAGTTATGCGAGTCACTACACAATCAAGAAGACTATTATCAGTTACAATTAATATTTCAATTGAAGAGCAGGTTGCAATGTTTTCGCAAACAATGGGCCATAGCGTTAGGAATTGTGCTGTGCATTTTAATTTTCAATGTTCAAGATACACCATTAATCGATACATAAAAAGAGTTCCTTTTGTTATCAAATAGCTAAGTTACAAAATGATCTCTCCTCTAACATCATAATTTCAATATAAAATTTAAACCAGCACTAGATTTATGCATTTTAAATGTAAATCACTATATTTTACATATAATATACGCTTTATTGTTTCCCAAGTCCTTGATAAAAAAGGAAGAGCGTTGTGTTAAGTAGAGAGCAAGCATGAAATTTTGACAAATCCGTTTTTCAAAAATCCTTTAAATAATTATGCTAGAGATAAGCCGATCCATGGAAGAGCGTTCTGTTAAGTAGAGAGCAAGCATGAAATTTTGACAAATCCATTTTTCAAAAATTCTTTAAATAATTATGCTAGAGATAAGCCGATCCATGGAAGCAATACATTGCATTGCCTGTATGTAGTCACAAGTGCAAAGGCCACTACATCGGTGTCTATGTGTAATAGTGTCAAATAAATAAGGGTTCCTGCATTATGGACGAAGATATAAAGAAGATAATCTATGATTCTAAATTAAGATTAGATAGTTGAAATATTGGTATACTTTTTGAGTTAGTTGATAATATGATAAGAGAATTAATATACATGTCTTCAAGAAACTAAGTAGGTGTGAGAGAAATAAAAGAAATTGATAATTTAAGCTTAAAACTCTGATGATGGAGTAAGAATCATCATAAGAATGGCATGTGTATCATTCTAGATAAGAATTTAAAGATAATGTAGTGAAAATTAAGAAGTTTGGAGATAGAATTATATTTTTTAAAATTTATAATTAATGAAAATAAAATTTTATATTGCAAGTGTTTATGCCCCTCGATTAAGAATGATATGCATATAAAGAAAAATTTTAGCATTATTTGAATGAATTGATTTATAAAATATCGCAATATGAAATATTTTTAAAGAAGATTTAAAGCAATCTTTTGAAAAGGCAATTAAAAAATTTAATACTAATTATAATAGTTTTTGCTTTGGAGAGATTAATGAAGAAAGAATAATAATTTTGGAATTAGTTTTAGCTTATGATCTTATAATTGCCAACACTTACCTTAACAAAAATGATATAAATATTTTAAAAATGAAGTTTTAAGACTTAGGCAATGGGATTTTGAAGTTGATGAACCAGATGTGAAATTTGGTTGCTACTTGTATTCGTATTGTAACAGAAGTTTACTTGGTGAATCAAAAGAAAGTACTCAATAATAAAAATACATAACAGTAGAAACAAGATGTTCAAGTTAAAATGAAAGATAAAAATTTTGTTATAAAAATGGCTTAAATATAAGATTGAGGAGAAAAGTGCAGCATTCAAGATTATATAATAAATTAAAAAGTATTGAGGAAGAGAGTATATAAATTAGTCAAATTAAGAAATAAAGAACCAAAAATTTGATTATGTAAAATATTTCAAAGATGATCAAAAATTTCTTTCTAGAGATGAAGATAATCAACATAGATGAAAGGATTATTTTACTAAAATTTTTAATATAGGTCGTAACAACACAATTAATATAAATGAGTAAAGATTAAAAAAATAGTATCAATTACACTTTGTTAGACATATTAATAAAGCTGAGATTTGAAATGCTTAAAAGAAGATAAAGGGCAAAAAATGGTATGATTGAATGACATCTACCTGGGTGAGCACGGAATTAAATGTTATTTTGAATGAAAAAAAGATATTAGATAAGTGGAGAAAGAGTATTATTATATTTATTAACAAAAAAAAATTATCAAAATAATCGATTGACTCTTGCAAAATGTTAAAAATAGTCAGACTCTTGCAAAATGTTAAAACTAGTCATTGACTCTTGTAAAACCTTTTTTGTCCCTTGACTTTTATGTAATTTGATCCTATACTGTTAGTTTGGATGAAAATCGTTAAATATGAAAGGCAAATTTATTTTTTTATGATTTAGCTAATAATTTTATTCAAGTATGTATTAGATTAATTCATATTTCTACTTTTTATCTAGAGAACCAAATTCAACAGCCAGAGAAACATTCCCTATATCCCAAGCCATTCTGATAAGGTAATGCAAATTTGAATTTTAAGTACATTTAATCGATTATAAATGAATAATGTTAAGATTTATAAAAATTATACAATTTTAAGTACATTTAATCGATTATAAATGAATTATGTTAAGATTTATAAAAATTATACAATTAATTAGTAGCAATCATATATATCATTAACACTAATAAATGCTTTGGTTAATTTAATTTAATATGATCAAATTAAAAGTTAACTAATACACTACTATTTAATCAAATTAATTAATTTCTCATTCAAAATTATGAAAAAAATTTCTACAACAGGTTTATTTTGTTATGATTTTTTTCTAAGACAATCTAATGATAGTACCTCAACAAAACTCATCTAAGCTATACTCAGAAATTGATTGTGTAAATTTTCATTTATTTTGTTAGAGTTGTGTTATCATGTATGATGGCTAATACTTATATATTTTAATTTAAAATTTGAATTACACAATACATACTATAACATGATTTAACTAAAACTGGATAATAGATTTAGTTTTTGAGTTTACATTAAACAACATATCTATATTAGGAAGGTTAGAACAATGTTCTAATCATTAACTGTAGATTGTATTTGTTAGCACAGATAAATATGTCATCTTCTCTATTTCTCCTGAAGGATCAAAGAATAATAGAGTTTCCATTTTTACTGACCAACTCAAAGCCGCACTCCTTGATTGATAATTCCTATAAAAATACAATTATACAGAGATATTTTATAATTGATTATCATGAACATTAGTTCTAACCATGTGCATCTCCAACAAGTATAAATCAACTAGGTTAATACTCTTTTGCTTTGGAAGTTGCCCAAAACAAAGGTTTATCCTTGTTATTCTCAAATTCATTTACCTTCAACCCTTGCATCTTAAAAATTAAATTCAGCCAATCAAAAATGAAGAAATAAATGCACAATAAAATCTATATGATATCAACCACCAAATATAGTAGTTTAATCAAATCACAAACCATGATAATCCGCTTGAATGTTATTTCATAAAACCTATGAGTTGTTAATCTTCTACTAGACATGCTGAAAACATAATGTTATTTAAAGTTAGCTTTAGCCATAATTTTATAACCAAGCGATTGCCAAAGCCACTCTAAAAAATTAGGCTTGGAACTAAATCTGATCAAAGAAAGTTCCACTAATTTTATCGTTATAATTTCTCCATAGTATCAATTAACAGCTCACAGCTCTTAAGAAATAAGATTTCAGGTTTGAGTAGTGATATCATTAATTCTAAATAATAAATATATCAATTTCAGTTAAACAGACAATCAAAAATGAATACTAAATGGGACCAACTTCATGTCCTCTTTCTCCACTGTGCTATATCAAATAAGCACCTACAAAATCTATGAATATGTGAGATCACTCTAATAGCTTCTAGCCATGCTTTTATCGAACCTTCTCTTCCACTTTTAGCATTAGCAAAATTAGTAACTCAATTATCTTAATTAATGCATCTAGCAGCCTCCATTTAATACATGTGAAGCATCTAAAAATAGCTTTCTTTGAAATTACTTATTCTTCTTGTAAACATGATCTATAATTGTCATATCTTCAATATTAATAACTTCTATTATGATTAAATTTGCACTCTATAACCACTTTAATCACATTTCTAATCTTAGTAATAAAAAATTATCATCTATGAACAGCATGCACCAAGCCATATCCTCATGAATTTGCTTTAATGCAAAATTATACATGCAAAACTCATCCGCAATGTAGGCCAACTGAAATAGAATATCAGTTAGCAACCACCTAGAATTCAAACACAAAACTAATCTATTATACAATTTTTTAATAATTTCAATATAAGCAACACAAACCCCCTTTCTTTCCAAGACTCTCCGGATGGAATTTAATCAAATGCTATTTCTAAATAAATTAAATCCAAATGGAGATATTTAAAAGCAAAATAAACTGCATATATATTTTACTACAGATTTCACTAAAAAACACAAATTTCACAGCATATCATGAAAAGCTCAAGCATCAGTGAAAAAACACAAATTATTGCATTCCTATCATATAAAAAGACGGAACCATCCTCATTTATCTTCAATCAAGTGGTTCATGCTGAACTAACCAAAAAAAAAAATAAACCTTCAATCAAATGGTTTCATTTGTCTCAGCTAATAGACTGCTCATCCCACTATCCATAAGCATTTTATATCAGATAAAAAATCAACACTATAAAGCACATTTCAAGTCAGTGTCAAAAAAGAATCTCAACCACAGCCTTTCTAATTGACACACAGATATCTTTAAATCATTACAACACAGCTTTTCTGCTCCAATTAATTCAACAGCATACTGCTTGTTAAGAAAATTGTTTTCATTACTCGTGAAAGATAGTACTTGCATAGATCAAAAAGCACTCTTAAGAGCCATGGTCTAAAAATAACTGCAGCATTATTGATGTTCTCATTATCCATATGGAACATTTGAAAATGCAAATGCTTTAGTTATAAAAGAAAAAACAAATTTCACAAAATCAATATTATATAGATGAAAATCGGCTAAAACACTCATGGTATTATGAAGACCAAATCAGACAATTTTAGTGGAGAATTTGATCAGAAGATGAAGACATTTTAATTAATACAACAAATACCAGGTATATGACATGTGATTAAATTAAACGAGAAGTGGAGAAATATCATTCAATGTTAAGAGAAGCACTTTGATCGTTTATATAGACGAATTTAAGAATAAATGAAAATTTACTTTAAGAGTTTAGGGTTTATAGTTTCAATAATCATCCTTAATCGAAAAATCGTAATAGTGAAAACCAAGTAAGATATCTAATGGCACAATTGTCAAATCCTCAACTATATGCACATCAAAAGCTCATATTTTGAGCACCAAAACACCAATCCAATGCAATCAAAATAGATGTTAACAAATTTAAAAAAAATCCAAAACTACAAGATTCAAAAGAAAAAAGTTACCGTGTCAAAAAAGATATTCGTGCAACAAGTAAAGGCATCTATTCCATTTAAACAAACAGAAAATGAACAATCAACATTGCAAACAAACCTAAAGTAGGTTGTCAAGAAAAAAAACTTTATTCAAAAAACTGAATCTTTACCTCTTTGATCCTGAGCGAGAACGAGACCTTGACCTACGTCTAGTTTTGTCCTTTGACTGAGATCGGGATCGATGAATGTAACGTCGTTCACTTTCTCTGCCATAATCCATAGTGAAAAAAATACAAGTATACAAACAACACAACTTATGAACTAGTAGATTATACTTTGAAAATGCCACATAAAAAAGGGTGTCCATCTCATTAAATGTAATATTATGACAAAACATATGCACAATAAGACTAATCAAAAGTATACTAAGAGATAAAATGGCAAAGAGTAAGAAAGTTTACCAAGAAATTACATAGGGAGTCATATGGCACTATATAAATCATCATAAAATGAAATGATCCATGGCGTTTAACTAAATAACAATAGTTTTATTCAAATCAAATGTCAGAAAAAAGAAATGATGATGAAGAGAAACAAAGTTGGAAGAAAAAAAAAACATGCATAAACAGTCTTACTAAGAAACAAAGAAAAAAGCAAAGTTAAAATAAAATATATAAGAGGAGTGTGGAATAAGTTTCTCCTAACATATATTTAAGCAAAAAAAAAAAAAAAACTAATAATATGCATGGAAAAAAAAACAAAGTAACATTTGAAAGCTCCAATGGGCAATTCTAATAACTAATTTAGTAATTTACTATAAGCTAAAAGCAGATGGGGTCACAATTCCAGGAAGGTGCGTGAATCTGTAGTTTACCAAAGGTGGAATAGAGAAATAAAGAAATAAGCAAAAACAGAAACCCACGTACAGCTTGTATATCATTCGTGACAAGGTGTACGGCCAGGTATTGATATTCCTAAATTCTAAATTATGCGATATATGAAATCGAAGGTTGTGTAATAGCATTAGAAATATATTCACATTCTTTAACTGTTGGTTAGAGCAGGCTTAGTATAAAAGCAAAACAGTAACTACAAGAATCATTTGTTTCCATAGTGCATGAACAAATAGAATTCGCTCCCAAAGTTCTTAAAATAGAAGATTCATTCCAATTCTCAAATCTTTTTTTAACTTCTTCCACTTTTAATCTAGGCAAAATCATACACTCAAATTTTCTAACAAGGTCATTAAACAATATATACTTAATATGTCACAACCATCTAAGAGAATTCTTATACATTATTGAAGTCACTCCAATCTAGCCATGAATCAATTCATTTTATCATCCTATCCTTTTAAATATACTCACTCATCCACCTCAGCATCCTCATCTTAGTAACACTAATTTTATCAGTGTCTTTTTGTTAGCCTTATAGTAGCTTTGTAAATTTTTCTTTTAATTTCATGTGAATTTTCCAATCACACAACTCTCGGAAATGCTTGTCCATTTCACCCAGCTAATTTGGATTATCTTAATTGGATTGTCCTCTATTTTGTTATAACTGAACCTAGAGATTTGAACATCTCACTCTTCTTGATCACATGGTTCCCAAAAGTTATTTGCTTAAACTTAATGCTTCAATTATGATTAAAGTTATAGTTCATATATTTCATTTTAGATCTACAAAAATAAAACCCTTAAATTTCTAAAAATAGGTATCCACAACTACTCTTATCGATTAAAAAAATGCCATATATAGATAGCATGCACCAAGAAACCCATTCTTTAATGTGCTCAATAATGACATTCTTAATTAATGCAAAAAGATATGAAACAAATTTAATACAAAATCAGAGTTAAACTTTGAAATATGTATACCAATTTGGCTACTTTGTTATCAATATGGGACCACATATTCCTCCAGCTGTATTTAGTATAAGGTTCTCATAGCGAACAAAGATAAGAGGCAATACGGTGCATAATATATATATTTGATTAAATCACATTTATATGACGGTAAGGATGTCTCTAGGATATATACAAATTAAACTATTGTTGCAATCCAACAAAGCCGCGTGCTGCATTAAAATTAATTCAAGCACCCTTACACCCTTACACCCTTACGCCCTTACACAAAGTAAAGTTGAAGGTTCAAGGCATTTAAAATACATCAAAATTTAAGACTAGTTAAAGTCAAGAAAAATCACAATTTAGAATGAAATACACATGTTAGTTTACATAACTATTTCACAATACACACACCAAAAATCAAGGTGTGTTAATTTCTAGGAAAAAATACAATTTAGCATCTACAATCTATCGATGATTTCACTATACTTCCAATAGTATTAAAATTTCAACTTAGTTCACAAAATTTAATATTAATTCCACTTTAACACCTAATATTTTCAAAGTTCTACTTCAGCCCCTATAATTTATTAATAATACCAACCTAAATTTTTAAAAGTTCTTCAGCCGATAATTTTTTAATAATATCACTTTAGGCACTATAATTTGGCATTGGTTCCACTCTAATCCTTAAATTTTATGCAAAATATTAATGAAGGTTTGGAAGAGTTTGGAAGAAGGTTTGGAAGAGTTTGGAAGAGTTTCAAGCTCAACACCACTCAAATATTAATGAAGCCTTTCAATCAACTGTCATTAGTTATTTAACACATTAAATGATAAATTAATTGATTAATGCATTTAATTAAAAGTTTTATTTAATTAATTTTATATAATTAACAAAATAATACTTTAAATGAATTTTAATGGCACAAGAATAAGTATGGATAATTGTATTGAGGATTAATAAAATAATGACGTATACAATTATTTATTTAATTTTATGCAACTAATGTAAAAATCTAATTAACATAACTAACTAATTAAATTAAAAATAAATTTAAATTAACATAATTACTTAATTAATTAACATAAATTATTTAATTGATTAAATAATTTGTACAATTAATTAAATAAACATTTATTAATTGATTAATATAATTATTGAACTTATTACTTTAACAATATTAACTTGTAATACCACAAAAATAAACAATTAATTAAGATATTCTTATCATTAATGATTAACATAATTAATAAAATAATTGCAAAAAGTTGAATAAACACCACAAATAATACTAAAATTAAGCATCCAAATTTTGTTAATTTTCTATTAACATATTTTTAATAATGGTAGCCATTCATATGAAATGAAAAATTAATTGAGAGGTATGTTGTAGTCTCAACTGAATTAATATATTATTTTCTTTATTTGGTAATGAAAATTTGATATTTATATAGCAAAGATAGTACTGAGATTTTTATTTTTTTTAGATTATGTGAGATTTAAATATAAATCAAATGTGTAGCCGGTGAAATTTAAATTCAAGACATAGGATAATAAATCATGAGCCTCAACCACTAGACTATAACAGCATTCACAATACTGAGATTTTAAATTAAACATAATTATCCATAACTAGTAGTTCAAATTTGAAAAAAAATCCTATATTCTATCCATGGGCATTATAAGCATCTTTTTAATCAAAACAACTTAAAATATAGAATTAATAATAGTTATGTATGACTTTTAGGCTTATGATAATTTTTAAAAAATGCTCTACAAGTCATTTGTTATGGTGCTATGGGCACACATCACCTTAGTGTTATGGTGCATAATTAACAAGTAAGCTCCCATAAAATAAAATTAAAAAAGAAAAACATTTATGCAAATAAAGCCAACAAAAAAAATCAAACTTCATAAGCTTTCAAATTGATTGCATGTTCTTTAATTGTGTATTTGGCATTTAAAAGCCATAGATATCTTGAATATTAATAGCATGTAAACTAGTAATAAAAATGCTTTCAAAATAGTATACATCCATATGTTCAAGTTAAATTATCACAAGAATGGTAAAAATGCGACTGATGTGAAGGAGAACAAACCACTTTCCTAATGACTCATAAGTACATGGGTAATAAAACTTTAAAGTTGGCTAAAAGTAGTGTTATAAAATTTTAATAAGACAGTAAATACTTCATATTTTGCATATGTATAGTACTTCTGTTATCATTTTATTTTTTTAAAAATGAATGTTATTCATGCTTGATAAATAAGCTCACATATTTGGCATCACAAAATGATTGTAAATTGCAAAAGGAAATGCAACAAAATAAATAAATGTGAAGTAACAAAATGTTTCATATAAATTGAAAGTTTTGTATTGAATGCTTATCATAGTGAAACAAAATGTGCTCATGTTGAAATTCCTACACCTTCAAGGAGGTAACAAAATGTACAAATATGACAGAAGTTTATGGTTAAGAAGCTATATGCTAGTGTATGTTTATTTCAGAAATCAATGTTACCTTTCTAATATAGCTCAGCAAAAAATCAAAAATCTCTAATGCCTCACAAAGGTTATATAAGAAACTGGATAATAATCAAATGTTTCATATAAAATCATCTAAGCTTTAAAAGATCACCCCATTCTGCATCAGAAGAATACAAAGAAAAATCTAATGATTTAAGTATTAAAGTTACAGTAATAAACACAAATCCACATGCAACAAGTGCATGTACATTCTGCACCTTTAAAACACAAGGTCAGGCTGAACAATGTAAAATCCTCATACCTATCATAATCTCGGTTGCGGTGGCAGCCATAATCATCAGCATCACGACTACGATGGCGTTCGAAACCATCATGTTCTCGCCTATGGTGGTGTCTATGGCGATCACGACCATGATCTTCAGATCTACCTCGGCTTCGATAACGATCATGCTCATCAACTTTGTCTCGCTCATGTTCCTTTTTATCACTTTTGTCCTTTTGTTCTTTATGGTGGCGATCATGTTCCCTATACGCACTATGTTCCTCATTTCTGATGCTTTCTCTGCCCTCCTCCTTTGCTCTAATTCTTTCTCTGCTTTTTGAAGATGACTGTTCATGCTCCTCTAAATTATGTTGCTGATTAACAAAAAAAAAAAACTTCAAAGAGAGAGAGTAACAGAGCAGCAATTCTCAACTTTCACCACGCATTAGGAAAAGTATTATGCTCATAAGAACATCAGATGCTCATACGCAATGAACAAAATAAGAGGTAGGAACAAGAGTGAATGAAATATATATATATATATATATATATATATATATATAATGTTTTTTTTTCAATTGCAAATAACCAACACCGACAATTCTCATGTATGATAAATTCATATATATCGATCATCCCCCATTTCAATGTGATGAAATCAGTTCATATCAGGTATGGTAATTTAAAATAGAGGCAAGTGCCAAACTGATACCAGATAATCAGCTGAGCTCATTGGTTAACAATTAAAATTTAACCCAAAAAAAAATTCTTTAAATAAGGTGATGATCAAATGAAATTAGTGAAAGAAGCTTATTCCACATGAAGTTTGCACAGAGAAACTATAACCTCTAGGGGGTGTTTGGCATGTGGATTTAACAGAAATTAAGGGATTAAATCCCCACTCAGCTGAGCAAGGATTTACGCATACATAAGAAACAATGGTTTCCTAAATCCTCTGCTATCTCTTAAATCAGCAAAAAATGTGTAAATCACAGTTTGATAGATCTGTTGATAGAAAGATTTAACTTCTTCCATATATAAAACTTCAAAAGTTGTCCCTTCCTGCGACCTTGCGCAGCCAAAAAAGAACAAAAGAAGGATCAATACTCGCCTTGTCTCTCTTAATCTCCCATGTTCCTCTGCTAGAATAGGGTTTAATTCGTGCATCCGCCAAGTTCGCTGCTAAGCCCGCCAGTGTCAACTCCGTTCGAAACTCTTATCAAAGGAATTACAATTCTGTTTCTCAATTTCCATGCACCGAGCTCTACTGTGTCTCCATGTTTTCCACAATACTAACCTCATTTCTCATGAGGCTTTAAAGGAGAAATAATATTCCATTTTACTTTACAGAGAAAAAATTTATTATTAACTATTAACTACTCATACTACCTATTTCTTATGATCACTAATAGATGTTTGCTAACTATTTAATAGCTCGCATATTAATTATTAACAAACTAATGTTTAGTAATTAGCTAGCACATTACTAATCTAGTTTAACTAACATATTACGAATAAATGCTTAAAAACCCAAATTGCTCTTACTAAACATGTTTAAGATACATAATAACTTGCTAACCCTTTGATTTTTTTACTTAGAATTACTAACACTATTTTACACATAATTTGATATTATGAAATAGTAAATGGAAGACTCTTCATAATTTGATAGCTCTTTTACACTTAGAAAGAGAACTATTATTGTTGATATCCAAGTACTTGCCATGTTTAAGTCAAGTGACTTAGTACAAATGTAACTTTTAGATATTACAAGTGGTGGAGCCTTACCTATAGGTCGAATGAAGTATTACAAAGAAAATATCAAAATACTGACAAAAAATTTCAAGAAATAGTGGTTGGGGACCCTTCTTCCAGGTCAATCGGTGTCGGTGGTAGCTTCTAGCAATGAAATAGTATCAAGGTAGTGTAGTATGTGAATCCATCCCTCATGGAGAAGAGAGGTATTTATAGCAAAGAAGATAAAGAATAGGTTGTTGGGAATCGATTGACATGACAATGTCCCATATCTTGTAGGAGCATGTTCTCTAACAGGTGGCAAGGCATGCAGTCTGTTGGAAATGCACGCTGGCAAGCGCTGAAGTCATAGGAGGCTTGCTGGCAGGCAGTGCAGTCATAGGTGGGGTGCTGGCAGGCAGAGCGTTGGCAGCCTGCATGCTGGCAGGAGAAGTGTTGGCAGGCAGCGCATGTCAGGATCTGTTGGCCACTGCGGAGGACTGTTATTGGTGGTCCCGAAGTGCAAAGATGGCTCAAAACTCGACATCAAGTGTAGGAGCCTCCCAATAACCTGGGGATAATGTTGTTGACTTGACAAGCCCAACATTTTATAGCAAAAAAAAATCTATGAGAATTGGATGAGATTGAGAGTGTGGCTCGTGTAAGAAAGTGCCTTAAGAGGGAACTTTAGTGATTTCGTTTATGGATAAATGTGTGGCTAAAAGCTTGGACACATGATCAGCCCAGATCATGTACACAATTTCTGTGAACAATTATGAACGTGTGATCGACTTGATAATCTGACGACCTATTAAAATTCGTGGAGACATAGATTCAGCTACTACAGATGACAGAAGCCACAACACAATGCTGAGCAATCTCAAGTTCTCAAATAAACTGACTAGCATAAGAGGTTAAATGCCTCCATCATGACTAATCCAATAAAAATTCAACAACCAAATAGATATTTCTAAAAATGTCTATGTATTATATATTATACTTCAGTGAATAAAAATTAACACTGACAAAGTGAATGTAAAAGTGGGTGTGTGTGATCATTGATATCAGCAAATAATGACTTTCTTATCTGCTTGCGTTAATAATTTTATGCTTTTTTGGTTTTGGTATTGTTTATCTAATTATCTTTTTAAATATTTGCTGTGATTTTCAATTTATATTTATATCTCAATGTTGGGGTTAATCTTATCTCATGTGTAATATAATATGAATGACAATGAACCAAACAGCATACATCTAAAAAACAATGACATCTGTTATTCAAATAACACTGAACCAAACAGCCCTTGTTATCTGAATAACACTGCTATCTGAATAGCACGCTATGTGAATAACATGATAGCTTAATAACTTTTAAACTAACATTAAACAAAGCAGCCCTTAAGTTAAATATTTAAGCACTTTTAAATCCAGAGTCAAATAGCATCTCTGGATTTAACATGATTTATTAAATCATATGCCAAACATCGTCTAGAATTTGATGATCTCAGAAATTATTAACTTCAGCTATATGAAATCACCATATCCTTGTTGAACTAAATTCCGCATGTTGACAAACACCCCCCTCCCCCCACCCTATAACGTTCTAAATCAAGAACCAAACACATTCACTTCAAAAACTCAAACAGCATACGAATTATACCCAGAACATGTGTTATTAGCCTCAGAATCAAATTACGAAATTCTGGACTTAAAAAGCAATTCAAAAACTCACCAAATCCACAACGACAACCAAAAAAGAACATGGATTACAACGAGACCCTACACCGGAGTTTTAAGGTTGTATGCCTAGAAGAAACACGCAAAAATGGATCGCGCAAAATAAGAAAACGATAATATCAAATAGATAAGAACTAACCTGCGATCTAGAATCCCCCGAGTAGGCACCGTTCAACGAAGAAGAGCCACCATACCCGAAATATCTATCTCTGTCCGCATCGTATCGACCTAGTGTTTCGGACATTGCTAGACCTTCGCTTGTCCTTCTCCGAGTAGTTGCTCACTTTGCTCCGTATAAGAAAACCCTAGCGTGATTTGTAGGGATGCATGTATTCAGCAGAATCTAGCAATAAAATTGAAATTATAAATAAAATTGCAGTATTTGAAATATAGATATTAAAATAAAAAGAGTAATCGTAGTGAAATAAATATTTTTTGCAAAAACTCATAATATTATATTTTTATTAAATATTTATTTTTTATTATGTGGCACTTAATAATAGTGCTTCTAACTCATTAGATAAATTATTTTTGATGATATTAACGGGCGTGAACAACATTATTCCATTATTATTTATATTCAATTTTAAGAACTTTTAAGTGTTATTTGATATATATATCTATATATAAGAAAATAGTAATATTATTGTGTCAATTCAATACCAAAAAGAAAAATGGATGGACAGAATAATTCTGATGTATAAATATATAATCAGTGGAATGTATTGTTTGTTGTGCGAATCTGAGAAAAAAAAAATTCATTAATCCTAAATACTTTGGTTAGTTTTTTAGAATTTTAATATTTTTCATAAAAAACTAATATCATTTTATAAAATTAATTAGTATTAGTTGAATAATAATTTTAGTAGAATAAAAAAGAATTATGTGGTACTTGTAATATTTAAAATAGGTTTAAATATATAAATAAGAAATAATTTCATAATATTTATAAAATTTCTCCAAAAATATTTTGTACGGTGCCTCACAAATCTCACCCACAATTTCTTCCACATCTTCACCTCGCACATTGCACAAGTTGTGCATCGCAATGCTTGTCCACTGTTAAGGCGGAGTCATAAAATAGATTATGCGGGAGCACAATAAACAAAAAATGTTATATTTATATAATAATTTATATCAAAAAATATTTTCAATCAATACAAAATTTTTAAATTTTTGTAAATAGGCCTCACACAAAAATAATCAATAATCCATTTATATATTGGATTGATATATTATTTATATATTTTAATATATATTAATATGTAAGTATAGCAATATTCTTAAATTTATAATGCTATAAATAAATCATAATTATTATGAAATTAAAAATACAGAATTATAAGTTATAAAAATCATAATTTATGGGGTAATTAAAAATTTAAAATTATTGTACAATATTTTCATTATCAAAAATATCAAATACATTATTTTTTTGAATATATTATTATGATTAAACAAATATTAATGTAAATAAGTTTATTAATGTGCATGAATAAAATCTACTAAACTATTAATTTAAGAGAAAAAACTATTGTAGTATAAGTAATTTTTGAGCTAGTTTAATTTGTAAATTAATTTTTAAAATTTATAATAATTAATTGGGTGGCCAATACATTTTAATTAATTTGTATTTTGATTATGTGAATTGTATGAAACTCAACAAATAAAAAAAAAAAAAAAAAAGGTAATATTAACAAATGCAAACATAAAAATTAATTTAATTTGTATGAATTAAATGATTACTTAGCTACTAAGAAGAATTAACGTAGAAGAGGTATGACACTCTCAACCTATTAGTTAAGCGTAGAGAAATTTGAGTGTAAATTAATTTTGTTACAGTGAAATATAATTGTACTTTACTACTATTTGATGATTCTATAAAATGTTTAACAATTTTTTAATTGAAATAAAGCAATACATGAGCGCGATGTTTTAAGTAAATTAGAGAAGTAATATTACCCACAATTTTTTTTTCTGTCGATCTGAACATAATCGATTTTGTTTGAAATCTAAAAATCGATTTCTTTCAAAATCGAGAAATCGATCAATTTCGTTCGAAAATGACAAATCGATCAATTTCATTTAGATCGACAACAAATGGTGAAACCGTGGACAAAAAAGATGGGCTCGGATGATGAAGATAATATGTGTTTGTTCGTTCAAACGCAAGCTTTCGTTAGAACACACAAAAGCTTATGTTCGGTAGAACGAACGAAAAAAAAAAAAAATCGTACGTTCAAATGAAATCTTTCGTTTGTGATTCTCCCGTTGCATGCTTTAGTCCGTGTTATCTTCAAATTCGCCCGATACAAGCGTAATTCTTTTAATTGCTTCATATATGTATGTATTATGTATGTATGTAATTATGTCATAAAATTAAAATACAGTATAAGAATTTTTCACCCAGTTTACTTCATGCCAAACGTTAGTAACCTCAATTTCTCCAAAAGAAATTATTCTACACTGCTTTTACCTCAAGTCAGATAGCCTTTAAATTTCTCTTTGAGTATTATGGTTACATGGTAAATGTTTGTATTTCTAACAACTTATTTGAAATACAAACTACTAAATGTGCTATAGACTAGAGAAACAGGATGGCTAGCTAAAGTGAGTTGGAGGCTTAAAGAAGGAACAATCCATGGGCTATCAAATCAAATGTTCCCAAATTTTGTTCATTGAAGGAGTGGATAGAGAACAATAGTCAACTTGATTCAACTAAGTGTGATACCTCTTGATGTGGGTTAGGCATCGAGTTTTGTAGACCTATGCGGGTAAGGCAAATTTCATATAAGTATAACTTTTACAAATTTGATCAGTTTCAACAAAATATTTGTGAACATGATGGGCTAAGTTACTAGAAATGTAACAACTTAGTTTTTGTTTTCACTTTTTTTTATTTCAAATTCACTATTATAATTTGAGTTAATAGTCAATATTGCAACTTTGTGCATTAATGAGTAAATGCACTTTTGAATGATATGAATGATACTCATTAACACATCATGTTTGAGTGATTTGGCATGTGCTTATGTTGATTTTACACTTTATTATTTAGCTATCAATGTTTCCTAGTTAGCACATATGTGGCATAAGACCTTGCATGCGCCTTATGATGTTCCTAATATACCCCAATTGTTAGTAACACCATGCTTTGGTGTAGGAAACTAAGGATGACTGAGTAACAACTATATGTCATTGGAGAAGGAGATTGGGCAAGTATAGAAGACAATTATAACTTTTATTCATGTGAACACATCAATTTGACATTTAATGGCAGAAAAATTATAACATTTAGGGAGAACTTAAATGACCATTTAAGCTAGAATTGAAAATTTCTAGGCATCTAATTAACTCCAAACTATCTTTGTGCCCTCTCGAAGTAGTCAGACCTTAATTGTAGCTCTATTTGAACCAATGAATAGAATTCTTATATACACATCTCCCCCACTCTTCTCTAATGCATTCTTGGACATTGAACTATTTGAGAAAATCTAAGGCTTTGATTTCACACAAACACCTACTACCTATATTAGGCTGTGTTGAGTTCAAAGTTGCTTTAGAATCCTTCCAAAAAAGAATCTTCAAATCAGGATTTTCTAGCTAAGCCATCTTGCCCATAGAGCACATGAAGTGTCCAAAGACGAACCAAAGGTAATATGACCTTGGGGGTGATTCGAGTCACTTCCTTCCTCTTCTGATTCCAAAATTTCAATGTACCCTCCAACCTCCTCATTTTCTCTCTCCTATCTCTAACCTTATTTTTTCTCCTACCTTTCCTCTAAAATATGATATATGGATCTAAGCATTTGTTTAATGACAAAATTAGGAATCTATTTGATGATCAATGTTTATGCAAGTTAGTTACATAACTATATAGACTGTCATATATAATTAGAAATTTATTTTGTTTAATTATGTATTTATCCACAATTAACAAAATGATGATTTCAAAGATTATGCTTACAAGATTATTTATGATAGTTATAGATTGAAGCATAATATTATTTGTATTAACCATCAATACATCAAGTACACAATTGTATTAAATTCTTTATTTGTATTTTTCATAAATATGCTAAAACATTAAATTGACATATAATACTCTTGCATAATTTTGCATGCATAAAATATACACTTCATTAATATGTACTTTAAATTCATTATTTGTATTTTTCATAAAAATGTTAAGAAATTACATTGACATTTAATACTCCTGCATAATTTTGCATGCATGAAATATACACTTCATTAATATGTATTTTAAAGAGTACATGTGTTAGAAGTAATTTAATAAGGCTTATACATGATATAGTATATCCTAAGAATATTATCAAATGTCTAATAACAAGAGTCATAACTAAAGTTCAAGGGAAGAACTTGAAGATGGGCACAATTACAAGAGCTCAATCAAATGCCCAATAAAGAGCCCAAATATTGGGTTACCATTTGTATTTTATTTTTATTAATATTGTACATTTTTTATTTATTAAGGCACATGTTTGGCCAGCCATATCATAAGAAAAAAATTTAATGTAAGTAGTTAGCGTTACTTTCTCACTAATTGCCAACTACTCATCTTTCCCTCCAAAATTTCCCTCCATATTTTCTATCCAAAGCTTATATGGCAAGAGACTTGTTGTAACGACCCAAGTCGTTACTAGGATAATTATGACTAAACTCAACTCAAAAATCAGGATCTTAAGTGACTTCAAAATTAGAGAAAACTAAAAATATTATTGGATAGAGTATATTTTATAATCATAATGCCTAAGTTTGGGAGCAATTTGGATAACAAATACTCCTGAATTAATTTTTGAATTATTTAATTCTAGTAAATTAGGAAAATTATATACACCTCCATGTTATAAAAAGGCTACAGAAAAAGTTTCATCAAATTTAGAGCTCCGAGTTGACCAGAATTAATTTTTAAAGTTTTTATCTTCAGAAATTAATAAAAAATAAAATATTACTCCAATTGAAAAATTTTTGCGCTAGTGTGTTTTTCTCATCAAGATAGACATCCATGTTAAGTTTCGTTATTTTCTGGAAAAGAAATGGAAGAGAGAGAAAGAAGAGAGAGAAAGAGAAGCTAAGAAGGAGGAAGTAAAAATCAAATTGAACACTCTAACAATCATGACAAATTTTCTCTCATCCATCTCATCCAAATAATGGATGAGAGAGAAAATAAATAATTATTTATTTATTAAAAAAAAAAGTTTATAAATACACTCCTTACCCCCTCTATCCCCCATTCATCTTCTCCTCCCACACTCCCTTCCCCACTCCCTCTCTTCCTCCACCTCTCATCTCATCCCATCTCCCCTTCTTCTTCCTCATCCACCACCGGTTCCCCCATCAATCTCCAGTAAAATCTCATTAACGCCAATATAGGGTAAGAGATGTGTAAGAAATGAGTAAGAATTGAAATATTTTCTACTCTTTTCATTTTTTTCTTCTTCTTCTTCGTTAATAATAATAATAATGCTATTATTATTATTATTATTATTAATATTAATATTACTATTACTAAATTTTTTCTATCATTTTTTTTTCTATATATGTATATATTTCCTAATTTATGTAACTTTTATTTCTGTTATTTTCTTTTTTTTATATATGTATAGATTTCCTAATTTCTACAATTTTCATTTCTGTCATTTTTTTTATATATATGTATATATTTCCTAATTTCTGCAACTTTCATTTCTGTCATTTTCTTTTTTTTCTATATATGTATATATTTCCTAATTTCTGCAACTTTCATTTCTGTCATTTTCTTTTTTTTTATATATGTATATATTTCCTAATTTCTGCAACTTTCATTTCTGTCATTTTCTTTTTTTTTATATATGAATATATTTCCTAATTTCTGCAACTTTTATTTCTGTCATTTTCTTTTTTTCTATATATGTATATATTTCCTAATTTCTGTAACTTTTATTTCTGTCATTTTCTTCTTTTTTATATATGTATATATTTCCTAATTTTTGCAACTTTTATTTCTGTCATTTTCTTTATATATATATATATATATATATTACTTATGATAATAAAACTTATTACTTTTTAAAATAAATAATTAAGATAATATTAATATTGATATTTTTTTAATAAAATAAAGAATACTATTCTTTTTTTATTTAATTATTTCATTTGCAGCATTTGCATCACTATTAAGCTTTGACCCATTTTGATATATTTATATGAGATTTTGTGCTCAGAACTTAAAATAAATAATCAGAAATCAGTGTCATGGGTTCATTCAGGTTAATCTCAGGTCTGTACAGACAATACGTTATACCAGGACAGACTGATATTTTGTAAAAACCCAAGGTTGTTACCCAGCTTAATTTTAGCATAATCATAGCATAATTATCATTTCATTAAGTTTATCGAGTCATTAGAACCAAACCCTGGAGGTTTGAAGCAATTCGAAGTTCAATCTAAAATTTTGGATTATTTTAATATGTAATTATTTAGAAAATTGAGATTTTTATTTTGACCTCCAAATCAAAATCCGACTTCACCGTTGTGATCGTCACCCCCAAATTAGCTAGGGATGATATTTTAGACGCATTTGGAAGTCGTCGGATTTTCGCTAATATTTTAATATAATTAAATGCGCCGAAAAATAGGATAATTAAATAGTCGTCGGAATCAAAATCTGACTTCGCCGTTGAATTCCTCACCCCAAAATTATTTAGGGGTGAATTTTTAGGAATTTTCGAAGCACGTTTCAAAAAATCCAAATTTTTTAAATAATTAAGAAAAGTAAATAGTTAATTATCCAACCCCTCATTTGCAATTTCCCCCAATTTTGGCTAATTCATGATGACCTATTAATGCTCATTCATGATGACCCCTACTCCCCCTCATCCTAGCTTCCCTAGCCTCATAATGACTCCATACTCTCCTCTTCTCCTTTAAATGAAGAGCTCAGCCTTCCTCTATTGCTTGCTGAAATTTTCTCCACTCCTTCCTTCCACCATTGATGTTCTAGTGCTGAAGGAGAAAGAGGTTCAGCTCTCTACCTCCAAAGCTTTTGAAGAAGGCAGTTCTCTCCCTCCCCTCTCAAGGACTAAAGGTACCCCTTTGCTCCTCTCCTTGTCTTTCTCATACTGTTATAATGTTGGAATGTAGCATTGGAAGTCTATAAACATGTATGTAAGCCATTATGACTCTTAAAAGCTTCATAGAAAAATGCTCTGTTTTCGTTCATTCTGCATACCCTTGTATTCGTCCATATTTTTTGTATAATTAGAATGTTCCATTTGTGTCGATTTTGGTGTCGATTGAAAGATATCAAAAATACATTTCCATTGATATATGGCACTGCTCGTGGAATGCTCTAAATTGAGAGCATTTGAGCTCGAAAAATGGGCCTTAAGTTTTTGTTCAGGCGAAAAATGCTGTCTGGCGCTGCAGCGCCCGAAGTTGCAGAGCTAGGCCGCTGCAGCCCGCTCCAGCGCGCTGCAGCAGGCTGTAGCCGGCGGAAATTATATAAACATATGAGAAAGTAATTAAATAGTAAACTCGCAAAATAGACCGCTATAGCGGAAATATTTGGGAAACTTAGGGAAATATGAAAATGAGTTAATTAAACAATATTTTTGCAAAATGGATCGCTACTGTGCGCTATAGCGCGCTGCAACGGGTCGCAGCGCTGCCGCGCTAAGAACGCTACCGCGCGCTGCCGCACGGAAAGCGCTGCAGCTCGCTGCAGCGCCGAATCTTGTAAAATCTCTCAGAATTTCAGAAAACTTCCCAGATTTTGTAATAAGTGCCTAGTTTTGGCTGAAATGGCCAAAACTTCACTGTTTTGGTATTTTAAGGTCCCTAGGACTCTGGTGGGGCTAAGTTATACTAAATTTGAACCTATTTTAGTTAAAATTGAATATTGCATTAATTTTTATATAGAAATTAAGTTTGAACTTGTCATTTTCTATAAGTGCTCACAACCCACTATATAACTTTAAATATATGTCATGCCAAATGCTAAGTAATAGAATCCTCAAGAGCATATATCAAATAGGTAAACCTTAATAACCTAAATTACATGAAACGTAGATCTTTTAGAATTATGATTAAGTGATAATCTCTTTGTTTGATTTAGGATTTGATTAGTATTAATCACCCTTTTATTTTATGTCATCTCTCCATTTATATGTCTTTATGATATTATGATGTATATTAAAAAACTATAATATTTAGATGGGACATCTTGATATGTAAACTAAACTTGCACATAAAAATCTTGATAACTTGATTAAGTAGATAATACTTAATCCAAATCTAAAGTTTGACATCAATAATACACTAATAAAGCATTGATTTATCATTGAACTTTAAATTAACATTGGTCTTAATGATAGAAAGGTTAGGGGTTAAACCCTAGCTTATCTTTATTAAGATATAAACCACAATCACTTAATTAATTAACTTAATAGTAAAATAATTTAATTGACATATTTCTAATAATACATATGATTTGATATTGATCTTAAATCATCAAATTAGAAGTGCTAAGGTTAATATTGAATATGTGTGATTTAATTATCTGAATATAAGATTTAGATCTTTGATTTTCTCTTGTATAAGACAATTATCATAAGATGGAAATAAAAATTGTAATAATTTATGGAATGATCTAACTCTGATAAGATCTTTGATTTTTATCTCATGATTGTAGAATAAGAAAGGATCGAATGAATTTTAATCATCTGATTTGATCATCTTAACCTAAGTATAACAAGTAAACTTTAAGAAGTAGAAAAGTAAGATCTTAAGGGTCTTGCTATAGGATTCATCATTAAAATGGTTAAAGATCTTAACTAATGATACATTGAGGTAGGAAGGACTTTTGTAACTTATTGAGGTAGAAATCTAGTTGATCCTTCATAACTTTAGAAGTTGAACTTGATACCTTATGGTAGGAATCACCTAAAGTACTTATAATATGGCTCATTCCTTGTGGTAGTAACATATGTTGAGTGATCTTTTGATCACATACTTGGAGCCATGTATAGGATACACCTACTTAGGGTAAGGATTAATAGATTTGATAAATCCTTGTCGATTAAATAGAATCTGCTAAACCCAGATTATTGGTTAGGTATAGTAGGGTATATCCATAGTACCAGAATAATTCAGTAATATTCAGGATTGGTTAATTCACTCCATTGTGGACTTATGACCAGGTGCTATCCTGAGGGATTAGACGAATACAGTCCCATTAGAGTAAATCTTCTAAGACTAAGAGTGTTACAATTAGTGAATAAGATCCTTAGTTTGAGATATAAACTGCGATCAGGTCCTGCCTCCTATCGTAGTGCGCTTCGATAAGTGTAGTTTAAGCAAACTAAGTATCTTAAATCACTTTGCGTAGACCACTAAGTATGCTTGTAATTAGGACATTTAACAGCTTAGCTTGAGATGTAAACTGTGACCGGGTTCTGCTTCCTATCGTAGTGCGCTTCGATACGTGCAGTTTAAACAAGCTAAGGGTTAAATCCACCTTTCTTGCAAACATGCTAAATATGTGTATACAATCATCCCAACTAATGATTTTTTTTGTAAACTCTCAACCTTAACCAATTATCAAATTAGAATCTAGGAGCCATAATCATTTTAGCAGAATTCTGCACAATATAAACTTTGGATTCATTATCAGATTTTAAAGTATTTTTTGGATTTATCTCATGTAGTTTAGAAGCATGAGCATGAGCATAAACATAAACATGATGTATGAGTATCAGAATAATATGTGAGTATCAGAATGATATATAAGTATCAGTGATGATCTATGAGTTACGGAATGTTGCATATATTGATTGGGAAATTTTAGGATGCATCGGCATCATCAGTAGACAGTATTCCCAACTGGATGTATGTATACATTGGACCGTACTGCTCATAATAGTTCAGTGATATTTTGGTGGCATATCAGTAGTATACAGTATTGTAGCATATTCAGATGCATAGTTTCAGTGACATATAACATAGTTATACATATGATTACTCAGTTTCAGATTTATTATTATTTTGATTTATTTTCAGTATTCAGCTACAGTTCAGTTTTACTTTACATTGCTTCAGTTTTATACAATTTTATACAGTTCTGTACTTTCAGTTACCATTACAGTTTTCCTGCAGATTTGATTACATTATGTAAATATTAAATGAATAACTAGAACTGTTAGACTAGTTTCGATGTGTTAAACAATAAATTGTTTAATACGGGGTACTTTTGGGATCTGGAAATTTGCTAGATCCTGAGCAGTATATTGAGCCAGGTCAGGAGGACACCCAACAGATTCAGGAGGAGCATGTAGAGCACTAGTGGACTCTCCTCCAGATTTATTTTATGCTTAGTATTTTTAGTTTAGTATTTAATTTTATGTATATTTCAATAAACTGTTGTAATAATTCTGGATGTATTTTTTTTTCTTTTCTGAGACAAATATTTTTATTCAGCTTCTGTGATGAATATTTTTTGGATATTTGCTTTAAGCTTCTGCACTCTATTTTATACTATTTATACTTAGTATTGTGATGTGATCAATATACTAGAAATGCTGATATACTATACATATATTGGATTCCTATTGTATTCTAAATCCAATATATGTATTTGCCTAATACTTAGGATAATGATACTACTCTTATCTTAAGTATTAGCTCTCAACCCTACTTGAGGTTGAGTCACCAGCCCTCCATATGGGCTTAGTTTTCAGCTATTCTGGTAGATGGGTTATTCCTCCCCGAGTGGCGCACCTCTCCATCGCCGAATTTATGATTTTAATTCTTTTGCGCGCGACGATGGGGCAGGGCGCTGCATATCTGGAGAAATAAGAAGATTGCACATAGCCTTTGAGGGGGAATGTGTAGTTAGTCAGGAACCCGCATCTCAAATAGTTAGATAGACGTATCTAACTTCTCGATTATTCTGTAACTTTGTCCAACATAATAAATATTATATGTTGCTGTATTTTCTTTCAGAATAAGCACATATCTTAAATATGTATATTGCATTAATAATCACAAGCATATCATACTTAAATATCACATTTTGTTTTCTCATGCAAAATCATGCCGCTTAAATGCAAATTTTGATATCTTACAAACCTTACTTAGACTTTGTGTCTAATTAAATCTTTTCTTGTCTTTTCTTTTATTTTATTTTATTTTCTTTTATTTCTTTTATTGTTTTTTTTTGTTTGCCCTGTCATATACATATATATTTATGTATATATATATATATATATATATATATATATATATATATATATATATATATATATATATATATATATATATATATATATGGTAGTTTATGATCAATCTCTGGATCAAGCCTTTGAAGAGGAGCTGATACATGATGGAGCAACTTAGACACTGTTTTTCTTGAAATTTTAAATATTTTTGCTTAGTGTGTAATAAATTTTGTAAAACAATTATTATCTTTGAAATAAATATATTTCCTTTATTATTCTGGTATTTCTGAATATTATAATGAATGTGGAAGTGTGTATTTTATACACCTCTAAATACACAGTTATACTAAACCCCGATATGATCCTGGGAAGTGAGCACCTGATGCTGGATTAGCTATGCTGACCCAGCGGAGGGTTGCCATACTTGTAGTACCTATAAATATGAGCTGAAATGTAATGTATCAAAGTAACTTGAATAAAAGAATTTTATGGTGAATAGCTCTCATATTGCTTGGTACTTGGTGGTATCAAGTTTATTGTCTATTTTTGGTGAGTTAGGTTGTTATCTTATTTATATTTTATTTTTTAATTATACTCTTATTCTCATAATCTTAAACCATCCACACATATTCTCCAGCATCTTAAGTATTCCTTAAAAATATTAAATTATTATCTTATCTTCCAAAAACTCTCCAAACTCTGCCACAACCTCCACAGCCAAATCTAACAACAGCTCGACCTAGTCTTCTTTCCTACCCTACGATACCCATCTAAATACCATCAAACTTAGCCATCTACTCCAGATCCAAATTATACATCTTAAGCTACCTATATTAATTTATTTCCAGCCCTTTAACCCACTAAAACCCTACATACAAAAAGGATATTTTGAATTAGCCCAAATTAGGCTCAATTTGGACTAATCTTAGCTTTTCTTTAGATAATCCACTATAAACCCATAACCAACCCCACCACAAACTCCATAAATTATCCTTAGACATTATTCTACCAATCTATTCAATATTTAACTATCTAATTTACCATAAAAAAGGAAGCCTATTAGCATCATATTTTAGTATTAGAGAGAGGTAAGGAAAGTTGAAAAAAAAAACAAAGAGAAAGCATCTCGACATGAAGAATAAATTTTGGTGAAATCTTCTTCACAAGATTTTGAGTCAGGCCAACAAGTGCAAGGTAAGTTAATCCTTTTTATGATTTAATATTTTTCATATTAATTGCTTAGAAATTTGTCATTTTACTTGCAAGTCTATAGTATGTGCATGAACTCTAATTAGGAAGCACCATTATATAGTTTAGCCAATATTCTTGTGTGAACATACCTTAAATATTTACTTGAGTGAAAATATGGAAAGTGAGTGTTCCACTTAATATTAAAGTCTTTACCTTGATGCGAACAAAAAAATGTATATGAACTTATTTACTTTTTATATTTGGTATTTATGGTAATATTAGTTGCTTATTTTTATCTCTTAAATTATTTTATAATTCTTAAGAAAATAAGGCTTTTTAAATCTATAAAAAATATATATATATTTATTTGCATTAAACTTGTATACATAAGAATATAAATACTTTTGAGAATCTAGTTTATGTAATAAGAAAATAAGGATCAAAGAGTTCAACCTCATTTTTAATTTCCATTCTAAGCCCAATGACAAATTTATTAGCTAGTTGCCAATCATTATCCTCATAATTGGTCATAGAAACTAGATCCTCAAAAGTATTTAAGTATTTTGTTACATTAAGTATTTTGTTACATAAAAAAATATTTATTTGCATCTAAAGGAAAGCCAAGACTAGTGTATTGCGAAGTTAAAAAGAACTTTGTTAAAAGGGCGTAAACAGCCTAAGGAGAGATTGGGATGTAAGTGGTCAAATGCCCCCCTCCTCACCTGGAAGTTTTTCTAACTTACAATTCATATTATTTTTACATTTATATTTTCTATTTCACCTACTCAAATATATCATTTTTTTCCCTCATATTTTCTTATAAAAAAAATGGCACCAAATTAAGAATTTGATCAAGATAGTAGATTTCCTAGATCTTATGATTCATGAACATGAAACAAATTCTATGGAATTATTTGAGGAAAATAAATCTCAAATGTAAGAAATTAAAGATCAAATGCAAACCATCCTAAGCCTCTTGCAAAATAATAAAAATTATACTCCACATTCTATTCATAACCTTAATGCACCTATGGAAGATAATGGCTCATACATAAATGCACATGATTGCCAACCCCATGCTCCACCACCTCCCCTACCTCATCGAAAGCAACAAAGCCCTAAGAATGGAGAAAGGAGAGACCATTAACGAGTTACTAATGACTTTAATGATTTCTCTATGAGAGTAAAATTTGAAGCTCCTACTAATGATGGCACACATGACCATATAAATTATTAGATTGGTTAACCCAAATGGATGACTTCTTTGATTGGTATAGGATGGATGATTATCAAAGAGTTTTTTTTGCTAAGATGAAATTAACTGGTCATGCTAGGATTTATTAGACAAGCATTTTAGCAAAAGAACAAATGTTAGGAAGGATGAATCTTACTTAGATAAAGATGAAAGAAATGCTTCGGTCAAAATATTGTCATCGATAACATGATAAGAAGTTACACAGACAATTGCTGATAATGATTGACAACTTGCTAATACTTTTGAGGATCTCTTTATGTAACAGAATACTTAAATACTTTTGAGGATCTAGTTTCTAAGACCAATTGTGGGGATAATGATTGGTAACTTGCTAATAAATTTGTTATTAGGCTTAGAATGAAAATTAGAAACGAGGTTGAACTTTTGATCCCGAAACCTTAGAAGAAGCTTTCCATTATGCTCTACTTGTTAAAAAACAAAAGAAGTTAGCTTTTATTATATGAACTAGAGCTCAAGTGACTTCTAATTTAAATCATAAGTCAACTACCAGACCCATTCCACCCTCTAACTTAAATTATCCACCCAAACAGGGAAGCTCTAATAACATTAAAGATGTCATTTGTTTCAAATGTCACAAGAAAGGTCACATGCCTAACCAATTTAAGGCATAAATCTTATTGTTAAATGAAGTTCATGACACTATAGATGAAACCTTAAAAAATTTTTATGATGATGCCCCATTAGCAGATGAAGAATTTGTGAACGATCCTCAAATTAATATGATGAGATGCCTTATAATAGCTAAGAATGAAGAAGAAGATTGGAGAAGAATGAAAATTTTAGCATGTATATTGTGTGCAATGAGCAAAGGTGTAGGTTAGTTATTGATGGGGGTAGTGCAATGAATGTTATATCTACCAATATTATATTAAGAGCTAATTTAAGAACTGAATCTCATCCCCAACCCTTTCATGTTAGTTGGGTTAACCATACTTTGCTTCCCATCACTAGTCGATGTTTAGGTTTTATCAAGATAGGTAGTTATAAGGATAAAATTTGGTGTGATGTGCTCCCTATGGATATTGCTCATATTCTACTTGGGCGATCATGGCTTTATGACTTGAGTGTAATTCATTATGGTTGAGAGAACACATATATATTTTAAACATAATTATAAAACCATCAAACTTTTGCTAGTCAGACCACTAGATAAGATCTGTCTATAGCACCACATAAACTAACATCTGATCTTCAACCAAAATCCACTATCAAGAAAGGAGCAAAGCTTCAACTGATCATGATAAGGGATCCTATGCATAATCTTAGTTCTAGCTTATTTACTCATTCTTCTTCAACATTTGATGTAAGCTCAATGAGAATTGGAACCTTAAAAAAAGAATTCTCTGATCTGACCAATGTTCACTTTTTACATATAAAAGAAGTTAACTTAAATATTAATGAGATTACCATTCATAATGAGGTTTTACCTCTCTTTTTTGAATTTAGAGAAATTGCTCTGGAGGAACTCCCAAATGGATTATCACCACTTTGATCCAACCAACATGCTATAGACTTAGTTCTAAGTTTACAACTTCCAAACCTTCCTCATTATAGAATGAACCCCACTAAACATGAAGAAATTAAGAGACAAGTCACTGAGTTACTTGAGAAATGATTTATACAAGATAGTCTTAGTCTTTGTGCAGTCCCTACCCTAATAACTCCTAAGAAGGATGGAACATGTAGAATGTGCATCGATAGTCGGGCTATCAATAAGATCATTATAAAATATCGATTCCCCATTCCCCAATTAGATGAAATGTTAGACTTAATCTCAGGAGCAAACTTCTTTTCTAAGATTGATTTGAAAAATAGGTATCATTAAATTAGAATTAGATCTGGGGATGAATGGAAAATAGCTTTTAAGACCCCTAATGGACTCAATGAATAGTTGGTCATGCCATTTGGACTTTTGAATGCACCTAGTACATTTATGAGAACGATGAATATTGTTCTTAAGCTATTTATAGGAAAATTTTTGGTGGTTTATTTTGATGATATATTAATTTTTAACCCAAATAAAGTAGACCACCTTAATCATCTTAGACAATTTTCGAGACCCTTAATATAGAGAAGTTATACATTAATTTTAAGAAATATTTCTTCTTGCAAACTGAGGTGATATTCTTAGGTTTCATTATTTTATCTGAAGGAATAAACTTGACCCTACCAAAATTAAGGCAATTATGGAGTGGCCAACTCCTAAAAATTTTACTGAAGGAGTTTTCATGGCCTCGCAATATTCTATAAGCGATTCATTAGAAACTTTAGTGTTGTTGCAGCTTCAATCACTGATATACTGAAGTTAGACAAGTTTTGTTGGACCCCAACTGCTCAAAAGGCTTTAGATTAAATTAAAGTTTTAATGATAACAGCCACAGTCCTTCAACTACCTAATTATTTTAAGACCTTTGTAGTGACTTATGATGCATCTGGAATTGAAATTGGAGAACTTTTAAGTTAAGAAAATCATCCTATTGTGTTTTTTAGTGAAAAATTGAATGATGCAAAGCAACAATACTCAACATATGATAGAGAATTTTATGTTATCATTCAGTCATTAAGACATTGGAGACACTATCTTTTATACAATGACTTTGTTCTTAACTCAGACTATCTTGCCCTTAAATTTATCAATACTCAATGAAAGTTAAATCATATACATATCAAATGGGTTGAGTTTCTTCAAGACTATTCATTTGTCCTTAAACATAAACCAGGAATTGAAAACAAAGCTGCTGACACATTATCAAGGGTGGCAATAACCATCTCCTCTTTAGAATTCAAAATTCTTGGATTTGAACAAATCCGAGATGAGGATTAACTACATCATCATACACATGCAAAATCCAGGATTTAAATCATAAACCAGGATTTAAATCATACACATGCAAAATCCATTCTTTTTAGATATTAACTACATCATCATTGAGGAGGCTCCTAATGATCAAGATAAAGAGCATCATTTTCTTTTTCATTGGAAGAATAAGCCGCCTATAGAAGACACATGGTCATACATAAACTAGGATTTAAATCATACACATGCAAAATCCATCCTTTTTAAATATTAACTACATCATCATTGAGGAGGCTCCTAATGATCAAGATAAAGAGCATCATTTTCTTTTTCATTGGAAGAATAAGCCGCCTACAGAAGACATATGGCTAACACGTACATATTTGGAAGCTCTAAATCCACAATTAGTAGAGGATTACTTGGACTTTAACTCTTCGGTGCATAGTTCAATTGGGCAGACGGGAGTTGATGGAGCACATCTTAAGAATATTATCAAAGGCCCAATAACAAGAGCTATGGCTAAAGTTCAAGGGAAGAACTTGAAGATGTGCCCAATTACAAGAACTCAATCAAAAGCTCTATAAATAGCCCAAATATTGGCTTATCATTTATATATTATTTTTATTAATATTGTACTTTTTTATTTATTAAAGCACATGTTTGGTCAGTCATGTCATAAGAAAAATATTTAATATAAGCAGTTGGACTTACTTTATCACTAATTGCCAACTACCCATCTTTCCCTTCAAAATTTCCCTATATATTTTCCCTCCAAAGCTTATAGGGCAAGTGACTTGTAGTGCCTATAAATATGAGCTAAAATGTAATATAATGAAATAATTTGAATGAAAGAATTTTATGGTGAATAGCTTTCATATTGCTTGGTACTTGGTGGTATCAAGTTTATTTTCTATCTTTGGTGAGTTAGGTTATTATCTTATTTATAATTTATTTTTTAATTATACTCTTATTCTCATAATCTCAAACCATCCACATATATTCTCCAGCATCTTAAGTATCATTTAAAAAGATTAAATCATTATCTAATCTCCCAAAAACTTTCTAAACTCTACTACAACCTCCACAGCCAAATCTAACAACAGCTCGACCTAGTCTTCTTCCCTACCCCTGGACACCCATCTAACTACCATCAAACCTAGCCATCTACTTCATATCCAAATTACACATCTTAGGCTACCTATATTAATTTATTTCCAGCCCTTTAACCCATAAAAACCCCACCTACAAAAAGGATATTTTGAATTAGCTCAAACTAGGCTTGATCTGGACTAGTCTTGGCTTTCCTTTAGATAATCCACTATAAACCCATAACCAAACCCACTACAAGCTCCAAAAATTATCCTTAGACATTATCCTACAAATCTATTCAATATTTAAATATCTAATTTACCAAAAAAAGGCAGCCCACTAGCATCATATTTTGGCATCAGAGAGAGGTAAGGAAAACTGAAAAAAAAAAACAAAGAGAAAGCATCTCCACATGAAGAATAAATTTTGGTTAAATCTTCTCCACAAGATTTTGAGTTATGCCAATAAGTGCAAGGTAAGTTAATCCTTTTTATGATTTAATATTTTTCATATTAATTGCTTGGAAATTTGTCATATTACTTGCAAGTCTATAGTATGTGCATGAACTCTAATTAGGAAGCACCATTATATAGTCTAGCTAATATTCTTGTGTGACCATACCTTAAATATTTACTTGAGTGAAAATATAGAAAGTGAGTGTTCCACTTAATATTTAAGCCTTTACCTTGATGCGAACAAAAAAATGTATATGAACATTACTTTTGTGGATCTAGTTTATGTAATAAGGAAAAAATGATCAAGAAGTTCAACCTCATTTTTAATTTTCATTCTAAGCCCAATGATAAATTTATTAGCAAGTTGCCAATCATTATCCATACAATTGGTCCTAGAAACTAGATCCTCAAAAGTATTTAACTATTTTGTTACATTAAGTATTATGTTACATAAAAAAACATTTATTTGCATCTAAAGGAAAGCCAAGACTAGTGTATTGCGAAGTTAAAAAGAATTTTGTTAAAAGGGCATAAACAGCTTAATGAGAGATTGGGATGTAAGTGGTCAAGTGCCCCTCTCCTCACCTGAAAGTTTTTTTAACTTACAATTCACATTTTTTTTACATTTATATTTTCTATTTCACCTTCTCAAATATAGTATTTTTTTCCCTCATATTTCTTTATAAAAAAAAATGGCACCAAACTAAGAAATTGATCAAGATAGTAGATTCCTTAGATCTTATGATTCATGAACATGAAACAAATTCTATGGAATTATTTGAGGAAAATAAAATTCAAATGCAAGAAATTAAAGATCAAATGCAAATTATCCTAAACCTCTTGCAAAATAATAAAAATTATGCTCCACATTCTATCCATAACCTTAACGCACCTATGGAAAATAATGGCTCATATATAGATGCAAATGATTGCCAACCCCATGCTCCACCACCTCCCCAATCTCATCGAAAATAACTAAACCCTAAGAATAGAGAAAGGAGAGACCAACAATGAGTTACTAATGATTTTAATGATCCCTCTATGAGAGCTAAATTTGAAGCTCTTACTTATGATGGCACACAAAAGACACAAGGCTAACATGTACAGATTAGGAAACTCTAAATCCACAATTAGTAGAGGATTACTTGGACTTTAAATCTTCGGTGCAGAGTTCAATTGGGCAGATGGGAGTTGATGCAGCACATCCTAAGAATATTATCAAAATCCCAATAACAAGAGCTATGGCTAAAGTTTAAGGGAAGAATTTGAAGATGTGTCCAATTACAAGAACCTAATCAAAAGCCCAATAAAGAGCCCGAATATTAAGCTTATTATTTATATTTTATTTTTATTAATATTGTACTTAGATAGAGTTAAATTTGAAGCTCCTACTTATGATGGCACACATGATCCAAATAAATTATTAGATTGGTTAACCCAAATGGATGACTTCTTTGATTGGTGTAGGATGGATGATTATCAAGGAGTTTCTTTTGCTAAGATGAAATTGACTGGTCATGCTAAGATTTATTAGACAAGCATTTTAGTAAAAGAACAAATATTAGGAAGGATGAATCTTACTTAGATAGAGATGAAAGAAATGCTTCAGTCAAAATATTGTCCTCGACATCATGATAAGAAGTTACACAGATAATTACTGATAATGATTGTCAACTTGCTTATACTTTTAAGGATCTCTTTATATAACAGAATACTCAAATACTTTCGAGGATCTAGTTTCTAAGACCAATTATGAGGATAATGATTGGTAACTTGCTAATAAATTTGTTATTGGGCTTAGAATAGAAATTAGAAATGAGATTGAACTTTTGATCCCTAAACCTTAGAAGAAGCTTTCCATTATGCTCTACTTGTTGAATAATAAAAGAAGTCAGCTTCTATTATACGAACTAGAGCTCAAGTGACTTCTAATTTAAATCATAAGTCAACTACCAGACCCATTCCACCCTCTAACTTAAATTATCCACCCAAATAGGGAAGCTCTAATAACATCAAAGATGTCATTTATTTCAAATGTCACAAGAGAGGTCACATGCATAACCAATGTAAGGCACAAATCTTATTTTTAAATGAAGTTCATGACCCTATAGGCGAAACCTTAAAAAAAGTTTATAATGATACCCCATTATCAGATGAAGAATTTGTGAACAATCCTCAAATTAATATGATGAGATGCCTTACAATAGCTAAGAATGAAGAAGAAGATTGGAGAAGAAAGAATATTAATAGTATGTATGTTGTGTGCAATGAGCGAAGGTGTAGGTTAGTTATTGATGGGGGTAGTACAATAAATGTTATCTCTACCAATGTTATATTAAGAGCTAATTTAAGAACATAATCTCATCCCCAACCCTTTCATGTTAGTTGGGTTAACCATACTTTGCTTCCCATCACTAGTTGATGTTTAGGTCCTATTAGTAATTATGAGGATAAAATTTGGTGTGATGTGCTCTTTATGGATATTGCTCATATTCTACTTGGGCGATCATGGCTTTATGACTTGAGTGCAATTCATTATGGTTGAGAGAACACATATATTTTTAAACATAATAATAAAACTATCAAATTTTTGCTAGTCAGACCACTAGATAAGATCCTGTCTATAGCACCACATAAACCAACATCTGATCTTCAACCAAAACCCACTATCAAGAAAGGAGCAAAACTTCAACTGATCGTGATAAGGGATCCTATGCATAATCTTAGTTATAGCTTATTTACTTATTCTTCTTCAACATTTGATGTAAGCTCAATGAGATTTGGAACATTAAAAAAAGAATTCTCTGATCTGACCAATGTTTACCTTTTACATATAAAAGAAGGTAACTTAAATATTAATGAGATTCCCATTCCTAATGAGGTTTTACCTCTCTTTTCTGAATTTAGAGAAATTACTCCGAATGAACTCCCAAATGAATTACCACCACTTTGATCCAACCAACATTCTATAGACTTAGTTTTAAGTTCAAAACTTCCAAACCTTCCTCATTATAGAATGAACCCCACTAAACATGCAAAAATTAAGAGACAAGTCACTGAGTTACTTGAGAAAGGATTTATATAGTCTTAATCTTTGTGCGGTCCCTACACTAATAACTCCTAAGAAGGATGGAAAATGGAGAATGTGCATCGATAGTCGGGCTATCAATAAGATCACTATAAAATATCGATTCCCCATTCCCCAATTAGATGATATGTTAGACGTAATCTCAGGAGCAAACTTATTTTCTAAGATTAATTTGAAAAATAAGTATCATTAAATTAGAATTGGATCTGGAGATGAATGGAAAATAGCTTTTAAGACCCCTGATGGACTCTATGAATGGTTGGTTATGCTATTTGGACTTTTGAATGCACCTAGTACATTTATGAGAATGATGAATACTGTTCTTAAGCTATTTATAGAAAAATTTTTGGTGGTTTATTTTGATGATATATTAATTCTTAGCTCAAATAAAGTGGCCATCTTAATCATTAGACAAATTTTCGAGACCCTTAAAACAGAGAAGTTATACGTTAATTTTAAAAAATATTTCTTCTTGCAAACTGAGGTGATATTCTTAGGTTTCATCATTTCATCTGAATGAATAAACCTGACCCTACCAAAGTTAAGGCAATTATGGAGTGGCCAACTCCTAAAAATTTTACTGAATGAGTTTTCATGGCCTCACAACATTCTATAGGCGATTCATTAGAACTTTAGTGTTGTTGTAACTTCAATCACTGATATACTGAAGTTAGACAAGTTTTGTTGGACCCCAACTGCTCAAAAGGCTTTAGATCAAATTAAAGTTTTAATGATAGCTGCCATAGTCCTTCAACTCCCTAATTTTTTTAAAACCTTTGAAGTGACTTAAGATGTATCTGGAATTGAAATTGGAGGATTTTTAAGTCAAGAAAATCATCATGTTGCGTTCTTTAGTGAATAATTGAATGATGCAAAGCAACGATACTCAACATATGATAGAGAATTTTATGATATCATTCAGTCATTAGGACATTTGAGACACTATCTTTTACACAATGACTTTATTCTTAACTCAGACCATCATGCCCTTAAATTTATCAATACTCAACAAAAATTAAATCATAAACATGCCAAATAGGTTGAGTTTCTCCAAGACTATTCATTTGTCCTTAAACATAAACTAGTAATTGAAAACAAACTTGCTAACACATTATCAAGGGTGGCAATAACTATCTCCTCTTTAGAATTCAAAATTCCTAGATTTGAACAAATCCGAGATGAGTACCCAGTGTGCTCGGACTTTTATCTGATTTACTTGGAGCACTTGGACAAGCCGCTAACCTTCAACACATTCTGTGATTAATGGGTATCTTTATCGAGGAAAGAAAGTTTTCATTCCTAGGTCTTCTCTTAAAGAGTTTTTGATTTTTGAACTGCACTCAGGATGAATTGCTGGTAATTTTGAAAAGAATAAACCAATATGCTTGATGGATAAAAGATTTTTTTGGCCTTCTCTAAAAAGAGATATACAAAAACTAGTAGCTCAATATTTAACTTGCAAACAGGCTAAAGCTACTAAACAAAAATCTGGCCAATACACGACATTACCTGTTCCTCATAGGCCTTGGGAAGATTTATCAATAGATTTTATTCTTAGGTTATCCTGAACAGCTCATGGCCATGATAGCATATATGTGGTTATTGATAAATTTTTTAAGATGTCCCATTTCATATCTTGCTCTAAAACTAATGATGCCTTACATATTGTAAAATTATTCATTAAAAAAATTGTGCGATTGCATGGCCTCCCTTCAACTTTTGTATTAGATCGGGATGTTAGGTTTGTCTCATACTTTTGGAAGACCTTATGGAAACATCTTAGGACAAAATTGAAATTTTTATTAGCTTTTCACCCCTAAACGGATAGTCAAATTGAAGTTGTCAATCAAAGCTTAGGAAATATACTTAAGTGCCTTATTGAAAAAAGCATGGGTAATTGGGGCATATATTTACTCACTATTAAAATTGCATATAATAGTAGTACTTCTCGAACAACTTCTTGAAGTGGTGTATGGCCATAATTCTAAATGGCCGATTGATGCTGCCAACCTTCCTTCTCTTGTATTTTCTGATTCAGCATTCACATTTGCCAAGAATTTTCAAAGCCTTAATGATTCTATAAGATAACAAATTACTTTAAGTAATGAAAAATATGCATCTAAGACAAATCATAATAAATCAACTAAATAATTTAAAGAAGGTGATTATGTTTTGATTCGCATCCGCCGTGAGCGATATAACAACATAAAATATAAGAAATAACATCAAAGGGCATGTGGCCCTTTCAAAGTTCTTAGAAAAATTAGATATAGTGTTTATCATCTTGATTTGCCCAATGATATGTTAATTCATCCTGTTATAAATATTGAAGATATTTTATCATATGAAGGAGTTAACAAATTTCCACTTGTGCAGTCCGACTTTTTAACAGGAGATATAGTTCCCCACATGCAAAATTCATCCTTTTTAGATATTGACTGTATCATCATTGAGGAGGCTCCTAATGATCAAGATAAAGAGCAACATTTTCTTGTTCATTGGAAGAATAAGCCACCTACAGAAGACACATGACTAACACATACAAATTTGGAAGCTCTAAATCCATAATTAGTAGAGGATTACTTGAACATTAACTCTTCGGTGCAGAGTTCAATTGGGCAGACGGGAGTTGATGTAGCACATCCTAAGAATATTATCAAAGGCCCAATAACAAAAGCAATGGCTAAAGTTCAATATTAGAACTTGAAGATTGCCTAATTACAAGAACCCAATCAAAAGCCCAATAAAGAGCTTAAATATTGGGCTTATCATTTGTATTTTATTTTTATTAATATTATATTTTTTATTTATTAAGGCACATATTTGACCAATCATTTCATAAGAAAAATATTTAATGTAAGTAGTTGGAGTTACTTCCTCACTAATTATCAACTACTCATCTTTCCCTCCAAAATTTCCCTCCATATTTTCCCTCTAAAGCTTATAGGGCAAGAGATTTGTAGTGCATATAAATATGAATTGAAATGTAATGTAATGAAGTAACTTGAATGAAAGGATTTTATGATGAATAGCTCTCATATTGATTGGTGCTTGGTGGTATTAAGTTTATTGCATATCTTTGGTGAGTTAGGTTATTATCTTATTTATATTTTATTTTCTAACTATATTCTTATTCTCATAACCTCAAACAATCCACACATCTTCTCCATCATCTTAAGTATCATTTAAAAATATTAAATTATTATCTAATCTCTCAAATACTCCCCAAACTTTACCACAACATCCACAATCAAATCTAAAAACAGCTCGACCTAGTTTTCTTCCCTACTCATCGACACCCATCAAAACACCATCAAACATAACCATCTACTCCAGATCCAAACTATACATCTTATGCTATTTATATTAATTTATTTCTAGCCCTTTAACCCACTAAAACCCCACTTACAAAAGGGATATTTCGAATCAGCCCAAACTATGCTCAATCTGGATTGGTCTTGACTTTTCTTTAGATAGTCCACTCTAAACCCATAACCAATCCACCACAAACTACAGAAATCATTCTTAGACATTATCCTACCAATCTATTCAATATTTAAAATCTAATTTATCAAAAAAAAAAAACAGCCCACTAACATCAATACCATTGAGTACACATATCAAGATATATACAGAGGACCGGCATGACCTTCAAATATGTGTTATAGGACCTATAGTATGGTACATTAGATACAATATTAATAAAACATGTAAATTTAGAGTACGCACATTTGAAAAGATTTTATTATGGAAGGCTTATACCGCTAAATACACATGTTATGATATATAAGATGATGAGCATGATCTCATCAAACATATGTCAAAAGCATTATTGGGAAAGTTTAATGCAACTGATACAACATTGTAACTTATTCAAAATAAATTTTTTCTTCCAACATTTTAAGTTCCTTCTTTTGTAGCCTTATTTTCATTACTCGCCCAAATTTTATTATTTTCTTCACTCAATAAATTTCTTATAATTTTTGTGCACTTAGTTCTCAATAAAGATTTACCTTGGGACTCATGAGAAGAGTCTGAACATATATATTCTCTTTAATTATAAAATTTGGTGTTCTATTAAACAGTGCAATCTCAATCATAATTTTTAAACTTTAATAATTTAAGTCAAGATCCCATGTTAAGAAAATTAAACAGCAACCTATCAAGTTTGAGAATATAAAAATTTGGTGTTCTATTAATTCATTCATATATTAATTGTTATTTTAATATTTAGGCTGCAAGTGTATTATTGAAGCAATTCAAATTTACATGTATGTGTCAGGTATATATGTTTATAACATGTATAAAATAAAATAATATAATAAAATTAGTATAACTTACATTTTTCTAATAGTTCTCCTTTTATTACAATTATATTTACATATTATGTTTGAAATAATTAGATTGTTCTCACATAATCCAATTGGATCAAATCATATTCAAGTTAACAACTAGATTGGTGGATTGCTCATTGGTCTCACATACAATCAAATTGAGATGATTAGGACTATGACTATATCTTTTTTTTATTTTCTTTTTTTCTTTCATTAGTTATCATTATCATGCAAAGTTTCTACTCAGATTTGCAGGTTCAAGGACTTGGTTTAAGGTTAATTATGGGGATATACAATAATTGTATTCAATAAAATGATCAACTCAAAGCACAATTACCTAACAATTATAAATAAAATGATATATTGACTAAATTTTTATGTACATAATATCAATATTAATCCTTACCACATATTTTATTTCCTTACTTTTTTATTATTCCTTCATAGATTTAATTTTTGAAACTATCATTGATATTAGTATTTGGCATATTTGGACAAATATTCAGATTAATATTATATTCATCATATTCTAAGTCACCTAAAATTGTTTGTATTAGTGTTATATTATAAATTAAGTCTAAGCAATACTCTAGATATTCCTTTATCATGTGCTTTATTAACCCATGACCTATAATTTAGTCATGACGCACTTAAATTTATATAATTGACCACTTGTATTTATATGATATATAAAACATAGCATATATATATATATTTATAATATAAAAAAAATATTTTCAATACTAAATTTTATTATATTTTAGGTTTAATAAGGGAATATGTACGAGTATGAATTAAATTGAATTAAACTTTATGATAACTCTCAAATAATTAACTCTTCAATCCTTGGGTTCAAGTATTATTTTCTAAGGTTCATGAACAACACCATAAGTCTAATAAAAGTTAATTAATCATCTTACTAAAGTTAAATTTGAATTTTAGGTAAGTGATCTTAAGGTCTAACAAGAAATTTTGACCGTGTAGACTTAAGGAAAGTTATTATACATTCGACTCACTAGAAATCATCATCCAAGACTTAAATCATGCATTATAAACCTCCAAATACATTATTTAATGATAACTTCCAACAAACATACATTTTTTAATTGTAGGTCTTTAAGCCATATTTAAGTTAGACTATGGTATGCTAAACTTAAGGATGACCTCTGATAAGCTTATACTTCACTTGCCTAATTATTAAGTCACCTCATCCAAAACTCCGCTCTTACTTTCTAAATCTTATTAGGTATATATTATCTCTCATAAATAGTGGTATAAAGGCTTGGGTAGCTCATGGCTAAGTACTATTTAATCCCAAAGTAAAGTTTAACATGTATGAAGGGCATTAGGCTAATAAGCAAAATCACACTAGAGATAATTAAATTCATTAGCAATGTTATTCCAATCTTAAAGATCATATCATATCATTTAGAGGTTCTTAACTCAACCAAGGTTGAGGGTAGGTTATTCTAATGAAAGCTTTATCATATCGCACCTCCTAGATCTACAATTTCAAAAATAATCAATTTCAAAGGAAATCTTCACAAAACAAGGCTAAGTTATTCTTTTATTCTATTTTTTGTGATGCTTCACTCAATTTATCTATAAAAAACTATCTAATCCTACAATTGTGAATTTACTATTGGTGATATAGGTTAGGAGCAATCGCTCATTGTTCTTGCAATTTAGATATTAGTGGCAAACTCAATGAGGCTACTTTATTAATCTCATGGTTGTAACATTTGACTTGGTTTTAGAATAAATCGGATGAGCAAACAAAACAATATTATAAATTATTCAAAGAAGAAAGCAAATATTGGAATATGGGAAGCAAAGTAATATTTGTACAATAATGAGAAATATTCTCTTCTCTAATTTCTTCATCATTCAAGAATGTTGATAAGAAAAGGAAATCAAGTATACTTGGCCAATATATTGGGAATAAAGAAACCTACTATTATGCTTAAAGAAAAACTCTGGTAGTAGCCTTAAAACTGATTATTTAGCTCAACTTACCGCTTGAAAGCAATTAACCAAGCATGCTCAATGTGAGACCACTCAAGCTCAACAGAGCTCATTTACTCCCCTAATGAAAAATGTCATGGCCAATCATTTTCTATGCCAACAATTTGTGCCAATGGTATTTAATCTTCAATTATCATGCTAGATTCTCCACTAATTTGAGCCCTCGTGGATTATGATTTATAGGCCCACCCCTCTCAATAATAATGTCTCGTTACATTATGACGGTCAACTTGCTTATAACAGTGCTAAGATCATAGAATAACATGAAAAGTTATTGCTACTAGAGGTTAAAGATTAGAGTCTCCATCGCCATTGGAAAGTGCTCTTGGGATTATGTACAAGCTAGCAAGGAATCTGCTCTAGCTCATGAGGATCTTTCCTTTTTTTCCTCCTTAAAAAATATCGTTTATTCACAGGCCTTGTGTTTATAACCAGGCAAAAAATGTTTTTTTGATACTTTTGTTCACAACAACAAATTTACTTTTTGAAGGATATGAGGTATATTAAAGCTTAATCTTGATTATTTTCTTAACAACTCTTATTTTGGTACTTCATTTAAGACTAAGAAAATTTGATAAAATACACTTACAGCAGTGAACCCATAAGATTTCTTCATCTACTCCTTTAACATTCTCTATCAATCTTTTTAAACGTTTTTGGCAAATTTAAAGATAAATTAGCAATCTTCATCTTTAAATAACAATAACAATGCCACTCACACACCAATTTTTTTACAATATAACAGTTTAAAACTTTAAAAAATGGTAAAATAGGGATGAGTAGTGATCTTCAGACACTAGTTTTGAAGAAAACAAGATGGGATCATTCAGAGGGTTCAGCTTACAATTGGCACCTTAATTGACCCATCTCGGGTAAGTCTAAGGAAATCGATGTGAATAGGAAAACGCCAACCCAATCAGACAGTTTGGTTCAACCTCAAATACAAATAATAAAACCAGTTAATTATGCATTAATTAAGCCTGCATTAACTATATGATGCTATCAGTATTCTCTTTCCAATGACACGTACTTGGGCATGTATCTCTCTCCCTCTCGCCTTATGTTTTTAGCAACCTCCCTATAGTTGGAGTAAAATTGGGGTAAGTAGCATATTATTTTGGTATATTAAAAACGAAGGCAATAAATATTTGTAAATTCATACGCGGCTAAATCTCAGATAGTTAGTTTAAAGGCAGATAAATCATTCATAAAGATAACTGAAATTGGGAGGAGAAAATTGTAAAAAATAATAATGATTAGCAAAGATAAAATTTAAGGGTGGGCAGAAAGCTTAAAGCTCGGAACCACATTGCCTTTCACAAATCGTAGCTCAGCGTACTCTCCGCAATAACTTTCGGCATAGGGTTGTTTTCCGCCAAATTGAAAGAAGCTGAAATCTGTGAGATAACAAAAGAGTTCGGTCAAAAACGAAGAGCATCTTTCTAACATAGCAAGCATCACCTTAAATTCAAAAAAAAAAAAAAAAAAAAGATTTTAAATATAAAAAGTTGACTATCTTGCTGCTAAGCAATCATTATTTTTATCACTCTTCAATTTTGAAAAAGAATTTGCACGGTATATTGTCTTGTTTCTCCATGAATGCATATTCATTTTGTTAGGACTTAGGATTAGATTTTCATGAGCACCCAACTAGCCCATTATGCCATCATGACAGAACATTGCTGCTACCAGGTCCCTCAAGTTCAGAATTTGTATGGTAGAGACTTGAGTCAAACAATAATAAATTAATATAAAAGCCTTAATGAATTAGCATGACATAAATCCTTACATAAATTGAGCCAAGCTTAGTATCGTATGGAAATTAAGTATTCTATGTATCAAAATAATAGAAATTGTGCAAAAGTCACTGTATTGGAGCCTAGATATCGTATTGTGTGAGAAAGGGATCTCACATTATATGGGGTGCAAGACATTATGATAAGATTATGAGTTTGAACTAATAAGAACTTTGATATTACAATTAATATGAAAATAATAATGTATTTAAAAAATAAAGTGGTAGGTAATAAAGCAAAATATCAATTGTTTTGGCTTTTAACACCGGTAGGTATAGTGTAGGTATTATTTTAAATAATAATTTTAAAAATAATATAGTAGAAGCCAATAAAATGGGATAAAACATTATAGCCTTAAATTCTATTTGATAAAATGACAATTAATACTACAAATGTCTATACCCCTCAAAAAAAGGAATGGGAGTAATTGTAAATGAAAAATTTTGGACTTATTTGGGAGAGTTGATTTAAGGACAAAAACGAAAAAATATTACAAGTCCTATCGAGCATATTCATAGAGTAGCACAATATGTAATAGTAAACCTATCAGCTTTAGCTTTAGCTCTAGCAAAATTAGTGAAAAAAGAAAAAAAATTGATCAGAGTTTGTATTAACTTATCATTTTATAATTGCCAATACTTTATCTAAGAAAGAATAAAATGAGTTTTTTTAGCTTTGCTATGGCCTATAATGCTATCTAAAGTTACAGGCTTTCAGTTGGAAAGGCCTTTACATTAAAAATGTGTATTGTTGTATCATTAGCAATGGTTCTCTTTACATGCTTATTTTTTAATTTGCTATATAAAGTTTCAATTGAAGAGGTTTTTCCATCACAAATATTTGTCACTAAATTACTATAACTTAAATTTAGAATATATTATAATTACATGCATTATTATTTATTAGTGCATTGCATTACATGAAATGCCGTAGTTGCCTAATATGCTCTAAGATCTCTTGGATGATGATATTTTAATTTACCAGCACATTGCAAAATGCTTATCTTTGATTTTAATTTTAATGCAATTTGCATTATTTAAGGAACTTTTTTTATCTCTTAGTGATAACATCTAATATTGAAGTCGAGGGTGTAAGCAATTTTTTTGTTAAGGACAATACAATTAGCTTTTGTTGTATGATGATGAATTTGTCCCAAGTGTTCGCTTGTATTATGATTTTCTATGGAAACCCCTTGTTTAAGGTTGGATGGCTCATGGTCAGGTGGCAGAGGCATTTTTCTAAGAAACCCCAAGCTGCTTGGATGGATCCATTTGGAACCTTAATTGAGTCCTGTAACGACCCAATATCGTTACTGTGCAAATTAGGATAATTCTCGACTCAAAAATCAGAATCCTGGGCAACGTAAAAATTAGGACAAACCAAAAATATCATTGAATAGAAATAATTTTGAGATCATAATGCCCTAATTTGGGAGCAATCCGAATAACGGATACTTTTGAATTAATTTATGAATTATTTAAATTAAGTAAATTGAGAAGATTAAATACAAGTTCAAATTCCAAGATTTATATAAATGCTACACAAAAAATTTCAAGTTCTAATTACAATGATGATCTAGAAGGCATACATTGGGCGGAATTTACAGGAGCATTTCGAAGCTGCTACATTCCTCACTCGGCACAAACGATACTCGAGAGCCAATTTGTAAAGATAATTCAGTGAAGAAAATCAGTGGCAGCCTATGAAACATAATTCACCAAACTAACTCGCTATGCACCTAAATTGATAGATTATGAAGCGACAAGGTGTAGTAGAATTCTAGAAGGGTTGAAGGACAACATTCACACCAATCTAATTTCACTTAAGCATACAAAATTTGCTGAGCTTTTAGATTGTGCTACAATGCTAGAACACAATGAGCAAGTGATCGTTGAGAGACAAGAAAAGAGGCTGGTTACTTCCACTAGGGACCAAGAGGCGTTCACGTGACCTCGTTACCCTCCACCAGTCAAGGCATACCAAATGTCTGCCAAAACTTCAAGGACCAACAAAGGTATAAATTGTGATCGACCTCACCCAATTGGGAGGCGCTACCATGGACAGAACCATTGTTATACTTGCGGGCGCGCTGATCACGGTTTTCATTTTTGTTTTGCCAAGAAGGCGATTGACGGAGATGTTATTCCTAGGACAAGATCTTCCCCAAACTAGAGTTCAACACCAGCAGCCCCCCTCGCTAATAATCAATGGAGTGGAGCTGCTCCTGGAAAAGCTTCAACAGCAAGAGCACCCCCACCAACAACAACAGCGGCACCTACCCAAATGAATGGACAGGTTCCTCGACCCACCATTCCAGCAAGGATTTATGCCCTCACACCTATCATGGCACCCGATGACAACAACGCGGTGTCGGATACATTACCTTATTTTAAAATCTCACCACACACATACGTAAATCTTTTTATAATCGTTGTTTCCATATTTAACTAGGCACTATACAAATTAATAGCAAATCTTTTAACATCTTGTTCGATACGGGAGGAAGTCTCTCCTTTATTTCAGACAATTGTGCAAGGGCTCTCAATGTACGATGTTGCTATCTAGCCAATACTCTTGATATTGTGTTGCCCTTCGGTGCTACTATGAGCGCTCAACAATTTTGCATTTGCAACATTCCTATCAAAGAAAAGATTTACGAGGCTACTCTACAAATCCTCCTTATAATGAACTTTGACATTATTTTAGGGATTGATTGGTTGAGTAAGCATGAAGCGGTCATTGACTATCGAGAGAATAAGGATGTCCTTAGAGGAGAAGGGAAACCAGGAGTATTCATCGGAAGAATGGGTATTAACGGTTCACTAATCAATGCACTGAAAGAGGAAAAGTTAATTCACAAAGGGTGTGAGGCATACCTAGATACTATGATAAAGAAAGCAGAAAAAGACATCCCTTTATCTGAAACCAAAATAGTAAGAGAATTCACTGATGTCTTCCCAAATGAACTTCCTGGTCTTCCTCCAATAAAGGAAGTGAATTTTACTATTGACATCGTGCCTGGATCACACTCGTTGTCAAAGACACCATACCGTCTAACCCCAAAAGAGTTGCAAGAACTACACGAGCAATTGCAAGAACTAATGGGAAAATGCCTTATAAAGTTTAGCAAGTCACCATGGGGAGCTCCAATTTTTTTGTAAAGAAAAATGATGGATCGATGCGCATGTGCATTGACTACCGAGAGTTAAATAAAATAACAATCAAGAATAAGTATCCGCTACCACGAATAGACGATCTATTCGATCAAATCAACTGGGCAAAAGTCTTCTCAAAAATAGATTTGCAATCAGGTTATCATCAAGTACGAGTACGAGAAGAAAACTTTCAAAAACAACATTCAAAACTCGTTACGAGAATTTTGAGTTTCTGATAATGTCATTCGGATTAACCAATGTTCCATCAGTCTTCATGGAACTAATGCAACGGGTTCTTAGACCTTTCCTGGATAGATTTATGATCGTGTTTATCGACGACATACTTATTTACTCTAAAAGTGAAAAAGATCATAAAAATCACCTAAGACTCGTGTTAAGCACATTAAAGGAACAACAACTGCATGCAAAGTACACAATGTGAATTCTGGCTAAATTTGTTGCCTTCCTTGGTCATATAATAAGTGCTGATAGAATAATAGTTAATCAGAATAAAATAAACGTCATTCAGGAATGGCCACAACTCACCACTATAACTGAAATTCAAAGCTTTTTGAGACTTGCAGGCTATTACCGAAAATTAGTTAAAAGATTTTTGCTATTAGCCTCACCTCTTTCAAGGTTAACTCAAAAAGCAATATCTTTCGTCTGAAGCCAACAATGTGAAGAATCATACCAGAAGTTAAACAAAGTACTAACCTGTGATGACCCACTTAAGTAGTAATAAGTGAAACTTTTAAACATCGAGGTGCCTTTTCAGATAACGGTGGAGTTCCTGATAAGAACTCCAAAGTTAAGCGTGCTCAGGTGGGAGCACTCCCAGGATGGGTGACCTGCTAGGAAGTTATCTTCTGAGGGCAAAACCGTGAGGCCTTTCTGGCCAAAGCGGACAATACCTTGGTGCTTAAGAGTTTGGGCTATTATAAATGATATCAGAGCAAACCATAGGGTGTCAGATAGGAGCTAAGTGTGATACAGGGCAAAGTACCACTTCATGTGAGTAGCCTCTTGAACTCGTGATGGTTAAGGTGCTACATGGTTGTGGGTACCTCTTGCGCCTGTAGGGGTCACCTCTAGTTCTATCTACCCAATGGATGGTTCTTGGATCTGTGTGTGGATACTGACGAGGACGTCAGTTACTTAAGTTGGGGAGATTGTGATGACCCACTTAAGTAGTAATAAGTGAAACTTTTAAACATCGAGGCGCCTTTTCAGATAACGGTGGAGTTCCTGATAAGAACTCCAAAGTTAAGCGTGCTCAGGTGAGAGCACTCCCAGGATGGGTGACCTGCTGGGAAGTTATCTTCTGAGGGCAAAACCGTGAGGCATTTCTGACCAAAGCGGACAATACCTTGGTGCTTAAGAGTTTGGGCTATTACAAATGGTATCAGAGCAAACCATAGGGTGTCAGATAGGAGCTAAATGTGATACAGGGCAAAGTACCACTTCATGTGAGCAGCCTCTTGAACTCGTGATGGTTAAGGTGCTACATGGTTGTGGATACCTTTTGCGCCTGTACGGGTCACCTCTAGTTCTATCTACCCAATGGATGGTTCTTGGATCTGTGTGTGGATACTGACGAGGACGTCAGTTACTTAAGTTGGGGAGATTGTGATGACCCACTTAAGTAGTAATAAGTGAAACTTTTAAACACTGAGGCGCCTTTTCAGATAACGGTGGAGTTCCTGATAAGAACTCCAAAGTTAAGCGTGCTCAGGTGAGAGCACTCCCAGGATGGGTGACCTGCTGGGAAGTTATCTTCTGAGGGCAAAACCGTGAGGCCTTTCTAACCAAAGCGGACAATACCTTGGTGCTTAAGAGTTTGGGCTATTACATAACCGTCGCACCAATTCTGATCTTACTGCAAGAAGGAATTAATTATCAAGTATTCACTGATGCATTCAACATTGGATTGGGATGTATCCTTATGCAAGAAAAAATTAATTATCAAGTATTCACTAATGCATTCAACATTGGATTGGGATGTGTCCTTATGCAAGAAGGGAATGTATTTGCCTACGCCTCAAGGCAATTAAAGAAGCATGAGAAGAATTACCCAAATAATGATCTGTAATTAACGTAAGTTGTTTTTGCTTTAAAAATTTGGAGGCATTACTTATATGGGGTACGATGCGAGATCTTTATAGACCACCAAAGTCTAAAATATATATTTATCCAGAAGCAGCTAAATTGCAGGCAAAGAAGATGGCTGGAATTAATCTGCAACTATGATCTTAGTATCGCATATTATCTTGGTAAGACCAACGTTGTAACAGATGCCCTCAGCAGGACGGTGTCTTTAAAAGAGATGATCATGGCAAGCCCCTTGGTGGAAGAGTTCCAAAAACTAGGGATAAAACCCACTTCTAGCAAACAATTAAACGATCTACTCAAAATAAGTACTGCTGAACCTACGCTCCTGCAACACATAACAATCGCTCAAGAAAGTGACCCAGAGCATTCAAAACAAAAAACGGACATATAGAATGGATGCATAATAGACTTACAACTTCATTAAGGGATTTATAGTTATCACAAAAATAGAGTTTGAGTCCCTAACAATACATCCATTCGAAATCAGATACTAAGTGAAGCACACAATTCAGGGTATACAATACATCCCAAAAACAATAAAATGTATCGAGATCTAAATGAAGTATTATGGTGGCCAGGATTCAAAAGAAGTGGCTAAATTTATTGCTAAGTGTAATGTGTGTTATTTAGTAAAAGCTAAACATCAAAAACCAGGTGAGCTCTTGCATCCATTAGAAATTCTGAAATATAAGTGGTCTGATATTTCTATGGACTTTGTTATGAGATTACCCTGTAGTCGTTTAGAAGCAGAGACAATTTGGGTAATAGTGGATCGTTTGACTAAATCAGCCCATTTATTCTATTAAACAAACAAACACCATTGAAAAGCTAATCAAATTTTATATCAAAGAAATAATCAGACTCCTTGGAATTCCAAAAGTCATAGTCTCGAATCGATATAGTAAATTTACTTCCCGATTTTGGCAAGCGGTACATCACGATTTAGGAACCATGCTAGCCCTAAGCACTGACTTCCATCCACAAACAAATGGGCAAACTGAAAAGGTTAATCAAATACTCGAAGATTTGTTACGATTAAGTATTTTAGATTTTGGTGGTAGTTGGGAAGAACACATACCTTTAATAGAATTTGCGTATGATAATAACCACCAATCGAGTATTGGGATGACCAATATATGGGAGAAAGTGTGGTACTCCTCTAGCCTGGACAAAGGTTGGAAATGTATAAATTTATGCCTCTGAGTTAATTGAAGAAACGAACAAAAAGATAAGGTTAATCAGGAGCTGAATAGCGGCAGCCCAAGAACGACAAAAGAAATACCACGACACATAACACAAGAGGCAAAAATTTTATATTGGTGATCGTGCATATCTAAAGGTTAGCCCTATGAAAAGAATACATCGCTTTGGGGTAACTAACAAGCTGAGCCCCAGATACGTTGGACCTTTCAAAGTAACAGCAAAAATTGGAATCTCAGCTTACAAACTTAAACTTCCTGAAAGATTTACAGTCGTGCACATCATATTCCACATATCGACACTCCGTAATTGCCTCTAGAAATCCACTCAACAAATTTCAAATTCAATAGTCGAAATTCAGCCCGATCTGACTTATGTTGAAAAACCTCTTAAAATCATTGAGAATGATCGTCAAAAATTAAGAAGCAGAACAATTCAGATGATTAAAGTACAATGGAATAACCATAATGCAAAGAAAGCCACATGGGAAAATAAAAATATGCAAAGAAATTATCCTGAATTATTTCAAAATCAAGTTACCCCCAAAACTCCCTTAAGACTTTATTTTATTAAAAAAAAATTCTTTTTGATGTCAATGAAGACATCATTTTTATGTAGGGGAGTTTGTAACGAGTCAATGTAGTTATTTTGCAAATTAGGTTAATTATTAACTTAAAAATCAAGATCCCGGGCAGCTTAAAAATTAGGGCAAACTAGAAATACTATTAGATAAAAATAATTTTGTGATCATAATGCCTTAGTTTGGAAGCAATTCAGATAACGGATACTCCTAAGTTAATTTTTGAATTATTTAAATTCAGTAAATTGAGAAAATTAAATACAAGTCCAAATTCAACAATTTTAGTGTCATTGGATTAAGAAAATTATATAAAAATTACACAAAAATTTTCGTCAAATTTAAAGCTCTAGTTCGACCATAATTAATCTTTGAAGTTTCAAACTTCAGAAATTAATATAAAATTAAATGTTGCTCCAAATTGAAAATTTTTTGCGCGAGCGTGTATCTCATTAAAATACACCTCCGTGTCACATTTTGTTGTTTTTGGAAATCAAACGATAGAAAAATATGAAAAAAATTTAATTGAAATTGATCATTTAAAATTCTAATTTCCTCTCCAGCACCCCCACCCCGGGTGCGTGCTGCTCTGTACGCACACAGGATCAGCTTGCGGGAGCCTGCAACGCACGGCTACTTCGCACGCACTGGTCGGCGGTTGGTCGGCGGCCGACTGCATGTCCTCTCCCCTCCCTCTCTTCTTATTTATACCCCTCCTTCCCTCCTCTCATTCCCTCAAAATTCAAACCCTCCTCTCCACCACTCTAGCAGCCTCCAGCCCTCCTTCCTAGCCGCTGTCTCCACTGCCTCCGGCAACCTTATTATGCAGATTTTTACAGTTATTTCCACTCTTTGTCCTTTCTTTCATACATTATTATCATTATTATTATTATATAATGATAATAGTAGCATTATATTAAATATAATTACTACCCTCAGAGACTTGAAATAATATCTTCTATCAAGATAAAAGAATGAAAGAAAGGCAGAACGGAAAAGAAGAAATTAAAAATTCATAAAGAAAAATATATCATATCACTTTCATTTTAATTTAAAATATCAAAAATTTAAATGCAGATTGAACGAATTGCCACTCATCCGAACTGTTGAACTTTTGAATTTAAAGAACAAGGTACTAGATATCTTTTATTACTCTTGTTTAAATATGCTTTTCTGCTCAGCATCGCACAAATTTGATAAAAGTGCTTTTTAAAATCACATAAATGATATATGAACAAGTTTGGATAAGTGAGAAGCAAGGGTTCCATGTTAATTTATACTTTTTGTTTGATCAGACAACTGCTAGGACGGGGCTGTCCGACATCAGGAGTCATAAGGAGCCTATACTGATAAGCTTTTGAGGGGGAAGGTATAGAGGGAAATTGGGATATGTAACACAAAAATAAACCCCCATTTTTCTCAATATTGTACTTACCTAACAAAATTATATTTTGCTTCAGATATCAAATGCTTAAATTCTGTATTTATTTTTATGACTGCAATTATTTTTATGCTAAGTTTCAAGTGCAATTGAAACAGGTTTGCAGGGATAAGTTCATACAGCTTTTATTTCCTGTCAAATTATTAATTATTTTGCTTATTATTTAACATTTGTAAAGATGACATCTATCAGTATTTAGTTTCACAACTAACTGGAATTTGAATGCTTGCACTTTTGAAACGTGCCCAGATCAAGAGTTCGTCTTTGAAGAAAGATGCTAAGAACCAAGCAGTGCTGATACTGCTTCTTGCTGATTTTCCGCTTTCTTTTTTACTCTATTTTAAAAAGTTTGTAACTTTTCTTTTATTTTAATCTTTGTAATCAAGACTTATGAATTAATGAATAAATGAGTTATATTTGATATCTATATATGTCTCTTTAATCACTCAATATGATCCTGCGGCTAGAGGACTTGCTGTTGTTTTATCTCACAAGAAATCGTTGTTGGATCTGCTCCCACTAACCCGGCACTGGGTCCTCATAATTAGAGTGCTCATGACCTACGTGCTAAGAAACATTGTACTATGATGCATATGTTAATATAAAAAGAGAGAGGCAGAGAAAGAGATAATGGTGTTAGATATGAATTTTTCTTAATTTTGCTCATTAATATATTGAACCATACTAAATTGTTAATTTGAGTCAATTTATTTGTGTGTGCTTTTTATAAATTTTGCTCAAACTTAAATAACCCCATCAAAGGTAGGCTTAAATCAAGGCTTTTAGCATATTAACACAGAAATTGAACCATATATAGCCTTTACCTACCAAATTAAAATCAGTTCAAACTTCTCTACTAGAGCTTGTGCCTCCTAATTAAATATAACTTGATGTAAAATAACATAGCGTTGCAATAAGGCCTTGCCAAATTGCATAGCATTTAAAATTGTGTTTCCAAGAAAATGCAATATGTTAAATTCATCATTAAATTGGGTGTGAATAGACTCTGCAAAATTCCTCTTGACTTTTTCGTACCTAAAACAAGCAAAAACAAAATCATCATTATAATAGCATGTTTTTAACTCCAAGTAACCAAATAAGGCCTAACAAGGTTTCCATTGAAATTTTTTAGTATCACTGAAGAAATTGTGTCTTAAGAAAAATATATGATGAGGTAGGGTGATGGACAATTAGGTTTTTTTTAAAGTCAACGAAATTGCTATAAAACAATAGGTTTTAGACAAAAGAGTTGTTAGCGAACATTTCCATATGTACAATTGAGCTTCTAGTAAATCCAATATGGTTGAAATTGAATAATCAAAAGCAGACTGATATGGGTTTGAAAAGAGATGCACACAACAAAATTCCTAAAGTTGCAAAGAGATTAATTACATACTCACATACACATCTATTTAGCAAAAAAAAAAAAACACTATGTAAACTCTTTACTTTAAATGGTTGTTTAATTCGTAAATAATCGATGTAAAGCAGATGGTAATCCCTTATTTGGGCAAAACTGAGCGTATTATGAATTTGCCCAAATCAGGCAATTCACTTTATGTGTAAAGTTTACACAGGCAAACCTAAAGCGATCATTGGGACCTCAGCCAACCCTCGTCGGAGCTCCTTGTGACCCTAAGTGACCGTCTCAGACCCTCCCTATCCCCTAGCGAGATGCATCTTTTTATTTTTCTTAATTTAGAGTTATTTGAACAAACAAATATCAAAAGATAGATAGATTGTAAGAGTTACAAACATCAAAAAAATATTTGCATTGTATTTATTTTAATTGAAAAAACTTAATTGTCTTAATTTTACTATAGCATTTCTTTTACCTCAAACCAAATAGCCTCTAAGGGAAAATGTAAATGTATAATAAAGAGTAGAAGATACATGACAATAAACCAAGAGTTTGCCTTCATTTAAGGCAAACAAAATTTCTAAGTTGATGCCATGCAAATCAAATGACTGAATTTGATTTATTATAATGTTTGTTATGCTTAATAAAATTATAGCAAATCAAACATGTTTTTCTTTGAGGTGTTTTATATCCTTAAATATTATATTTAAATTTAAAACTAAGAAAAAACTAAATGTTGTTGTTGGAAAGAAGTTGAGATTCAGCTACTTCCAACAAGGCAGATAAGGTTCAATGAGGGTGACAGAGATCTCTAGCAAAAGAAAATTCCCACATGAAGCTTAACAGTTGGCAAGCCAAAATATGGTTGTTCTGCAACGAGAACTGCTTTTGCATCAATAACCCAACAAGGCTAGAAAAGAGCTTGTAAAATCAGAGGATGTCTAACTATGGCTACATCTAGCGATCTGATACACGTTTCAGCATAACAAAAATTCGGCAATGGTCAATTGGCCCAATGAAGGCCTTTAAAACATCCATAATGATCAACAAAATGCTAGCAAAGGCCAACGGAATGTCTAATGAGGCATTCACAAGAATAAGTGCGGTGTTTGTGAATGCACGATCATGAAATTTCAAATTTTCTAAATTTGACGCTTGAAATCCTATAAAACATTATTAGAGCAGATTTCAAATCCACAAAATTCTACCTTGCCTATTCTCCAAATCAAACACCCAAAATTTTTAATCTGGGAACTGTAATAATTTATACTAAAAAACCAACATTTCAATCTACCCCTGTGACAAGTTAATGAAATAAATATAAAAAAATAATGAAAAAATAATAGAAAACTAAAGGTAGAATGGTTAGTACATCAATTTAATATTTTATACAGTAAGCTCTAAACAAAAATGAGTAAAAATGATAATTCAAAAAGCTGGCCCTAAATACTTAAGATGGGACTAAATGCTAATTATGTTAAATAATGTGCTGCAATCTTCATTTATTAATCAAAAAGAAAAATAAATCCAACATTGAAATTGCCGTTCTCATTAATTTTCTATATTTCCCACACTAAATCCAAGGAAACAAATAATAATAATAAATTAACTTCGTGATACAATTCAAATCATCAAATAGCATCAATCAAAGTATTAATCAACACTTAACAAATATCCAATAACAGGGAGGGGATAACTACAGCAATATGGAGAATATCATCTGCTCCAAATTAAGAGTGTTCATCTCATTTGCATTACAAATCCTTAACAACTCCACAAAAACCTTATAAGAAGTTCCATGCATCACTTAACAGTTCTAAACCACAAATCCACTATTTAATATACACTTAAGACTATCATTTCCAACGCTTGATAAACAAACTTTCTCTCAATATTAAGATTGGGTAGAGTTAAGAACAACAAAGTTGACTTTGGACTTTAATATGTTGGAGTTTATCAAGCTCCTCTCATTCCCAGTTCTTTGAAATAAAACTTCTCAAGATTAAAGTGGGATGGACATGAAAATCACAAAGTTAACCCTTAGAAGGGCTCCTCCGATGACATTCATTGTTCATTGACAAATGAAGCAATTAGGTATACAAAAAGGAATCTCTGCAATAATATGGAAGGTGCAAGACAAAATGGCTCCAAAACTTGGGGACATGTACCAAAAACTAGATAAAAAATGTGCTCATAAATAATAATGGAGCATCAAAAATGAGTTGAATGCAAATTCTTATGTACTTCCAACTAAGGCTTGAATTTTGATCTTTCCATAGAATTCTAACCAACTTACAAAAATTAGTTCATTCCTCATAGGAAATCCATGAGACTTCACAGTATAAAAATATCCAAATAAATTAATGAAAGATACCAAAGACTCATCTGCTTCTGCTGCCATAAATAATAATGGAGCATCAAAAATGAGTTGAATGCAAATTCTTATGTACTTCCAACTAAGGCTTGAATTTTGATCTTTCCATAGAATTCTAACCAACTTACAAAAATTAGTTCATTCCTCATAGGAAATCCATGAGACTTCACAGTATAAAAATATCCAAATAAATTAATGAAAGATACCAAAGACTCATCTGCTTCTGCTGCCATATCCAATAGAACTATGCATTAACCATTTATGTAAAAGTAGCTCAAGTTGAATCAGTATTCAAAAAAAGAACTTGGCAAAATTAACAATGATGCTCTGCAAATATAATCCAAGCATGAGGATCAAAACCTTCAAAGTGAAAAAGTTGAGATGAACATGCTGAACTGAAAGATATAACCAACCTTTGCATTCAATCATGAGAGGTTGAGAGTTTTTTTTTTAATAGGACAAATTCAGAATGAGATAATTGATCACAATTGGGATTGCTCTGCAGGTAATGAATTTGAGCCATTGCAGTTGCTCAAATTTGTTAAGGAATTTCAGCAAACAGTTAGTGTACTAGTATGTAACAAAAAACTGCATGAATAATGAAGATAAAATTTTGTTGAGCAGTACTTTTCAGCAAAAGATCAGAGCAGGAACAATGCATGAGTGATTCACCGAGAAAAGAAAACACAACTATTGATCCGTTCAATAGCATGCGGCAATGTGTAAGGAAAACATTGAATAAGTAACAGCTTTTATAAGATGATAGAGGATGAATACTGGATTAAAGGAAAAATATGAAAAATGGCTATTTGGATACAATCAATGCCCAATGATCGAGAAGATAATCCGGAAGTTTTGACAATAAGAAAATAAAAAATAAAGATGTGAGTTTGACATCAAGCAAGAAAATGGATGCTTAAATATTATACAAGATTCAAGGAGGGTGAATGTGACTAAAAGGTAGTGGTTGTTAAAGGTGCCTTCTGGAACCAAAAGTTTAAGTAGCACAACAACTATGATTGGATTGCAAAGAATTGCTCAAAAGTCAATTGTTTATGAAGGTGAGGTGCGTGTAGCACTCCCACTGCTTGTGTTACATAATCAACAAAATGTTTCACAAGTCTTAGTAGAAATCAAAACAAAAACGAGTGGAGGCCCTACTATTATCAGAAACCATCCGTCAGTATATCGAAATGGTTCATTTGTCAAGAATATGATGTGTAAGGCAAGAATATAAACGTTTTACAGAGGAATTCAAGGGATTCCGCACAAAGTAAATATAAATCAAAATCTGCGCGCCAATACACAGCCTTAAATCTCCTTTCATTAGCCCACTGCGTCTGAAAAAGCATCTAATTCGCACGTAATCCTATTCAAACAGATATAAATAAAAAATAGCCACACACCCCCACAGAAGTTCATTTTAAAGCAAAGAAATCAAATGTTAAAGCATATAATCACTTATTATTAATACATATAAAAAAATTAGATCATACCTTGAAACAGCCATTGATCTTGGAATCCCTATTCCATTCCAGACCAAGCACCTTGCTCGAGGTCTGGTAACTTGCCTTCAGCGAATCACCTCCATCGAACTTCTTCGACACAGCAAAATCCCAAGAATTCTTTGACAAATCGTAGGTCGGCTCCACCACAGTCTTCCTAAACTCACCATGCGCGTAAATGTACTTGACCTTACAGTTCCCCGAACCGAAACTATAATTGACCGACAATTTATTCGACGCATCGAACTCTAGCGAACCGTCAATCGCCGTCTGGTGAGCCCCGAGAGCATGGGTATAGGTTAATCTCAAAGGCTTCTCCCGCAATTGCATCGAGTTCATGAACTGAAACCTAAAATCCTGCGAGAACCCGAGCCAATCTCATTATCAAAAAAACGGTGCAGAGACATCTAGGGCAATAATTTGGTACCTGGTAGGGAACATTGTAGTCGATGATAAAAGACCCAGGCTTTTCGAGGGATAGGGCGAGGCCGTTGAGTGAAGGGCCTTTGGAGAAAGTGGCCTCGGTAATGGAAGCCTTGATGCGAGCATTGCCAGCGGGCAGGGAAAGGGTGGCAGTGGCTGAGCTTCGATCCGCCTCGAAACGTCCCTTCAACGAGGCCTTCATTCCTGCTGATGAATCGAGGGAGAAACGGAGAAGTGCCCGCTGCGAGGGGTGAGAAGTGGCTCAGTCGGGTTCTTTTATCACTGGGGAGGAAGAAGCTGTAAGCTGCCACAGTTGTAAATGAGTGTCCGATTTTATTTTATTTATTTTTAAATTTTGTTTTTCTGAACTTTATAAAATTTTATGTAATGTTATTAGTAAAATTAGAACGAGGCGTTATGTTTTAATGATTAGAATTATGATAATGCAAATTAGTAGGATTTATTAGTGAAAATTATAATTAAAAATAAATATATATAAAAAAATCATAAATTTTCTCATAAAATAACAAAACTTCTTCCCGCTCCAATCCATTCGGAAATCTCTATGGGAATTCAAACCCCTGCGGGGCATCCTCGGCCGCTTCTAGCTATCGGAACTCTATCCCTCGTCCCTCATAAATGGTACATTTGTTCTTTTTTTAAATATTTTTTTATTCTTTTTATATATTTTAAAAAGTTTTGTTAATTTTGTAAATTCAAAGAAATTTGTATTATTAGTTTAAGAGAAATTTGTATTAATAAGTTTTTTGATATACTTAAAAAAGTTGTGTAAAAACATCTTATAAATTTTATGGATGAATAGTTTAAATTTTATAGATTATATATCTATATATATACTTAACAAATTAATTTTGATTAGCAATTCTTACTATTAAATTAAAGAATTTGCAATCAACTAATTATTTATCTTTTTAATTGGGAGAATATAGAAAATAAGAATTTGAAGAAAAGAATCTCAAAATTTAAAAATAGAAAAATACTACACTATATAATATCATTATATATATATATATATATATATATATATATATATATATATATATATATATATATATATATATGAGAACTGGTAGTATACATTTAATGAGAAAAATGAATTAAAATATTATTTCAAATAAAAAGTAAATTAAAATAATCATATATTTACACATATAATTATTATGTCATCTTTATTTTAATATATATATATATATGATATAAATATAACAAAATTCTTAAGAATAATTTCATAATAATTAAATCAAAAGTATACATTTGTTTAGCTTGTGATTAAAGCTCAAAATTTATTATCAAAATATTAAAAATAAATTAATGGATCACCTTTATATTACTTTCAGTATTATGAGCTCAAATTTTAAAATACTTTTAAAAAAATACAAAGAAAGATAAAACATAAAAAATAATAATTATTAAATATTTTTATACATATAGAGTTAATAAAAAAATACATATTTTAAATTTAAATTCTAATATCAATATTTCTTAGAAAAATAGTGTTCTAATGCCACTTAAATGATAAAACTCTTTAAGAAATAGTCAAAAAAATATATAATTATAACTAATATATATATATATATATATATATAATATTTAAATCTTAGCTAAATACTTTAATAATATACAAATTGTAAAGGTGGAACAAACTCCTATACATAACACACGTAAAATGTGTTATAGTTTGAATACCATTTGGAGTTCTTTTAAGTAATATGAGTAACAAAAGAGAAAATCTAAATATACAATTTAAAGGAGATAAGAAAATAAATACCAATATTTTTACAAATTATGCAGTATTATTTGAAAGCAAACTGCAAAATAGATTATTTTTTTTTGGTTATATGTCACGGTGTTGCCCTAAATGAGTCAGGTCGTGTTAGCCGATTCGCGGTGGGTCAAGCAAAGAGGCTCGCAGCAGGCACCAATCGATCTAACCGCGCTAGAGTTGGGCGGAAAAGAATGCCGGCTTCTTAGTTTTTTCCCGCCAAACACTTGCCGCGTTTCCTCCGTTTTTATTAACCCTAAAACGCCATTCATTCAGCCGCGCTTTACTTTTCACCTCTTTCTTCTTCCCTCAGGGTTCCAATACTTTTGCTCTTCAGCCATCCTCACAGAGAACGAACCTTGTTCCAGTTCTGTGACGCTGGTTTTTTTTCGATTGATTGGCTTCAGCCAAGCCAATCTCGCTTCTCACCGAGAGTTAGCTTTTCCAGGTTGTTGCAGATCTGGCTTTGCTTCATCGCCGATTCTTTCGTTTTTTTTTTGAGTGGTATGTACCGCTTTTTCTCTTTGCACCCGTTTTCTGAGAATTGCATATTTATATGAAATATCCCCCATCATCGTTTCTTTTTCTGACAATCTACGGTACATTCACTCGAATTTTTCGATGCCAATGCCTTCTTTTTTGTTATTTTTAAAGGCTTGGTATGGATGCCTTGCGCTCTTTAGACAAGAAGTCTCTCATATGACCAAAGTACGCGCTGCAAAAGCTTATTTCATCACCTGGCATTGCATTTTGATCATTGAGTATTAGGAATAACAATTGCTATTACCCTTAATTTTTTGTTGTTCTAATCAGTATGCAAACCTATGTTTTTACAGGTTTAGCATGTCTCGCAAATCGCTATCCCGGGGTGGTCGAACAGCACGCCATGAACAAGATTGTGGCAAGCTGGCTGCCGGTCTCTTCTCAACAAGCGGTGCTCAAACTAATGGTTCCTTCTCCAAATGCCGCAGGTCATTGAGGCTCAAAGAATTAAGTGCTATATACGGTGCAGATGGTTCAAATGCTAATATTTTGAGTTCCAAACATCTGCTTGAAACTTCTTTAGATGCATGCTCTTCATCAGTCAGCCCAGTTAAATCAGAAGAGTCATTGTATAATGGCAGCCATGACTCACCAAGGCAAACTAATAATGCCTTTGACAAAGACAGTGACGATGAAAGCAATATCAGTATCACCTTAATGGATCTTGTGGCAAGGTACAAAATTAAAAAGCGCAAAGCATCTGAGAGTAATGAACAAGCAAACGTTGATATTCAAAAAAAGTGCAACGCCCTCGTGATTCCAAATGAAGATATTGAGTTAGAAGAAACAATCAGCAGCTTTAAAGCAAAGAAAATCAAGTCGTCTCCATCCAGTAAAAAATTAGACAAACTTACTAAAACTTCCCTACAGTCTTTATCAGCCACGAAGAAAGCAGTGCATGCATTCTCTTTGGATTCCGTGACTCCAGAAAGAGAGCTAGGCGAAGCAGCTTTTAAAGGAGCAGTGTTTCATGATCTTTCATTGGATTCGGAGTTTGGCTCCAGGCATACGATAGGTAAATCTTTGCATACCGTTTTTTGTATTTTTAGTTATATATTTTCTCATCCAGCCCCACCAGTACCCCCTCTCCATTTCTGCCCTTTTCTTCTCAGTTGTAATACCGTTGTATTTATCAGATAATGTAAACGCGAAGAGGAAAGAATTTGTGGAACTGACCCCTATTGCTGTAGAAAATCCTGATCCAAGTGTTGTTATCAAGATGGAGGTTGTTGAAACTTGTTTAGATGTGTCGGATGATGGAAACTGTACATTGAATTCTATATGTTTCAGTGAAAACGATATTGATAATGAATCTTTTAACGAAGTTTTCAATAATGTTACTGAAACAGACGATTTGGGGGGGCCTGACAATGTTGTAAGCGACATAAAGGACCCCTTTACTAGAGATACAAAACAACATGAAGATGGTTTTCCTTCTTCAACTTCACCTACATTAGAAAAATATCAAATTCCAATTCATGAAGTGAGCAATATCAAAGACAAACATATGGTTGCTTGTTCTACAGAGTGGGAGTACCAAGCTTCTAATGTGGGTTTGAAGTTTAAACATCACAGAAACGTACATACTGAAGTGTCTCAGAAGGATTGCAAGCATCAACTGCAGTATGAAGAATCAATGTTATTTGATAAAGAAGATATGCCTTTCACAGTTTCTGAAAGTTCCCAAGAGTTCCTCGAATCTGATTGTGCAAAATTGACTAGTTCCTTGGAAAACGATAGATGGTTGAAAGAACATAAAAGGAGCAATTTTATCGATGAAACTCTTGAAAAAAAAATAGTTTCATTGGTGCCTGAATTCAAAGCTTCTTATAATTGTAAGAAATTTGGTGTGGCAATTGCAGAGTCTGGTGTCTCATTAGGCATAGAAAGCAATGATAATTTTGTAGATGGAATGAAATCTTGCAATGGTGGCTACGTGGATAGAAATTCCTTTTCAGATACCATCAGCAGCAACAAAAATTTGGATCTTGGAAGTGACGGGCATTACAGTATAGCAAATAAGAACTGCAGTGAGTTGAGTAAATCTACGCAGGCTTCAGCTTGCATCTACAAATTCTCCCAAACAGATAGCATCATCTTACCTGATGACACGCTTTTATCTGTGAATGCTCCCTATTCATCAATAGAGGCTAGATCTCCTTATGCAGTTCCAGATTTTAAAGATGGACAACAAGATTCTCATAATGATGAAGGAGACTCGCATGGTTTTGTCACAACTACAAATTATTTGGTCGATGTTGATGTGTGGGCACCTCAGGCTGACAAGTTGCCACTTTCTACAGAAGTGCTCATGTTAAAAAGTTGCTCAGAGAGGCTGCCATGCTGTGTTAAGGACTCAGAAATAACTGATGCAAAGAGTCCTTGTGAAATTGCTTGTCACTGCCCTACCTCTCAACCGAAGGAGATTGATCCCAGAAATATGAACCATGCTATTAATAATTTTTCAAAATCAGAATCCTCCACCATTGAAGAATTTTCTGCCAGTTCTTCTTTAGAGTCTTGTTATCAGGTTTGTGTAGAGAGACAAATAAACATGCAAACAACTGATATAGAAGCAGAAGAAACTAAGTTTGGAGGCAATCGGTTCATGGAAGCAGAGCGTTCCCCAAAAAAGCTTTTATCACATAGAAAGGTTAGTTCTTTCATTATTTTTCCGTGCCTTCATATTTTATTAATTACATGCCAATTATTTATTATAATTTGATTACTCCTTGCAGGATATATCTCCGAACTCACAGGAAAAGCTTCTTCGGGCTTTAGATCATGGTGGCTTAGATGATGTTGTCAAACTTTCCTGTAAGCAATAAACTGATTCTTATATAGCATTCCTTTTATCATGCCCTCACAGTGCTGACTTTTTTAATTGCCTATCTGCATTTCAAAACTCTTTCAGACTGTATGAGAAAACTTTGTTTTGATAAAGCTGCTGCAAAGAAGCCATTGTCATCATTTCTTGATAACGAAGAAATCTTCATGGAGACAGAGCGGATGATCAAGAAGCCAAAGAGCACTAATCGATCCCTTCCTGAGGCTACTAAAGGAATTCTCAAGTCGCCAGAATCAGCTTCTTGCAACTCATGCTGCTTGAAGAATTCATCATTCCAAGCGCAGACACATGATGCCATACTGTTCTCACAACGCCAAATGCAAGACACTGAAAACATTGCAGCAAAACTTTTAAAGGGGCTGAATAGTATGAAGAGCATCGTCGAAGAGGCAATATCTTTAGAAGGACCATCTTGTTTTCCATCAAAATTCAACGTTGACGAGGTATATCTTAATTTGTCGATATACATATTTGATGATCAGTTCCGCCATGCACTTCGAGTTTCTTCATTTATACAAAACATAATTTCTTTCTCGTAACAGATCAGGTCAGCTACTAAGCATGCTTCAAAACTTGAGACAACAACAAAGAAGTGGCTAGCAATGATGGCAAAAGACTGCAACCGTTTCTGTAAAATAATGGTGGGTTTTATTTTCCAATTAGCACCTTCTATGTTCTTTCAAATGCTGCAATTCATATCCTTTGTACCTGAATATTTATTTTCTCTCTTCAAATAATAGAGATTAGCAGAAAACAAGTTAGCATCTCCTTTAAATGATGACATTCACAAGGGAAGGAAGAAGATAATCTTTGCTGATGAGGTTGGTGGTGTCCTGTGTCAGGTCAAGCACTACGAACAGCAGCCAGTTGCTTTCATCTTTCCAAAAATTTAGAATCTCTGTGAAAACAAATTTGAAGACATTTTTTCCATTATTGCGGAGGCTAAGGTGACCATCAGCTTGAGTTTTGAGAGTGGATCTGTATGTGTTGATGTTTCTCTTTATTCTATTATAATTAGTTCTTAACTTGTAAATGGGTGGCGCTGAATGCTTTCTTTTTTCACGATGAATGATTTTTTTTTTTCTTTGTACAGAAGTTTTAAATTCATATATCAACTGACTACAAGGCTTGTATTAAGAATATTCCAATAAAGATCAATTTATCTAGGACACTCTTGAGTATTTTAGCGTGTTCTAACATATTGTGGGATTTAGATTTTTTAGTATATTTTATAATAACCCTAAGTACTTAAATGCACCCAAACTTAATTGGGATTCTACAAGTGCTAATCTTCTAGGATTAGCTTATATTGTTAACATTAACCAAGTTCAAACAATTAACTTGCTCTTGGGAACTTTTTTAGTGATCATGTCACTCAGATTATCTTTCTTGTTTATTTTTTGTACCATCATTTTATTCTTTATAAAGAAATTGTTATCATTCATTAAGATACTTACTCGTATCATGATGTAATGGCCTTTAGTATAAAAATGGCACACAATCTCTCGCAAAATCTAATAAGTTTTTCTGGAGGAAAGCCAAAGTCATTGATTAATCCCCTTGGCTATTTTTCTTAGCTGCTTCTGTCAAGAGTATATATTATTTTGCTATGCTAGATAAAGCAACTGAAGGCTAGTCGAGTCTTTCAAATTAAAAGGAGTTTGAAATCATGAATTCATATTTTGTTACATAGAGTACAAATATGGCCATCTTATCATAAACATGAACTGTAAAGACCAGATGTTAGATTAGCAAAACTAATTCAACATTAGGTTTATTCTTGCAGAATCCTATTGAAGGATTAAGTAAAATAACATTTAAATATAATAACTTAGCATTCAGAGTTATACAAGATGCAATTCAAAAATTGTTCATTTTATTAAATATATGAAAATATTCAATTTAAAGTCTTATATTTAAATTTTATTCGCATCCGCTCGCGTCGCATCCTCCCTTCGATTACTCTTCCCAACGCACGTGGTGGAAAGCGCAGAGCACACCCAGCCACGTCGAGCCTGCCTCGCAGTTTATCGTCGTGGAAAGCCGCTCACATCTTGTTAGAACTTGCGCACTCTTCTATTTCCTCAATGATCTCTCGCATCGTTAATGGAGAGTTAAGGGGCTTCGTGAATACCGACGCTGAACTCGTGGACATCACTTTGAGCAACCTTTTGCTCGTCGCACTCTAGATTCTCGGCAAAATGCCTGAACGCAGGTTGAACAATCTTGCTGCTGTCTTCATCAAGAAATTGTTTTTTGATCTCTTGGAATGATATTAAAAAATGACTCAGGTTTTCATTATTAAAGCATGCTTTCATCTTATTTGTAGAATATTTAATGATATATCAATGAGTGACAATATTTCTGGATTTTATTTATAAGTTTCGTTAATAATTTTAGTTTAATAGTTTAATATGCAAATGCTAGGATTCAAGAAAAATATACTCTTATTATTTTATCTATTTTTATTAATTAAATAAATGAGGATAATAATTTGATATCAATCTCGAAATTAATATATTTTTTAATTCACGACTCTCAAATTAGTTAGAGTAAAGATTTCATAATCCATTTAAATAGAATCGGACGATCTAGAACATATCCAAATCGTGGTCCCATATCAAACCGTCGGATGCGTCTCCCTCGCCTGTGACGCGAAGCTCATCTCATCGCTATTGTGCGGCAGGCGAGCTACGCACACTACGCCCGTCGCTCGGCCGCCGTTGAAATGACCTCTCAGGGTGCGCGTGTGTGACGACCCCAATATTGAGTAATCACTAAACTTAATATTGATACGTTACCACAATATCTAATACTAGATTAGAAGAAAGCTAATCCAAATCATTAGATACTGTGTTTGGCCAAGAATTCATAAGAGGGTCTTAAATTAAGATGGAAGGGATTTTGTGAAAACATTACATGTAATACTTGTGAAAAATATGAATGTAAAGGCATATGATATGAGTACTTACAAATTTAGATGTGAAGATACTAAAGATTAGCATATGAGATATGAGTGTACAATATGCAATATAAGTATAAGTCAATTAAATCTTAAAATTTTTGGCATGACTTCTACTGTATTTGATTAAAAGTACACCTGCAATTTCAACATACAAGTCTTAAATTCCAATGGAATATTAAATTGAAAAGATAGCAACTTAAAACTAATATGAAATTAATCCATTACATAGGATTGCTTGGTTCCAGTTTTAGTATAAACTCAATCCATTACATGGGATTGCTTATTTATAATTTTAGTATAAAGTCAATCCGTTACATGAGATTGCTTATTTCCAATTCTAATAATTTAAAATGAGAAAATATATATGTAGCAATTATCTATCCTAGGATATGCACATTCCACATCACTTAATACATACAAGAGGGTGAGGAATTAACAGTAATTCTCAACTTTAACATACAACTACCTTCCAATTCAATATACAAACTGGTATGCAACTACTTTCAAGTTAATATGCAAAGTAAATATGCAACTAAAGCTTTATTTAACATTCATCACATACATTCATCCATTCATCCGAAGCTAAGCTTTCAAGTATAAAAATTAAACTCCAACACAAGCATAGTAAATGCAAAATAAATGACTTTAATTATTATAAGCCAATAATAATTAAAGGAAATAAAGGAAGTAATAGCTCATACTTGAAGAAATAATAAGCTAAATTTTATAATGATTTTAAGCGGAAGTAGTTAGCTTATGCACTTGGTCCAGCTCCACTAGCCTCCAAATGCACCCGATCTATCACATTTTGGTATTTAAATGTGATAGGGCAAAGCCAAGAAAGATAAAATATAGTTATACTAAATAGTTTAAGTACAATTTAAGATTAGGCTAAGCATTTTATTATTTAATTAGATATCACTACTAGTTATAAAATTTGCATAAGCAATGGTGTAAAAATGTAAGCATAAAAGTATAAAAAAATGGAAGTAAGTAAAAGGTAAATTGAGTAAGAATACTCACATAATTATACATCCTAGCCTGCAAGTAAAACAAGAGTTAAAGCATCCTAAATAGGCTAGAAAAGAACTAAAGTGCATATGAGAATAAATGAAGCATGTATATATTTAAATGAACTTATGCTAAGTAAAGAATAAAGATAGTGAAGCATTTAAATATAGTTATAACAATATTCACTGTAATCTATGTAAATTATAAATAAATAAAGTACATTACTAAAATATGGAAAATGCATAGTATAGAAATTGAATAGAAATCTTAGACTATTAGTCTAAGATTCATATAGTCTAGAACTATGGGAAGTAACATAGCTAAAAGCTATGATGAATTTTAACAATCAATAAGATTGAAAAAAATCTCATATTTTAAATGATTAAAGTTCTTTTAAAAAAGTATTCATTATGCGAGAAAATACAGAATAGAGCGGGGAGTTAAACATGTCTATTTAATAAGTAAAGGAAAGCGGGGTCAAACAAAATAACACTCACATTCACTATCTGAGAATGTGAGGTCTCTTTATTACTCCTTATTAGCATGCCCTTGGCTTAACCATCATATAAACCCTTATAGTTTTTAATGTGAAAGTTTTATTCATGCATAATGTTTTGTATAAATGATTCAAATGAATGAGGCTCACAGCTAAGCAAGCATTCAAAAAAAATTCAATAATTACAACTAAGTGATATTCAAAGTTATCTACTTTTAATGATCTACTTACTGATTGGAGCTAATTAAGCTCCCAATTGACTTTGAGATATTGATCTCAAGTTAATTGAAAAAAATAGTAGTAGTTGAGGCTTTGAAATTAATAGTTTCACTTCATTTTTATGAGATGATAAAATAGATTATAAATATAACCATACAAATAAAAACTAATTCTATTCTAGTCCTAATTTATAAGATTCAATTATGATAACTAAATCAAGGCTTAGGTGACTAGTATGGAAGGATTGAGGTTATGAAATCATCATACCTAAGGGAAATGAAAGTTTAGGTTCGATTCACTAAAGTCCTCTAGCTAGGTTATAGTTTGAATAATCTACCCAATTTAATTACTAATCTAGCTGGGTTATAGTAAAATGAAAGGTTTAAAGTAAATAAAAGAAGGGATTAAGAACTATAAGTTCTAAATTTTCTAATAGTTAAAGATTAAGGCAATCAATAGGATTCTTAAACTACCCTAATTGAATTAGAATTCATATTACTAGTTCTTAAAGAATTCATGTAAAAACTTTAAAGATTGGGATGAACAAACTAAACTTTAGTCTAGCCACTAAAGGCTAGTCCTAGTTGATTAAATAATCTATAATTACAAAGTATGAAGACTAATAGATCTAGGGATCAACTACAATTCATATTTAAATCAATCTTAGAATTTCTACCTTAGTGTTGAAAGGTGAATTAAGCACTTTGCAATTGATTCAAATATCCAGAATAATGAGAACTAAACTCAAACATAAATAATATCAATTAACATGGTGAATAATAAATATAACATGTTAGATATCCTAAAGTTTTACAATACCTAAAATATGCACTTTAAGAAATTATAATTCATCATAATAAACTTAATTAAGAGTCAACAACCTAAAATCACTAATTATTGTCCAATAGAATTAATATGCATATAATTGAAATCCTTATAACATAAGGAGAAAAATAATACTAAGTAAGTCAATTTTGTACAACTTTTGAAATTTAGGGTTTTCAGGGCTCTTAATTAGGGTTAAAAAGTGATTAAGAAAATTAAGGTTCAAATGTTAAATTTGATTTTATATTAATATTCCTCACATTTTTGTGAGTGAAATAATATATTTGATCATTTAAGTCACATAAAATAATAAAATTAATCGATAATCAATTAATTAATCTTAAATATTGACTAATTAAAACATTCATCAAAATAGAAATTAAATTGTATATTATTAATCTACTTATTCTTGTGATCAAAATGATATATAATTTTGTATTATTTAGATTAATATTTTTAAAGATATGAATAGAATAAGTTATTATATTTTAAATGATTAATTAATCATTTATTAAAATTGATTTATCATTAATACAGAAATTTATGCACAGCACGAATTTTAAGGACAAGACAGCGACCCTGAAATTTGCGGGTTCGATTTCAGCACGGCGCTGAAATCTATGCGCCGCCGTGACACATGGCTGCATTTATGGGAGTTGCGTATTAGCGCGGGTCCCGCAATTGCAGCCACGCGGATGCGCGATCCACCAAATGAACCAGTTCGGTTCAAGGAGAATGCCCGAACCAACCCGTCGTGAATCTAGACCGCGTCATCCCCAAATAGAACCCGAGAGAGGTACGCCTAGGGTTTGACCTCTCGGTCGACTCCGAGGGTCTCACCGTGCGGCCAGCATACCAGCGGATAGTCCTCACCGAGGCTGACCCAATGAACTACAAATCGGACCCAGACGACGACAAGGTAGGCTACAAGGTTAAGCCTTAGGTCACACAGTTCAGACCCGGGGTAGTTTCTGTAGTCCACTGTGGATGGTTCGTGAACCCTGGGCTTAGTCGACCTCGATCGATCTCGATCGAGGCTCGAAACAACAATGCTAAGCTCGGAATAACGTTTGGCCAAAGCAATTTAGAAAGGAGATGAGTAGATTGGTACCTGTCAGTTCGCCAATCCTCGATTCTCCAAGTTTTAGGTTTAGGCAAAAACTCACTTCACAGCCTCAGTCCGAGCTCCTGCAGCAAGATAAAGATAAGAAAATGAAGGCCCGACCTTGTGTAAGAGGAATTTGAGGCCTTTATGCTCTCGAGAGGGCAGCTGGCACGAGCAGCATACGCCTCTGCCAGCTTCAGGGCGCAACAGACGATCATGGGAGAGAGCGTACAGGGGACTTACCAGGGCCGTCGGATCGGAGCAATGATATGACGGCTATATCTCCTCGATCAATCTCGTGCCGTCATATCAGGATCCAAATCACGCAACGACTCAGATTTCGTCGGATTGCTACTTTGTGCATAGCCCACCACATGGGATCTTCACTTTATTCGAATTTTAGCCGTTGGAATAATAATTAATTAATTATATTATTTAGGCTATTTACTTTAATTAGATAATTAATTTACACACAAATAAATAATCAAAACTAAATAACCAAACGCACTCTGAAAAATTTTAAAAATTCACTTTTACCTAATTGAGGTGTGGGGAACTCAAAAATGAAATTAAATTTTTGATTAAATGTCAATTTAATTATCTTAATTTTCTGAGTATTTAAATATTATTAAAATATTCGTGGAAAATTTGACGACTTCCAAACACTTCTAAAATACCACTCATAGCTAATTCGGGCATGATGAGTTCAATGATAGACTCTATTTTTTATTTTGAGGTTTAAATAAATTAGGCATTCTCAGAATTATCAGAAAACTAGGAAATATTAGAAATTATCAAACAATCTCCAAATCACACGAAAATTGAAATGGAGGCTCCTAATACTATTATAAGACTGATGAAAGAAGATTATAGTCAATTAGATCACTAATTGATGGGTAACAACACTAGGGTTGTTACGACATGTCCGTGCCACCTTGCAGACCCAGTATAAGCACTTGAGCACTCCTGGGCATGTCAGGGCAAAGCTATGAGACCTTAAAATTCATCTTTTAAAATTAGGATTAATTAGAACTTAAAAATAATTCAGTTAAACTCAGGACAACATTAGGAGTCTAACAGCGTGATCCGAGGTCAAATCGAACAACGTTGAAAAATCGGAATATTTCATATTAAACTAATACAAGAACAAAATACGAAAATTATTCTGACATCATGTCAAAAATCCAATAGAAATTTTGAATTCCCCATATCAAGATAAGCTAAGGGTGCAAATTTCGTAATTTTTGAACTTTAAACGGGAAAAATGCTCAAAATATATATTTGAAAATTTTATTTAAATTAAATTATTTAATTATTTAGATTTTTCGATTTTTTTTTTAATTCATAAAATTCAAAAATATGGAACTGTGGGGATCCGCCGCCCTAGCTCGAACACGGGACACAACGGATCCCGATTAGATGGCCCACAGTTCGGATTGTCGGATTCGTACCCGAGTTGAGCCCGGGCCATCACAGTTCGCCCCACGAGGAGCCAGTCATCGTGGGGGAGCCACCTAGCCCCCCATGCTCCCAAACGAGGCGATTTAGACGAGGGTGAGATTCTCGTTTTAGCCTGGATCAATTGGGGAGGTTTGAGTTCGAAACCAACCCCAAAGGTCCCCGATTTTGTTCCTAAAGGTTCACCGACATCGAACTTCCAAGCTCATGTATCGGCTCCCTCGTTCATCTTTTCCTGAAATTTAATTTTTGAAAATCATCATGTTATTCACATCATTTCGAAATTTCAATTTGTGCAAAACACTCCATTTTTGTGTCCAATCGAGTAGTCGATGAATAGTGCTTCTCCGGAGAGAAAATTTTCCAGTGTTCAATGAACGAACTTTTGGTACCCATACCTTACTGTATTTACTTTCAGCAAACTGTCTTTAATACAGTACTTGCATATTTAACATATGTTATTTTGATCATAATTTTGTATTGTTACTTATTCTTTTATAGCATACTTGTATATTTACATATATAACTTTTCATTAGTCTTCTTCAAGTTATCCATTTTATTGAGAATATAAGGAATTTTATCGTTTATTATGTTATAGCCTTTTTCCTTACTTGTAGTCATTAGCATTTTTGCGCGTGCTCATTTAAATTAATTATAAAATAAACTATGATATCCTAAAAAAAAAGATCATGAGCTTAAAATATACTTGACAATATGTCTAATCACAATCTTTTCTTTCTCCCTGGTGGCCTTGTCCCTGTTCTTGTACGAGAATATGCCTCTGATTCTACCTAGCGCCCTGAATCTATGACGCTAGATGATTTTGCCTCCTATAGTGTGGCGACCGGAGACCGAAGTTCGAGAGTCTCTAAAGAATGATTCATACAACTGGAAATATTCATTTATGAAAATAAAGAAAATAAAATACATGAATATCCATATTTACATTAAGAGCCATACACATATGAATTTACAACAGTTTAAATATTTACAATAAAATTTATTTACTGCTCATTTTTCATATATCTCTTTTCTTCTTTTCTTTTATTACTTTGGCAGATCTTCAAAGCTTTTTAATTATCAAAACCTGAAAAATTCAGTTTACCAGTCAGGTAGGAGTACGCAAATTGTTCTTATAAGAATAAATCTAGTATCCTATAAAAGGTATGAATCATATATGAAAATGACTGAAAATCTGCATGTAAATAAAGCAATTGCCAAACTTATTTTCTGCCCTGCAAAGTAGCTGTGAAAATCAACATATATGAAATAAATTTTATCAAAAGCATATGTAACAATAAGTCGAGTCCGGAGACCCCTAAGCCCAAATGGGTAAACCCATAGGCATAATCTATAGGAAGCTTATCTCACCACCCGTCGGTAGCTTACTTAAATTAGGAACTGATGGTGTGTCTTTCCTCTGGATTTGCCTACTTCCTACAAGAGGCTAAATCCCTCCATATAACTCCCAGGGGCTGCTAGCTGGCCCAATCTGTACAGATTCTCAGTGTTGCGTTCCACCCTCCAAAGACAAACACCACAAAATATATATAATTTCTTTTTGTTACATACTTTTTGATATAATTTTTTTGCAGATTAAAATGCAGTAAGCAGTGCAAATAATACTCAAATGAAAAATGGCTCAAATAAGAATACTGAAATATAACTTATAAGTAAATTTGCGTACCTGACTTGTTTTGATTCAAAATCAACCAATTTTAACTTGTTTGATCTGCCAAAAGTAGTTTGAGTTATTAATTTAATGTTTCATGATTTATAATTATAGGTTTTTATGATATTGATATTTGGATTTTTCTAATTGATTATTTTATGACTAATACTTTCAAATGAAGTGAATATTTAAAATTCTCTATATGAAACTTTTAGAAACATGTAAAAATATCTATATTTCCTATAAATTTTCTAAGTCCTAAAATTCTTAAAAATTTCGGTAGAGTCTCCTTTGTTTTTGTTCAAATTTTCCAATTTACACAAACAATCTCCAATTCTAAATATAGAGTTCAGTCCTTTTTACATGACTGCTCATTTCCAGTTCTAAAAATAGAGTTTAATTCAATTTCTAAAAATAGAGTTTAATTTCAGTTTTAAAAATAGAATTCAGTCCTTTTTACAGGACTGCTCATTTCCAATTCTACAATAATTTCACATATACCAAATGAGTTTATATAAAATGTAGAAGTAAAATTTAGCATTTATAAGGCAGCTTATGTGATTTTTCACACATAGCATTCAATTTAACAATCCTGTATTTACAACTTATCCTGCAAAGATTCATTGTTAAAGTTATCAATTTAATATAAAGAAACAAGAATTAATTTAAAAACAGCATTTGATTTTAGCATATAGTTAAAGAAATGATCACATTAATTTTTCCTATATTAAGACAGCACTTAACATAAATGGCAGCAGTTTGTTTCATACTTTTTATTACTACACTTTTTATATAATGATAACATTTGGATCTAAGTTTAAGACAGTATTTGTATCTTTGTAAGGTAAAGGACAGCAATTGAAACACATAACAACTTATAAATTTCTTAACTAAAGTAGTAGCATTTTAAGTTCCTAATGGCATCACTTGCTCTCATAATTTCACAAATAACAAATGATATCTTATGGTATGGCAGCAATCAATCCCTTATGTATAATTCTTACTTTAAGTTCATATGGCTTTACTTACTAAATCTTAAAATTATAACTTATGATCCTTACAACGACCATCAATATTAATTTTTATTTAGTAGCAGCATTTGACAACATTGAATTACATTTAATATTAACTTTGATTCACTTATGATCTTATAATATTAAAGATGACATCATGATCACATGAATATAACTAATAGCATTTGCAATAAATAAATGACAGCAATTATATAATATGAATGGCAACAACTGTATAATATGAATGGCAGCTTTTAATTTCTTAGTATATGACAGTATTTTGATTTATCTTGTTACAAATAATAGTAACCTTTGATGAACAATATATGGATCATCCACTTTGATTTGTGAATTGAGTTACATCATTCATATTGGAGTAAAGCAATAATGCTGTAAAATCTCCATCTTAAATCGACCAATGCAAGCAATAATACTGGAATAAGTTTATCTATTACCTAGTATAGAGTCACCATCCTTATTAAAATTCTGAATTATCTTATCATTCGCTCTTGCATTACACATGTGTATTATTACTAATGTATTTTTATGTATGTTTTTGCATAAAACCAATTGTAATCTTGCTGTATACAATTTAAGAAGTTCCAATGTGAATGGTGAAATAAAATGCTGAGATAGAAAGTAACACAATTAATGAGATCCAAACAAGTTGGACATTGTAAAGTATAATAATTGTAAGATTAATGAAGTTATATGAACATCATATTGGCTTGCGAACATAAATACTAAAATGATGCTAAGGTATAGACATATTCATAATAAATTTGAAACAACCCAGCAATTGTTATATAAAGAATAAGCACTTAAACCTTTCGATGCTCCAAATAATGGACTTAATGAAAAAAATTGCTAAATATATTCTGAGTTGAAGCTTTTCCAAATTCTGGTTGAATTATGATTAACTTATCATCATACAATTGCATGTAAAAACCTAAAGATTAAGCTAGCTTGTTAATGAAGTTGAATAGATTACTAGATGCTCTAGAGGCTATCATCAATGGACGTGCTGTATAAAAATTCAGAAAGGACATATGCTTGTGGATAGTGAAGCATTGACGATCACAAGGATGTCACCCTATATCACATTGGTGATGAATGCTGAAATTCTCTTATCTTTAATATTCAAGTTTTTGTGCTATTAGAGTGTTTCTAGTAATTAAGGATAAATTCAAGCATCACTCATCCAATACTTCATAAAAACTTATAGAAAAGGATTCATGAAACTTAAGATCAAATTATGAGAGCAAGTATAATATAATAGCTAATCAAGCTTGTAATTATTTTCTTCAAATGTTCTTTATAAATATAATTCATTTAGCATAAATATTAATCATAAGTTTAAAAGGATGCTATTAATTCTGCCATTACTAACATTTGTAATCATAGTATTCAAGACAACTAGGATCGCACATAAATCAGTTGGCAGCATTTGATCTCAAATGGCGGCAGTTGTAAGGGGCAGTATTTGATTGATAATATTTAAATATTAAAGAATACATAACAGCATTGAATTCATTTATTCTGAAATGAGAATTATTGAAATGTAATTGATTCACAAGTTCTGTATTAGTCTATCATATGCTAAAAAATCATGAGAGATTATCAACGAAATATAAATGGTGTTAGAAGCCTTTCACTAATCTAAAGCAAAAGAAATACAAACAAGAAATTTTGTATGAATAAATATCCTTATAAATTTTCATCATTTTAATTTAATAAGATACGAGACTTTCGGCAAGATATGAATTTTTTAATCTAAGAGTTACTATTTACTAGTAATGCTTCAATCTATAAAAAAAATGTAAGCCAAATCAAATTATCTAACGAAATCTCTGAACTTAAGGAGATAAGTAGAGGGTCGTACTTTTGCTCCTTCACTCGGCTAGAAGAGGGCTCGGCGAAATGGAAAGGAAGGCGTCGGCGATCGGAGGTGTCGCCGAGAGGAGGCCCGGCTAGGAAGGCTCTCGGCTAGATGGAGGCTCGGTGAGAGGAATCTCGGCGAGTGGATGGCTCGGCTTGCTTATAACGAGGGTATAGCGCATCTGTCGAACTTCCCTTAATGAAGACTGATGGCCGAAGGATATGGATGGAGGAGGAGCCTACCGTCTCGGCTTGACAGATGGAGGAATGTGCGATAGAGAGGGCAAGTGTCGCGCCATCGTGCGAAGAAGATAGGATTAGAGTTGTGTGAAGTGTCGGCTTGCGTAGAAGAATGAAGAAGTTGTCGGCTGAGAGCATTAGGATTTAGGTAAGGAGGAAATTAGGTTAGGTTTATAAGTAAATCTAAGATCTTATATTAGCCGTTGGATTAAAACAAACGGCTGGAATTTCTGAGCCAAGATCTGGAGTCATTTAAGCTCCAAAAATTACAATCTTGGTATTGAAACGACCGTCTCGAGGAGACGAACGCACGCATCTAAAAATTATTAAATTTGGACAAGTAATTTATTTTATATTGATTTTTTAGTGAAAAACTTTGAAAAATTAATTATGATAAATCGGAAATTCGAAAATTAACGAAACTTGAAACATAGCATCCTCATATGATGCTTAACTTAGATATATAAAAATTTCTAAATTCCAATTTATATTTTTTTATATTATTAGCCTTTGAAGTTTATACTTTATGAATTTATTCAAAACAATCCAGGATCCCAAATGCGCTCAAATTTTTGCAGTGGGATCCTTTCAATAGGTATTATAAGAGGATATTTTTATTACATTTTTATTTGACTTAAATTGGATTTCTATTTTGACAAAAATTTCTAGAGTAACAGAAAATCCGGGAAAATCAACGATTTCCAAAAATTCCCAGAATAATGCTCTTAGTTAATTTGGAGCTACTGAGTCCAATGGCGGACTCCGTTTTTAAATTCTGAGGTCTAAACTTGAAAACACACTTTGGTATTTTACATATAGTCTAGCGCCTTGCAAATGTATTCTCTGTCAACGTAGCTGGGTCGCTCGGACTAGCCTGATCAGCTGGTGTCCTAGCCCTGACAACGGCCTGCTTAGCGAATAATTTGACAGCAATCCGAGTTTCAATATTCATTGAATATAGCCGTTGCTCGATTCGTTACTATGCTACCGTGCCTGGGTGCTCGATCGTCAACCGATCGGGAGGGCCCGGATTCCATTCCAGTTACGGTTTAGCTTCCGTTCCGGGCTTTTCCACTTTTTTTAGCTGTGCTCTGACATAAGATACAAATATGTCAGATCTTGAGTTTGAGGACGTGTCAGTTTTGGGAGCGGATCCAGCTCAGGAGTAGTCCTCCATTCGATGTCTCCATCTTCAGCATTGTAGCTCTTTTTGCTCTTTTAATTTAGTGAGGATGAGAGATTTAGTTTCATTTATAAAGCAAATCTATAATAAACAATTTATCTATATATTTATTTTTGGGACGTATTCTTATTTAGGATGTATTTATTATGGATGCAATTGTATGTACATTTTGCATTTTTCTGCATTTATCATTGTGTTGTTTTTTTACCTCAACAAGACTTTTGGAAATGCGACCCCTCACCTTATGCTATCACCCCTAATCCTAGGTGAGGAGTCGCAGTGACACCCGATATTGAGTTAGCCACACTGACCCGATGCTGGGGCGTTACAAAAGCACTCAGTGACTGGACCTAGCCCTGGTCCTAGCCACCAAGGCCCACTACCTTAGCTGCTGAGGCTAGCTGGGGATGGGCTATAAATTCCCCGCGAAACCCCCAGCCAACTCCCACACCTTCCCGAGTTCCCTCTCAGCTTCCCCACCTCTCTCCCCCCACCTCTCTGTCCTACCTCCAGTCGCCACCGCCACAGCTACCACCACACCACCTTTGGCAATCCCCTGACCTTGGCGACACCCTGGCAACCTGCTAAAGCCAGCGAGACCCTTGGACCCCGAGCCAATGCCGAGAACCTCCACCCAAGCCCCTACCCGTGAGCTCCCTTCTCTCCTTATACAGCCACCATCGCCGTCGCCGTCGCCGGTGATCCCTAAAGTTGCACCAACTGCCTGCACACTCCCCATCAATCAAAGAACTAATTGGAGAGAGCCATTTCCCCTTAAAGCCCCTAAATCCTCAATTGACTAAATCGGGATAGCTCGAGCTAACCCAAGCCCAAATTTGGGCTAAGGTCAGGCTAGCCCACTTGGGGCTGACCCGACCACACCCAATGAACCAATGGAGCCCATTGAGGTGTGAAGGCACCAAGGTGGGACCCATAACTCCATCAGGCTCGCTAAACATGGGCTAGCTTAATAACAGCCCTTTTATGCCCAAAATCAGTTTTGGTTGGACTCGAGCTAGCCCGAGCCCAAATAAGGTCAAGTTGACCCATTTCATCCTTATGTAATTGCACACACCCTCACTATCCCCATATAATTCCAATAAGTAACCTTAGGGGTCCAAACCTCCTTTATTTTACAAATTGACCCAATTGGGCTAGCTCGGGCTAGCCTATGTTAGATCATAACCCGACTAGCCCAATACCTGTATATGGGCCAGTTATGTCAAGATATAATTCAATATACTTAAATGATCATTTTGAGTGTCAAATGTGATCCCAAGACCTCAAAAAGCCTAAAGGTCTAGTTTGGATACACTCGAGCTAACCCAAGCTAGCCCAAGTGGGACCAAGCCAAAACTAGCATAGATATTCCCTTATAGGTATGGATCAGGCCAATATTACTTATTATGAGTTTTTTAAGCTATTGAAAGATCAATCATCTTTTTTGGAACCCAAAAAGGTTATATTGTGCTAGCTCAAGCTAGCCCAACACCAAAACCTAACCACAAATGACAAATTTCTTATGATTGAGCCATAATTCAATCCAAGGGCACAAACTACATTCAAATACTTTGAGAAGAAGCTTGAGCTTTATTTTTGGGCCTATAACTCATCAAATTTATTAAAGGTCATTTGGGATAGCTCAAAATAGCCCAACATGACCGAAATAGCCCAACCTGGCCCAAATTAGGGTTAGCCCAATAACTTAGCTAAAAAGGTTAGAATATACCTTATAAGTGACAATAAGATCATTTTCACTCATAAAACCATAAAATCAAGATTTGGTCCACTGGGAGATCACTTGGCCGGGGTTATCCTTGGGCTAGCTCAAACATAATACCCCAAAATTTACCCTTATAAATTAGGCTCAATTATGGCATAAACATAGATTCATTAGACTCATGACATAATTAGGAGTCTAACAATAAAATTTGGAGTCAAATCGGATAACAAAAATTTCAGAATATTGTAATATTAAATTAATTCCCAGAAAAATACCAAAATTATTTTGATCTATTGCAAATTTGGATTCCTCATATCAAAATATGATAGAGGTGTAAGTTTCGTAATTTTTGGACTTAAAACAAAGGAAAATGCATAAAATATAATTTTAATTTTTATTTAAATCATATTTTTAAATTAATTCAATTTTTCAAATTATTAAATTTTGAAAAACTGAATTTATGGACAGAGAGGATCCGTTGGCCTGGCTTGAACACGGGATAGCGGATTCATCCAATCGGAACTGTTCAATCCCGATCGGACAAACTGTGGTGCCATCGAATCTGAACCGTCACATCGGATCCAACAGCTCGGATCAGCTCCGAACCCACCCGACTGCCATGTGCCGGGAGTGAGTTCGGGAGGACGCCAGAGGCGCCACGTCGTCGTTACATGCCCCGTTCTCGACGGAGCCAACGTGGGAAGCCCTCTACCCGTTGGGGAAGTCGAGAGCTCGTAAAGAGATACGAAGGCCCCGATTTTTCGGTCAAACCCCCCACCAGCGTCAACTTCAGTGAGAGGTATCACCTCACTCGTTTCTTTTTTCTTGAAATTCAAATTTCAAAATTCAATTTCATGATGTACTCTATTATTTCAAAAAGTCAATTTGTCCAAAACACCTCCTTTTCGCCGCCAATTGAGCTGTCCATGAACAGTAACCTTGTTGAAAAAAAATTCCAAGGACCGACAATGGGGCTTTTGGTACCCACCAGTAGGACACAATAAAAGGAGTCCAACGACGGTCGAATCACAACAAACTGAGGTCAGACGGCAACGGAAAACGTCGTGGAAGACGCCTCGTCGGAGAAGATGAACATCGATTTTACTGTAGTAGGTCGGTTACTGTAGCACCGGTTCTCTGTAGCGAACATGCACCATAGCAACTGGTTTGGTCGGTCAGTTAACGGGCGTTAACGGCCATTAGTCGTTAGCAGGAATATTCACATAATATTCCATTTCCGTTAGAGATTTTAACGATTTTCGTCAACTGCTGTTGACGGCGTTAATGGCCGTCAAGCCGAGACGAAATATTCTCTAGAATATACCAAATTTAATAAAAATTTCAAAAAATAAAGATTTAATTATTTAAAATTTTTTAAAAGTTTAATTCCAAACATAATTTAGTTATATATTTAAATACTCAGAAAAATGAGAGGAATATTTTGGTAGGTTGAAATTTAAGTTTCTTCGCTTCGTTTTGAAAACAACATTTGACACTATATCAGTATGTCTCATTTAGCGCGTCAACCTCATAATTTAGCGAACCTGTGTCTACGGACTCCTTGTCAAGTAACCACTTTAATGGCAATAAGATTGAGGAGTTTGGATTCTTAATTTTAAAATTAGGGTTTTGAATCATAATTAGGTTTAATTACGTCTTAATTAGCATGTCGAACTCAGATTTTAGTAAACAAGGTGTCAACGGACTCCCGACAATGTAAATAATCCAATGACAGTAAATTGATTGATTTTGAATCACTAAATTGCAAATTTACATTTATAACCCTAATAATGTATAGTAATGCCTCGTAAAGCGTGTCAGAGTCCAATTTAGTCAAACAATGTCTATGAAATTCTAATTACTTGTAGAATCTCAATCCATTCTAAAATAACATATTTGGTAATTAAATTTTTAAGTCAAATCTTTGACATAAAATGAACAAAGTTTACACAATTAGAAATATTACCAAGAATCACCGTAAATAGTATTTAGGTAAATCGTAGATCCTATGTATGTCAAGATCGAGATACATAGTACACTAAATTTCTTAATACTAAGTACACTAAATTTTTTAATACTAAAATTAGGTTAAATGAACCTTGAGTACTCGTATATGGTAAATAAAAATTTGGATGACTCTGTAGTTTCATTAAAGTTTGAAAGAAAGACTTGAGTAGTCTTATCTTCATTATGACATACGGACATATAATTAAGTACATAACAAAAGGATATCACAAATTATAATTAATTGGTTTGATTATTATGTTGTTGCCGCAACACATTTTGCACCAAATCCTATTGAGCATATCATTCAAATAAACTTTGATGCATGAAATAATTATAAATATAAATGTACATTTAGAGGTTCACTCAAGAAGGATTAGAGTTTGTATAGGCCGTTGAGCTAGGGCAGGTTATAGTGAAATTAAGAGATTGCACATGTCCTTAAGGGAGAGAGTGTGTATTATTCAAGAACCTTAGATTCAAATGGTTGGACAGGCATGCCTAGCTCCTCAATTGTTCTATATGGTTTCCACATAACACATCAGTAAAATTAAGATTTAACTTTAAATATTTGTGTTTTTGTACAATCTCTTAGCATTGTACAATTGAATTCAGATGCAATCTAATATATTGCATATTTAGTTACAATTTTCAAAAAATTAATTAATTACTCACATTTTGCTTACTTGCTCTATACTTACAGTATTATTTCATGCCTTCTTGTATTTACGTTCAACATATTATCTTTTGTACAGTACTTTAGCACTCAGCATATGTTTAGTTTGATCATAATTCCATATTTTACATTTTCTTTTACAACACATTTGTATGTTTATATATGCCACATTATTAGTCTTTTGCAGATTATCCACTTCTATTGAGGATATTCTTAAACTAATTATAAAAAAAATTATAATATCTTAAAAGAAAATAGATAATGAGTCTAAAATATACTTAAGCAATATGTTTAATCAGATATCTACTTTGTATAGTTGTATTCTAGCATATGATACTGATATGTCAAATCAAGAGCTTGAGGACATGTCAATTTTGGATGCGGGTTCAATTCAGGAGTAGGCCTCTGTTCAATACCTCCATCTTCAGCGATGCAGTTCCTTTTTGCTTTTATTCAGTGAGGATGAGAGATATTTTATTTTAAAGTTCGTTTATAATAAACTATTGTATCTATATGATTTTACTTTCTTTTCTGAGACTCATGTATTTATTATAGATGTATGAATTATGAATGCTATTGTGTATGTTTTCCCTTTTCCACGTTTATCATTATGTTGCACATCGATTGGACCATTGGCAAATGTGACCCCGTATGTTGAACTAGCACCTATAATCCAAGGTAAGAAGTTACAATAACCCTTAATGTTGGCTTAGTTGCATTAATTCGACATATGGGCGTCACACCAAACCACCCTGAGCCCAAAGTGGCCCATAGATCTCCAAATTTGATTCTGATCAAAGTAACACTCTTAATTAAGTGTCACGATGATTTTAGTATTGAAAATATATATTTAAATTTTTGAATTCAAAAGTTATCCAATTGGACTAGCCCAATATAAGCACTTAACAGAATTTGGCAAGAACCTCCTTAAGTTGCCCCAAACCATCAAAAATCACATCTTTAACCTTTAGAGCACTCCAGGTGTAACAACCCTAAGTTGTTACTTAGCATAATCTTAATTTAATTGTAGCCTAATTATCATTCTATTGAGTTTATCTAGTCATTAGAATCAATCCTTGAAATTTTGGAGTGATTCAGAACTCAATCAAATAATTGGAATATTTTAATATATTTAATTAATTAGAAAATTGAGGTATTTAAATTATCCTCAAAATCAAAATCCAACTTTGTCGTTGCGATCGTCACCCCCAAATTAGCTATGGGTGATATTTTGAACCCGTTTGGAAGTCGTTGGAATTTCGCGAATATTTTAATGTAATTAAATGCACTGGAAAATAGAATAGTTATTTAATTGTCTGAATCGAAATTCGACTTCACCATTAGATTCCTCACCCTCGAATTAGCTAGGGGTGAATTTTCAGAATTTTTCGGAGCCCATTTATTCATCCAATATTTTATTATTATTATTATTATGAAATTTGGGTTAATTAGAAAACTGAAATAAATTTATTTCCTAAATGCATTTTCTAATTCCCTATTTCTTCCTGCGCTGGGACCCACCTCCCACTCCTTCGCCTATATTCGACGCCTGCCCTACCTGCACACGCAAGCAAGGGCAGAGGCCCTCTCCCTCCATTTCTTCTGCTCAAGCCCCATCCCAGCCATGCCTTCCATTTTTATTGAGCCCTTCTCATCTCCTTCTCCTTTAAAAGAAAGCCTCATCACCCCTCCTTCCTTGCTGTCCAGCAAATCTTCTCCTCATTCCTCCATTGCTGAGCTTGTTGCTGAAGGAAAGCTTTCAAGTCTCCAAAGTTCTTGAAGAAAGCAGAATATTCTTCTTCCATTCCAAGGCCAAGGTACTGATTTGCTTCACTTTTCCTTGACTACTCTCTTCACGATTTATCAAAGTATTGTGAATGTCATTTCAATTAGATGTTATATGGAAGCTAGGTATGATCATCGAGCCTCAATCGGACTTAATGAGTCCGATCGAAGCTCAAGTTCTCCATTAAAATTTTTGTCAAAAATTGTAAAATTTTGTATACCCGTAGCTAGGGCTTTAATTTATGTTCGTTATAATGATATGTTCATGCCAATTTTTGTATCAATGGAAAGGTCTCGGAATGACCTTTCCATCAGTATATGACACCACTCGTAAGGTTCTCAAAATTGAAAGTATTTGAGTGCGAAAGGAGATCTGTCACGGTTTTCGCATAGGCGAAATCACCGTGGGGCGCTACATCGCGCCGTAGCGCCCGAGCCTCGGGTTGAATCCTCCGTCGCGCGCTGCCACGCCATGGCGCACCACAACGGCATATAAGCTTGATAAAATTAAATTAAATGCATCGCGGCACTGAAATCAACCGCGCGCCGTAGCGACCTCTGGCGCGCCATCGCGCCAGGCTCTCGTCCAGGGAGCGCCACAGCGCGCCGTAGCATTCAGCTCTCGGGAAATTTAATGACATAGCGTGCCACAGCTCCTGAAAATATTGCAGCGCGCAACAACGCCGAAATCCGCCGCAGCACCCGTGCTTCGGAGTCTGGCGCCACAGCGCGCCGTAGCGCCTGGCTCTCGGCCAGGAGGCACTTCAACGCGCCACAGTGCGCCTGGCTCTCGACCAGGAGGTGCTACATAAATGTCTAAACTGTCCGGAATCGCCCAGATTTGTGATTTTTTCGCATTCTAATGACCCTAAGACCCTAATGGGGCCATAATATATCAAACATCAGCCAAGATTTATTAAAATTAAGCATTGCATGAATGTGTAAGGCATGTTCTAAATGTCTTAAGGAATTATTAGAATATCTAGTGTCAAGTAGAAATGTTAGAATTTTTAATTACTTGTATGATCAAGTAAAACGTAATAACCAAACTGCATTAAATTTAAGTGCTTTAAATTTGTGATCAAGTGCTAATCCCTTTTGGTTTAATTTATAATTCAGTTAGCATTAATTACATTCTATTTTATGTCACTTTATATTCCTATGATTTCATAATATTAAGGTGTATGTTAGAGAACTTTAATGTTGATTTGGACACTTGGATTTACTCAATTTGATATTAAACTATATTTGAACATAAGAATATTAAGAACTTGATTAAGTAAATAATACTTAATATAAATCTAAAATTTACCATCAATAATATACCAATAATGTATTGATTGATCATTGATCTATAAATCAACAATTGATCTTAATTAGGTAAGAATATGGGTTAAATCCTAACCCGTTTGATTAAGACTTGAACCCTTAATCACTTAATCAATTAATTTGATTGAAAAATAATTCAACTGATATTATTCCAATGATATATCTAATTTAGTATTGATCTTAAATCATTGAATTAAAAATGCTAAGATTAATAAAAAACTTATATGTTTTATTATCTGAACTTAAGCTTGAGATCTCCAATTTTCTCTTATATAAGATCCTTAGCATGAGAACAACTATAAAACTATAATAATTTACAACATGATCCACTCCCAATAATATTCTTAATTTTTATCCCATGATTGTAGTATAGGATGTGATTAGATGGGTCTAATCATTTGATCTAATCAATTTAATCTAAGCAAAATAAGTGAACCTTATGAATTTAGTTTAATTATTAGAAGTGTAAGATCTTGATGATCTTGCTATAGGAGTGTTTTGAAATATCTAAAAGGCCTAATTAATGCTAATACATTGAGGTAGGAGAGGCTTATTGTGACATATTGAGGTAGGAGCTTAGATGATCCTCCTTAATCTTAGAAGTTGATCTTAAACCTTGTGGTTGAATTTACTTAAGATATTAGAATGATATTTATCTCATGTGATAGTAATCATATTGAGTGACCTTTTGGTCACATTCTTGGAGCTTTGAGTGGAACTCACCCAATTAGAGTAAGGATTTATAGCTTTGGATAAATCCTTAATTATTAAATAGAATTGACTAAGCTTGAATTATTGTTTGGTTATAATCATGCATACCCATGGTGTTGAGTCACTTTAATAATATTCAGGTTTGGATGAGTCACTCAAATGTAGACTTATGACCAGGTGTTTTCCCGAGGGATAAGCCGAATACAGTCCCACTAGAGTAAATCCTCCAAACTTAAGAGTGTGAACTAGAATCTTAGTTTGGAAGAATAATAACTGCAACAGGGTTCTGCCTCCTATCTTGTGTGCGTCTCAATAAGTGCAGTTATAAGCAAACTAAGTGCTAAATTCATCTTCTTGGGAACATACACCCATGTGTATACAACATTTCCAATTGATGAATTCAAGCAAAAATCCTAAACAAGAGAAACTAATTATTGAAATTATAATCTATGAGTTAAAATCCTTCTAGCTGGATTCTGCACAATTGAGACATTTGAGTCATAATCTGATTTTAAAGCATTTCTGGATTTTCTGGATTTTTAAGTCATGTAGTGTAGAGACATGAACATGAGCATAAGAATGATGTATGAGTATCAGTGATGATTTATGAGTTACGAAATATTGCATACATCAACAAGAGAAACTCAGGATGTTCAAACATAACAGTAAACTGTATTTCCCAACAAGATGTATGTAGACATTGGACAGTACAACTCATAACAGTTCAGTGATAGTTCAGCTGCATATTAATGTCATATAATATTATGGCATATTCAGATGCATAATTTCAATGGCATACAACATAATTTTACATGCTATTTACTCAATTTCAGATTAGATATTATTTTTATATATTTTCAGTATTCACTATACAGTCAGTTTTACCTTACTTTAATTTTATACAATTTCAATTATTCAGTTATTTTTAAAGTCTTTTTACAGCTTTGTTTACTTTACTATTTTATGTAAATAATTAGAACTGTTTAGATTAATTTCAATGTGTTAGACTTATTGTCTAACACGTGGTACTTTTGGAATCCGACAATTTGTTAAATCTTAAGCAGCATGTTGAGCCATGTCATGAGGACTCTCAAGAGATTCAAGAGGAGTTCGTGGAGCCTTAGTGGACCCTCCATCAGCCTTACTGTTTCTTTCTATTTTTAGTTCAGTTCATTATTTAGACTTTATTTCAGTATTATTTCAATAAATAATTTGTAATAATTCTGGATGTAATTTTTTTTTTTCTGAGATGAATTTTTATTTCAGTTTCTATGATGAATATTTTCTGGATGTATGCTTAGCTTCCGCACTATGTTTAATACTTCTTATATTTAGTATTGTGATGTGATCGGCATACTAGAAATGCTGATATTTGTGAACATATTAGATTCTTTACTTTCTCTCATAATCCAATGTATGTATTAGTCTAATACTTAAGGTAATTATATTACTCTTAGCTTAAGTAATAGCTCTTGACCTTTTTATGGTTGAGTCAGCAGCCTTCAGTGTTAGTTTGAGCTATTCGGGGAGATGGAAAATTCCTACTCGAGTGGCGCACCGCTTCGCTGCTGAAATTGATTATGTTATCTCTTTTGCGTGCGGCGACGAGGCAGGGCGCTACACCAGGTCCCTTAAAATTTCAAAGTAGACTTTGTGGCTCTTTAAAGCTAAATTAGTCGAATCTAAGTCATTTGACCACTTTAGACCTTCAAGAAAATCAAAAGATTACACTTTGGTACAACTACAATTATATTAAAATTTTAATAATTTTATGTAAAAAACATTTGATCAACATCAAAACTAGCTTTATGAAATATTTTGACACTAAGGTATTGTGTATCTTTCTTTACTCTTATCTTTGGATGCTTTTACACTCAACTTGCACAATTTTGAGAAAACTGCTTGAATATCACATATAATGATCTATGAAGAAGTTTGGATAATTGTGTTGCACTATATCACTATTGATATTTGTTTTAGTCTGATTAAATAATTTTTAGGACATGAAAACTACATTTTTTTAGTATAGGCCTTTAAGGATGTAAGTATAGAAGAAAGATGAAATTATTATAAAACACCAAATTTGAACCCTCTATTATCTTAATTTTGTACTTGCCCGACAAAATCAAAATGCTTACACCATATATTAAGCATGAAAACTATATATTTATTTTTGTGATAGTAATTCTCTTATGCTTATGTTTCATTGCATCTAAATCAAATTTTGCAAGAACAAATAATAAAACTCTTTATTTTCATGTCAAAAATATTTTTTCCCTCACTTATTAAATAATTGTTAATGTTGATAAAGTACATTGTTTAGTCTCACGGCTAACCAGCATCAAATGCTCGTACTTTTAAAACGTGCCTAAATCAGAAGTACTATTTATTATTTTCATGTCTTCTCTTTTATTTATTTTAAACTTGTAATATTTAAGATCTCTCGATCAAAAGACTATTTTTGATGTATTTTTAACTCTATAAATGAATTAATATGATCATGCGACTAGTGGATTACTCAAGATGTTAGTTTAGCTCTTGTTAACCCGACACCAAGTCCCCATAAAAAGTGCTCATGTTCTATGATGAAAATAGTTGAGTTTAGCCATACAATGCCTCTGTTTGAGATTGCAATCATTCTTTGTTTTGAGAGATCTTGCTATTAACTAAAATAGCTTTTTTCTTTTTAAACCGAAATCGGTCCTAAGATTTAGGCTGAAAAAGCACCTATTCTGAAACTATAAAAGAAGGGGATTGGTGTAGACGTGGGCTGTTGCTGTGAAACAGAAAGTATGCTAGAAGAGAAGTTTAATATCCTTTGAAGTGGAGGTAGGCTGTATGGGTAGGAGGAATTAGAGGATGCATAAGCTCTTCGGGGATTGTTTTAATGGCAGTTTGGGGGATGTGTTGGTTGTATTAAGGCTGTTGCTCATTGTTTTAATGGGTTGCTATTTGGAGCTCACTATGAGTGATTCGTTGGATTTTTGGGCCACTAAGGATTGAATTTGAACTGATACGGAGGCATAAGGGGCTGTTTTTTGGCTGGTGTTCAGGGCTATAGTGGGACTGATGTGGAGTTAGCAAAATCCTAATTTTATTTTACTCCAAAAAAAAGTGTGTTCCATTGCTATATGTCACTTTCTTCTCAAAATTCTTGTTACATTAAAAGCTTATTTGATTTTTGTAAATTTTAAATAAGATTTTTTTTCTTATTAAAAAAAGTATGAACCTATTTCATCAGTGCATACAGATCTCAAATGGCATTAGTAAAATTGTTGGAGCATTCAAGATGAATATGCTATGGAGTGTCATCTATATATTTATGAGCTAAAACAGGTAATAATAAAAGCCAATTTCTTTCTGATTTGTGCATATGGAACATTGTTCTCATCAAAACATATAAATATCAATTTATGTTCAAATCATCTAGCATCACAACAATATAAAACATAAAAGAGAGGATTATGCTATACTTAAGGCAATCGAATTCAGGAACCGAAACATTAAGTTCATCATCCAGCATCACAGCGGCTATATAAAACTAAAGAAAAACCCTTGTATCACACTTCACTATCATCTTGAATGCGTTTTTGTGCAGGCCTTTTGAGGTGTGGGAAGAGCTGCAGGCTCAGATAGATTAATTATCTTAGACCAGATATTAAAAGAGGGAACTTTACAAACGAGGAAGAGGATACACTCATATCTGTGCATATTCTTAGAATCTTAATTCATAGGATTCATGAGCTGAAAAGCATTAACTTCTACATAACACAGCACAAGAGAAATATACAACAATGTAGAAAGGAAGTTTTATTTCTTTAGAATAAAAACAAAATTGCATATAACATCTAAAACTAAAAAAAATCAACAACAAAGAATTTATTGTATTCTTTCATAGCAAAAAACTTATTACCAAAATATAATCCACCAATGCAAACCCTTGTAATATGTATTATGTCTCTGTCAAAGTTTGTAAATGATGTGTTGTGTAAGGCCCTTTGTATTCATTTTTTTCCTCAGAACCAACAACTATTTCACTAGCTTCAAGTGCTAGGCTGTTAAACACTTCAAATCTATCTATCCTATTATGGCTGCACATGATTATAACTATTATGAGTACTACAAGACCGTTTGAAGTCCTTTCGCCATCCATCCAACAAGTACTTTGGAGGAATATCATAGACTCAATTGAATTTTAGAACTTCCAAAAGCATGCCGACATGTGGAGTGAGATCATCATTTCAACAACCAAGGATTATGTAGTGGAGACAGTTCACCCATGGCTTGTCATGTACCTCTCAAAATTTAAAAGTTTTGTTGAGACGCATGCAAGCTTTCTTAAAAGTTTGAATGTGGAGTGAGATTTTTTGCTTAATCACATGTATAACAGCTCAATTATCCTTTCGCAATTGATTCGGAGATGCAGGAAATCGAACCTAAATTTCTCGCCTGTCAAGCGAGTGATTTACCATTTGATATACAACCCCAATTTATTAGTGAACAATAGCTAAACAATAAAACACTAATTTGTGGAAAAAATATTATATAACCAAACTAAACAATTGTCCTCAGACAAGTCTAATCAAACCTATTTTATGAGGTAACATATAATAAGATAGGATTTGCACCAAATCAAAACTTTAAAATAATTGCAGGATGGAGTTGCATAAAGTCAAGGCATTATTGAACCATACTATTTCAAAAAGAAGCATATATGACATTAAATGTCTTATGATTTCTTCATCTCAGGGAAAACCACCTTCATACTATAAGCTATCCTTAACAATCAAGATTCTAGAAGTATAATAAATTATTGGATGTTAGTAAGGCTATGTCAATCAAGCATTAAAGAGAAAAAATAATCAGGTGAAAAAGTTAATTCTATGATAAATAAGTTATCGAATTTCAATTTTTGTTTATGCCTTAGTAAGAATCTGGATCTCCTTCTCAACCAACTTGGAAGCTAAATGTTCTTCTAAGGATAACTACGGTACTTCCAGTACCACTGCTCATTGAATATACCACCTTTAATTCAAGTAAAATATTATAGTATTAAATTAAGCAAATAAATATATGCAAAAATAATGGTTGTGAGAATTAGTTCATTGCCGTAGCACTGGAATATGAACTCAGACCACTTGTTAAAAAAACTTCACAAAAAAATTCTATCAATTAGATGGCATTTAAAAAAAATTAATGCCAAAATAAGTTAAGAATTAAGAAGAGCTATAAGAACAAAAGCAGACACAAACCTATCATGGCAAACTCCATTTATAAGAACGACGAAAAGATTATCCATTAAAATCATAAACAATTTACAAATTTTCAATTTGCACAAATATATAAAAGGATAAACAGTACATTTGTAGAAATGCAGCATTCAATTAAATGCTACAAAAAATATTAATCAGTCATATACAGCAGCTCTGTGTTCTAAATTAATCAACAGCAGCTCTGCGAACTGCGAGCGATGTCAAATTGTAAGAGATCAGTGAAGGAGTCAATGAACTGCAATAGATCAACAATGGGCGAATCCTAATGCTGCGAACAATGTGCGTCGGGGAGAAAATTGAATGGAGAATGTGAGCAGGAGGCGAACCTTGATGCTGCAAACAGTGTGTTTCGGGAAGAGAATCAAAGGGTGGATGCGAGCAAAAGGCGAACCCTAATGCTGTGAAACATGTGTCGGGAAGAGAATCAAAGGGAGGATGCAAGCAGGAGGCGAACCCTAATGCTGCGAGCATCGTGCGTCAGGAATTTAATCGAAGGGAGGGTGCGAGCAGGAGGCGAACCCTAATTCTGTGAACATTAGAAGCATTTCTCGAATAAAATGCCATGCCTGCTACCTCATAATTGCTCTGTCGGCTGCTAAGTATAAGGGTTACACCTAGACGGGCCTGCTGAGCATTTCTCTTACCGAAATTAGGGCAATGTGAACAAGCAAACTATAGAGAACGGGTCACAAATATATGGGTATGTATCTTTTCTCATTTTTCATTTATCATTTCTAATGTATCTACTCCCCGTTTGCATGGTTAGGGCAGAGCTTGGCGTTCTCCATTGTCGCTCGTTGGTTGTCTGACAGGTCCCGGTTGTCGGCAATCCTCTTTTTCTTGGGTTGCTGCTCACTAATTCCATTGGTTCGAATTAGCCATTTGCCTAACAGCTCACTGCATTTGTCGTTGGCGGTAACTTGTTGCTTGGGTTCATGGCGACCAGATCTTGGTTGCTCTCGACACGGTAAATGGTCTCCATGGGATGTAATTATTGGGAGACATTTTGATTACCTCTAGAGGTGGATGTTGTTGCCTCTCGTATCAAATCACCAGCTGCTACAATCCTTGTTGATGTGGACACCTTAACCTTGTTCTTTTTTGAGATTTTGATTCTAAATTTTTTTGTTTGCTAGAAGGTTTTGATTGACAAAATGCCCAAATATTGTTCATCATGCCATATTGTTTCAACGTGCATTTAGAGCAGCTCCATCATGTTGCGCCGGCTCAATGGGTTCTGACTCCTGCTTAGGCTCCTGCCTTTTTATGCCGTCAGCGAGCAACTTCCCCAGAACCTCATGATGCTATTGAGATTAAAATTGATGCAGACTTCATGAAACAAAAGACTGTCTTATGCACAATGATAAAAAGGCAAGCGTAAGTGCGCTTGTCGCTTTTGTCGTTCGATCATGCGTTCCTCTATAGTGTGGATCAACTGTACTGTATTGTCTATATTGTCTTACAATCTCCTACTTTCATAGAATTTGTTATTGGACAGGTTAATTCGCCACCCGCTTGTTGAGATCACAACAACGCTCTCGAAATATAATAGATCATACGAAAAATGAATTGTTGAAGTGAGAAAATAAAATAAAAGAAAATTCACATAAATTCAGAATCACAAATCACAAGGCACATGAGTTTGCGTGATTTAGTGAGAATCACCTACATCCACAATAAGAAAAGGGAAAAATTCATTGTGAATAGAAAAAAATTACAAAATGCCTCTCAGTGATCGTTCTATTAATTCTCAGCCTATTTATACAAGAGAAACTATTTTATCTCAATTAAACAACTATAAAAAACTTGTAAAAAACTCCCCCGATAACACCTTGAAAACAAAATCACATAGACATCATTAACACATAAATATGCCCTAAATAACACATTGAAAATAAAACCACACAGACATCAATGACATAAATTTGCCTAAATAATATTTTGAAATTTTCCAAAATTGGACGAAACTACACACACATCCATCAATGTGTAATCAACCTCACAGTTTTTTGCATGTAGTTTGATGCATTTTGATGTCTGTCCCTCGCTGATAAAGTTGTACCAATATTGTTTGGAAATGGATTAATATATTTTGGATAAAAAAACTTCACAAATAACACCTTGAAAACGAAACAGCACGGCCATTATTGACACATATATAAGCTCCAAATAACACCTTAATAAAATTGCACATCTACCAATGTCTATTCAACTTCACAGTTTAATTCACGTAGTTTGATGCATTTGATGTACCAATATTGTTTAAAATGGATGAATATATTTTGTGAAATATGCATGTATGTATATATGTCCACATGTGCATATATATATATATATATATATATATGCATATTTCTATTTGAGGTGGCATCTAAGATAAATTTCTGTTTTTGGGTTATTCTTGGTATGGGTTGTATGATACCAAGAAGGGCTTATGGAAGGGCTTATTTCTTATGCCATTATTTTGTACTGCATTGTGGTTCACTCTAATGCCTATTTACCTGAAAGTCTCAGTGCCAGATCCGTCTTTTGCTGGTGGAGAAGTTTGTTAAGGTTTTCAAAGACAGAATTTTCTTACATTAATTCAGCTGCCTTCAAGACTATCCCTCTCTCATCAATTTCTGCTCCAATGCTTTTTGAATATGTGCCTAGATCCGTGGAAAGGAATGCTGATAAAATCTAGATGGACGGCTCTCTTAAAGTTGTTTATTGACCTTTTGAATTACACAGGAGAGCATCCTTGAAATTCATATTATCTCAAAATTTTTGAATATTGTGTTTGTTTTCTGGGGCTGTTAAAGTGCTCAACCCAATGCCTAAAACGCTTGATACTGTAGCACCAAGGAAAAAAAACTTTTAGAAGGCTGTGATGCACTTTTGCAGCACGTGTAATGGAAGACATCAGAGGTCTTGGGCACTATGGGTGAGGTTGGGAAGGGCAGCTTTTCCCTTGTTTTTTTATTCTCTTCTTTTTTGTTTGGAAAGAATAAGAGTTTAATTGCAAATTGAGAAGAAAAGCAAAAGCGAATAAAGAGTATTACTAACAGAAAAGCTAAACAATTAGAGAATGAAACAGCTAAAGATAATAATGAGATCCAATTGAGTATTGAACTTTTGAAATGCAAGCAGCGATCCTATTAATACTAATGTTTGAAAAACCCATTTTTGCAATCTAGCAATAATATAGCCTCTATTAATAGAATTAAAAGCTTTACGTAAATCAATTTTGGTGCAGAAAAAATTCTCTTTGGAGAATTAAAACCATGTAAAATAGAATTGCAATGACTATTATCAGCCGCTGATCTACCTTTAGTGAAATCAGACTGGGCCGTATTTATGAGCTCAGGGAGAAATGAAGCAATTCTACTTGCAATAAGTTTGGCAATGGTTTTTGTAAATGGTATTGCACAGAGAAGTATGTCTATAATCTTGACTAGTGTTGGCATTTTTATTCTTAGGGATAAGGCATATTGCAGTGTGCGCAAGCCATCTTGGCATGTGATTTACAGAAAAAAATTGGTAAATAGCTTGGAGTACTAGAGGGCCCATAGTATTCCAAGTGGCTCGATAGAAGTAGCTGTTAAAACCATTTGAATCAGGTGAAGCAATTTTATCGAAAACTGAAAATGGCTTGTCTTATCTCAGTGAAAGAGAAATTGAATGGGCAGACCAGATGAGCATCAATGGCAACAAGTTTATAGCACTGGCCCAGATCAATAGATGTAGAAACAACATTATCGTAAAGGGTAGAGAAATACCTCACCGCATGATCAGCAAGAGAAAGACAATCTGAAAGATAAAATATTTTTGTTTCTCCTGTAGTTGATATGGGCATATTTAATTTTTAAGTCTGATTCTCCCTGTTTAAGTCAGTGCACTTTCGCTGAACAGCTCAACTTGCTTAATATGAATATTCTAAGGCTGAAGAGTGATGTAAGAAAATTAATTCCGCATTTGCCTTGAGATCCTGTGGATTTGCCTCAAAAAACTGGTAAGATATTGCTGTTTCAGAAGCAGATTAGCAATATTTGAATTTCTAGAGCTTCTATAATTCCAATCCAGAATTTTCAGCTGCAGCTTGGTAACTTTGCAAACGTTAAACAAAACATACATAGGAATAAACAATATTATTGCCACTCTGCAAACGATCAATAATATGCACGAAGTCAGAAAGTAACACCCAATGATTCTTAAAACAGAATTTATGGTTGATAGAATTGGCCGAGGGTTGTAGGTGGAGCAGAAGGTGGTTGTAGTCTGAAGTATGAGTCGATGCATATTGCATTAGATCCTGTCTAATTTAGCATGAATAGGGTTCAAAGTCTGGTGATTAAGCCAGGTAAATTCAGGTACCACAGCTTTGAGATAAAAAAGCCGGCATCCTTAATGAAATCATTAAAGGAAGCTAATTTTGAGTGAGGAGGGTTGACACCCCCAACATTCTCTTTGGAGTATCTAATACAATTGAAGTCGCCTAAAACAGCCCATGGTTCATCCAAATTCTGCCAGTAGAAGGGCAAGCAAACTTATGGGAATCACCTTCTTTGTCAAAAAGCAAGAATTTGGAGAAGGGTCTTCATAGTGAGATATCTTAATTTTAGGTTCAAGGGTTAAAATCCATTGAACATTATGAGATTTTACAATATTCTTAATATTAAGTATTCTAGCGTCCGAATATAGGCCTCTCACATTCCATGAGACAATTAAAGATGTATATATTAAGAGGATGATGCCCTAGTATCTGGGTCAACCGAGGAAGAGGTCTTGGGCCTACCTCTTCTAGGTCTTTGTTTAAGGGAAAGATCATTTAATTTAGATGATTCTATAGTAGAAATCATCTAAAGGGATGTCAAGGGTTTGAGAGAGGGTTTTTTTAGATGCGTGGGGGTTCACAGTGAGAAGTAAGCAGTTGTGGAGGTAGTATTTACGAGTGATGAAGTTAAAAATTGAGGAACATTCAAAGGAGGGGTCTGTGGATGAAGTTGGAGAGGAGGTAACTGATTCCGAGTTTACAATTAGATTAATGGGTCTTTGAATGAATAGAGGGAAAGGTTTCAATAATTGGTGAAAGTTGGGGGACATGAGTGACCGCCAGGATGTTCAGATTACGACAGCGGCTTCTACTCTTTCCTCGAGAGAGATTAGGCTGCGAAGCTGGTTTGCAACCACAAGCTTGTGAAAAAAGAGTGGCAAGTTTCACATCTATCAGGAAGCCAGTGGTAGATGACAGGTTGGGTGAGGGTCTCACCGTTTACATCAACGGGCACAGTATCAGGAAAAGTCGAAGCAACAGACACCTCCACACATATTCTAGCAAAATGTTTGGCGAGATCTGGAGGTTGTAAGATAATCCACCATTAAAAGTCTTACCAATGGCACTGGCTATATTGAATGAGAAGAATCGGACCAGCGTCGCAGAGGAAACTTTGGGAGTTTAACCCAAATGGGATTGGAGTCATATGCTTCAGCAGTAGGGGCGAAATCTGGAGTCCACGGTTTCACCACAAAAGATACGTTAAAGAAGAACCATGAGCCGCCTGCTAAGACTGCATCGAGATCTTTCATAAAAGAGAACTTGCTAAGGTAAAACCCATCAGAAAGAGAGAAAAGAGAGAAGGAACCTTTTCCATAGTTTGGGCATAACTTCCATTAGGGCTTTGTATGAGTGCACTTTGCCGAGCGAGTAACCAACCAAACAGTTTACCCTGCTGCTCGTTGGCAGCAGCAAGGTCATCTTCTTCAAGAGTTACAGTGGTGAATGTAGGAGAGGAAGATATATGAGAACTTTTGGTAACGAACAACGATTTCCAATCGGCTTTAAGCCTGTATGTCTTTGACCATTAAAGGAGGCCAAAACATAGATTATTTTATTTTATTTCGATGAATCTCATATTTTTATTTTATTTAGATTCTCTCTTTCACTTGTTGAAATAAATTAAGAAATAAAATATTCCTATAGATTCTTACAAATTTCATATTCCAATCGAAGTTCGTTTGGCTATGTGCAAAAAGCAAACATTATTTTTATTGAAATTGCAATATCTTTTTTTTTTTAATTAAAGTGAGTAAAATAATAAATAAGAATTCTTATAAAAATTATACATTATGTATTATATATATGTTAAAGAAAATTACACGCATAATACAAACATTTAGATATTTAACCTACTGCATCATTTAATATATATAAAATGATCTATCTCTAAAATGACACAAATGTAATATTAGTATTTTATTTTAAATAAAAATAAGCTGTATTCTTAAATATAAATTTGAGTTTGAATGCTTAAATAAAAATATATATCATTTAAATTTATTTTTATTTGTTCTCTGATAATATCTTATCAGAAAAAATTTTCTTATGAAAATATTATTTTTGATATATTTTTTGCTCTTTTTTAAAATTTATTTAATTTTATATGAAAAATAGTTTCCAACTAGTTTTCCAATAAATTAGATAAATAAAATTTGTATACAAGTATTATTAAATTCATATTTATTTTTTGTATGCAAAGTAATTTCTCATAAATCCGATTATCATATAAATTAGTGCGTAGATTCAGATTAAGTTTACAGAAACGACAGAAAAGATGGGAGGGAAATAAGAAAATCAAGGATATGAAAATTACAGGCTGTGGCTATTAATCCCTCAAAGCTCCCTTACATAGAAAAAAAAATGCATGCCATTTGTAGCTTCCATATATTTTCAGAATAAAATTAAACAATTGCTTCATTTTATATCTTGTCATAGCTTAGCAAAAACCATACCGACATATGACCTTATTTCTTATTTATTTTAAAGACTCAGTATTAATGATAAGAGAATATTTAATATTCCCTTGCCATTTGACACTATTAGCAGCTTTTGCACATTTTTCACTAGGCTGAAGCAATAGGGTGAAAGGCTTCCAAAGTATGCCATAGCTTTAAGAGACTTACTTGTTTGTATAAGCAATTCCAGTGGAGAAGCTTTTGTAATAAAGAAATCTTGAAAAGAAGATAAAATAATTCTGGGTACATTATCAATTTAATAATATTTATATATTATTTTAATATAAATTTTAAAAATAATATTTAAATTATTTTAATATAAATAAATAATCAATGAAATTCAAATTTAATTAATTAGATTGGTGGTGTGTTAAGTATAAACTCTAATAAGAATTTAGAGCTGAATAATATTAAAAAATATGGCGGCAAAAGTCAATGATTTAATGAGAAGCACATTGATTGGTCTGTACAGAAATAAGCAACTGTCCTAAATCAACAAAACCAGAGCATCCAAAAGCCAAATGCAAAAGAAAAGACTCTGCAAATTGAAGCGTAACAAACATAAGATGATTTATTACCGAAAATAAAATACGAAAATCAAGAGACGTCGAGACGATTCGGGGGGCTCCGATTGAAGGGAGTAGCGGGAAAGAGCGCCTCCCAGACGTCCGAGAAGGCGTTGACGATGGCCTGATGATGGTGCTGGGAATTGAGGGAGAGGAAGCAGCGAAGAAGGTGCTCCAATTCGGAAGCCTCGCAGATGCCTTTCTCGACGACCATCTCCGCCATGGACCTCCTGAAATCAGCCCTGGGGTCGTCGGACTGCTTCACCACCGCCCAGGCTCTCCGCCTTCCTCCACGGCGAGGCGACGGAGCTGTTGGCCGTCGATTTGACCTCCTCTATCGCCGCCGTCCTCCTCATCCGCAACTCCCGTCATCTCGAAGGAGTTGTCGGTGGCGGAGGAGACGAGCATCTCGTCGTACTCTTCATCCCCCGCTGCCACCGTCGTCTTCCTCGCTGGAGAAGAGGCGGGACGAGGGCTTAGGGTTGTGGGGCTTTTTCTTGGAGGCGCGTCGGCGGTGGCGGCGGGGCGCGGGGGGAGGGGAGGGGGGCGGGATGGATGCGGCGGAGAATCCGCCGTAGGAACGGGCTGCCACTTTTCGTCCTTGCGCCAGAGGTAGGCGGGGGTTTTCGCGGGCGCGGGAGAGGTCGTCGGCAGCGGCGTCGGCGTTGGCGTGGGCGGAGAGGTTGGGGCGGGGCGGGCGCGGGGGGGCGGATTGCCTGCGGGGGCAGCAGATCGACGAGGAGACCACTGGGGCGGTGCGGAGGCCGGAGCGTACAGGGGAAGGAAGCAGCGGCGGCTGTGAGCTGGCGCTCGATTCGGCCTTTGAGGAGCAGGAGAGCAGACGGATAGTCATGGCCACAAAGGCAGCTCTTCTATGGGAATTGGGGCTGCTCCCCTTCAGATTCAGATTGGGAGGGTATTTATAGAAAGGATTGCTTGTTTGACGATCATGAGCCTGTTGTAGAATTTTTGTTTAACCGGTTACCAATTACCACCTGATTGCCGTTCGCAAATGAATAAAGTTAGTCTACAAATTAAAATTTTTAAGTTATTGTGATATCTTATATTTTCAAATTTTATTAGCATATATTTACTATATTCAAAGAAAATAATTAATGACATTTTTTTTTTACATAAAAGTTTTCAAAAAAAAAAAGTATTCAACCAATAATTTATTTACATATTATATTAACATATATCTATATATCTTAGTGTATACTAATATATAAATATAGTTATACTTATAATAAAATGTTGTGAAATTATGTTTTTGGTGCAAAGTTATTTTTTGATCATGTGCGTATATCATTTTTTGGAGAGCTAAAATATGTTGTTGACATTTTTTTATTGTTCTGTCATTTTTTTTTTAAATAAATATGATATAAAATAATAATATAATAATAATAATATCTTAATAATAATAATAATAATAATAAATTTTTTATAAATGAATAAAAAGAATATTATTAATACTAATAATAAAATTAGTAATACTAATAATTATAAGTATATTAATAATAATTATTCTCTTACAAATAATAATAATAATAATAATAATAAAATTATTATTATTATTATTAGAAAAATAAAGAATATTTTTTTATAGCAAAAACAATAAATTTTCTAAAAAAACTCATCACGACTCTCTCTCTCTCTCTTTTCATGAACGAAGGGGAGGGGCAGATCAGATGGGAGAAGGGTTCCTGACGAGTTGGAGGCTGGATGGGAGATGTGCAGATCAGGAGGGAGAAGTAGGTGCTCGGCGACCAGGAGGAGGAGAGTTGTGTGTGCATTTTTGAGAGGGATTTGAGTCGTATTTATAATAACCCTAATATTGTTACACACAATTAGTGACCTAATGACTCTAATTTTTTGTCTATTACTCTTATAATAGTGTTAAGAGTCTCCACCTCAAATTTGATGCGATTTGAAGACCGTTTGATAATTTCCAGTATTTCCTGATTTTTTGATAATTATGAATATACATAATTTATTTAGACCTAAAAATTCAAAAAACGAAGTCCATTATTTGACTCACCACACCCAAATTAGCTATGGGTGATATTTTAAAAGTGTTTGGAAGTCGTCAAAAATTTCACGAATATTTTAATAATATTTTAATACCCAGAAATTATGATAATTAAATATACCTCCGATCAAAAATCTGATTGCATTTTTGGATTTCTCACTCTCAATTAGATAAGGGTGAAAATTTGAGATTTTTTGAAGTGTGTTGAATTCTTAAAATTGATTAAATAAATAGGATAAATAAAATAATTAAATAATGTATTTAAATTAATTAATTTTTATATCTAAATTAAATACCTCTTTTGTTTTCATTTGGTGAAGAGGAGAACTAGGAGCTGGGAAGGGTATCGAGCACTTCTTGCTTGTTCTACCAGCAACTTTGAAATTAAACGACGAGAACCTACAGGTACACCATCCGCTCCTTACCTTACTTAGAACTAGTTAACCTGAAATGTTAGTAAATTCAAAGAAAATATTTATCGAGGTCAGTCGATCTCAATATAATACTTCCAAAAATTTGCTCTGTTAAGTAGAGATGCATAAATCATGTCATTATTTCCATTCCTCATTCGATACATAATTATTGATGTTTGCTACAGATGTCTCATATTATTTGAATAAGCTAGGTAAATAAATTTCAGGTCGAGATTATAAGATCTTGAATTCAAACTTTTCCTTTACCTTATAAATGTTTTGCGCTTAATCTCCTTCATATCTGTACGGAAGCTTGTTTGTTAAAATCCTGTAATTTGAAAATATTATTTAGAATCAATGATGAACTGTATTTCGTTGAACTCGAATAAATTCCAAATGACATTATTCTGTCATACCGCTTGAAATAAGAATTAGGACATCATTCCTACATCCTTAAGATCAATCTTAATAGAAACGTTAGGTTTTAAACGATAGGTTGCAAGATACTCTTTAAATTTAGGCGTTTAATGTGTCGTAAGGATCAAGAGATCTTAGCACGGTGATGCCTTAAATCCCTAAGCGCGGACTCCTTAATGAGGAAGACGACGGTCTACGGACCATCACCATTAAACCGGCCGGTTCAATCCATTTGAACCTCGCCGTAAAATATAAATGACATGGCCAGCGGGATTATGTGCTAGGTTAATTACGCTAAAATCATTTAATGATTATATGGATCGGTCAGTTAAATATTAATATGAATAATTATAACAATTAAATAAAAATCAAATAATGCAAATTCCATTAATTCATAATTTGATTAATTCTTAATTAAAAGATATGATCTTATATATCATTTTGATTATAAAAATGTGTAAATTATTAATATGTTATTTAATTTTAGTTTCATTGATTATTTTAATAATCATTATCATATGATTATTTATTAATTATAATTTAATCCTAAATCTTATTTATATTATAACTTAATCAATTCAAGTTCAAATTAGACATTTAAATATTCTATTTCACTCACAAAAATATGATGAATAATAATATGAGATTAAATTTAGCTTTTGAACCATAGATCTATTAATGACATTTTTATCCTAATTAAGATCCCTCCAAACCCTATAAATTTAATGTTGTCCAAATTTGACTAGTTAGTCTCATTTTACTCCTTATGATATAAGGATTATATTGATATGTCTATCATATCTTTTGGACAATATTTAGATATTTTAAGTATTTAGCTCCTTGATTTAGGTAAAATATTAATTTTATATTTTTATATATGCTTATGTTAGAATTATTTAACTTTAAGATATCAAACTTGTCTCATTTTCTTATCTTATATATATCTTTAAATTGTATATTTGAATCTTACATTTCCATGGATATAGTATTTGAAAATATCTAAAGCTCATTTAAGTTGAATTTTCTCTATTGTAGAATTGCTTAGGAATGAATTACTTTGAATGAATTGCATGCATTTTACAATTTGAATTATTCAAATAATTGTTGATAGCTCTTGCATTTATGTAAAATAAATGATATGGAATATAAATGATAGGAATTAGTGTGAATAAATTGCATAGCATGTACTAGGACTTAATTCTTCTATTTTATTATTATATTCATATGGAAATAAGAACTTAATTTAAATGAAATGTTATATTTATGATTTTAGAATGTAATTGCATGTACTCTTGTCATGTTAGAATTCAATTAGAATAAATATTTTATGTATTGAATTAGCTTAATGTTAGTTCTTTAATGTTAATCTTTTCATTTAATATTATAATATGTAGAAGACTTACATATTAATATTCTATTTTGTTCCTTTTAAGAGAATGTAATAGAGATCATATTAAAATAATTAGAATTAGAATTTAATTCTTATATCTTTCCAAATTTATAGTTTCTACTTTAAATGCATACTAGATTAACTTGTGAATCTTTTCAACTTCCTTTATGTTATAATTAACTTAACACATTCAAATTTTAAGTTATAGTTCTTTGAGAGAACTTATAATTAGACTAGTGCCCAACCAATCAAATTGATATTTAGCATACATTTCCCTTAGTCTTTAATCTTCCATCTAAATTCCTTAATGATTAAACTAGAGAACATTAATTTCCTTACATGCTTTAATAAGCTAATAAACTTAAATTAGCCTACAACTAAGAATAAATTAGTACTTATAAGAGATAGTCTATTTCTTTCTTTACATTTAAATACTCAATATCAATTAATCCTAGATAAGTTAATGATTAAATTGATTTGATACATTTTAGTTTATAAGTTAACTAGATAAAGCTAATAGATTGTTCTTTAGCTTTTACTTCCTTTAGCTAAGTAATCTATTAATCTTACTCTTCCCTACTAGTTCCTTAAACTTTAATCATTAATTTATTTGATTTGATTAGTTTAAGACTAATAAAGGATAAATTCTATTTGTTTAAATACACTTAGAAACTATTTATCATTTCATAAGTTAAATTAAAATATTATTTTTCAAACTTCTTTCACTTTTACTAATATTTATAATTGACTTCAAGATCAATATCTATAAGTTAATTGGGAGCTCAATTAGCTCCGATCATAAGTAGATCATTAAAACTTAGATAATTTTGGATATCACATAGTTTAAAATTATTTGAATTCCTTGAATATTTGCTTAGCTTTTAGCCTAATTTTCTTGAACATACATATAATATTTGTGCATAAATAAAACTTTCATAACACTATAAGAGTTTGATATTGTTGGATGGTCAAGGACAGGCTAATTAGGAGTAATAAATAGACCTCATATTCTTAGAGGGTGAATGTGAGTGTACATTATCTTTGAAACCCCGTTTTTCTTTACTGGTTAGGAAGAGATGCTTAACTCCTCGCTTCATTCTGTATGTGCCCACAAATGAGTATTTTCATAAAATAACTTCAATTAATAAAATATGAGTTATTTTACAATCTTATTGATTGTAAGATCTCATCATAGCTTTTTAGCTATGTTATTTTTCATAATCCTAGGCTATGTATATCTTAGACCAAGAGGCTAAGATATTTTTTTTAATTTCTATGCTTTGCACTTTCTATATTCAGTATTGTGTTTTGGTTACTTACAGTTCATTTAGGATGGAGTGCATGTTGCTTAATTTTATTTAAATACTTCACTGTATTTCTTTTGCTTACTTAGCATAAATTCCATTGAACTTGTATTTATTTTCATTTCATTTATTTTAAATGCACTTAATACCTTCTGTCTTTTTAGGATACTTTTCCCTTACTATTTTTGAATGCAGGCTAGAGCATGATACAAGTGAGTATTCTTACTAAACTTCTTTCATACTATATTTCCTTACAGTTATGTCTATTTTCTTTTTCCTATTTGAATGCTTTTATTACTCCGTTGCTTTATTATAAATTATAAATTAGCTTGTGATATTCAATTTAATAAAAATGTAGTCAATCTTAAAATGTGCATAAACTGTTTAGTCAACTACTCTCTTTTTTTTTTGCTTTGGCTTATCATATTTAAATACTAAAATATGATAGATCATGAGCTTTATAATTTAGGTGAAGCAGGGACCTAGTACTTGAAGAGCTCATAAAGAAATTGCTTACGCTATATTCCATTTATTACTTATAATTTATTCAAGTGAGAGAGTGATTACATTTATTTTTTTTTGCTCTTACATTTCATATGGACTTGTTATAATTAAAATTTAACTTCTTGAGATGATTTTTACCTTAATCTGTGCTCTCTTACTTATTTTGAAATTACTTGGATTGAATGAGTGGGTAATTATACTTATACTTGCATTGTTTCATATCTTGTTAAATTGCTTCCATTGTTCATTGACTTAGCCACTTAGCATATAGTATTTGATTAGTTTTCTTTTAATTAGGTATTAGATAATAAGGTAACATCCCAATGTTGGACTAATCTTCTATCCAATATTGGGTTACAGTTGGTATTAGAGCTAATATTGAGAACATTAAGTTTAAATGAGATATCCACTCATCTAAGACAACACACAAAAAGATAAAAATATTAAAAATGACAACATAGGATAGTAAATGCACTACTAATCCAATAATTAATTTAGATTTCCAACTTAAACTTCAATCAAACTCACAGATGGCAGACTGCGAGACTGAACTAAACTACTTCACTAGGATGTTCTTCTTCTATTGCGAGGATGATCATCGGTTTGGCTCAACTTATGGTCATGAATACTTTGGAGTACCTGAAGCGGGAGGTGAAGTGTTGAACAAAATTTTGAAGTATTGTGTGTTTCGAGGCAATTGCATCTCGCAATTGGTGAGAGAATGGCTTTAACGAGTCACTACGACATTTGAAGCCATAGCTTTCCCCGATCACGTACGCCTTCAAATTTTGGATGAACTCTTCGCCAACTACGCCGATGACTGGTGGTATCATGCATACGATGTGCTAGTTCGAGGAAGTAAACGCCTCCATCGTATCTCTACCTATGAGGACTTTAAATTTATGTTTTATGTAAAGTTCTGTAAATGATTGTACTAGCTTCCTTTTAGTACTAGTTTTCCATAGTATAGTAGCTTCTTATGAATGACTTCTTTCTCTTTGCTAACATGTTTAAATTTAACAGTCGTACACAAAATACAATAAGAAAATGAGAAAGATTACACTTATCATTGAATCTCAAATTACATATTTATACATAGGATTTTGTTTTGATTGATTGCAAAAGTTCAATTTATTTAATTGTAATTGGTGATTAATTGAATGAGAGAATTTGTAACATTTTAATTAATTATTGCTTGAATTAATTTATTCACATCAAATGCATGAATTAATTATTGCATGAAAATAATAATTGGTAATGTCTGAATTAATTCTTATCTTAATTTCTTAAAGTAACATCACATTAATGCATGAATTAATAATGGCATGAAAATAACATTAAATGTATGCATGTAATGCATTAATTCTTAAATATTTTATTGCATAACACAATATTATTCTTAAATATAAAACATTTTACATCATCAAATATAATATCTTCATAACTTTTTTATAGTTGTGCTATCATAATTGTATAATATAAAAGATTTTTTTAATTTAAAGTTCTTATTTAGTTATAAAATGGAGTGAATATTAAAACAAATTAAGACTTTGGCTCCGAGATGAGTTTGGTTCGGGTAATGTTCTCAAAATCAAAATTTTGAGTTTTGATTTTATGAAATCAATCGATTTCAAGTAAAGGCAAAATTGGTTTGGGCTCTGCTTAAAAAATAAAATGATAAGAATACAAAGGAAAGACGAATTGAATCATCGAAAATAAAAGGCACGATTCGATGACGTAACATATTATTCTTGCGACGACGTAAGCCAACTTGACGCATGATTCGTGACGACTCGAGGGGATCGATTTCAGGTTGAATCAAATTTTGAGTTTAAAGCAAAATTGTCGACCTTGCTTTAAAATTATATTTATAATATGTAAAAATGATATGTTATATAGCTAGATATATAAATAATTTAATGTGTATATACAAATAAATTCAAAAAAATAATATAAAAATTAAGTTAAATTTATCTTATATTTTTTAATAAATAACTAAATTTGATTTAATTAATTAATTAATTTATTCCACATCTAGTATTTCTACCAAGAGTATTGCTATACTTACACACTAGTACACACAAAAATATATAGATGATGTGTCAATCTAATGTGTAAGTAGATTATTGGTTGAATGTACTTTTTGATAAAATCTATATACAAAAATTACTACAAAAAAAAATTTTAATTAGTCCTGAATATTTTTTGATGTATATTCTTATATAATCATAATATTTTTCTTCTACCAAAATTGCCAAATGGATCTTAGTGCAGTCCGGTGGACGGATCAAACAGTGACTCGGTAGGAATGCCTTCTTATTTCACGCCACAACAACGATACTATAGCCGGAGAACATTTTTTTGACAGCTCTTACTTTTTTCTTACAAAAAAACAAAACAAGTATTTATGCATGCCACTTATGAATGACGTCCTATCTCATCTAAACAAAATCTGCTACCATGTGCAGCAATAAGGCTATTTTGAGTATAGGTTGTCATTCGATGTCCACTCTGGTTGGAGTTTGAATAAGACAAATAACCTTATATGGGATGCTTCGTGCGCATGGGAATGAAGCAGTTAGTTAAAGCAGAGCTTTGGTTCAAGTCTCTGTGATTATTCAGATCATTTGGCTCAATTGATATTTAGCATATGTTATCTATGTATATGAACTTCTGATGCTTGAGAACAATTGAGATCATCTAAAAATTTGATCATTTCATCTATATACTCAATAAACATACACATGAAAAAATCATTTTATTTATTCAATTTTAAAATTCTACTTTTATGATCATCAAATATAAACTAGGAGAAATATCAATATTTAACATATATATACATATATAATATAATAAAAAATGAGTATACACAAATTGAACACAAAAATCTAAAAAAACATTCCTTTTACAAAAAATTGAATAATTGAATAGGTTCATTCATTAGCACGAGATTAATTGATTTTAACTAGGGCCAATACTGGCTCGAACCAATGTGATCTAGTCCAACCACTTGGGCTTCAAACAAAGCTTATTACATTTTCATTGTGGCTAAATTCATCATAGACAAAAGTCACTCAACTTATGAGTTGGATAACAAATTTGTTTGTAAACATTATGCTATTACATTTAAACAATTTTACCTACATAATGTTTAAAATCTTAAAAGTATATGTTTAACATCTAAATCTAGAAAAAAGTTGTAAAACGTATGACATTTAGAGCCAAATTCTTTAAGTTAGAACTAAGTTTCTATATTATACTGATTTAGATGATATACATATATTTTAGCCTTTTAAGATGTAACCAATATTTATTTATTAAGTTTTTTAATTAATTTCAAGAAAAAGTTAAATTTTCAAAACAATGGCAAGAATTTTTTTGTTTGCACAACGTCATGCAAAATGTGTATTTCATCAATTGTGTACTTACTCATTATATCATATGTACTTTATTTTAACTTATTTTTGGCACTGTAACAACACTTTAATATAAATAAATAATTGCTGAAATTTAAGTTTTAGATATATCAAATATATAAATTTAAGAGTTTAATTAGTAACTAATTAATATAACCCATATTCATGCCCTTAATAAACTCTATATAATCATAGCCTAAATGTCGAACATACATTGCTCGTCAAATTGAAATAGGATATCCCATCAATAAGCAATACACTAAAATATTAGGAAATTTCTATCAAAATATGGAGACTATTTAGATCATTATGAAAGTGCTAATAGAACTCCAGCCAGAAGGTTCTAAGACGATACAGAACAAATTGAGAAAGCTCAGCTGCAATAGGCGCTATAGCGCGGCCAGCAAATAGAGATCAAGGCGCCATAGCGCGGCCAGCAAACAGAGATCAAGGCGCCATAGCGCGGCCAGCAAACAGAGATCAAGGCGCCATGGCACGCCTTAGCAAAAAGGCAGACAGAGACCGGTAGCGCGCCCCACCAGCAGGCGATCCAGAGACTAGGACGCTATTATTGTTGTTTTACTTCACTAAAATTCACTTCTGCTTCGGCCATCAAACACCCATCCAAGTAAAAATACATATGATCCAACACCTTTCACATCACTATCCATAAACCTCTCAAATAGCTATAAAACCATATAAATCAAACTCTCACAGATTTCTTCATTTCATCCAAATGCAGCTTCATTTAACTCGCCAAAGATGTTTACATTTTTTGTTTTATCAATATCATACACAACACGATGACACTTGAATAGTTCCTAAATATATAAATCAAAACAACAGCCCCTATTACTTGACAGCTCAAAAGTCAGCTTTTTTATTTGATGTTGGAACAAACTTGGGTGCTAGCATTTAAAAGCAAAAAATACAAAGAAACAGAGTTAGGTTAAGAAGCACGCACGCACGCAGACTTATTCATAAGAAAAAAAGATTATAATAATGTGAATGTGCCATATACTGCTACTTGACAAAAGTTTTCTCCAATCCCTTTCATGGAATGAAATACAGTTTTCAAATCTGCGAAAGTGCATTTAGATCTAAATATTGGCTATGCTTGCTTTTCAGTTAATAGCCACTACCGCTGGCGGCTGTCCTAATAATTTGGAAGAGAGATGACCCAATGACCACAAAGACAAAGAAGCCAAGCACTATAGGGCCGACGGGATAGTCATTTCCTTTCTTTACAGTGGTTTCAGGAACGGCTCCCCTCTTCGTTATGTTCTTCTGAAATTTAGCTACCTTCTTGTCAGCCAGGCGCCTTGACGTGGTCTGCACAGAATAAACAAGCACCAAATATTTTTAGTGGAAACTTATTAGAGTATGATGGAAAGTTATGGAGTAATCCGCTAAGTCCTGTGCATCTATCAATGAATGATGCCTTCTTGTGCATCTGGGAATATAATCACTGCTTCCTGTTCTTTCTTATTTGCAGCAATCATCGGATCCTTGTTTTCTTTGCTAGCAGGCATGTTATGCTCTGCTCTTACGTGTTTCATGCTGATTTTGACTTTTATTTGGCAGGTAAAAGGGAACTAGCTCATGATTTAAGTTCGCTTACTTTGTCATTTGGCTTTAATTAACAATTTCTGCTATTTCATTATCTTGGTTTTAGTTTTAATTCGAATATTAGCCACAGATTTTAAATGATTCCTGCTGTACACACCCATTATAAGCAAAAAAAAAAAAATGAAATGGCAAAAATTGGTGAGAATTACGAAGAAACTGTCTTTCTAACTTTATTATCACTACATCTATTTTTTATCTTTCTACTGATCTCATAAAGGCATCCTGGGTCCTTAGCTATATTATAGATGTTTTCGGCTTTTAAATTAAAAAAAATTATTTATTATATAAAATTATTATTAAAAAAATCGATTTTAATAATACAAAATATGTTATGCACAGTTTTCTTGCGAAAAAGTTTGAGAGCTGTGCCACTTATTCGAAGAGTAAAATTCAAAGCATAAAAATACAATCCCTAAAATAATCAAAGAGCAATGCAACCACCCTAACAACAGCTCAGAAGACTAAACCGACGCCTACATAACTAAAAAAGACGGCCGTAATTAAACACAAAACTAAGACAAACTTGTATAGTAAAAGGGGAAGAAGGAAATGCAGTACGCGTATTCTTCCAAAGAAAATTCCAAATCACATCTTGTGATATATAAATTAATTTAAATCCAGAACAACGCCTGTAGAACACGTCCATCTGAAATAAAGGATCCAGCATACAAGAGCATATAGATGAGAATAGCCCTTGAACCAAACCCACCTATACCAGTCGCTGTGCAGGTCTTTACTAAAATTGGCTGGCTTAATTTCAAATAAATAAAAAATACCATCATTAACATCATATGAAAGAGAGAGAGCTTGGTAATCAAGATGGAACAAAGCTGAGCTAGTTTTTTTTTTTTTTTTTTTTTTTTTCTTTTTCTGAAAAGGCATTCTCGACTGCAAGGTAGCGGAAGAAGGGCGAGCAAATCAGAAAAAGGCAAGTTCTTTGATTTCCATGATGACGGAAGAAATATATAAGGCAGCTAACCATGAGATTGTTAATATAAGGCAGCCCCAACTTCCTAATTTCTTTGGAAACCTCCCAAGAAATTGATTGTATCTTATTGTGCTCCTTATTACCATCAAAAGAAAATGTGTACCATTTATATAAAATAAGGAAAAGTTACTTTTAGACTTTATAGTATTAATTAAGAATCAAATAAGTTCTTAATATTTTAATTATATCAAATAACGCCCAAAATTTTTAAAAAACTATCATTTGTCCCCCGGCTCCCATGGCCGGATCCATGAGAATGACGGCCTCCGTTTGCCTCATCTTCCTCGAGCTTGCCAACAACCTCCTCCTCCCTGTCACCATGATCACCCTCCTCACTGCCAAATTCGTCAGCGACGCTTTGTTAGCCCACAGAAAAAAAGTCAGCCGGCCCCGGCTCAGCCAAAGCCGGCCAACGCAGGCCATTTTGCAGACAGCAAAATGAATACCCGAAGCTCAGCATGAGTTCCATCATCAAATTCCCAGGCCAAAGAGGCCGAACTCATCCACATCTCTCTCAATTTGACTCACTAGCGCGTCGCCCAAGCACCGTACCGCTGCTCCGATAGACTGCCTTTCCCACTTAGCCCACCAAAACTGCCTCGAGCTGCTCGACTTTGTTTTCCTCCTCTCTAAGTCTCTGCTTACTGCCTCTCATGAGCACACCATCACTTGGCTCAACGGCACACTCACTAACTACGAGACCAGTGCTGACAAGTTGGCGGCCATCAAAGGCTGGCCCCCTTCGCCGAAAAATGACCCTCCTTTTGACGGATCTTGAAGAGCTCGCCAACAACTCTCATCAAGAAGGAGGCGTTTCTGAATTGGGTGGGCGGAGTTGAGCAAGGATTCTCGACGAGCCGAAAAATTTGATTGAATGAATTGTGGATGCTGTGGATGCCGCGCCTGAAAAGAGTGCCAGGTGGGTCGTCATCTATGAAGAGAACGCCAAGTTCCCCCTCAAGAAGACGAAACTCATGTTCGTCGGTCGTTGTCGCTGGATCCCACAGTGTCGCAAACAAAGGTCCTCAATTTCATGGTCAAGAGAGCCGGAGAACTAAAATGACTGTATTTTAAATTTTAAAAAGTTATTTGATAGAATTAAAATTGTAGAGGTTGTTTGAATTAAGGTAAAATATATGTATAGGAAAAAGTAAAACAGGCAAAAAAACTTTTATATTGTAATTCAATTTTACGTTAATATATATAGAAACGGTGAAATCCAATTACGCCCGAATTCGGCATAACTAGCAATACACACAAGAACGGGACAGCCAAGCGAGGAGAGGCATTTTGAACGAAGTTCAAACAATTCGAGCGGCTTCTACGGCATCCAGTAAACCTACCCGGATCCAGTGCTTCTCCGGCAGAGTTCGAACAAATTGTCCAAACGATTTGATCAAATGAATTGTTCAAACGAACAATTTGTTCGTTTCGTAATACAGAAACCCTAAAAAAAAAATTTAAAGGATAAATTTACCTCATAATTTATTCAAAAGATCGTACTCACAAATTACATGATGCTAAATCAATAAATATTAAACTTCCTGTAAAATTATCAAATAACAGTAAAATAAACTGATTACACTATAATCAGATTACTTTACATTTAAATTTCTTAGATTACCTCTGGCCAAATAACCTCTTTAAGGATTTGTTTGTACTTAACTAAATATATAAGGACTAAAAATAACTTTTCCCTATAAGATATTATTCAATAAAATAAGCTTAAAATCCTACACATTAGAAGTCTTTCCTTTTTTTAAAAAAATGAAGTATTGCCTTTTGAAATTGAAGTGATGGATACGTGATTTAATCTAGTGGATAACCTTCTGAAAATGAAGAACTACTCACAACATAAAGCATGCTAGTTCTAATTGTATCCAATTAGAACAGCAAAAAGTTGGAATTGTCCATTTACGCCTAGAAAGAAATCATAATTAAAGCTCTAGAAAACGTTAAAATATCATCATCAGAGGGCTCCATCATAAGAGAAGGAATAACAAGAGAATCTAATTAAAACCCACAGGACAATGAGTGGAGGGATAGCTTCTTCTGAAAAAGCAAAATGGAAACTTGAGAAATAACCGAGCAAGCAAGAGATTCAATGGGATTAATGTTTGCCTCCAAACTTTTTTTTCCAATGTTCAAGAGTAAATAAATATTTAAACCGTTCTCATCCATAGCGAACCAATGCTTGGGTCCTTAGTACACAAAATCTCTCCCTCAAAAGTCGCTGGGGATTTAAACTCTGTTAATTTTAGTTGGCTCAAAATAGAGGAGTTTAGGAATCAAATTCCAGCTCAAGAAGCAATATCTCTAGTATATTTAATAAATCTATGGCACTGAAGTAAGGATTATTAGAAAGAAAATGAGAATTGAATTTTTATTTCAACTAGGCATGCTAATTACAAACAACAAATAGAGGATCTCACAGTTATCAAAATTCCAATTGAGTTTCAATAAAAAGTGAAAATTCAAATGCAACACCTATAAATTTTTTAAGATAATTGGAAGAATGATTACCAGACACTTATATTAGAAGGATGAAAAACTATGTACCCATTCATAATTTACAAAGACCCCTATCCAATTTGGTCCAGATAAGGTTATCTAATCAGTCATTAAACAAAGTGAAAGAATGTCCAATATATGTAACATCTAGTTATCTCAAGCCATAGGCACAAATCGTTGAATTCTTTTTGATTGTGCCATGCAAAAGAGCTCCGACCCAATTTTTCATAAGAATAATGAGCATTGCTAAAATCACTATGAATTATTCAAGGTTCTGAGATGGCTAGTGATATATGAATAAGATTCTTCCACAAGTCATATATAAAAGAAAATTCAGAAGTGTAAATTACCAAATTTGAGGAACCCATGAATCAATTGGGAGGAAGAAAATAAAGACGAAGGAGATAACTTTGTCCCATTTAATCCGGATCCTATCCACTATCAAAATAGAAAAGTTGTTACAAGATTCATTATACTGAAAAAGCTGCATGTGTATCACAAATACAGGATCACTCGGTTCTTTATGCTTAATTCTAGTCTCAAGCTAAGCAATTAAATGGAGGTTGTATTCCACCCCACCAGGGATTTGCATTCACACAAGTTTTTTAGTGCAAATTGAGCACAATCCAAATAGCAATAATAGGCTAATTCATTAGTTACAGGAGAAAAATAGTGATTATTGAACCAAAATCAGCCTAGCAAACCAAAAAAGAGCTGCAACAATATTCGTTCTCCTTAATGGAAACAAGAGAGGAAATTCTGCATACCTTCAACTCTGATGCTACCATCCGCCAAAATTGGGAACCTTAAATTCCCAACTGTAAAGGATTTAGTAAAGTCGGGACTAAAAAGTTGCACTAATGGTTCCATCTGATTAATCTAAATCAAGAATGGAGTCATCATGTTGGAGTTAAGCTTCAATGAAGTAAAATTCTAGCCCAAAACAAAAGAATTACAAGACTTGCTTGTATGAGACTCCAATCATAAATTACCAGTTAAGTCTTTACCACAAATGTTAAGACTAATGCAAGATGAAAGTGAGTTCATCATGAAATTTCACACAAACCCTAGCAATTGAAAAGCAAGCATAATTATCAATAAGAACATCCACTATAAGAGGTTTACCAACCGTAAAGCTGTTTTAAAAAGTCCAACATCTATCCACAGTGGAAGGGGCAAGTTTTGGAACTTAACCAATTAGGGATCAAGGAAAAAGTTATATCAGAGGAGATCAAATTGACCAATCATTTACGCGCAAGAAACGGGAAGCCGAAGAAACACCGGAAACCTTCAATGAGAATGGCCGAATAAATCCTCCATATTAGCAAACTCAAGGATAGAGATGCCTTGTAAAAAACAAGTAGCTAAAAATTGTCCTTAAGAGTTCCATGACTTAACTCTTTAAGAGATAGGAACATATGTAATTGCCAAAGACATACTAATAAGAGTTTGATTTCTAAACTCTTATGCCTTAAAGAACAACATTCTCAGTGAAGATAATTGAGCTAACTGAAGGAGGAGAATAGGAAAGATTAGCATTGGTATAAGGAAGAGATATATTTCTAAAAACCTCCCACCAAAAGGAAAAGGAGTTTGGGAAAAAAGGAACCACTAGTGGGACTAGCATTAGGAAGAAGAAAGAGGGATAGAGCCAAAGGATTTCAAAGCTATCCCATAACCCCATTTCATTGAACCAAAATTCATAAATTTTGCTATTCATTTTGAAAATTATGAAAAAAAACAAGTACTGTTGAATAATTTGCATTAAAATCAAGGGCACAAAAGGCATCTTAAGGTGTTTATACTTCCTAATCAGTTAATTTTTAAGTAAAATGGTTCAAATAAAGCAAGTTGTTGTTCAAGCACCTTATCTACAATAGATATCACGCCATGTTCCTCTAAAATAACCATTCATTACTTTTTCTTTCCTATTTTAACTTCACATCCAACTTGAGTATTGCTGTTCCATTATGTTAACAATATTCAAATCCATAGAACATCATAAGCCTACTTTCAGAATATTCAAATCCATAGAACATCATAAGCCTACTTTTAGAATAATCTAACTTCAATCGTAGGGACAGACCCTACAAAATTTGCATCTATAAACTTAATAAAAATATATTTAAAATGATATTCTTACTCTCTAAGAAAATATAAAACACATGTTTTAGTTTATTATATAATATATTAATATTATTATCAGTACTAGTAATTAAATTTTTACCACAAAGATTCTTCTTTATAAATAAAATTAAATTAATATTAGGACTTAAATAATTTCTTATCTTGCATTAAGAATATAATACAACTTAATATTATATTTAAACTCATAAATCATGTACAAGTTTAAAAAATAATTAATTAATATATGCTTAAATTTGGCTTTTAAAACATTCTTAAGTAAGAATTAAGAAAAAAATAAAGTGAATTCATATATATCATCTAGAGGGGGTTTAACTTGCTTGTATTAAAAAAAATATTTGAAAATGCTATATAAATTTTTGTTTTGGTATATATATATATATGTATATCATTTTTTATTTTTAAATTGGGATCAGTTTAAGCGATTAAACCCAAAACCAAACGCATTTAGCATTGTTGTTTTGATTCAAAAGTTCTGCAATTCGAAATTAATTGAGAAAGCAACAAAAAACAGCACACAAAGAGAGAGAGCAGAAAAAATGCTGATGCCATAGGAGAGCAGGGCAGCTGTGATGAGAGAGAAGGCTGGTCATTACAGATCGTACCTAAGATAGATTTTATCTTGGATCACTTACGTAGGGAAGTATTTATATATATCATCCAGAAATTCAAAGGCTTCAAAAACTGATATAAGTGAGGTGCATCATAGTCTAAAATTTTCAATCCATTGAAATTTAATTTAAGATCTAGGGCATCAAAATAATAAACATGATAACAACTATAAGATCCAAACACTAATTGATTTATAATCAATAACTTCAAATTAAAGAATCGTACAAAAACATCGAAGCTCTGCAACTAGATATTCAAGAACAAATTTGTAAGCATCAGCAGACAACATATAAATCTAATTTTAAACACGATCAAATCATGCATCTTTAAGATTTCAAGTACATAGTATTCCCAAATTATCATTTTAAAAAGATGAAAGCTCTGCATCGTCAATAACGAGATCTAGCAAATAAAATATCGTATTCATCTTGATAGTTTCAGCGAACCAAAATTCAATAAACAAGAAGAAACATCCTATAGGAAACAATCAACCTAGCTCCCAAATAATCCAGTACTCAATCCGCTTAGTAATACGCATCACTCAGATCCAACCTAAACGACAGGTTTTCGATCAAACGAAAACACCGATTCGGATACAATAAAGATCAGATCTAAAAGAAAATCAATAAACATCCGCATACCATTTCGTCGTTGTCGCAGACAGAGACGCAATCGAAGAGGGTGCCGAGATAAAGATGATACAAAGGCTAAAGAGAGAAATAGAGATCCAGGATTCTACGGAACGCTGGCATTGCTATTTATATAACCACAGGCGATTTTTATGCGGAAGCCATTGGACTTTGGAAACCCCTAATGCGTGTAGCCCTTTGTGTGCCTCCGCCAGTCTGTTTGAATGCGAACCCGTGCCAGCAGATAAGTGGTCCCCGACGGACGCGCGATTTAACGTGCCCGCCACACCGTGGCGGCTACAGGAAAGGTGGGGACAACTTTGCCGCGTTTCTTCTGCTTGGCGCTTAACGAGTACGGACGCGATTTTGACCGTCCGCATACCCACAGGCCACAAGCGTTAGAAACAGTCCTTTTTTTTTTTTTACTACAACAAATATCATTTAAAAAAAACAAAAATGAAGCTTTGGTGTTCTCATTAAAATTCAAAGTTCTCAAATAAGTATATGAAATTATTTCTTAAGCATGTGAGTTAAGCTGTTTGATTTATGCGGGCCTAAAGCTTTTATGATCTTCCGAATCAGCTTCGTCCCCTAAATTAACTTTGACATCTTATAAATTGGCACAACTCCCATCTGATTCGACTTCATCATATTTCTTCTCATCGCCGACTTCATCTTCTTCAGACTTCGTCCAGCTTAGTCCCATCCTGTGCTTTTTTTATTTTTTGTTTATTTTATTTTATTTTATTTTAATACATCATTTTTAGTTTCCCCAAACACTATTTTGTAAACTAATAAGTTAAATTTGTATGGTCATAATAATAATTTCAAACTAAGAAAATAAGATTAATATCAAATAAAGAATTGTAATTATTTCTTAAATATTTTATTTCATTAACAAAAAAATATTTGAATTCATACCATCACATAAATAATTTTAAATTAAAAAAATACAATCAATAGGAAATAAATATATGTAATTATTTCTTAAGAATGAATATATATATATATATATATATATATATATATATAGAGGGATCACTTTTAAAAGGATGAACTATAATTATGAATATTTAACTCAACTTATATCTTATGTAAATGTGTGCATTAAAATTTTCTTATTTTGTGTAGAATATTATTGACGAATAATATTTATGTATTTTAACATTTCTTATAAACTCTTACAAGTAAATTTTCTTTACTTATTTTGTTAAGTTTATTTTCATAATTTTTTTTTGTAATAGTTCAAATTTTTAAGCACCAAGGTATTGTTCTTTTTGGTTTGAAAGATCTCACGGTTTTGCCCTCGGAAGATAACTTCCCAGCAGGTCACTCATCCTATGAGTGCTCCCACATGAGCATGCTTAACTCTGGAGTTCTTATCAGGAGGAATTCCACCGTTATCTGAAAAGGCGTATCGATGTTAAGAGTTTCACTTATTACTACTTAAGTGAGTCTTTACATTTTATATTTAAATATTTATATACTAAGCGGTTTAGTTAATTGGATTCCTCACGCTTATTTTCTTATACTTAAAAATTGTGCTTATCTAGAGAGAAATTAACAAAAAGAGAGAAGATTTAAGCTTAAAAACCTCCTATAATTTGAGTATTTGAGGATTTAGTGAGATTTATTTGTTAGAATAAAAAGATATTATATCTTTATTTAGATTGTTGTACTGTACTACTTAATAAGTATTCATAAAATAAAGTTTAGATTATTTAAGCCCTTAATAGGATTATATAACTATCACATAAATTATTTGTTTAAATGTGTCAATTTTACAACTCGCACCATGAGTGTTATTAGTTAGAGCTCCCAAATTTTATTAGTTTTAAGCAAAATAGATGTACACTGAAGTTAGAAAGTTTAATGTTACTATGTGGGTATTCATATTCTTAATTGCTTAGCACATATATAAATTCAAAATGCAATTTTTTTATACAAACTTAAAGTTATATATGTACATCAAAAATCACATAAGCTCTATTTTATGATGTTTTACACATAGTAAGGTTAAGATTGAAACATGATTCATACTAGATTTGCAAATCATATAATAATGCAAATAATTCTTCATAGACATCTAATAAATTTAGCAAATCAAGAGCCTAGGCTTTGATGATCGGTGGAAAAGGTGGGAGAATAAGAAGAAAGGGTGAATATTTGCTTAGAGAGTTGGGAATTCTTTCCAATGGATAGTTGAGAGGAAAATAAGTTTATTTCTACTTAAAATGTCTTATCAACCATATTCAATGTGGTGGTAATTTAGCTAGGGATGGTGCAATCAAAAGAAGCCACCTAACACAAAATTTTGTTAACTCATGTTTTAAGTTCTCAAGCTTGTATCAAGAGTTAACCCAACGCATGCAATTAGATTTCCATGAGTGTTAATTATAGTAGGAGTTCCTAATCATTCCTATTTAGGGATATATAAATTTTAGATTTCAAAGCTTTGGGCTCAAATTTGTTGACTCTCTTAGAACTTATTAAACATTAATTTTAATGAGTAACACATTATGTGAACAATCGATTGAATCTTATTTGAACATTAATTAAGCCTAATTACCCTAAATGTAAATAGTGAATATTAAACTTATTTCTTGCCCAAATTACATGATTAAGATTTCTAAATCTTCCATAAATAGAGGAGAACTTAATTATGTAATTAAAAATAATTTTTGGAGTTTAATTTCATTACTCACTTCTTAATTATCCTAAGCCTTGATTAGTAAATAATTAGCTTAATTAAAATAAGATTTCTAGAATCTTAGTATCCTTGAACTTCATGTCATATAGAACCCATTGGTAAGCTTAGAAACCATTTTCAATGCTTAATTTTGTTAATAACTTTTAATGACCCTAAATAAGATTAATGCTCATTAGTCTTATCATAAGTTCAAACTTGATGTTTAAGGTATATATCCTCTTATTAGATAGTAAATAACATATTAGATTTGAGTATATTCAATTTGGGATTCTAGAACTCCAAATCTCAATTTTGACCCTTAAGGAGGGGCATTTTGGTCATTCTGCCCAAATGTTGGTTTAAGTGCTCTTAAACCTTAGGAATCTATCCAAATGCTTAAAATCAGTAAATTGAATGCTTGGAACTATTTTATCATTCTTTAGACTTGAAGAATTAGTTCTAAAAGCCAAACCAAATTCTTCCTAAGACTTAAGTAGCTTATTAAGTCTTGTAATATTAAGAATGACCAAAATGCCCATGTTTGAATGCTTGGAACCTTTTTAAGTCTTGTAATTTTTATCTTATTAAGAAGCATATTCTATTCTTAAATCTTTAGAAACTCATAAGCATTAAATTCATTAGACTCTCTTTTATAGTCTTTAGTGAATTCAACTCTATTGAGTAATAAAATTACTCAATCAATTGAATCTTATTTTTAGATCTAGAAGTTAAAATTGATTATTTTATCTTATGACTTTAGACTTTCAGCTTTTTTAAGATTAGAATCATTCTATTTTAATAAATCTTCAATTCTTATAATTCTTTATCTTAAGGTGAGAATTGTGAGAAACTCTAAATCCTTAGATATTAATACCTTAGGTTTAGAGCTTAAATCCCAATTTTGAAATCTAATTCTAAATCTCTAAATCTTGATTATCTTGATCAAGATTGGTTATGTGTTATTAAAATACATCATTTAAGTTATTGATTAATTATTTAAGCCTTTGTAGATGATATTTTTTATTGTGAATTAGAACTTATTAAGTTCTAATGTTTAACTTTTAAGGCCATGAATCTGAGATTTTACTCAATAATAGAATATAGGAAATATTAAAATTATATTCTCTCAAAATAATAGATGAATTAAATTAGATAACAACAGATATCACATATATTTTTTTAGTAGAGTTTTTTTTACTTTAACTTTGTTGCCATGTACACTTTGTAATTGAGCCTTGTACTTTTGGCATATTTAATTGAACCTAGAATATTTGATGAGTATTCTATGATTAGTTTTGAAACACAAAAATATTGTCCATCATATCAATACATTTAGTACCTTCAGTTATCAGTTTAATAGAGTATATTCTAATTAGTCCACCTTAGCAGTTCAGTTCTTTTGCAATAAAATCAACTCGGATTCAACCATTTGAAGGTTTGGATGATACATGTCTGATTATATAGTCCGGCTCGGATATATCTATGAGTGGTATAGAGATACATGTGGAACTTCTATTTAGTGGCTACGTTTAGCCAATTTTTGTTATAACAGTACTAACTTAGGCATGTGTCTAATTTCAATTTTTCTTTCAATTCTAGTACAATTTCAGTAGCCTTATTAGCTAATCTTATGTTGGCATGTTTAATTATGATTTTCTCTTCTACACGCTTTTACTATTGTTTCAATTTAGTCTTTTACTATTGCTTGTAGGATGTTATATTTGATTATATATCAAACTCAATTTTTATTTTACATCAGTTTAGAATTACTTTCTGTTAAATTAGCATACTTTCAGATGATCATATGCATGTTTAGGATTTTCTTTCAGTCATTTGCAGTTTTATGTTCATATATTGCCTAACCTTGTTGCAGCTTCTGATCCGAGGTATATTTTCTTACATACTTTATTTTGTTAAGTTATAAATGCTTTATTTATAACTATCAATTTTCTTTGTTGCATATTTTACCTATATAGTTGCTTAAATGTTCAATTAATTGTGATATCTTCAAAATTTAGATTTCCTTATATTAGCTTTAATTGTACTTAGACAATTATCTAACATAAGTTTTTTTTTTTCTTGGCTAGGACCCTAGCATTAAAAAACCGACAATGTCAAATTCAGAGTTGTTCGTGAAGATTGCTTCAGGTGAGGAGCTTAGCCAGGAGGAAGACCTTTCTGCTACTGCTGAGTCTTAAATAGTCTTTGCTTTATGTTTGTGAGGAAGAGCGTTCTTTTCTTTCAAACTTTAAATACAATATTGTTATAATTTAGTATTCTGGATGCTCTTACTTTTCTGCACTTTTATATTGAGTTGAGCTACTGCTCTTTCATTATTGCACTATGAATATGAATGTTGTATGTTTTGCTTCTGCACTCTATTTCTTTTTATGCATGTTTGATGATTGAATTACAGGTACATGTGGCAAATTATGCAGTTATCGACAGATTATGATGGAAACCTAATTTGACTATAATTGGGAATATATCACACCGTGACCGCTCTATTGTAATCATGTTAATATTAGTATTAACCTGACCACGGTAGGGTCGGGGCTTTACACTACTAGTTTTAGTTGACAAAATTTGTAGAATTGTTGCAGCCCAAACTTGTATGTATTTTAGTACTTTGGTATTTTCATTTCCTTTCATTTTGCATATTTCATTTTCAATATAATTTTCTTATTACTTTTCGCACCTTTTATAAAAGTTAGTTGTAAATACTAAGTTGATATCTCATAGCAATAAATCATAAAATCTAAAATATACTTAGACTTCTTAAGTTTGATTAGATTTCTATTTTTATGGTTGTGCCCTATCATATGAAATCAATATGGTAGATCAGAATCTTGAAGAAGATCACAAATGTAAGGTAGAGATTACCTAGAGTTACTTTAAGCCTTTTATTGCCTTTTTCTTATTTATTAAGGATGAGGCTCATTTTCTAAATTAATTGTAGAACTTAATTCATTTGGATATTCTTACTTTCTTTTCAATGTTGGATGTTTTTATTTTTTTTTGGGGATGATTGGAACTGAACTTGCATGCTTTCTCATTTAATACTTATACATTTATTTCCTTCTTAATTAGATCTTGACCTAAGTAATATTTAATATTGGATTAATAATAATAATATAATATTAAATATTACAGTAACACTTAATATCAGGTTAAATTACCCAATTCAACATCGGGTCATTCCAAAAAGAGATATAAGTCAATGGATGTGGTATATAAATATAAGAGAATATTTATAGTTATTGTTTTGCATTATAATAAGATATGCTTCAAGAGAGTTATATCATGATGCATATAATTATTATGTGCTTTATAAGATTAAGAAGTAAGAACTATATATTCAAAAGAATTAAGGCCATAAAGGCTTGAGTATAATTTTAAATACTCAATCTAAGCATTAAGTGTTGTGTCATCAACTTTTATTACAACCCATATAGATGTCAAGTATTAGAACTTCTATTCACAACCCATGTAAAATTAGTTCTTTAATAGAATTTTGACCAATTAAGGCTTAATAGAACTTCATTTGAATAATAATGAGATTACTACATATGTAATATATGATATTTGGGTTTTGTTGGTGAGTATTGAAATAACATCTTGAGAATATAACAAGAGAAACAAGTAATGATACTTACCAATTTTAAAAGTTGAGATAAATTATATTAAAAATGATGAGTATATATACATTAAATTACTTTCTCATTTCTCTTAATTACAAATTTCTCTTCTTTATATAAATTAATTTAAACTATTAGTCAAATTGGCAAAAACTAGTTTTGAATTTATAAAAATAACTTTTATAATAAATACAAAAAGTTACTAAATTTATGATATGACACATTCATTACACAATTAATTTATAGCATATAAAGATTATGTTCTCTTACCCCTTACTCCCAAACCCTCCAAAAAATAGTGCTTTGATAAGTTTGCAATTCAAATAAAAGTAAGTAAACATAATGTTCATAATTAAAATATTTCCATAATTTTTAACATTCCACTTTTTAAAGGAGATTTTGAGATAAAAATGGAGTAGTATGCCATTGTAGTTATGTTTTACCATAATAATTCTTTTTTATGAGAACTATTTGATAATTGATAAGATTAAATAAATTTAACATCCATTTTATTTATTAAACTAAAAGAGAAAGGGCTTTACTCTATGAACGTGCTTTATAATTGCTATCATGCTGTAATTGTAACAATAATAATGATTTGTGAACTTTCACTTGGCAATAGTTTGAATTGATTACGATTAATGACATATATAAGGCATTTAGCCTAACAAAATTTAAGTAAAATCAAAGAAATATAGAACCAAGCAAATAAGAGAGAGATTGAGACGATACGTGATCAAACAAATAACATACATTGCAAGAATGTAAAATGTTAAGGTGAGCATGCTGAGTTCGATAGCTAGTATTGCATGTCTTCTTTTATGGTGTCCTTTGAGGATATAGTTTATTTATTCATTAATTAAGTATTGGATGTTAAATTTCTTTTGTGATGTTTATTACTATTATAAAAACATTAGAATGTATGTGTATTTTATTTAGCTGTTTTTGGATAAATTCTTCATTTTGCCATGGTGTTGTGTATTATTTCTGGATTTGTGAGTTAATTATGTTAATTCTTTCTAATGTTCCTCGGTCCTAATCCCCCAAAACCCAAAAATCCACCATTGTCATTATTTAAACCATTCTTTATTAATTAGGACCATTCGAATTTAAGTATATGTTTTGTCGTTGAATTTTAATGTGTCTTAATGAGATCAAATCATAGTTGTTAAACTACCAATTTTCAATATTTCGATCCATAATGTCGGATTAAATAATTAAATGATTTTTATCAAATTAGGAAAAGTAAAAATTTTAAAAAACTACAATTTGTATTTTTCCATTAAATCAACTCCAATTTTTATGGAACCTTATAAAATATAGAAAAATATGATAAATAAAATTATATAGAAATTCTCTAATTTGGATGAATTTTCTATTTTATATTATTTTTTGAAGTCAAAATTTTAATAATTTATGTAAATTAATATATGTTTTACAAAATTATGAAATTTTCAAAAATATAATCTAAATTTTGTCTTAATTATTTTATGTAAATGTCTCTAATTTTTTTTAAATATTTCAATATTTTATTTTTTTCAAAATATTGTAGTTTTTCAATTTAAAAAAAATAATTTCCATATTTTAGGGAGATGTTGCTTAATTAGTTGATGCAAATTAGATCTATGGCTTATGAGGTCACACAAATTCTTTTTAAGTTGAGTGCTTATTTGTTTTGGGGGGGAAACCTAACCCTAAACTCCTCATCTCTCCTTCCCCTCCATATTTCGTTCTCTTCCCTCTTAAGATCCCTAGTAACATTTGGGGGAGTACTTCAAGAAAGCTCCAACTGATGAATTTAGTCATATTAGCATTACAACTACTTCAATTTATTTGAGTACTATTCATGAAAATAAATTGATACTTTGATATAAGGATGAATCCCAACTTTTATCCACATGCAACTTGGATCTTTTTATTTAAGTGGTGTATCAAAAATTGAATGTTAAAAATTCAAATATGATATAAATGTGCACTATATTTACTTTTTAATAGTTTTCTCTCATTTGAAAATGACCAACTTAAGATCCCAAGAGCTATATAATTTTTTATATTTTACAGCAATTTCTAATTATATTGTTCTTATGATTTTAAGATACGATTGCTCGTTATTTATTACTCATACTAAAATAAACAAAAAGTTGTTCATTTTGAATTATATTTTGTGCTTTAGATTAATACATTGAGTTTCAAAGCTAATGTAGCATTTACTAATGCCATATACTAACTCAATCGTAAAAGGCTATAAGGGGAACATGTTGTTGTGTTAGCTCTATATGGGTTGTATTGAGGTATATATATTTATAGCATGAGTTATTAAAATTATAAATCTATTAATATCCCATATTGAATGATGTACAATTTTTATTTTTAGCAATTAGTCAACTTTAGCTACTATTATTATTAAATGACAATATTTTATTTTTAAAATTGTCTGGCTCTTTCTAAATCTTTTGTTAGATCTTGCAACTATAACATTTTAACTTCTCAAACACTTCATATGGAATATTATTTATTATTAAGGTAGATATATTCTTTAGTCAATCTATATTGTTTAGAGAATTTGTTCTTGTCATATTAAATTCCTACTTTGGGACAAATTTTATGTCCACTTTCATAAGAACTATGGTCTCTCTAATCTCAATACCATTCTTGCACCATGCAAGTTGTGATTTTTGAAGAATAACATTCCTTAATACCTCACTATCTCAATGGTGGAGGGCATAGGGTTAAGCTATTTGGGACTCAAGTGGTCCTAAAGCCCTCAATATTGAATTTCAACCAAACTTTAGTAATCACTTATTGCTGGTAGAATGAACTACACTCTTCCAAAGAGATGTGGGTTTTCTATCAACAAAGTTTGATTTTAATCCATGTTTCTCATTCGCTATTGCAAAATAGTTGACTATTGGATTTAAATGTGATATTAATTAGGTCAAATTCAATTCGTATAAGGATTGCAAGCATAGATGCACTTGTTTTTTAGAGCAATGCATGCAAAATAAAATTTTGAAGTTATGGGCATGTTGCTTAAGCATGGCTATTGCCGCTCTCAATTGTGTTGTACATTCTCAAAATAGTGTTCACTACTCTTTCAAATTCTCAAATCTATAAGAATTCCTAGTATTTCTTTCTATTTATTAGCATATAGTTGTTTACTAGTGGTTGAGCAAAATTGAAGAAAATTCTAAAATGTATCTTTATGCTCTACTATATTTTGATACATACGCCCTGAAATGAAAAAGTAGTTTCAAGTTAGAAATGTTTCAGGCTACATTGTGGTTGCCACAATGATCAAATGGTCAAATTAAACTTTCGATGAGCTATATTGATTACTCATTTATTGGCTTATTGAATATAGTGATTCTATGTTCTAATGTTGCATTATGTACCATGCTCTCCTCTTCAAAGATGTGGACAGTAAATGACCAGAGTGAATAGACATAGAATTCCTAGAGGACTGACTATGTATATATATATACACACGCACATACATGATATAGAAGATGCTAATTAAATACCATATTGTTGATATTTTGATCTAATTAATTTACAAAAGAAATTGCATGTTGCATGAGACTGCCATGTATAATCTGAAGATAAATTCTGCATGTATATTATCAATTATTGTTTTATTATTTAGTTCGTAAGAATCAGAATTAAACAGCAGAACAAGATACTCCATTTTATACACACAATTTCAACAAAATAAATAACATTTATTACATATTTAAAAGATAAGAATAAAGAAATACAAACTGGGACAGAAGAGTATCCATGTTCGAGGGCTTATGTTCCTAAAATACATGGAAACAAAATCAATTGCAAACCCACCCTTCTTTCCTAAAGTTAGTCAAAGCAAATTAATGTGTACTATCTACAACTTCTCACCCACTCATCACTCTCACTCTCACCCTCTTTTGTCCCACAATTTCAAAACAAACAGCACTTCTACAAAAAAATCTCGAAACTGTATCCACTTTGAGCAAATAATCGAACCCCCAGAACTTTGGCACTGTTAACATCAATCTTACAGCAACGCTGGTGCAGCTCTACTGCTTTTTGAGCAGTGAAATAAGAACAAACGAAAGCACATGGAACCTGCTGTAAATAGGCGGAAAGACCTGAACATTCCTGAAAATAAAATAAAAGTTAGAATTTGCTGTCAGTATTACAATGTTTCTTCTGTTATGATGCTTTGTTAATGTGAAAACTTCAAGAGGAATGCAGATGAAATATCTACTTCAAGGGTTGACAACATTTAATAGTTTGCATGATCTTGAAACAAAGCATTTCAACACACCATATTTAAGGGTAAAAAAAAAACATCAAGACCTCACTCTTCCCGCAATTAAATCTTACTCAAATATGATAGAAGTTTAGCGTAGACAAAAGATGGCCAAAGCACAACACTGTTTTCTTAAGAGTTTAACATATCTCAGCCTATCTAATGTCTAACTATTTTACTTTCTATGGCTTTAAATTTAGCCACCTGCAAAACCAAGCACTTCACACAAAAAAAAGTATTTTGAAAATGCAATGTTAAGAGCCTCTACCCATAATGGTGGTAGACCTCACTCGTCTACTTTTACTTCGATTAATTTATCCCTCATCAGTATCCCCCCAAAATTTAATAGCACAAGACACATCATGTGGACAATAGACTTTCAATTTCTCGACAACTCACACAATAAACTATAATTTATCAATCCAAAAAAGCAAAATGCGCTCAAGCTCAGATGTTCTTAAGTTCCCCAAGTTTAGTAAAATAATTGTTTCTGGTTTATACAATGTGTTATTACAAATTACATTACTCAGTAACCTTTTATCTTATTAGGTTTTTTAGGATCTCACAGCCTAAAAAAGATGAATGATGGAAGAGTTCACTAATAAGAAATCATGTTATTTCTTGCAATGGTCCCTAAGAAAATGCTCAATTTAATTACAGACTAGAAAATGCTCGAATTGGTCCCAATTTAAATTTTAAGTTTCCTTTTACCCATTTACCATCAACACAAGGTAATATGGTAAAAAAAAATTATTTCTATTTCATTGTGATAGGTATAATCAAAGAAATAATCGTTGAAGTCTTTAACTATAAAGCCAAGCAACCATTGACATTCTCCATGTTTCTTCTCCAGGTTTCTTCTATAGTTACATTCTTCTCCAACTTAATTTCTTTTGCTGAAGACCTTGCATTCAACATTCTCAATTGTTGTTATGAGATCTTCTACGATTTTACCTACAATCTTTCTGCGATGATGCTCCTCTGTTTTTATTATTTTTTTCTCCGCTACTTTTTCTTATCTAACTTTTCTCCACTACTACTGAGCTGAACGGAGGAGCATCATGCTAAAGAGCTGTATCGTGTGAGATGTCCACTACTCTTCTCTGTTATTGATCTCTATGAACCTTTAAAGAGCAACTCCTTTGAAATAAAAGGAGCAAAGTTAATTGAATTGCAAAGGATGTCATCAATCATAGCAGGTCTTTAGATTTGTGGGTGTCAAAAATACCTGATATGCTCTGTTTTTAAAGAAATAATACACTTTGTTTTAACATATTTTCCAACTAATGGATCCAATGAAACAAGCAAAATGTTATTTGGCTGGCTTTCAAAGAAACTAGCTCACATCATCACTTGACAATGCTGTTGCGGTAAGAGTACATGAACTAAAATTATTCACTTATCTAAGTTGTGTATCTAATTACTTGTTTAATTATTTTATGAAGGTTAAAATATAATGATCAAACTAATAAAGTAATAGCATATATGTTATGTTAATAGCTTTGATGATAAAAATTTCATAAATTTTTTGATGGCTCTAAAGAAAATAGTGAATTTTTATTGATGTTAGGGGAGTTCAAGAGAAGGGCAAGAAACAAACATGCAATTCAATAAGAGGTATTGACTAAAATATGGAATAAAAAATATTGTGAAACTCGTTGAATGGAGTTTGGCGATGATGTTAGTGTTTAGGAATTGACGAGTAGAACCAAACGAGGTGGCAAAATTTCAACCACTCGACTGAAATGAAAAGTTTTAAATTCCAAAAAAGAATACATTTTAGCACAAGATGCATTTAAAGAAACTATAAAAAAATCATCCATTTCAAAGGGAAATTAAGCAAAATTCTCGAAAAATAATAGTACAAGATGTAAGGCTATCCACTCAAGGAATAATTGCCTTAACGTTATATTTGTTTTAAATCATGATGAAGGTGATTCATGATGACAAATATAGTCAATTGAAGACCATAGTTGCTTTTGGGCCTACCCAAAAAAGAAACTAAATTCTACAATAATAGCTGATAAATTTATGAGGAAAGTAAAACCACAAATCAAATGATAGATATTTAAAAAGGGTGATGGAGGAAATGAAATTGTATGATACCAACTTACAAGTAAGGAGGGCCATAGGAAAAGACTTTAATTT